>CM056196.1:126521917-127744417 GCA_029692085.1 Gymnothorax javanicus | reverse complement strand
GCGTCTTTCCACCGAGCAGGCGGCACAGCTACCGCAAAACACGCTCACAATGTAGCCGTCTCGTAGATGTTATTACATCTACAAAACATTTGAGTAACACTGAGGGAGCATTTTGTGTTTTCTGAGAACCTGTCTGCCATCAGTGAGGATACTGTGCTGTATCTGACACACTGTAGTGTCATGAACACAGGATTGGTTTTGTCAGAGGCTTCTGGAAGAGGCATTAGTTTTGTACCATTGGAAAAAGAATCGATTCAGTAAATATGAAGAGTTTGTTTCCAAAACACAATAAGTGTTAACGTTAGAAAAATTGAGATAATACCATAGAGTGATTGCATAGTGCAAAAATCTGTTTTTAGAAATTCATACTGTAAGGTGTATTTTTTCATGGTCAAAGTTTGTGGTTTTCTATATAATGCAATAGGCGCCAACAAAGAAAAAGCTGATTTACTCAAAATGAGTAAAATAGATATACGGTATTGCGTTTTGGAAGCGAGCTCTTCATATCCACCTCTGTAAATGGATTATATACTTAGAAGTATCATACACTACCCGGGGTTATAGCATCTGCTTAACACAGAAATGTATTTCTGGCGAGTGGTAGGGCTGTGTGTCAGTAGGAAACAGTTCCTTCTCCTCCTTCAGTTCTGTGGTCCTGCTCTGTGATTGGCATTCTGATGTCCATGTAAAGGTTGAGGCAGCCTCAGAGGCCTGCGTTTCTTCTGCTCGGTCCGGCGAGTGATAAATCCTGCAACCACAGGGACTGTGGAAATGAGGGGAGGATTGCAGCTGGAGGGGTCATGCGCATTTGGCCTCTGATGTTTTGTCTTCACATGCATGGGGTTTGAATTGGGGTCACGGCAGAGAGATGCAGGCGTGCTAATGCTCTCTCTCTCTCTCTCTCTCTCTCTCTCTCTCTCTCTCTCTCTCTCTCTCTCTTTCTCTCTCTCTCTGCTTCTCTAATTCACATTGAAAGTGCTGTACTGGCATGAACAAATCACCATCTGTCTTGCAAGAGCCTGGCCAGGCGCGTGTCAAACATCATATAACATTATCTCAAAATCACATAACTCTCTCCATCTTTCTCTTTCTCTCTCTCTCTCTTTCTCGCTCCCACTCGCACACAAACACACACACGGCGCTGAACACACATCTGGCAGCGCGGCCTGTCGGATAGCTCTGTCTGCAGTGCCAGCCAGGCTGCTCTTTTTACGCCGGGCTTTAATGGAGATTGATGGGCCGCAATTAGTCTCGTTTGTTCCTCTCTCACAAGCAGAAAGCCCTGTTCCTGGCTCAGCCGTAGAGGACTGTGGGTAATGCAGGAGAATCAGCGACAGTACCGAAAATATTTGTTCGCAGCGTGCAACCGAGATGGTCTTCAGCTGAGCCGTTCAGCCAGATGCGAGACGTCATCGAACAGGGTGGCACAGCGTAGCTCCGCTGCGACAGGAAACCAGTGTGTACATTCTTCTGAAGCAGTTCCAGCACTAAACCGTAAACACAGCGGGTCAGAGCCCCGTCCGTTTCCCTGCAGCAAACTTCCGTTGCAGGAGCCATGGAGCGCTGTAGAATGACCCCCACTCCAGCTGGAGGGCTTGTGACTCAAAGGTCGTAGTAACCTTGAAGGTTGCGAGTTTGAATCCCAGGCGAGGAAACGGCTTACAGCTGCAGTTGGAAACTTCGGAGAGGAGAGAAAGAGAGAGAATTTGATTTTAAACATCATCATCCCTCCCTCCTTTTCTCCCTTTTTTAGCCCTCCTACCCTCCCTTAGCCCCTCCCTCCAAACAAGGCTCGTGATTGTTCACGAGTTCAGTTTACCGGCGGTAAACAGAAACACCAGAGGAGCTCCAGTATGTCTGATTGCAAAGTAAAAAACGCTGGTGGTGACAAAAGTAAACATCCAGCATTTACATGATACTCACGAACACATACCTTTCTCAAAGTCATTGTAGCTAATTGTGCTTGGTAATCAAAAGATGTTGGAGAAATGAAATCAAGCTAGTAAGCAAACTAACGTTACCTAGACAAAGTCAACATCAGCTACTGAACCGACTAACCAGTCATATATATTACAGTAGCTGCCTAGCTACCTATAAACTTGTATAAATAACATAAAAAAAACTTGTTTTTTTGGTAAGAGCCTTGGCTCCAATGATGACCGCACTCCAGGTCCAACCAGAGTATGGAGGATTAGAGGAAGTCCTCAACAAACGGAGACAAGTTTGCATTCCTGAACACTACAGAGTAAAATCTGCTTCCCAGCTGCTACCTACTGATCTATCTTTAAATGGACTATTTTTTTCTTTGCCTCACCGGGCTATGCCACTACTCCAGGCTATCAAACACATGTAGGCACTGGTTATTGGAGCTGCTGTTTCTAAGCATTACACACAGTCGACTATTCTGGTACAGACGGAGTGCTTTTACATGATTCCAACCAGAGCCCAGTCACTGTAAATAAATGTACAGACCAGTGCTACAGTGTCAACATAGAAGCATGGTAACAGGGAACTTGCTCACGCAATGTCTGCCGAGCTTCCAAAAACTAGTGCCCGGTTTATGCGGGACTGCAGATTCCAGTTATTGCATCCAAACTAGCGTTACATATTTCACACTACAAGATAATACAGTAATACAGCAAGTTACTTGGCCTGAAGAAAGGTAGCAACCTCAGGGTCTGATTTCAGTCCTCCAGAATCCCAAAGTTGTACCCATGTTTGGAAAGGCACGCCGATTTTGACTCGGGTTTTATTTGTTGCTCATTCCGCATCCTTGTTTGACTGCTTTTTGTTGGTGTCCTTGGACTTTTTAGTGTTTTTGCAGCAGGGTGGTGCACTTGGTAGTCTTGCCGCCTCACAGCAAGAAGTTTGTGGGTTTGAATTTGGCTTGAGGCCTCACTGCATGGAGTTTGCATGCCCCTCCTGTGTGCGCGTGGGTTTCCTCCGGGCACTCTTGTTTCCTCCCACAGTCCAAACATATGCATGTCAGGTGAATTGGAGACTCTGAATTGCCCATAGGTTGGAGTGCTTGAGTGAACAGTGCGTATATGGTATGTGCGCCCTGCTATGGATTGGCAGGCTGTTCAGGGTGTGTCCTTGCCCTTTGTCAGCTGGGATAGGCTCCAGCTCCTCCGTGACCCTAGTGACCAAGAAACAGTATAGATAATGGATGGATGGAAGGACAGATGGAATATTATCTACGTGTCTCTGGTGATCATTTTAAGGTCTGTTTGTTTCCTACGTCTTCGTCACAAACTCTATGGATAACCACCCCAAATGCTCTATCGACAAACTGACAATTCTTACAGCCTGAACTGATTACAGCTGGTTAAAGCAGCAGTTGGTAACTTTAGTGTTTAATTTGTAAAAAATGGCATAATACCCTTTCAGTTATCATTAATTGAAGTGGTCTGAGCATAAATGGAGATCGCTTGTGTTTCTCCCGTCCTGTATTTAAGGAGTCTAAAAATGCTACCGCTCTCGTTAGTTTCAACCAATCGGAGCCTCTCTCTGATCTCTCTGTCTTGATTGATTGAGGGGCTGTCTAATAATGTTGCTGCCTGAGTTTCATGAGTTTTCGTGAGATACTTGAAACAATGGCGAACCGTGAAAGTCCAGAAGCGGGAAAATCTGTCTCTACTTCCAATTCCTCTGTTGCCAATAACTGCGTATACGAGCAAAAAATTATACTAAGTAATATTATACAATTAAAATGTGTCTTAAAAATGTAAAACTTGAATTTCGCAGCCAAGGGATGTTTGTAGCCCTCAACAACTGCATGTGTTTATGCCAGCAGCCGGCTTTGACTGACTATGTGAGTTTCTGTACGGTGTAAACAGCGGATAATTACACATGCTGTGCCTGTAGAGAGAGCCGCGACTGTCTCTGATATGTAGAAAAGGATAAAATAAGATGCGCCCTTTACCTTCCCAGAGGGAAACCTATTGCACTCGCTTGATTACAGCTGTTTGCATAAGACACTGAAATAAACAGAACAGTGAAATAAGCTGGAATAATGAGCTCCAGATGAAGCTTATTTCACTCCGGCATATGCACTACTCAGCCTGTGAGAACGCCGTGTGTCAGGGTGTGTCCAAACTCCCCACGCTGGGACCTCTGTTTGTGTGGCGTCTACCCCAACCCCCACCTTTCCCAGCTCGTGCCTGCTGAGTATTTCCTCTTAAACCAACCTAAACTGGTCAAGGCGGCCTAAGCTGTGTTTTGGGGTTCCAGAGTTAACCAGACTGTCTCACTAGCGTGTCCGCTGTCACGCAACCTGCTTCCACAACTTATTTTATCTGCTTTGATTAGCTGTCTCCAACTATGGACCAGTGTTAGACCAGCTATGACCTGCTGCAAGTGCAAAAAACACAACATTAACCTTAAAAGGTGAACAATCACAAAGATGTAATTAGAGTTGTATTAAACGGAATGTTCAAAGGCTGATGTAACTTGCTCTACTGGTAGCTGAAAGTATTAAAGGTCAAGAAAACTGGCTTGCAGTGCTGGAGAAGATAGAGTTGTTGAACAGTGAAAAATTTTTACAAATAAAACATTCCAGCCCCCCCCAAAAGGGTTTGACCAATCCCACTGAGGGTTGCTGATGAGTGCACTGGACCACACCCCTCAGTGAATTCACGAGTGTAGTTCTGCATGTGCCCAGTTTGGGTCCATTTGTTTTTTCTTTTCTATGACCCGCAGTATTTTTACTTTTCGAATGCCCCAGTGGCTGTGGATTATCGGCGTGCAATTTTTGTGACATTCTGCTGTATCTCCAGGTCCCTCCGCTAACGGCACCTGGCAGGTAAATGTCACATCCGAGAGCGTTGCCTGGAAACAATTTCAGATTTCATTAGCTCTGGCTCAAATCAGTGAGAGAGCACTGGGAAACTCATGACAGCGTACATTTCTTGGCAGCCTCAGCATTTCCAGTTTGTTTTTGTGCTGTTACAGGGCAAATACAAATCGTTGATGCAAAGAGAATGCATTATTAGTGACAGTGAATAGTTGCGGCGTGCACGGCAGGTAAAGGCAAAATGTTTTATTGCGGTACTTTTGAGGACTGTTGCGGATATATGAACTGGCATGTGTTTCATTTAGCCCTCTTATTATTACAATATGCAAAGAACATGAAGAATAAACGTGAATTTGTTCTTATGGCCATATAATGGGTTAACGGGCTATTGTTAATGACATTTGGCTGTCAAATTCGCTCAGGGCATCAAGCCAGAAAGGTTAGATTTGACATGAATTTCAAAGGTCTTCGTGTTCAGGTTTCACGATTTTCTGACTGTTAAGTCAGTTTGGAAGTGGCCTTGTGAGGGCTGTCTGGCCCAGTATCTGCCTGAAATATGTATGTGAACTGAAATTGCTGCCCAAAACCACCAAATATGCAGAAAAGAGTGCACCAAAAACAAAGGGTGGTACAACAAAAAGGGCTGCCTTTATTTGTAAAACCTAAGCCTTGCTCTGATTGCATGCCTGCCAAATGCTAATGGAGTCTGACTCATGAGCAATTTGACTCACCAGCTCTGTGATTCAGAGTTACATAGAACCCCCTTTCCAGGGTGTGGTCACAAGAACCCCCCTATTACGTGAAATACCCCCTCACCTGCCACATACTGCTGAATGACATCATGCTCTTTCAGTCATGGGCCTGGCAGGAGTGTCAGAAGTGTAGCCCCTATTTGAGACGGACTGCATTCGACCAACAGAGGAATACAGGTGGTGACCAGGCCTTTTGGGTTTATTGGTTGGGAACAGGCAGTGAGCAGAGGTGGCTCACTCAGTCATCAACTTCCTGTCATTCTCTGTGAGCGCGCTCAGTCCCTCGCTTTCCCTCCCCTGGCCTTTCTCCCTGTCTCGGTCTCTCCGCCCATCTTTACCTCTCCCCTCCTTCCTAACTTATCAATCTCCCTTTACCTGTCCCCACTCTCTTCTCTGTCTCTGCCTCCATCTCCCTGCCTTTCCCACAACTCTTTCTCTTCCTCTCTTTTCTCACCCCCTTCCTCTTGTGCCAGGCTCCCTCACTGCGATTCCCTACCTTTTCCAGTCTCTCTCTCCATTCCTCCTCCTTCCTGTCTCTCTCCCTCCCTCCCTTTAATTATCCTTTCCCCAGCTCTTTCCCCTGTTCTCTCTTTCTCTCGCTCTCTCTCTCTCTCCCTCCTGGTCTCTCTTGTTCCCTCTCTCTCCCCTCTCTCTCATGTTCCCTCTCTCTTCCTCTCTCTCATGTTCCCTCTCTCTCCCTCTCTCTCATGTTCTCTCTCAGGAGAGGGAACTCTACTTGAGCACCTGGCTCTGTACAGGAAGCAGCTGGATGGCTGGATTAGGCTCCCCATTGGCCGCAGCACAGACTCGTCACAAACTCTTCTCTCTGTCCTTCTTTCCGGCCACATTGTTCTGCGCTCATATCCTGATGGCCCCCCCACCCCCTCCTCCCACACTCCTCCATCTCAGAGCACTGTTACGAGTGTCCGGGTTACCTAAAATACCTCTCGTCAGCGTCCTCCTTTTCAACAGCTTCCAAAATAAACCTGGGAGCTGCGGAAAATAATGCGCAAAGACGCAAACACATGAGACCCCGCGCTGCTCCTGTCATACCTGTGACGTGGATATTTGTCCCACCTAACTCCCTCCCACATAATCACCCCTCTGTCATGCGTTTGTATTTTCAGCACTGCAAAAAAAAACACCTAAACTCAAGTGCCATTGTAAACTTATTTTTGCTAAATGAGATTTAAAAACAATACTGCCAACAAGGTTAGGCGATTTGACCTGTTAGTCAGGGGTGTAAGAAAAGTTTTGCCATTTAAAAAAGCTAAACTTTGAACAAGCCATATCAAAATGAAAAAAATAAGTCTTACAGGGGCAGTTGTACAGGTAAAGACTCTATATGAAACCCAGTTTAGCCCAGGATAAAGCCTAAACTGTGTCTGTGGAATTGGCAAAAAATTCCAGTCAGCACTGGCACAGGTAAATGAAGGTTAAAGTTTGAGTAAAGGCTGCTTGGCGCAGGAGGAGGTAACCCCACACAGAGCCGAGTTGTGGCCCTGAGGGATTTGCCTGTTTACTGTAAGGAGGAATCGACGTCTGACCTGCCATCCATCATACAGACAGGCCTCTCTGCGCACCTCCCTCCCTGTCGCTTCCGCTCAGTTTATTAAAAACCGAGGCGCGCTCGCCGGCCTGTGCCGCGATAGGGATCTCTGGCGAAGTCTGCTCCGCCACATTTGTGCAGAAAATGAAAAAAACAAAGACATCCTGTTTCTGTCGCATCTTTTTTTATTTGTAAATATTATTTTTCTTCTTCCCTATCGCTCAGTTTCTCCTCCGCAGAGGTATGCGTTCTAGGCAGTCTTGTCAAATGATATGGCCTTGTTGCCTAAATTTACTGCGTGTTTGGACCCCACCTCTGCTAAATGTTGCATATATACCAAAGCTCCTTGCTGTTGGTATATACATATAAAGGCCACGCCCTACTGCTTATACCATATATAGATTTCTACCCTGTTGTGTATAAAAGAATCCACAACCTCCTGGTTATAAAGAGTCCCCCCTTGCAAAGGGCACTCCCTGCAGGTTATACTAGAGTTCCATCCTGTTAGTAAAGGTCACACACTGCTGGTTACCAGAGTTCTCCCCTGTTGGTATATCACACCTCGCTGGTTATGCCAAAGTTACACCCTGATGGACAGTATTAAGGCCACACCCAGCTGGTTATGAGAACATTTCTCTTGGTTGGTTTCCATAAAGGCCACAACTAGCTGGTTGTGTATAAGTTTCACCTGGTTGGTATGCGTAAAGGCCACATCCAGCTGGTTGTATATAGTACGTTTCACCTGGTTGGTATGTGTAAAGGTCACACATGGCTGGTTGTATATACCTTTCACCTGGATGGCATGTGTAAAGGCCACAGTTTGGCTGGTTGTCTGTAAGTTTCGCCTGATTGGTATGTGTAAAGGCCACACCCACCTGATTATAAGAACGTTACATCTGGTTGGTCACTATTAAGGCCACACCCTGGCCTGCATGTTTGACAGAATCCCCACCACACTCGCTTACACCAAGGCAGCATCTTCATGGTTTAACTTCTCTGACTTAGCCTGAGCTCCATCCTGCTGCTCTGTGCTTTGGCTAAGCACTCAAGCGCAGTTTAGGTGGGCTTCCCTGCTGCATGAATGAGCGCACAGAGTGTGAGGTGTACAGTTCGGATGCTAGAGGTGTGTGTGTGTCTGTGAGTGCGCTCTGACTGCTCTGGCTGAAGAGGTAGTGGGGCTTGAGCTTGCCTCGCGGTATGGCTTAGACTGCAGGAAGCGCCTGCTTTGCTGTAATGCCAGCGCAATCCCGGTAAATTCCGTGATGACGGCATGCCAGTTTAAGAGCAGTTATGGGTAGTGGAAAAAGCCGTCCTGCCGTGCCCTGGGAATTCACCTCTTGTCAGGGCAGCCAGGCTAGGTCTCCGAGTAATGCTGAGTTATAGGGCATATCTCAGTTAGCACATGCTGGAAACAGTTTTGTGGAGGTTACATGTATGAATTAACTTCACCAAACAAGTTTCTTGCTGCTCTATAGCTTGCTCTGTGGGTCAGTTGGTCAGTCCGTCCACAAATATTTCTCCACCCTCTGGCAGCCTCAGTCTTTGCCTTGGGAGGCTGAAATTTGGCATGGCAATGGGAGTGGCCTGTCACAGACAGACACATAACTTCCAAGTGGATTCACAGACTTGCACCAGATTTTATGGAAAGGTTCTGATGAGTCAAAGGACTGCCTATTAACTGTTCACGCCAATTGGCAAAAAGGGGGCATGGCAGTAAGATTGGCCTGTAACTAAAAGGCACATAACTTCTAAACAGATTCATGTAACATGAAAGCTTTGTAGAGAGAAAGACATACTCAGATACATGCACATACAGCCCTGACTTAACCTGCCATGAGGCCCAGAGGCTTTGTAAACCACCCCCGATCCATCAATGTCTAGCTGTTTTGGGATATGCAATCAACAGATGACCTAATCACTTATGTTTACTTGAGCATAAACACAAAAGTCAGTCTGATAGCTGCTAACGAGAACCACCCCTGTATGGAAACACGTACAATGAAAGAATAGACTAGATATTTTTTAAGCCATGATGCATGAAACTGAGTGTTTTGAGTGCTTCAAAACATCATTAAAGCAGTCACATTTATTCAGTTCGCCCATATCATTTTCACCGATCACACCAGCGATCATGCTGTCAACTTCCCATGCCACTTCCTCCTCTCATAAGAGCTTTTGACTCATTAGGAACAAGATATTTGAGTAAGAATCTAATGGCGCATTGACTGAAAGCCATGAGAAATAAGTACAGAGTTTCTACGCTCAGAACTTTTTGATCTAAATGAAAATGCACAGCCGGTAGAAAGCTTGTTGTTCTTTGAAATTTTGTGGGTACGAAACACAAATACAAAATTCTAAGTTGTGGAAAATTCATGGTGACACATTCTCATTACAAATACAATATGGCGCACAGAACCCTTCATCCATGTGCATGTTTAGCTAGCATGATGACATCAAATAAATCCAACCAACAAATCTCCAGTGAAAATGTAGAAGTAGACCATTTTGACAATGTAGTGTATTGTCTGCTAATCTGCCCTCCCTTGACCAGCAAAGACCATTTCTTGCATTCTGAAGCTTAGAAGCATGCTAATGTGAATGAAATAGGAATTGTACTGCTATACGGCTGGTTTTGTTCCTAACTGGCTAATATTAGCTTGTAGGCAGGTAGCTAGCTAATGCTAGGTGAGCTGTGAGTGGCTGTAATTGACGTCAAGCACTCTGGCTTTGTAGCTATCAATGCCAGTTTTGCAGGCATAATGCAAGTTCATATTTTACTCACCCTGAAAAGTCATTCTGCCAGCTTTTCTGCATTCTCATGATTATGAACGTTTTAATATTAACTGTTAACAGTCTATGAGGGCAGTTAACAAACAGGTTGCTGTGGATACTCGTGAAACTTAAGGTAAAAGCCCATCCTGTGCTCCACTGCATCGCTCGCAATGTAATCTTTATCTTTGAATTGTATTCTACACTGAAAATGAATGTACTTTGATTCTTGAAAAACAAAGATTTTACCTGAACACATTTAACCCACTATCTGAATAAACCTGTATATTTAGCAGGGAATATATTTTTTCCTGAGACCAGCAGAAGAGTGGAATCACAAAGAGTCCACTAAGTCATCTGGTAATGAGACTAATCATCTCTCACACTCAACAATAACAGACCAGCAATGCTTCCCAAACACAAATCAGAATTGTTAAACAAAATTGAACAATTTCTCTAGAACGGCTTAACCAAGACTCAAAACAAGCTCAATTGCTACCTGGCCTACAACCAAGAATACTAACCAGCCAGGTGTGTAATACTAATCATACGACTGTCAGATATATGAAGCAGAAACTAGTCCTTACCAAGTACAGGGTCAGTGACCACAGCCTTGCCATTGAAAAAGGCAGGCATTAAGCATCCTGGCTAACAAAAGAATTGCGAAAGTGTAACCACTGTAAGGGAGGAGAGGTTGAAACAAATGTGCACTTTCTTCTAAAATGCCAAAAATAAGATCAAATTAGAGAAAAGTATTTTCAGAAATTGGAAAAAAATACATCCCCAACTTCATGAGTCTTGAAGAGTGCAAAGAATAGCATTTTGTACCGCGAGAGGGACCAACAGCTTGTAATGCTGTCGAATGTGTGTCATTGTCATGAAATGAGAGACAATGAGTGAAAAGACAGAAGTAAACAGTGCTAAACACTGATGCACATGGAGCATTTTCATGCACAAACACACATATTGCATGCATATACCCTACTACACAAATGGCAGTGTTATTTTAGCAGTTGTTAGCTTGTTTTTACATATTACCATGTTATTATAATTGCATGTTGTCACTATTATTGCTGTTTGTGTAAGTATGTGTGTAGACTGGTTACAAAATTGCTCTGACTTTAGCCATTATTATTACAAAAAAACAAAAAAACTTGTTTCTAGGGATGCTTTAGCGACACAGACGCAAACGTTGTGTCTTGTCAAAGCGGCATTTTGAATTAGAACGACAAAAAATTGATACGTACCGGGATGGTTACAGTAAAAGAGAGATGGAGAGAGAGAGAGAGGAGAGGTGGAGAGAGAGAGTGAGAGAGGATGTGTGTTATCTGAAGGCCTCACTCAGGACACGTGGAGCTCTTTTGATTCGCAGGCACAGGGGGGTTGATTGTCTCTCAGCCTTTGGCAGCATCGATGCGCAGCTGCTGGGCGTAACAAGCAAAGACGGCTCCATCAATACCCCCCCCTCACTGGAGCCCTCATACACATTCACACATTACTGAGCTGTGAGATCCGCTCTGTCCCTCCTCCCTCTCTCTCACACACACACACACACACACACACACACACGTACATACACACACTCTCTCTCACACATACACAGACATGCATACACACGCATGCACATGTACTGTACATACACACACGCTCTCACAAGTCGACATACACTCACATAGAAACATATACTCACATGCAAAGAGACACACACACACAAATACACAGTGCCTCAGCAGGTAACACTGGTATACACCAGTTACTTTACTCCCTTCTTGGTTAACTGGCCTTCAGGTTTGATTGACTGCCCAGCAAGGTGCTGTCGATGGGATCATTTCTTCTTACTCTATGGATTTAAACCGCTGCGCTGACCGAGTATCTTGCCCAGCTGAGCTCAGCTCCTTTTCCTGCTTCAGCCTTGAGCATTAATCCGATATTCCCTGTTCCCGTCGCACCCGCTTTAACAAGACAGATTCACCCGAGCGGTCGGGCCTTAAACGATCGCGCTGCCGCTAATTTACTGGCCGTGTAATGGTCCGGCCGGGGACGGGTGACTGCTCTCACGTACCCTCAGAAGCCCCTCTTCCTTCCCCCTGTTGCATTATGGGAGATGGATAAGACACCACCGCCCCTCCCCCTTTCTGCCTCTCATCCGTCACTGGACAAGATCCGGCCACCAATCCAGTCATGGACCCTGTCTGCCAGCCTGCTGCCCCTCACCCTATGATACTGCATTGACCAACCGTAGACTCATACCAGCATATCGTCAAAAAAAGCTCTGTAATCACTTGCCGCAAAACTTCACTATTTTTTTGCTTCTAACAGCTGTTATATGGTACGCACACGTTTCCCATATTCCAGCTATCACGAATGATTTATTACGCAGTAAGTAGACCAGTCTCTCAGGCCCCCCTTTTATTCATTTATTTTTTTGCCATTTTTAAGTTTGTATCACCTGTTAGCTATTTGTTGAGCGTGAGAGTACAGTTAAGCATTTAAATCAGGATTTTAGCTGCTGAGTCTTTCCAGTCCAGTTATCAGCAAAAAAACCCAGCGCCCAGAAGCTGTCGTCCTGCAATTTTTTTTTCACACTGGTGTACAAATCAAAACACATCAATCTATTGCTCGGCACAAATGACAAATGTTTCAGCACACAGCTGCTGAATACAGACGTAACTAGACTCCGGACTCTAATCCCAAATTTTACGCAGTTCTTTGATCTTTAAGGTATGGCGTGTCATTTTTATGACTTCGTCAGGTGTATTGTCAGCCCTAGCCCTTTCTTGCACCTTCTTTTATACGGTCCATCGCCTATGGGCTGCTTTGTTTCCTGTCTTTAGCTCTTAATCTCCACCTCTTTTCAGCACTGTCAGTACACCTTCCCTCCTCCAGTCCCTGTAGTTTACTTGCGAATGCAGTCATCCTCCTGCACCCTGCCACAGGCTGTCACTGTGTCCCTACAGGGGCAGGGCAGGGACCCATAAAGCACATCAGTGGTCTGGGTGACCACGGCAGCCACCATGAATTATGGGAAGCGGAGTTCAGCGATAGCTCGCACCCTTTCATTTGCCGTTGATTGAACTAGAGAGGGGCCGTAATTCCCACCTGTTTGCTATGTTACGACAAAGGACAGCAACGGTTGAAGTCGTCTATCAGCGTTGTTAAACTCGAAGATGGTCATGCACCCAGGAATGACACCTGATGAAAATTACACTCGTGTTTTCCACATAGCAGTTTAGTCCTATGGTGAGCTTCACAACAATTTTATCAAATATTTTCATTACTGCAAAGCTTTGTTGTTAAGGAGCTCCATTACGATCTGTCCAATTTTGTAGTAATGCACAATTAAGCAATTTTATGAAGAGTACAGCAAAATTTAGAAACAAATACCCTAGATTTCATTAATGCTAATAAACCGAGGAGTTTTCCCTTGTGGAAATGACCCAACAAAGATCTTTGGCAAAACACATACTTTTGTTTCTTTGAGTAGCATCTGGCATTTGCATCATGTAACAATCAAAATATTTACACTGCTATCAGCAGCACTGAGAGATTTAAAGTGAAACTGCTTAATTTGAATGAAATAAGATATCACGCTTTATGTAGTCGCTTTAATATGAGTAAATCTCAGCTGATAATAGTCGTTTTTTTATGAGATGACCCTTTTAAGTAAATTTATGTCTTGATCAGTGCCCCATAACATTTGTTAACACTAAAGGTAGCAATGTCCCAGATGTGAACCACAAATAAATACTTTAGTTTCTTTGAGCTAGTCATTTGATGTCTGATCATTGCTTTTTTATTGATCATAATATTGACAGAGCCTTAGGAGAAATTCAAGGAAAACACATCATTAGAATAGGGAGTCAAAAACACGATGTTACGCTCAGTATCAGCAAATTAAAACAGAAATTGCTTCTCAAGTATTTTTATAATTACTAGTATGTGTTGAAAAATGTGTTTTGATCTGGAGGCCAGAAAAAACGGTAATTTGTAGTTTATATCCAGCTATTTCGTCCCACTTCTGTTTTAACAACGTTTTTAATGGCGAGTCTATATTTATTGCCTTGTTACAGTGAATTGGCTCATTATGATTAAAAATAAATAGTGGCAAAGTCACTGCGCCCGCCTGGCCAAACATGGCCAAAATCAAATTTGGCCTAGATTTTCATCCCATATACAAGCATATGAAATATGAAAAGGATCCGTGAAAAACTGAAGGCGCTAGAGCGCTGACAAGGCAAAAAGTTTATGGACGCACGACGGACCACCACAAAGGCATCTAACCACAGGATAAGTCCGATTGGCCTGGGGGCCAAGCGGGCCAAAAAGTAATTTTCATCAGAGTGCGAGTGAATAAGATTAAAACGCAGCTTTTGAAATATGCTGCATTCTATGTACTGCATTCCCTGAGTTTCTGTGACCTCTGGTAGTTTTCTATTGGTGAGCCCTCCTGTTGCTGACTGACCCCCTGCTCTCTCTGCTGTTCGGTGCTGGATCTCTGATAGGGGAAGAGAGCAGGATCAGGATTCAGGACTCCTGTTGCTGTTCGGTGCTGGATCTTGCTGCTCCAGCCTCTTCTCACTGCTGGGTGGAGCCTAGGGGCAGAGCAGGATCAGGATTCAGGACTCCTGTTATTATTGCTGCTCCAGCCTCTTCTCACTGAGGGCAGCCTGGCAGGGCGGCCAACCACACGCTCTGCCCTCCGGCCAACTCCGCGCACAGAACACGCATTGTGGCTGACAGGCCAGCTTTGTCTTATAAAGTCATTAGTAGTTTCTCGGTGGATCCCCACACTCTTTCCTTGCTCCACACACACACACACACACACACACACACACATTCACCAGACCAGACAAACACACAAACACACACACACACGGTCTTTCACACTCCCATCTGCGCGAATACAGAACAGTGTGGGGGGTAAAGGGGAGGGTCTTTGGCTGTAGTTTTCGGCTGGTTCCCAGTGAATGCTCGCCAGTGTTCGCAGCTAACATGGGGATAGTCTTGACCTAGAACATCTTGTTAGGGGGCTTTACCAGCCCCAACATCCAAAAAACACTGTGTGTTATGTGATTTACCATACTGATTCTTCATAAATCTATATTCAGTCTTGGAGTAATTTGTCAAAATAACAAATACCGCTCTTCATTTTCATGTTTTTCTGTCCCGATGAGGCGATAAGCTAACACATTGGTGGAAGCATTTTCCAAGTCCCAGTCCTAAGCTGTTCTGGGCCTTGCCACGAGAGATGGAGTGATTGTACAGCCTGGCTGGAAGTTTAGCTTTGTATTCTTAGCCGAGTGTGGTATAACTTTAAAATTTTTTTATTTTTTTAAATTGGATCAGTGGTGGCCGGAGATGGAATGTGTGCCTGTTTTTACCATTTAAATAATCACTCCCCGAAGACAAACCCACACCATTCCTACCTCAGTGCCAAGCTCAGCAAGAAGCTGAAGAGTTGTATATCAAAACTACCATGTTTTTTGTGGCACAAAATGGTTTCCTGACGCTTATTGCAGGGTTTCATAAATCTGGCCCTCAAATGCAAATCCAGCCCTGGTTCTGGCTTCCTGGGTAATTATCCAAACAATTAGCAAAAAGCTGATTGGCCAGACTGGCTTCACACCTGACTCCCAGGTAAAGGGAAGGAGGAAAACCAGCAGATCTCGGCCCTCGAGCATTTGGGCAGCGCCAGCTAATAGTCATCAAATGCCTATAGTGTGTGTGCACATGTGCATACAAATATAAATGTATGCATGTCTGTGTGTCTGCTTGGGTGTATGTTTTGTGGATTCTCATGTTAGAGTGCGTGTGTGTGTGTGTGTGCATTAGACTCAGAGAGCGAGGGACCGGCTGTTCTGCCGTGTATGACTGTGGTAGCTAGAGCGGAAGGGCTGTGGCATTAGGGTCCTGCAGGGAGAGACAGAGAGAGCTCTCTTGTAGAGAATGACAGGTGTAAGTTCAGGGAGGTTTAAGCCAAAGCTCTGACACGGGACTCCCCTGTCTTTCTGATGGCTTCCTGCTCCCCTGCCACCTATGAGGTCACTGCCCGTCATTTTCCCCCCCATTTTTCCAGTGCAGTTGCCTTCAAGGGAAGGTTATACGTTAGTAGGTCCTTACGATGTAGTGAGTGGTGATTGGACAGCTTTGCTCTCACGTTACTGGTGGCATTGACTGGAATAATATTCTGCCCTGAGTCATTGTGCGGGTGTGCTCATGTGAGGGAGGGAGGAGTCAGGGAGGAGGAGATGGGGGTGGACTCTCTCTCTCTCTCTCTCTCTCTGACACACAGACACTTCCTCTTAAACTGGCCATTTTCATGTGGGCACTCTCAGGTGTGGTTTGCTTTGTGCAGTATTACTCACTGCGATTGCGGAAACCCGACTGGTCAGAATCTCCCTTTTTACAGCAATAATGACGGCCCACAAGCCTTTCAATCTGTGTTTTGCGGGCGTGGTTCAGCTCACAATGCTCCGAGTGCCGGGTACAGAGGCGTGTTTGAAACTGTGGCGTGGCAAATTGCGAGAAACAAGACTGAAAGAGTATTTTACCTCCCTGAGTTTCATGGGAGACTTACAAACAAAGTCACGAGGCCCCATACTGTTACAGATGTTCCTTATCACAGTTTAAAGCTGATTTCCCCCCCCCCCAATTTTACCTGATAGGCCCTGAGCTGGCGGAAATGGGCATCTTGGTTTAGAGTGGCTTAGTCTTCACACAGCCGTTGCTGTGAATTCAGGTGGTGTGGAAGAAGAGGTGTGCAAGCATGCTTACATCTGAACATCTGAGGGTGACAACCAACCTTTTCATTTTTACTCGGTCACACTTTAAATGAGAGGAGGTGAGACCCAGCTGCCTGCCATTCATTTCAGTTTTAGAATTTCCCAGGGTGGGGGTGGGGGTGGGGGTGGGGGGTGAAACCGAGAGGAGGGGGGGGGAATTCTTCACCTATCTCACAGGAAACTCCACCTGGCCCCCGACCCCGGCCCCTGACTCAGGTCTGTCCTGTTATTCTCATAACAAGAATTAAAAGGAGCCACGGCATCCGGTCACCTGTTCCCAGAACAGCAGCTGAGACTGTGGTTCATTGCTGAGGTGGACTGAACCGGTTAGTTCCGGTCAGCAGTTGCTCTCCCCTGTGAATGACCTGTCGCGGTGATTAAAGTAAATCTGCATGAGCACTGCCAGTCATACCACTATCGCAGTGCTGATAGAAACCCATGCAAAGCTGCTGCTGGGATTTTTGCTTTCTCGTCTGCCTGTTCGGGCGCTCCGGGTGTCGTGCTTCCGACACTGTTAGCGTCTCTTGTAGTCCCCTAGGCGTGTGAAGCTTGTTGGAGCGGAGGAGTAGGCTCATCACACATGGCTGTGAATATTTTCTCTCTTAAACAGGGCATAATTATTTGCAAAGTGGTCTAATTTATGCTAGTTGCCATCTTAATTAGTAGATTCGCCGTGATAATTATTGTAGTTGAAGCAGACTATGCTTGTCTTGCTGGAAGAGGAGGGAATTGGTTTTTTTTTTTTCACAAAGCTGCTTCGTTTTGTCTGGAGGACAGCTGGGAAAAGATGTATTTTTTAACACAAAAGATTACTGACCAGTTACTGCTGTTCATTAATCCCCCGGTCTAGCGCAGTGGAATGGACAGAGATGACTCAAATTAGCGTCTGGTGCCTGTGGTTTGGTGGGTCAGCCTGTACGAGCCGGTCAGTGATGTGTTCGGGCAGGCAAAAGGCAGGAATGTTCTTGTCTAGACTTGTTTGATGAGTCTTTCTCCTCAGGTCTTCAAAGCGGTCGAGACAGCAGCTTAGCTCCCTGCGAGCTGCAGACATTAACAAGCCTGGAAAACTGCAGGAAGCTGCTCTAAAAATAACCGCGGAAGATTTCCTTATGCTTGGAGTGTCGGTTTGCAGAGACCCACTTAATTCTGCCCCCGTCCGTTCCTCTGGACCTGGCCTCCGGGTCCAAAGCAGTTATAGAACAACCTCTTCTGACACCTGTGGCGAAGAGTTAAATTCTTGGGGGGTCGCTGTGTTCCTGTGCAGCACTGAGGTATCCTGGGATCCCCCATACAGGCAGAGGCTCTGGGTGATCCTACACAGCTGGATGAAATTCCCTGTGCAGTGTTTGTCCAGGTGTTCTGTGGTACAACCTGAACCTCCCCCACGCGGTGTTTTCTTTAGCGTGCAGCGCGATGACGACCTGCGAGTACAGAAACATGAACAAACACAGCACAGTCCGGAAGGATTTAACGGTGACACTGTTTGTTTTTGTGTCTTTTTTACCCCGCTGCTTAAGCCAAAGCGATTTGGAAATGCTGATTATTAGCGGAGAAAGCGAAGACTGTTGGGTTTAATTTGCAGGTATGGTGCGGACCACGGAGCTATTGCGTCCGATCTGATGCATAGTCATCGTCTGAATGCTTATAGGCCATCCTGTATCTGTATGTAGTGGATGGGCGTGCGAGGGGTGCGAGCGAATGCTGCTCTGTCGTGTGCACAGGTAGTTCCCAGGGGCGTAAAGCCAGATGCTTCCTTTAGTTATAGCTGCCGGCTGCCGTGTGGCCCGCATGTTCAAACCCACAGTGTAACACAACGTTTCCTCTGAAAGTCAAAATACAATTTCTTTTCCACCAGCATCACACTACGCCACAGCTAAGGTCTGACTCATGTTGATTGTGTTGTTGTTTATCTCTCGCTCTGTTTCTGCATTGAGATTGTGCGAGTGATAAGTGTGGAGCTGAGGGATGTTCGACGAAGCAAGGTCTGCATTAGCCAAGCTTTCTTCGAGTGAGCTGGCTCTATAAACCCTAAACTCGCAATCAGAGAAACCATGAGTCACCATGACAGGATAAAAGAGGACCAACTTCATGACCCTGACTTTAGGCTCTACATTCCTTGCTAACACACCAGTCTCGCTCTGTAATACACCCCTCTGGGCTCTCAGGCCGTGGTGAGGCTCGTCACTGTGGTGACCCTGAGCAATGCTCCACCCCACCCTCCCAATACAAGTACACCTATCTGTGCTCCCCTCCCCACTTGTACAGGGTAAGCGCCATAGTTCATTGGACGGTAACTGTTTTGTTATTTTGTATTTATTGTTTTTTGAAGTGCCCAAAAATGGGGGCACTATGAACAAAATATACTGGCATTTCTAAGCGATTCATCCAATATGGATGAAAACACCTTAAAATTAAAGCGGGCAGTTTGAACTTCAACTTCATTGTCATGTAATCCTTTCAAACTCAAAGCTGGAGTGCAGAAACAAAAGAAATGTGTCGGTGTCCAATGAATTATGGTGCTGACTGTAGGTGAGGCTGTCTACATCCAACAGGCTTTCCTCTGCCCTTTCGCTCATGTTGCTCATGATGATGTCAGAGATGATGTGATCTTCTCCAAACCCCCCTCCCCCCTTTTTGCTCTGGCCTTGCAGCCCAGTACAGCAAATGTAATGATGTCACGCGGCATTACTCCTCGTGTCAAAGGTCAGCCCTGCTGCCTGAAATCGCGGTAGCACACTGTGTGACACAGCACGCCTAGCTGTCATATACAATGATACGATACAGTGGCTTTCTTTGATACGATGCAGAGCTTCACTCATGTAGATTGTCAGAGCAATGTCAGTCCTACATGGAATGAAAGGTCATTTTGCTCTCTGGCATTAACGGGAGTGTCGGGCGTATGTTCGTGTGTGTGTGTGTGTGTGTGTGAGAGAGAGAGAGAGAGAGAGAGACTGTGTGTATGAATACATTCTGTGAGTATTTTAAACACAGTCAGTCATGGAAAACCTAAGCCTATCTGCACTAATCCCTGGTAGGGTAATGCTGTTTTACACTCGAATTCAGAAAGATACTTCACCCACATTGCTTCCATTAAACTCAGTTCATGAATGGGAGAGGTGTGTAATTGGCTGTCTCAATGGTACTAATAATGTGTATTGTCTTAAATGTAAAATACATGCGCTTAGATGTGGGAGAGCAAAAATCGCTTCTTTGTTTTTATTGTAAATTTTTAATTACATTCATTTTTGAGCGATTCTGTTAAGTTTATGCTGGAAGTTTTCACAGATCAAGTTACGTTCTAAAAGATTTTCGGCGGGTAATTGTTTTTATGAAGTGACAGAGAAAGCTTTTCTTATTACCCATTTTAACACACTAGCTAATGTCAGTTGAATTTGCTAAACGAATTACCTTATTTGCATCAGAAATGCTTGGCAGAGCACTTGACACGCTGCCTAAAAAGAGATGAGAGGTGACGTGGGATGCTTAATTAGGTTCTTCGCTTGGTATAAAATTATGCACGTTTAGGACGAGGCTTTTGCATTACAAGTGTCTCTATATCACTCTGGGCAGTGTTCAAATTAACAGTCATTCTTTTGTCCCTGACTTTTTTTTATACTACATTTCTTTCATTTGTGCTCCGCAAATAGTTTCCAAGCGCCTTCATGAGCTGAAGCAATAAGTGGTGACTTTGTGATTGTGGAATATGTTGTCGGTTACTCCTGCCTCTCTGGTTGATGCAGGACGGGATAGTGTCCCTCTGAAAGGTCCGCACCTATAGTTCGGCAGTACGGTTGGCTGAGCCGCTGTGTTGGGAGGCATCACAGAGTTCGGCAGTTACTCCACGCGCCTGTTCTTCACACTGTTGTCCCCCAGGGCTGAGAACGGTGGCTTTTCCACCCTCGCATTACCTCTGGTGTGAAGCTAGTGTTGCTGATCAGTAGCACTAATTATTCTGTTAATTATCTGAGAGGAAAGAAAAGCCAGGCCACATCTGAGGATATTTGTTTTACTTGGGAGTACTCATGGGATCACTGTGCTGAGGTCAGTGTTTGTGACCATCCTTAGGGATCAGAGTGCCCTCTGCAGGAGGCAGGAAGCCCATGAATTGCAGTTGTGTCGTGGAAAGTACAGATAATCCCTTCACTGCCTGAAAAATCTCTGTAGAGTCAATAATGACCTCTAATTTCAATGTTTTTTTTTTTGTTTGTTTTTTTTTTTTACATTTACATTTAACGTTGATGTTGAACTGCTAGGGATGCAACCAGGGATGGTAAAGTTGTCCCTGACCAAAAACATCTCACATTGTTCGACAGCTTCCTGTGGTCACGAATCAAAGCTGGCTCAAATATCCACCAAAAATTCTCCAGCAGTACATTTTCTGGTTGCGTGAAATTAGTGGAAGTAAAAGATGGAGCTGCATGGCTCACATTAGTAATGAAGGGATGAAATGAGGTCATTCTGCCTGCCAACCTCTGTTCATCTCAAATCAAGCACATTAACAGAGATCTTGGGATTGGGATTCCAGTCGATTTCAGCTGAGTGGGCTGCAGTTCTGAGGTTTGCTGGCCACCCGGCAGATGCCTCTTTCCAGTCAGTGTGTGGATGTTTAACTCAGGTTCAAAGGTAGTAGGCAAACTGGGCACGACTGAGTTGGGCTCTGAGTGAGCCTGTCACTGCTTCAGGTAAGTCCTGCATGGGCCGCCCAGATCTCATGAGATCTTATGCGATGTTACCACACTCAGGAAGTACATGTGCGCATGCAGCTGGCTGACCAAAGTCAAAGAAGCTCAGAGAATTTTTTTTTTTTTCAGCAACCCTGGGCTAAGTGCAATTGAAAGTATTTGGCAGTTATCATTAAAAAGAATCTTTAGCATTTAGAGATTAAAGAATTAAACATTAATGGAGCAGTAAATTTAAGAACTGAATCAGATTTTGTTTTGTGTGATTTGCACACTTTCACATGTCATGTTTGCTGATATCTCCGTTAATAGAAATTGGATATGGACTAGCCCAGTTGGGGCCCACATTGGCCCCTTGGACAAATGTAGCTGGGGCATAGTTAGGATTGCTGACTGGGTTGCAATAATCTGCCATGCCTTATTTAAATATGAGGAGGGAAGTATCTTCATTTTTTCCTTCTTCTTTTTTGGTTCCACAAGCAAAGGGTATATTTTGGTTGTTGGTGGCTAATAGATTTTCGGGACAGACTTCGTGAACTATGTCCAAAGGCTATCACATGCCCAACTAAACACTCAAGAAAGCAAAAAGCAGTGGCTATTAGGCATACTGTTTTCGGTACATTCAAAAAGATAAGTTCAGGTGGCGCCAATGCTCTTTACTCCCGGTCAGTTTCCGATGAAGGAGGTGTTCAGTTACTCATCAGAGCAAGACCCAGTGACGCGAAGAATCGGGAAGTTAAAAGAGCGAACGCGTGAAGGCAGCACCGGTGATCCCCTGTAATGACGAATGGAAACTCGTAGGATTTACCGCTTTGCTCCCCATAAACAATTTCTCACTCGCAGAAAATTCTCTTAGTAGACGCGCAGGTCATTTATCACCCGAGCCTTGCAGTTATTTCTGCGAGGCAACGGCTGTTATTCTGAGCCCGACTCAGCGGGCTCTTGCGCCTCTTCCAAACCGCAGGTGGAGACGGCGTCTCTAAGCTGGGAGCGCGAGGTTAAGCGCGCCCGTCTCCCGCCTCTCCTTTCAGCTCTAATGTTTCGAGCCACCCTCGGAGAGGGCGAGCCGCGAGTGATTCATGGTGTGTGTCGTCCGAGAAGTCGGAGCGAGTTCGGTAACAATTACACGGGAAAAGTAAGGGAGGATTTTACCGTGCGATGAAAGCGGTTCTCTTTATGTTGGCAAAATACCTAGGATGAAATTTCAAAGGGAAATTACAGCTGTCGCGGCCTCTGAAAAGCACGTGCTCGCTTAGCTGATTCCCCCTGGGTAGGTTATTTCCCGGTGTAACTGCAGTTGTCAATTTTTCTTTACTGTGGAAAACATGCTGACAGAAAAAAAAAAAAAAAAAAAAGTAAAAAGAGGTGCCCCCAAGTTGTCATGGCAATCCAGAATCACAAAGGGACTTCCCTTTTCCTACTGAGGTTCCTTTTGTACTGCGGTGTCAGATGTGTCACAGCAGACAGAGAACATTTCTAAGTACACTTGCCTCCTTAAGCCTTGGCTGGTGTGGCCTTTCCTTTGCCTGCCAGTTCTCAGAAGACAGGCTGCATTATTTCAGAGCCTTTATTACAGCAAATGTTATTACTCCACACAGTGACATGATGCCACAAACTGATCTCGCCATCCACTTTGGCACAGCATCATCATCAACAGGACTTGCTAATAATTCACCAGACTTGGAGTTTCTCTTGAGTGTATGGACACATTGAAACCAACATATTTCTTGTGTCAGTGCATGCTGTTGGAGTGGTCATATCCTATTTTTAAATTATATATATATAATTTTTTCAGATTAAATAAATTGTATAATCTGTACAACAGTTTTAATTCTCTGTTTGGTAATCAGTCATTCTTCGTGAAATTAAAAGAGTGGTCAGACTTTTCTTTTGGAAATCTGACTATGGATTCCAGCTGCATGCATACTAGTCTTGAGTGTTATGGAAAAACCTAGTAAGTCTAATTTCAGTCGAAACTGAGTTGGGTCCATTTTACTAGGCTTTGCTTCATCACATATTGTAAGATACGTAAAAAATAATCCCTGATTCCCTATGTTTTGCTGTAGCAAAACCAAACAAGTCATCAGTTTTTAATGGTTTCTGAAGTAAAAACCTAGCAAGTTTATCCTCCTGGGTTTTTCCACATTAAATTTTATCATTTTTGTCATGGCAAAACTTAGTATGTTGAATTAGCCAATCATGAAGCAGCATACCTATTACATGATCTGTCAGGTGTTAGTCCCCACACACGGCATTGGATGTGCAAGACATTCTTGGTCTGAATTCATAATTCACATAATAATTCAATAACGAATGAAAATTGCTTCAACAGGGAAGCAGATGGTGGAATTAACACTGAAAAACTGTCAAATACCACTGCAACTACATAATTGCAAGGTGTTTGTCCATCATTTTGATAATTGATTTTTTTATATTTTTTGATGGAAAAACCTTGTCATCATTTTGTCATGGATGCTGACAAAAAACAAAAAAAAAAATCTCCCACAAATATTTCTTATTATATAATTACCAAATAACTGCTAAGTGAGTTTCGTTGTCGGACAAGAACTTAAACCCAAAGCGATACAGTTTTCTGTCTTTTTCTCAAAATCTGCTTTTTCATACTTGCTAGGTTTTTCCATAACATTCAAGTAGTCTTAGCAGTGCTCACCAGAGCCACACTGAGCTCATATTACCCTCAATCCCACAGCAACCCAGCCTCCCACTGTGAGGTCGGCCCTGTTTACCAGGACTCTGTGTTACGCTCAGTCCTTGGGAAGCCCCAGGCCGGTGGAATACCATAGCAGTTGTTGTAGAGCAATCCGAAGAGCGCGCTTACAGTGTTGTACAAAAAGGCAGTCTGTCAGATGACAGCTGTACCTCATGCGAATAAGGGCCTCATAGTAATTTTTAATTACACTTCTCAGTTAATGTGTGTTTGCCGGATGATTTAAGTGCGCCTGTTTGAATGTTTCAAAAGTCGGTTACGGCTGAGCCTGCTTGGGGAAGATGAGAAGACGGTTGTAATCCGTGGGGAATCAGTTCAGTTTGGATGCGTTTATGTGCACATCACCTCGTCAGCAGTGTGCGTTAATTAAGGCAGATGTCTTAATGTTCAAACAAGTCAACAGACTGACTGGAATTTATATACACGGGAGAGGTGAAGGAGTGGGGGAGGGGCGTCTTCTGTATGACGGTTCACCCTGGCCCACCTCCAGCGGCCGCCATCTGCCAGACGCACCATGTGCTGCCTTTTTTTACTGTTCAAGTCCCCTACACACCCCCCCTCTGAAAGTCAGAGCCCGCCCTCTCCCCTGAGAGATTTAAGTGGGGTGAAGTGAAACCCAGCACTGAGACACAACAAACATGGACGGGTCTCGATATATGTTGAGACCAGAGGGACATGCATTACGTGATATGTGATCGCAGTATTTATGATGTTTCACTGCTGTGCTATATGATGTGAGTCCTGTTCTCTGTCCCTTACTGAGTTAAACAGAAATGTATTAATGTGCTAATCAGTTAATTTACCTACAAGTGTCACTGTTCCAGCTTTTATCATTGAAACGTGATTTGATCGGCCATAGTCTGTTTCTGCATGTTGAATCTTTGATGCATTTTAGCAGTTTCCATGAGTGTTGTTTCATGGTTAGTCTGAGTTAGAGTTGTTCAAATCCTGGGCCCTGTTCACTTAAAGTCATTATGAAAACTGTGTGAATTATGGTAAATTATTGTGTCGGAGCTTCAAAATAATGGGAGCTCCTGCATTGCTGTCCTCCAAACGAGTCCTTCATCTGTATGCAACCAAATTCATGTCTACTGATTTACCATGAAGTTGTGTTATTTAAATTCTTTGGGAGTGAATCGCATGCCAGCCTGTGTTATTTTGCCATGGTTAATTTACTTCTCTCTCAATCAGCACCTGTAAATAGTTTTGGGTGTGTGTTTTCTTGCATGTTATTACCAAATGAAAGTTGCGGGAAAGCCTACGCAGGTTACTGTGTTTAATTAGGTTGCATTATACTTCAGAAAAACTTAAAAAGCCTTAAGAAATCTATTTGGAGCAGACTTGTCAAATTACATGGAGATTCTAATGGTAATACAGTCTGTTCCTTGGTTGTTTTCCGTCTTGATCTGAATTTAAAAATTGGATTTCTTGGCTTGTTTATATGTTGTTCAGGGATGCAAGTTCAAACTTTAAATTTTTTTTTTTTTGTACAGAAAGAAAATGGAAATAAGTGTCAAATTGCTCCCAACCAATGTCACTAATATAGGTTGACCTCAACACGGCATTAGTAACATATCCAGTCCCTAATGGGTTAAGCATACCCTCAATAACCTTTCCCATTTTGCATTGTATACGCAGTGTACACTAACTTCTGTGAGGCTTGAGAGCACTCAGTGCGCAAAAATAAATAAACATCAGACAGATTCTGTCGATCTTCATTTACGGTACAATTCTAACGACATTGCGCTACGCTAATAATTGTTGTGCAACAGCTTTTGTTGTCATTATTGTTGTCATTTTGTCTTCTTGTAAAAACGAGACTAAATAAGCGAGCATCTGCACACATGTTCCGAATTTCTGAGAAGCACCCCATTAAACATCCAATTTATAATTCATGAACAAGTCAAATTCAGTCAATTAGGCAGTCACTGAACTATGGCAGATAATAAACATTAGCCCAGACATTGACTCATTACCATTCTCAAGGCAATTATACTGCTGTAAATCCTAATAAGATGTATGACACTCAGAACACACCACTGTACTCCCTCCAGTATATTACACTGTCCAGTGACTGAGCTCGGAGTCAGGACCCATTCAAGCTATAGCATGGATCAGACTTCCTTCCAGTAATTCTGGAATCTTTATTCAAGAGAAAGTCAACATGTGCTTCGCTGTGTGTATTTAACCTTTCACAAGTCGCAAGGATGGGAAAATGCATGTTGGTTATCCTCCTACCCATAGTGTGTGCTTCTTTAAAAGCTGTATTCTCACCTTTCTAATATACTGTCCCCTGAACAGCCACTTGCAAGTCTGAAGAGCTGCCTCTTGTCTTAGGCTGAAGGATCTTACATCTAGAGGCCCCAAATCCCATTCAAAACAGCCCCTCTATACCCACCCAGCCACTCCCACCACCAAATCCCACCTGACCTCAGCCCACCAATCAAGAGCCCTCCCCATCCCAGCTTGTATGATGTCACAGGCGCCCATGTAATAACCAGCACCCCCCCCCATTGACTGAAACTGTGGGATCAACCTCCGGTCTTGGCTCATCGCAGAAATGTTATCTTTGAGCACTTGAGAGCGTAGCCTGAGAAGAAATAAAAAGGGAGGCATGAAATCAGCCTAATGTAAACGGGAGAGATAAGGCCTGCCGCGAGGGGGGCCGGGGGGAGGGGAGGGTCTGCGTGACAGGAATACGTTTCAGAGCCGCCCACTGCTCTGCTGACTGCGCACTCCACCACCAAATTAATTTGCTCTAAAAGGCGCGGGGGCGGAGAGAGAGGGATCCAAACAACGGAGGCGAGCCCAGCCAGGCCACCGCCCCACCCCCCAGCCCTCAGGCGAGCCCACCTGCCACGGGCGTGCGGCCGCGATTATTTACACCCTCTTAATCACCTCCCCGCACCCCGATGCAGAGCGCATTTTAACACGAGGCCCGTCTGAACGACAGTGGCGAGTGGTGCTTTTGAAACACTTCCCTCCTTCGTAAGCAGGGTTAGATTCATCAGAGCCAGGGGTGAAATATAGACGGCCCCATGCACTATCAGTCTCTGAGAGAGAGAGAAAGAGAGCGAAGGGGAGGGAAGAGAGGGAGAGACAGAGGGAGAAATTAAGGGAGCAAGTATGAGGGCTAGCCACTGCATTTAGCAGTTCTTTACAAACTGACAGGAGCCGAAAGAGAGAGGGAAGAGAGGAGGTGGGAAGAGGAGCGGAGAGAGTATTCCATCGCAGCTACTCCCTCACACACTGTGAACACAGATAGTGTGCTGCACTCAAATGTTTAGTGCAGACCGATTGCCTCAAAAAATTGTGTAAACCAACTTAATTGCCTTGTGTGGATGGTACTCCAGAAACAAAAAAAGAAAAAATCATGGTATATATTTTGAAAAGTTCTTTCACCATGTTTTTAAGTGCTGTGAACACAGGATCATTAATTGAGATTACTCAATTTTTGAGGTATTCCCTCTGTGATAGCAGAGGGAGAGTCAAGCGAATAATGTAAAAAAAAAAAACACATGTTCAGTGGGCCCCAAAATTACTGGCACCCCTGACTGGCAACATACGAACAATGCTTTAAAAAATTCTAAAAAATGTATTTATAGTAAAACTCTAAAAACCATGTGAGAAACACTGTACGATATTAATGTTCTAGTGGAAACAACCAAAATCATTTACTGATTTAATTAAAAATCAGTTTCCTCCTAATCACGGTTTTACAATTAATGGCATTGCTAAAGATTATTATAAATAACATCTTCCAAAATTAAATCAGGCTTTCAATTCTACTTATTTAACTTTTATCTAAGTGTTAAAGAACTATATTGAGCGATAACATCACTTCCTGTATCACTAGGGTATAAATATTAGGTAACACACATTCAGTATCCCTTTGTCATCCAACATCATGAAGAAAACAAAACAACTGTTAGTTCAAAAGATGCAAATTTACATAGATAAACAATTGAATGTGCCACTGAGCACAGTCAGGGCAATTATTAAAAAGTTCTAAAGATATGGAACTGTTGAAAACTGCAAGGGTAGAGGAAGCAACTGCATATTGACCCCCAGGATACTGAGGAGGATGGTGAGAGAAGCAACAAAATCCACAAGAATCACAGTGAAGGAATTGCAGGACTTGGTGGCATCTTGGGGTCACCAGGTTACAAAAATCACCATCAGGTGCCATCTCCACAACTACAGGCTCTTTGGAAGGGTTGCTATAAGAAAGTCTTTTCTGACCAGAAGACACAGCAACAAGCCCTTTGAGTCTGCCAAACGTCGTCTAAATTTTGACTGGAACCTAGGTGCTTTGGTCAGATGAGACCAAAATTGCATATTTTGGTCAGATACAGCATTGGCATGTTTGGCGTCAAAACAGAGATGCATACAAGGAGAAGCACCTCATGCCCATGGTGAAATATTACAGTGGGTCAGTCAAGTCAAGTTTATTTATAGAGCACTTTTAAGAACAACATATGTTCAGCCAAATTGCTGTACAATGATAATTGGTGAAAGAAATAAAATGGGGAAACTAAAATCATCAGTAAAATCTATAAATACGTGAAACAAAACATATATAAAGAAAATGTATATATAAAAAGCAAACAGAAAATAAAAACTGCACAGAATGCACACAATTACAGGCAAGAGACAGAACCATAAAAGCAGAACAGGAAAACAGCACAATAAAAACATGACGACTAAAAATAAAAGGTCAAATGGATTGAAGACCTGATTTCAAGAGGTAAAGTATTCCACAGTTTAGGAGATGCAACAGAAGAGGCTTGATCACCTTTAGTTTTTAGGTTGGACTGAGGAACTGACAAAAGCAGTTTATTAGAAGATGTGAGGGAGCCTGCAGTGGAATAAGGCAGGATGAGGTCTGATATGTATGCTGGAGCCAAACCATGCACAGCTTTAAAAACAAATGATAAACCTTTAAAATCAATTTGAAATTGACCGGTAGCCGGTGTAGGGCTGCCAACACAGGTGAGATGTGGTCCCTCCTTCTTGAACTAGTCAAGAGCCGAGCTGCCGCATTTTGAACCAGCTGGATTCGGGAGAGGCAAGCCTGTGAAACACCCAAGTAAAGTGCATTACAGTAATCCAAACACGATGCAATAAAGGCATGGATAACCATCTCCAGGTCTTTTGGGGAGAGTAGAGGTTTCAGTTTGGTAATGCATTGAAGTTGAAAAAAGCTACTCTTAATTACTGCACTTATGTGGCTCACAAAGTTGATTGAAGAATGGAAGAGGACACCGGGATTTTTAATTATAGAGTGCGTGTTGGCAAAAAGGGAACCAAGTTGTTCTCTAATGACTGTTGTAGAACCTGGGAGACCAAAAATATTAACTTCTGTTTTTCCCTCATTGAATTGGAGAAAATTTTTGCTCATCCAATTTTTTTTTTTACATCATTTAGGCAATTTTAGGGCTGTTAGTCATCTTCTGGGGCTGTTTTAATTCAAGAAGTCCAGGGGCACTGGTTAAGATTAGTGGCATAATGAATTCCACAAAGTATCATGACATTTTGGCTTACAATCTGGTTGCCTCCACCAGAAGGCTGGGACTTGGCCACAGGTGGACTTTCCAACAAGACAATGACTCAAAGCATACCTCAAGATCCACACAGAAATGGTTCCTTGACAACAAAATTAACGCTCTGCAATGGCCATCTCAGTCACTAAACCTCAATCCAATTGAAAACCTGTGGGCTGAGTTGAAGAGGGCAGTTGATAAACACAAACCCAAGAATGTGAAGGATCTTGAAAGGATCTGCTTAGAGGAATGATCCTAAATGCCCCCAAAATGTGCCTTCTCTTTGTCAAAAATTAAAGGAAAAGACTCCGTGCTGTTATCCGTGCAAGTGGTGGTTGCACTAAGTACTAAGTGAAGGGTGCCCGTAATTGTGAAACCTTGATTTTATTGAAATTTATTTTGTATTAAATGATTGCTATGATTTCGGTTGTTTCCATCGAAACAATGAAGTAAAGTATTTCACACGTTAGTATATTCCGTTTCTTTAGAATTAAATTGTTTGTATTTTTTATTGTATAGTTTGTGCATTGCCAGTCAGGGGTGCCAGTCATTTTTGAGCCCACTGCATTTGTGTAAATAATCTTACTTATGACTCAAACTGTTCCCTCAAGAGACTGCTTCACTGACACCATGAGGCTTTTAGATACGGATGATGGTGAACGAATTCACAAGAAAGGGTGTTGATTGCATAGTTAAAAAGGAACCATGCCAATCCATTTTGCAAGGTTTCAAATGAGAACTATCGGGGAGAATGATATCTGCTGTACCACCATATCATATTTACTGGAGAACCTGGAAAATTACTTGGATTCTCATTGGGCACATGCGCCCTCTGAGCTAGCATCTATGGCTGCTCAGGAGAGACACCACAGGTATAAGAGACAAGCCCTTTCTGCCAGAGATAAACCAATGACGTAACATCGCTGTTGGCTCCAGATGTGAGACCCTGCGTTCTGTTTGAAGATGTTGTCCTCTTTGCGAGGGCGTGATTTGCCAAATCTGAGCCTCTCTAGGCTAGCCCGCCGTTTGCATCAGCCATCTGGGGAGAGCACTTATGAAAACCTGTCAGGACCTTCATCCAGAGCTCTTGATCTGCAGGGATTCCCCGAAAATCAATATCCCATTTTCAATCTCCACCTCCCTTAATTACAGCCGCATACACACCCCTCAGAGCTGCGAATTAATCTTTGCTTCTGTGTGCTGGATGAAGGAGATACACGGAGAAGGGTCTTTAAGGCTACTGCTCTGTCATTAACGGTAACAAGAATTTAGAAAGCACAGACTCTCTCCCTTGCATTCTCTTCGGTGATGGACTGTCAGACGCATAATATGCAGATCGGCTCTTTGGGGTAAATCAGAAAAGAGATTTGACATTTCTATGCTGTTTTAACACCCAAAACGTATATGATAAGTGAATTGAAATCTTAATCCGGTGGGCGAAAAACGTAGTACGGTAGATTCACGCGTTCATTCAAAGGTCGACCTTATGGATTATTGCAGATTCGCTGTATTTTTCTCATTTCAGAGTAACATTCTTTCTGGGATAAAACACTTTTTTTAATTGCAAGGAAGCGAGTGACCATTATCAAGATGAACATTTTAAGGCTGGGAGTCTGCAATTCCCTGCTACTTCAGTGCAGTTATTTATTGCTGGTGAATCAAATTATAAAACCACCCTTTGTGGCCTTTCTATCCTTAAAAAAGAAAATGGTTCTCAAGTCACTGTAAATGTAATTAGGGTGAAGCCATTAAGACCTCCTATCCTCTCAGTTCTTTCCTTAGCTGATGGGCCCTATCTGACAGAGTAACTGCTCAGTCTTCGGCGTTTTTCGTCATTTTCAATGCTTGCACCTCTTTAGCAAGCAGCTGAAAATTATGCCTTACTGCATAAATAAATGCCATTTCCTTATTCTCGCCCTCCTGGAAAAACTGTAAAATTGAAGGCCCGCTGGTTTTCGCTACGTAGATATGGAGTGGAAGAAATGTAATGTTTGGAAAGTTTATAAAGTTTGAGAGGCAAGCATGTAGAACCTTCACTTATTGTGGCGTACAACTAATAGTAGATAACAAACAGATGACCTGCAATGAGATGTTTCTGGTGGGTTTGCTTCGATGAATGCAGCCATTGTTCGAGGCAGATCTCTGCTTAATCTGTTTTGTGTGTGTGTGTGTGTGTGTGTGTGTGTGTGTGTGGTGCTCAGTTTATTGTGTTTGGCGCACAGGTTTAAAACGTGAGGGTACCATGTGACAAAGTGTTGCATGGAGTCAACTTTGGTGCTGGAATGTCTGGGTAAGGGGTGTACTAAGCTGTAGTGCATGATGCTTATCCTTCAACCTAGCCTGGAGTAAATTGTGTTTGTATCTAATGCTGAAATACTGATGATTTTGGCAGTTAAACAAGTGTACATAAATGGAGAACAAAAAGGTAATTCTCCCAAGTGCTTGAAAGAGCAGAACTAGCAATCCTTTGGTAGTCCAAGCTCCTTTGCGGTTGTTACAGAGAATAGGTTGGACACGAGTACTCTGCAAAAAGTGTCTGTCTTAACAAGTCATTTTGTCTTAAAAGAAGACCCAACTTCCCAGTTCTCTCTCAAGTAGAAAATATGAGCTTATTTTAAGCAACCATGTGCTTGACAAGTGAAATTTCTTATCCCATTGGCAAATCTTGAAATAAGTCAAAATTGTCTCACCCCATTGGCAGATTTTTGTCTGAGAAAAAAGGTAATAGAAATAAGTGTTTTTAATCTTAATACAAGATTAAACTACTCGGTAAGGCAGACTTATTTTTCTGTTTTTGCAGGGTAGTGGCCTCAGGCCATACTGCTTTCATAGCACCTCAGAAATTATTTGAAACCGTCAGTTACACAGTTAACTTACCTCACCCGTTCTTTTTTTTCCTAAATTAGTTTCAATTTCAGTTTTAAAGTGGGAACTTATCAGGCTCTTCATTACAAGGTCTCTTATAGTGCCTCATGGGCTGCTGCCACAGTTGATAGGCCAAGGACTCTTCTTTATGTAATATGTTGATCCCCGCAGGCATTGCTGCTGTACAGGATTATGTTCTTTCCAGCTTGTTGTTCCGAATGGATTTTTTCCTCTCAAAGAATAATTCCACCTCGAGACCCTTGATGTTAATCTGGAACATTCCCCCATAAAGCTTTATTCACTCAGCCTCACAACACACCGCAGAGTTTATATTTCATTACTCCGGCATCACTGAAACAGCGTTTCAGTAAACCGCGGGCAAAAGGCGGTACTGCCTCCGTTCGTGATTATTGTTTTAGCTCAGTTTGCTAAGGGGAGCAGTGCTGCCATTTCTCTGAATTCTCTCTCTCTGTGCTTCACAGTAACCAATTACAGCAATGTGGTGGAGGCCAACTCTGACTCGGACGATGAAGACAAGCTGCACATCGTGGAGGAGGAGAGTCTCCCAGACACAGCCGACGGCGACAGCAACGTGCCGGACGACGAGCTGCCCCCCCACCCCGCGGCGCTGGGCCAAAACGGGCCGGGAGGTCTGGAGGACGGGTGGGAGGAAGGTGAGACCCCACCCATTCCCCCCCGCCCTACACACTTTTTCAACAATCAATTTCCATTTCAAAACGCGATAATTGCAAAACACTTTTTAAAATAAACGTCTTCAAAGGGTAGCGCTCAACCGGAGTAATGGCAATAACATCGAAACATTAATACTATGAAAATATATGGGGAACACCCCTGCAATATTGGACATACCCCTCAACAATGGCTTTAACCTTTAAGTCCTTAAACCGTAGTTGCAATGGCATGGGGAGCTGTGTCAAAAATTATCACAACATATGTCATACGCCAAGAAACAGCAACCGCAAAAAAATAATTGTTTCCACAAGCCTAAGGGAGCTTGTCAATATTCTGAACAGTGAACGCGTTCATTTTTGAACGGACGCCTGTTCATTTTTGGATGCGTTCGAGGCTGCAAACCTGGTCACTGCGTTCGGTGATGAACACCCTTCCGTTCATTTTCTGATGCATTTATTTCCCAATGGGTTCATTCTCCGATGCCTGCCCAGGGCCTGATGCGTTCATCTATGTGTGAAGTGAGCTTTTAGATTATGGGCGCAGATTCTTTGTGAACGACGACTAAATATGGATGACGGATTATATAAACGCTTGTACAGGCCTATTTTAAATTCTCAGTTCCTTAAAGTGAAATAGTTCTTATTTTCATTGTTAGGTTTTTTTTTTCATATAAAGTGAAATTGTTCTCATTGTCATTGTTAGTTTTTTTCTCATATACTGGGTATAATCCGCCTGCTAAAGATCATTTGCCAATTTAGGTGATGCTTCAGGAATGGGATTATATCAGTGGCGGGCGGTGGACAGAGAACAAGGAGGGCGATAAACATGTCTTTAAACTGCTTATTAGTCTTGATCTGTTTTCAGTCAATTTCCCTGGTAAAAGACACTTGAACTCTCCCCTCTCAGGTGTAGCTAATCGTCTTTGTTAAGATGAGAAATCAAACGCACCAGTTGAACGCAAAAAAGAACGCATTTCAATCTTTTTCAATTAAACAATCGTTACGCACAGGTTTGACGACTTGCTTAGGATGTGACAAAATTTAACGCGGAAAATCCACAGTGGTTTTTTCATGAAGAGTTGCCTATTAAGGCATGTGAATTAAACATTTTATAGAATTTATTATTCACTCGCCTAAACATTTCATTATAAGGGAAACTAACATGTTAATCAAGAACAATGATTGAAATTGGGTCACTAATCTCATCCGTTTCAAGGGATGTTTCCCCCCTCCCCCAGTTTTCCGTCCATCGCCCGCCACTGTGATTATATGCGACCTACGCCTATTCTCTGAACAAAAACATATTCCGGTTATCTAAACAAAAACATATTAAAATTAGTCGACTGAACAAATAAAGTATTAATCGTGCACATCATCCAAAAGTCTTGTCACCGGTATTCCAGCGTGTCGCATGAATTCAGGTCTCACTCCGTGATCTCGTATCCCTGAACCAGCTAATCCCCATAGCATGACAAGACTACTTAATTGTTTATCTTGCAATCAAGCTTATTCATTAATTGAACTGATAACACCCTTATAATAAGGGTTATATTCATAAAGGGGGAAGGGGGGGAAGATAAATATTTATTAACATTCAGACATGCTGATTATAATACTGTGCACATGCAGAGGTTTTACTTTGCTCATCTGCTTGTCTATATCTGGACTTGTCATCGACAGCTCCCACAGAGCGGCGGTTTCATGTGTTGTGACTTCAGTCTGAAAAAAATACTGTACAATAAATTAGAACAATGTATAATATGACATATGGTAGCCTGCAAAATCTGTGACAATCAACACTGCAAAAAATGATAAGGTAAAAATACTAAAAAATGAATTTACTTATTTTAAGATAAAAATTATTTTATCACCTTTTTTTAAGACTTAAAAAATTTTGTTTTGAGGTATCACCATTTTTTCTTAAATTTACTTGTCAAAAAAAATAGTAACTTGTTTTAAGAAAAAAGACTTAAAACAAGTTACTATTTGACTTGACAAGTGAAATTTACTTACCCCATTGGCAAGCTAGTGAAAATTACCTCAAAAAAAAACAAGAAAACTTTTTTGTCTTACTAAGAAAAAATGGTGATAGAAATAAGTGTTTTAAGTCTTAAAATAAGTAAATTCATCTTACCAAGTATTTTTATCTTATCATTTTTTGCAGTGAATGGAACAAAATCTGAATATCATTGCAGAACTCATCGTGTACCTAGTGGGCTGTAAAGTGTGGCTTTTTTTTTTTGGCTCGCACGTTCACAGGTTTAAAAAGAAAGGATTAATATCGCGGATAATTTTGAAATTTGATATGAGCGGGACTAAGTTATCCTAGTTCTTATACTCACAGAATAGTAGAATTAAACTTGGGCTGTCGCGCAGATGATGTGATACAATGCGTAAACTATAATTTTAATGTACTTAATTTATTTACAATCTTTTGCATACAGATTGCCTAGCGGTCACATCATGATCTGGAATTCTAAAATGCTTTTTTATATAAGAAGGAAAAAGTGGCATACTGACACCACACAGAAGCGATGTTCATTCCAGTACAGTATTCACACAGCAACATTTGACTGTTTTGGCTGACTGAATGTACCCCTGTACCATTGAATCTCAATTTATCTCCGGTCTTGAGTGTGGAATGTGTTAAAGCATCTTATCGAACTCAATGAAAAGTGTAAGCGTATAGCAGAAGATTGACGATCGGTAAAGATATAATCTCGAAACTGGAGATTTGGTAGGATTTTTTAGGCGACGTGAAAACTGTCGTTTAATAGGCATGTATCTTACAATATACTTCTAAATTCTGCTGGATGGGAGACGGGGAATTTTTTTCTCGTAAGAAGGAAATATTTACGCGTGTTGGTGTAAATTTTGCGAAGTGGAGAGCAGATTCATTTTGTAACGCAAGAGAGGGTAGCTGTGTTCGTTTTTGGATGCCGTCCGGTCAAAAATGAACGCGTGCTTGTTCATTTTTGAACACAAAATGAACGCATGCTCGTTCATTTTTGAACACTCTGCTGTTCATTTTTTAGCTGAACACGAACGAAGACTTGTTCATTGTTGAACGCCTGTTCAAATTTGAATGCGTTCAGTATATTGACAAGCTCCCTAAGCTCTCCAGCAGGGGCAGATGGAAACTCAGTTGGAATAGCCACCGAACTACAGCTCTTCAAATGACTTCAAAATTGAATCAATTCGTTTCTGAACCAGCGTAAGAAAACAGTACACCAAAGCCTTTATTTGTGGGAGCGATTCCAATTATTTGACCAATATAATATAATATAGAGCAGGAGTGATGCGGCGTAAGGTAACTGAGCTGCTTTTGTCATAGCTCTGTGCCAGGCAGTGCTCCATAACCCCAGTGCAGTACTCGGATAATCAGCCCCGTGTTGTCATGTAGGTACCAGAGAAGCTTAACATCAGGATGCCTGCGGAGCTGCCTTTATTTTTATTGTTAATTTCCACCACTTACACCCTGAATCAGACTCTTTACTCTTTCTCAGTTCAATGTCTTACTGACATGATTTAAATATATTGCCTTAGTCTTCAGCATATTTAACAATATTCCTGTCTTTTTTGTCGTGTCCTTCTCTCTTTCTCCCTCCCTCAGCTGGGTGAGCCAAACGACATTCCAGTGTCTCTGAGTACAAATTGATTGATAGACTCAGAGAGATGCCGATCATGTGGTGTCTGTCGAGAAAGAGAGACGGAGAGAGAGAGACTAGGGACCTGGGGGATTAATTCTGAGGCAAAGATAATGCCCTGCCCATTTTGTAGGGTAAAATAGCGGCTATTTATCCTTTGAAAGAATATTTCTGTCGCCAGTGTGTTACCTCCTGTAAATAGCTCAACAGTGTGGGTAATGTGACTGAGGCAGAGGTTGTCTCGCTCCATGCTAACACGCTGTCAGAGCAGACAGCTGACAGCTGTTTCCCTGTGCATCATGAGCCCCAGTCTCTCATCTGCTGAAGCGCACCTCTGGCTCCCTCTACACAGTAGAAGGTGCCAGCCACCCCCTGTCCTCCAAAATGGGGTCCTTTTCTAATGTTTATTAGTGCCAGCCTGCAGGAGAGAGAGATGTCCCAGTGTGACGGGGGGCCAATAAGAAACACGTGTTCAGGAAGTGACCCATGGGATTCCTACAGGGCCATACAAAGCAACAGGAAGCTGTAGTAAGGTGTGGCCTAAGGCAAGGCCGTCTTCTCTAAAAGCCCCCTAACCCCTGTGGCCTTCGCTATTTATGCAGCCAACAAAGCAAACTGGCTTTGTTTGAAGTAAATCGTTAAAATGAATCTGGTGAATTATTTCACCCAAACTGTGCTGTTGTATCTCAGTATAATGGCCTGTAAAAACACGTGTTGACATTCATAGCAGTTGTAAGTTAGGGTTTTTGCAGAATGTTGGGGCTTTATGGTTGTCTGTCACTCAAGCTGGCACAGAGATTTGGCTACAGTAGCAACAGTGTGCTAATGATGACTTACAGCACTCTAGTGTGAACCACTTAACCACTTCCTCCACCCTGCTGTTTGCCATGCTGCTGTTCAACAGCCCTCATCTTTTTGTCTGGAATCGGCACTCATCTTGAGTATAATGAGCAAATAATTCTTGGCAGACGTGCATCTATCTGAAAAACTCTCATGGACCTGATAAAAGATAGTCGACTAGTGCATTGTTCTGGATGTGCAGTGAAGCACTAGCATATTGATGCTTGTTACATTATAGCTCAGCGCTGTTTGCAACAAATCAGCGGTTTTATGGTGTCCACTTCGGCTCCTGCTCCCCTGCTGTGTTTTGCCAAACCAGGTCAAGCGTGACCCCGACCAGCCTCTGTAACCTGACACCTTAAGCCTTCCCTCTTCTTCTTTGGTACCTAGAGAAATACACTCTCTTTGGGACCTGCGAGAGGCCGCAGTGATCTTCTGTGGGGTCCCCCTGGTGGACAACTTTTTTTCCCAAAAAAAAGCGGATTAGCCCTTTTTTAACGTTCCAAGACGTGAGCTTTATCGACCAATGAAAACAAGGTGCATCATGAGACACGTGCTGCTCGCAGCTTTTCCACGAAGTCGAGAAGCATTTCGACACGCTGCGGGGGAGCGGTTTCTGGCCTTGGCTCACCTCACTCACCTCACAGGAAGCTGGGTTCTGGCTCAAGGTCCCTGACTGATGGGTCCTAATACAACGGAGGTTACACAGGGATGCTGAAGGTGTTCTCTTGACATTCTTACATATAGCTTCCCCTCGCTCTTGTGGAGAGGGGGGCCTCGTGTCTTTTGATGCAGTGGATTTCTGCTTATGCAGCCGTACGGTGCACCATACTATGAAGCATGAAATCTCTGTGTGTAGGTATGTGTGCGTCCTTTGTATATCCCGAGAGCTGTTCAGCTGATCAACTTCAAACTTAGTGGGTTTATTGACTGGGACCCCAGGAAGTGCACTGTAGAGTTTGAAGCTGTTTGGCTGAGTGGTTCTCGAGAAATTGAGAAACCTGCAAGTTCCAATACTGTTCAAGCAGTAGTTGAACAGGCACTGCGCTATACCGCACAAGCAGCAGTGAACGGGCTCTGCGCTATACCACACAAGCAGCAGTGAACGGGCTCGGCGCTATACCGCACAAGCAGCAGTGAACGGGCTCTGCGCTACACCGCACAAGCAGCAGTGAACGGGCTCTGCGCTACACCGCACAAGCAGCAGTGAACGGGCTCTGCGCTATACCGCACAAGCAGCAGTGAACGGGCTCTGCGCTATACCGCACAAGCAGCAGTGAACGGGCTCTGAGCTATACCGCACAAGCAGCAGTGAACAGGCTCTGCGCTATACCGCACAAGCAGCAGTGAACGGGCTCTGCTCGAGTTATTATGTAATGGTGAGTGTCTCTGTATCGTCGCCAAAGTCGGCTGGACTGCTGTGCTGTTGTTGAAATAGACAGGCGCAACAGAATCCTGGCTTTAGACAAGAGGCGTGATTGGGGTAGAGGATTAATGCATTTGGAAAAACGTTTGGGCAGCGTTGAATTGGATCATCGTACTCACTAAGCGCGCTCTTTGACCCTACATTCATACAGCCCATTGCGAAGCAATTCTGCTGAATTGAGAAAAAGCAAAAGCTTGTCGCAGTGCATTTGCTATCTCCTGGTGTGCCTGGAAGTTACATCACACTTCAGGAAGAGGCCATGCCATAAAACTTCCTCATGCTGAATCCTGAATCTTTTCATCAGACAGTCATCAAAAATGGATCTAAGGCTTTGCGTAGAGAGCAGAGTTCTTTCTGCAGGGGTTTAGAGGAGTAGCTAGTTCTTCACTTAACAGAAAGTGAAAAAGCCTTTCAAAAAGCATCAAATCTCATTTAGTTTACACTAGGCGCTTGTGTTAAGAGAGCTGACAAACTAGATTGCCTTAAAAATGGTTGTAACAATGAATGCCTCTTAGCATTGTAATGCACATCTCAGCTAATTCTGTATAACAGTTAAAAAGCTACCAGTAAAGGTAATAAATGAAGACAATTCTTAGGTTTGAGAGGCGAAGCAGCGCGGCCCCCCCCAAACATTTAGCTCCACTTATCAGAGTTCTCCTCAGTTAAAGTGAGCACCGTAGTGATGAATTTCCACATTTCATTACTCCATGACAACTCCGAAGACAGATGAAAATTTTAACGCATTAGCTCTCCGCCATGAAAGAATCGCCATGTAAATGTGAATTAACAAGATGAGAACAAAGGAGAATTTTGCATGCCCTCTTCCACAACATCCTTTTGTCAAGGAATATCATCTGCATTTGATATTTTCTCTTTCTGAAAAAGCACATTTCTGTCAACTGTAGTGCAAATTAGGGATCTCAAATCAAATGGAGTGTGGGTGACTGATTAGGGAAGCGCTATTGTCTTCAAGTTGCTCTGCCAGATGAGCACTTCTCTCTCCAAGTCTTGGGGAGCAGGGCACTTGAAACGCCAGATGTTTTGCGTGTCATCTATTTAGAGCGAACACTCATTTTGTCTCACCCTGACATATGTGGCAATCAAGCTGAGGGCGATGAAGACATGAGCGTCACTTAACCTGCTGTTAAACGTTATTTGCAGCCTTTCTGTCGAACATGACTGCCAATTATTTTGCTTGTTTGCTGTTTGAGCTCAAATAATTTTGAAAATGAAGCTTGAATAGAAAGTGATAATTGCTTTCTTTGTTTCGCACGCTTGTCTCGCCATGACGGTAAAATGGAAAATTGAGACGAGCAAGTCTGTGGCTTTTAGCCGAGTATTGTCGTGCAGCGCAGAGGATCGCCAGCTGATGGTCAGCTCTCCCACAATATCATAAGATAAAGGGTTGCAGACTCACTTAAATGCTCAGAAAAGAAGACCTCAAAGAATCGAAATCTTAACTGTATGGTTTCTAAATAAATTATAATTTTTTTTTTTTTGAGCATATAAGCGAGTGTGCAAGCCTCTTTCTTATAATTTTGTGACTTTAGCTTAGAACTTGGAATCTTACAAAAACATTTTGGCATACGTGCATTTCACCAGTGACTATCTTTCCCACAATTTCATGCAGCTCCATGTCACAACCTGGCATTTCAATCAGAGGCAGTTACTCCTTAAACGTCTTAATTTATCTTCATCCAATATTCATTGCACAGCCAGTGGAAAGAAAAAAGAAATGAGTAATGTTAAGCTCTACTTGCTAAAATCAGTGGCTCTTCGGGGATTTCTGTCCTGCAGCAGAGCTCATCTGTGCTTTTTGTGCTTTCGAGCGCTGCCACTGCGGATATGTGTGTGGTGGTAGTGGCACCGGTTCGGAAAGCCGATAGGGCTGATAAAAAGAAATCCTCAGCCGCTGCTTTTACTACACCTCCTCTCTCCCTCCTCTTTCCCTGTCATTTCTTCTCTCTGGCTCGCTGTAAACCAGTTGTTAGCTCAACTTTAAAATGCCAGCAGTGAACAGACAAGAAGATCCATTTATCATCGTATCTCCTGGAGAACTTGAGGACCTTACAGGGTTCTTCAGCTGAGGAGTTGGAAAGCCAGTTTTTATGTTTTATTATTATCTGTTCCCGCCAGCTTCTGCCCTCCGCCCACTGTTATTACCCATCCTCCGAATCATTCTTCACGATTATGCGCTATCAGCTGCTCATACGCTCTCATTTCTCATTCATTCCTAAATGTCCTCTGACCACCATGTAGGAATAAATTCCAGTTTTAATTCTGAATAAACAGAGTTTTTGTTCGTACTTTATCGTGTATTGACGCTTTCAGCGATTTTTCAGCTACCTTACGTCACCCCCTGGACTCCTCGAAATGCGTAGGAAATCTTAGCTATGCCATTCATTCATACCAATGGGTAATTTAGAGTCTCTAAGTAGCCTAGCATGCGTGTTTTTCGACTGTGGGAGGAAGCCAGAGTTACCGCAGTGAACCCACACAAACGCAGGAAGAACATGCAAACTCCACGCACACACAGAAAGGCCTCGGGCCAAATTTTAACCCATGACCTTCTGGCTGTGATGCAACCGTGCTACCCATTGCACCACCACCCCTCAGTAAGTGGAGTGATTGCAGACCTATTCAATTGGTTGTTTTTGTCATGTTCGAGTGCTGTAATTCTGCATATTTTATTGGCACCGCATGCTGCCTTTGAGTTTAGCTATGATGGTACCTGTAAGGAGGTTTATCCACACAATACAAGCATGCCACTTGTATTCAGTGAAGATGTTGACTGTCATTTGCAACTGTGTGCGAAGTGTCATGTGCATGTATTTAGTATGTCTGTATTTTTACAGTATAGTGACACCACATTTATTCAGTGAAATTTTGTGTACTTCACTCATTACTCGCCTCAAGATTATTATTGGTAATTCAGATGGATTATAATGAATGGTGCTGATGGTCCGTAATGTCTGTAGGCTAATTTAAAACCAGGAAGAAAAGCGTAAATTATCGCCTTTGTTTTTCCATGTTTCATTGGTTAATTCAGGGAGAACAGAGTCCAGAATTCAAAGGAAGGATGAACAGGAAGTACACGTGAATGAGCAAACCTCCCTTTCTTTTCTTGCTGTTTTCTTGACAGACACTGCAGAGGATATCCTGGGGCCAGATGCACAAGTGCAGAAATTTGGATTTAAAGGTGAGTCCGGGTCATTTCTGAAGTTCACCTCACTGACTGTGCTGAATGTGGTAGCCTGAAGGACATCATGGGAGGTCAACAGACAAAATTATGTTCCTTGCTAGCAACTGCTGTGTCTGTAGCTCTGCACACATTTCTTTATTTGTTTGGCTTTACATTTAGCCCTGATTGAACAGCTCTGATTGAACAGTGCTGAAAGGCATTACAAATTCAGCATTTTTTACTGGCATTTCATGATATCATCATCTACCAAGTGGAATTTATATGAATGTTTTCAAACTTTGAGAGGATGACACATTTGATTAGTGTGTGACAGATGAACGTCTTGGTCTAGGGAAGATGAGGTGGTTTTAATGAATATGAATTTGCTTACAACCAGTCAAAACAAATGCGAAGTAAATATGCGTAAACCTGATTTGAGGCTTGAAAACAAACAGTCGAGAAATTGGTTTCCATCTGTATAATTTCACGATGTAACTGGTGTGTTTGTCAGCGTAATTAATGACTGTTTACAATTTAAGCCTGTCAAGATGTTTCCATCACAAGTTTTCAGTTAATAGGGTTATTAAACTTCAGCTCTTGAGACCGCCGTAGTGAGAGTGGTTTCAAACGCATGATCGATGAGTGTGGACCAGGCCTCTCTAAAGGCCCTCCACCCTCTCTGCTATAATGCGAAGCTTTTGAGAAGAAAAGCCAGCGAACCTATGAGGTCATGGGAAGAAAGCCTGGGGCTTAACGGGAGGGTTAGCAGGCATCGGAGTCTATTTCTCTCTCATTTTACAAGGATGAATGTAATCCTGCCATCAGACTTCTTCAAACAGCACCTGGCCCTGTCTTCGGGCCCCATTAAGGTAGGGCGGAAGGGAGCAGCCTACTGGCCCAGGTTCTGGTCCCGCTGTAAGTGTTTAATCCCCATGGCAACAGCGCACTGTGCGTACTGTTTATTCCTCTGGGGTTTGGGCTGGGATGGCGCTCCCACCTATGACCGAGTCCGTTTCTTGGATACAATGTGAGAGAAGAACTGGTGCTCCGTGCCGGGGCTGACCAGATAAAGCTGAGAGCTTACTGTTCTGGGGGCTTTCATTCAGGGCATTGAACTACCCCCCCCAGGGCACCACAGACTCCAGGTGTCCCTGGCTCTCTGAAGCACAGAAGACGTGCCCTCAGCTTGCTCTGAGCATTTTCTTGTGGTTTCTCACAGGCAAAAAAAGCTGTGCTTCATTTTTCTTGAGGTCAAATACCTGCTGAAATCAGCATGATGAAAGGCGAGGACATCTTGTTTGTATAAGCGAACTTCATCAGCTGTATTGGTCACAGATAGTTGCCAGGCTCTCTGTTTTTACTTGTTTACATGAGTTAGGGAGTTGTAATGTTCGGTCCCTGAAGGAGTTGGCCACAGATCGACAGGGCGGGGTGACTTAGGAAAGCTCTGAGTGAAGGACAGTCCCTACAGCCAGTGCTGTCAGGTTGTTGTTGGGTAGGAGGCTTCAAAGAGGAGACCTTCTGGCTGTGGTCCAGTAGCCACACAGGAAGTACTCCTCTGCACGCAATGTGTGACTCACTGGGGATACCCTATTGTGGAGAGATGAGAGCGTCAGGGGAGAAGACCAGGTTTCCGATAGGCGACTTATCGCCTCCTGCCTACTTACAGTCTTCTGACGCTTTATCAAAGCACCGTACATCAACATATGGATAGCTAAAAGAGCCAGACGCAAAAAAGCGTTATGAAAAGTATTAGGAGCGTGCGATTGCCCATACCATCACACTCAATGAAACATTCTCAGTTTCACAGAATAGAATGAAGGGGATGTGGGTGATGGTTTTTCCTGCAATTAGCTTTCCTTTGCCACTGTTAATGATTCCACCCAGTTCAATTTCGAACCATTTCCCCTTTGAGAGCAGAACTGGAATCCTTAATGTCACCACAGACATCGATAAATGGGACTCCCATTACGGATTCAGGTTATTTCTTCTCAGTGAGGGCCTGAAAGCAAGGTGACTTACATGGGTGGAGATGTAGCAGCGGCGTGTGGCATCAGTGTGCGAGAGCAGGAGACGCAGACATTAAAAAAATGAGCTCTGCAGTTCATTATGTCGTGGCGTGAAAGCACCACACTTTGGGCCTTTCTGATGTCGTCTCCCGTGAAGCGGAAAGGCCATCAGCGGGGTCTCTTACCGCATAAACCTGCACTGCTCCTCTCCTGCTGGTCTGTGAGAGGGTCCAGTCCTGAGAGCGGAGGAAGCAGGGGGCATTTGGGCAGAGCTGAGTCCGATAGAGCCGGGCAAACTGTGGAAATGATGGCCCAAATGGATCCTCGAGGAACAACCAGTACCAATGAAAGGGTGTCTTAACATGAGTCGAATGGACTGATTCCTATGGAAGGTGACCCTTCTTCTCCAAAATACACAGAGCACGTAAGCTCAGGCAAATATTCACGCACAAACACATTCCCTCATAAGCTCATGTTCACGCATACGTGCACCTGCCTGAACACACAAACAAGAGACAACCACAATCACATTTTCACACATTTGCGATCCATACACCAATAAATAAATACAGATGTGGCCTCACAACCCATACACCTGTTTCCAATGAACTTCACATGTGGTTTCTGGTTCTGAGGGAACAATTGCAGTGTATAAAATTGTTTTATCTGCTGATACCTATATCCCCTATGGACAGGATACATTGCTTGCAGTTCTCTGAACAGCTGGATGTAATACTGATGCAAGTCAGGGGGACCACTGCTGATAAGAATTAGAGCTTTCAGATCTCTGGCTACTAGCACTATCCTCTATTCCCAGCACTGCTGACTAATGCAGTTAAATACAGGCTCTGTCTCCTTTAGGAATGGCTTTCTTTATTGAGTTAGCATGTGTCCTCGTGCATTACAGTGAAGGATGAGTGTGGCTCAGACGGGGATGAAGAACGCAGCACGGACGCCATGGTGGAGGAGATGCTGCAGCAGGGCGACACCGCCGTCATCTACCCCGAGGCGCCGGAGGACGAGCCGCGGCAGGGCACGCCCGAGGCCGGTATCCCTGATGAAAATGGTGAGGCCCGCGCTCACCTACCACAGCCCTGAAACTATAAACCACCTCATGGACTAAAATTACATCCACCTCATCTCTGTTATTAGTAACTGCTCTCGACTTCACAGCCACGATTCCAAACGCTTCCTCAATCAGCCCAGAACCCTTCACGTTCACCTTGATGTTTCATCATTTAAACTACAATTCCCTCCTATATCCTCACTTTAATATTATCTGCCTTCTCATATCCTCTTCCCACCCATTGCCATCTTTGGTTCAAGACAGCAGGGAAGATGGGCAGGACAATGCGGCAAAAGAAATTATATCCATCTTTTTCATATTATTTAATATCAATCCATCTCAGAATAAACCAAACTGTTGTATCTGTCAATTTTAAATATTCACTTATGCAGTTGGCTGAAGGGTACAGGTGATTTGCATTATAATTACGTAAAACAAGAAAAATTCCTTACAGATTTGTGGAAAACAGCACCACACAAAACAGTTTTCAAGTGAAAGTGTTACAGGAACATAAAAAAGAGGAAAATGACCCAAAAGATGAAACTTACAGTCTGGACAGCACATTTCTTTACAAATCAGCCAAATTAAGTTTATTTCGTAAAATTCTTTGCTTGCTCAGTGACTGGTAGACTAAGTAACTATCGCAAATTTGTCACCTTTATTTATATCAGTTTCTACTTTATCACTGAATTAGTGAGGAATTACCAGTTTCTTCGTTAAAAGATTGGTGCTGCTATCATTTAAAGCAAAATATCTCTAATATCTTCTTGATAAGTTATCTCTGCCAGTTTTCCTTAACTGTATATTTATGTGGGTATTTCAGTGGCTTGACTCACAGATAAAACTACCTTAGTCGTGCATTTTCCAGCATTATGAGGTCATGTTTTTTTCCATTCAGTCAATGATCTACAACCCCAATTCCGAAATAGTTGGGACGAAGTGTACATTGTGAATAAAATCAAAATGCAATGACTTTCAGATCACATGAGCCAATATGTTATTTACAATAGAGCATAGATAACATTTCAAATGTTGGAACTGAGACATTTACATTTTTATCCACAAAATGAGCTTATTTCAAATTTTCTGGCTGCAACAGGTCTCAAAAAAGTTGGGAACAGGCAAAAAAGGGCTGAAAAAGCAATTAATATATAAGAGATCAGCTGAAAGAACATTTAGCAAGTAATTAAGTTAACTGGCATCAAGTGTGTAACATGATTGGCTATAAAAGGGATGTCTTAGAGAGGCTGAGTCTCTCAGAAGTAAAGATGGCCAGAGGCTCTCCAACCTGTGAAGGCTTGCGTAAAAAAATTGTGGAATATTTTAAAAACAATGTTCCTCAATGTCAAATTGCAAAGGCTTTGAAGGTCTCATCATGGACAGTGCATAACATCATCAAAAGATTCAGAGAAACTGGAAAATTCTCTGTGCGTAAGGGACAAGGCCGAAGACCTTTATTGGATGCCCGTGATCTTCGGGCCCTCAGACCCCACTGCATCACTCACCGGCATGATTCTATCATTGACATTACTGAATGGGCCCACTTCAAGAAACCACTGTCTGTGAACACAGTCCGCCGTGCCATCCACAGATGCCACCTAAAACTCTATCACGCAAAAAGGAAGCCATTGTTGAGCATGATCCAGAAGCGCCGCCGTGTTCTGTGGGCCAAGGCTCATTTAAAATGGACTGTAGCAAAGTGGTAAACTGTCCTGTGGTCAGATGAGTCCAAATTTGACATTCTTGTTGGAAATCATGGGCGTCGTGTCCTCCGGGCTAAAGAGGAGAAAGACCACCCGTCCTGTTATCAGCGTTCAGTTCAAAAGCCAGGATCTCTGATGGTATGGGGATGCATTAATGCATATGGTGTGGGACACTTGCGTGTTTTAAAAAGCACCATGAATGCTGAAAGGTATATAAAGGTTTTAGAGCAACATATGCTCCCCTCCAGACGACATCTATTCCAGGGAAGGCCTTGTGTATTTCAGCAGGACAATGCAAAACCACATATTGCAGCTATTACAACAGCATGACTTTGTAGTAGAAGAGTCCGTGTGCTGAACTGGCCTGCCTGCAGTCCTGATCTTTCACCGATTGAGAACATTTGGTGCATAATTAAACAAAAAGTCCATCAAAGGAGACCCAAAACTCTCCAGCAGCTGGAAGCCTGTGTTAAACAAGAGTGGGATCAAATCCCAATGGCTAAACTCAAGAAACTTGTCTCCTCAATGCCCAGACGCCTCCACTCTGCGTTAAAAAGAAGAGGGGATGCTACACCATAGTAAACAGGCCCCTGTCCCAACTTTTTTGAGACCTGTAGCAGCCATCAAATTTGAAACAAACTCATTTTGTGGATAAAATTGTAAAATTTCTCAGTTTCAACATTTGCTATCTTATCTCTATTCTATTGTGAATAAAATACTGGCTGGTGTGATTTGAAAGTCATCGCATTTTGATTTTATTCACAATTTACACTTTGTCCCAACTATTTTGGAATTGGGGTTGTACATTCCATAGAACAAGTTCATGGTTATATCAAGGAAAAGTTCACATAGTCAAGTAAACTTCACTATTGTTTTGTTTCATTTCTGTTGCTATCACCCGAAGCCTCTCTCAACCTCCTAGTTTTTCATTTTGTGCATAACCTCAGAAATGCTTAGTGTTTCAGGTACATTATATGTAATCTCCTCTGTGTATAGGTGAATTACCACAGCAAAGGTCCTTGTGTGTTATTATAACTTAAACTATTTACTGGCGGCGAGAAAAATAGCAGCATTTGAGAAGTCCTCTCACATTGGCGAAATCCCTGAAAATTGCGTGTTTCTGGGTTAATGAGCTACAGTTCATGAGACTGACTGAAATAACTCACCTGTGTGTTCTCTCTGCAGATACGATCAGTGCTTCGCTTTAGAACTAATTATGTCTCCCTGCTTTCTATCTGCCTCACCTTGAAAAGCTGTAATCCGCGTGCCCTAGTTTCTTTGTTGGCTGTACTATATTGTTCTGGCATCCACTGCCTCTCCTTGTTACTATTGATCAAAAAGGAAATGCGCAGTTTATTAATGCACCAAACGGAGCTGCCAGTGGCATGTTTTATTCAGCAATGTGAAGCTTGTTATGTAGGCTAATGTTATATTCCTGAAATACTCACATCTGAGATATTCATACCTTCAAAATGGAAAAGAACTCCACAGCTAACACAGTTACACAGTTACCTTTCCATACATAAAAATAAATTACTCAAACTATAGGAGATACGTCCATGGAAAGTCTTTGATAGCTTTGCCGAGGCAATAAATACAGTTTTCTATTGATTTGGATATTGTATTCCAGCACGTCCTATCAAATGTTTCCTGATCCGTTTAAGACACTCCTGGGATCATCCGCTTCCAGCAGTTGGTAGCTCTGCGGTTGAGTGGTCTTTTGTCACTCAGAGTTCTCTTCCTATCCCCACGTGACACCGAGGCTGCCGCTAATGCTAGCTCCAGTTCTGGCCAGTTTGGTAGCCTTCTTAGCGCTATCGCCCTCAGTAGCAGCTCCTACCATCCCGCCAACGGTCCCAGCCCTTGTGTCCCTCTCCCTTCCTCTCCCAGGCACCCCGGACGCCTTCTCCCAGCTGCTCACGTGCCCTTACTGCGCCCGCGGCTACAAGCGCTACACCTCCCTGAAGGAGCACATCAAGTACCGCCACGAGAAGAGCGAGGACAACTTCAGCTGCTCACTCTGCAGCTACACCTTCGCCTACCGCACGCAGCTGGAACGCCACATGACCGTGCACAAGTCCGGTCGGGACCAGGTACTGGAAACGCCTGCCTCAGTTTGCATTGTGGTTGCCAAGCCTGGTCAAAAGCTTTTATGCATTGATGGCTCTCTAACGTAGAAGAAGGGGTTTCAACAAGTGATTGGAAAACACAGCAGCGTGAAAGTTAACCACTTAAAATCTAGTTTTTACTTTAGTTACCTCTTAAGTAGGTTCAAAGTTATGAAAAAATAATTTTTTCCATACAGTGGTCTGCATCTACTGGTTGCAGCTCTTGACTGAAGCGACATCACTTATTGAAAGAAACATTCAAACCCAGAACACCATGTCTTTATGGCCACTGCATTATGTCAAACTGAAAATACCTAGATCTTGAGCAACATTTTAAGCACATTTTCCTGTAATACAGGTGGACATTGGGGATCATTGGAAACCTTGCTGTCTTCGTTAGAATTTTAGCAATAATGTTCCACAGGTTTGAATACATTTGACGAACACATGAATGGGTCTGCAGGTTTTATAAGGTTAAAGCTAATTAATTCCACCACCAGGCTGAAGGACTGAGCTAATTAGCAGATGATGGTGGTTAGAACAGAACTCCAGGCAGGACTTTAACTTTCTGAACCTGGATTCACTATCTCTGGTTTCAACCTTTTCTGATCTCGGGACCCACCCAGGATCACGGTCATCCAGGGAGCCCTTATCATCAGAAGTAAATCACAGGCAATGGGTCTCAGTTAAGCCTCACAGTGGTACAGCCTGTATGCAGGATTGCTATGAGTCCAACTTCACAAGTGGAGCTCTTTTAGCTCCGCTCCCCCTCAGTAAATGCAGATTTCCTGTGTTTCAGTCCAGGCCCTTCAGTTCATACGGGCTGCTCTTTATCTGCATTTTGAGCTCCTGGTTCATTGATTGGCTGAGAAGCCAGGGATCCATTCCCACTCAGTGCTATTACGGTGCCATTAAGCACCTGAATGTTTATCTCTTCCTCCCCATTAGCCAATTCATTTTTTCACAAGGTGCCATTTCCTGCCTACTGTTTTCAGGCTCTCATCACTCTCTAGTCATTTTTCAGCCAGTATTCATTGGGCTCTTTATCGATTGCACTATACAGCAGATGCAAGTATTTTAAATTGAATTAACTTAGTATTTGTAAGCGTGTTGACGGTATCCGACTGTCAAACTGAATCATTTCTTTTTTGGCAATCGCAGTCTAATGATAACATTGGCCTGAAATGCAATTGACGTGTCCTCACCTTTTAACTCATTGGTTCTATTCCCTTCAATGTTTGGTGAATCACTGAATGTAAAAGTGTTTGTGAATGGGTTACCTTTCTCTTGCATGTCAAACTTTAGGAAAGATGTAATTTTAAGCCAGCCTTCAGTATAGGCTTCCATATGAGTGTAATTCACTTTCAATTGTTGAGCATTTGATTTTTAAACAAAAATTAGGGAATCTTCTGTCCTTGTTGGACAGGATGCAGGATACACTGATTCTCTGATCTCTTTTCATTTCTACCAGACCCATGTTACACAGTCCGGAGGCAATCGCAAATTCAAGTGCACTGAATGCGGAAAAGCGTTTAAATACAAGCACCACCTGAAGGAGCACTTGCGCATCCACAGCGGTGAGTACTGAAACTGGTCGCCATGGCAGCACACCCATAAGGGGGGCCAGCACAATTGCTTTTTGACAGAAACGCTCATTGTTCTTGGATCCGAACCCAGTATGGTTATTTTTGATCCATGTTTATATTCCATAACGCACCACATTCATATTTATGGATTGTGTTTGGAGGTCGGGGTGTTGTGTGAAGCGTCATGGTTGTTTTGTTGTCGGCAGTTTGGACTGCAATTAGGGTAGCGTTGGCTTCCATTTTGTGAGCATTTCGGCGTGACTGATGCGTGCACCGGCTATCGTGCAGGATTTACTCTGTTTTATTGTTTGTGTCGTAAAAAAAACAAATGTGTTTGGGATTTACAGGAGAGAAGCCATACGAGTGCTCCAACTGCAAGAAGCGCTTTTCCCACTCCGGCTCATACAGCTCCCACATCAGTAGCAAGAAGTGCATTGGCATGACCCCTGTCAACGGTAGGCCCCGCCCAGGAAGCAAGGCCCCCCAGAGCCCCTCGCCCTCCCTGCCTTCCCCTCCGCCCACCCCTGTCAGGCTCCAGCTCCGCGACAAGGTGGACCATGGCAAGGCTCTTCAGGAGCAGCTGCCCCTCCACCAGATCAAAACAGAACCTGTGGAGTACGAGTACAAACCCATGGTGGTGGGGACCGGGGTCAACGGGGTGTTCAACGGGGGCTCCACCCTGCAGGCAGTGACCACTTCCCCCCCGGGGGTGGTCCAGGCAGTGGTACTTCCCACTGTGGGCCTGGTCTCCCCCATCAGCATCAACCTGAGCGACATCCAGAACGTCCTCAAGGTGGCCGTGGATGGAAACGTGCTCCGCCAGGTCCTGGAGAACGCCCACCTCAACGCCACCTCCTCCAAAGAGCCAGGTGCGGTCGGCAGTCCAGCGGCGGGGGGCGGGGCGGGACAGGCCCAGCCAGGCACCCACTCGGTCATCTCGGCCATCAGTCTTCCCGTCGTTGACCAGGATGGCGCCACTAGGATCATCATCAACTACAGCCTGGATGCAGCCCAGGCCCAGCTGGGAGCCTTGGCGCTCAAGAAGGAGTTCAGCAGCAGGGAAGCTGAGGTCTGCAAGATGGAAAAGCTCCCTGAGGACCTCACGGTCAAACTAGACAAGGGCAAGAAGACAGAGCAGGCGGTGGAGAAAGAGGTGGGGAAAGAGGTGAAGGAACAGGTGGAGAAGGGCACTGGAACATGTCTCCCTGGTGACGACTGCCCCAACGGCACAGATGCACTTCACCACCTGAAACACTGCAAGAAGGAGACCCTCAGGGTCAATGGTGCCGATACTGAAAGGGCGGAATTAGTCATCTCGTCCCTCCTGTCTGATGCTAACCTGTCCCCCAGCCAGCCCCCGCTCAAAAACCTCCTGTCACTCCTGAAGGCCTACTACGCGCTCAACGCTGAGCCGAACCAGGACGAACTCGCCAAGATCTCGGACTCAGTCAACCTGCCTGTGGACGTGGTCAGGAAGTGGTTTGAGAAGATGCAGGCAGGGCAGGTGACAGTGGAGGAGCCCAGCCCCCAGCCAGAAGAAGCGGAAACCCAGGAGAGCGAGTGCACCGGCTCCCTCGGGCAGGACGAGATCACGGCGGACAGCGACGACACACTAACAAGCCAGCGGCCGACGTCCACGGAGCCCGCCGTCAACGGGTCTGAGAGCACCCCCTCCTCCCCTTCACCACTAAACCTGTCTGCAGGGGGGCTCGTCCCAGAGTCTGAGAAGGACACAGAGGAGCCATTGGACCTATCACTACCGAAACTGCCCCGGGAGGAGGCTGACCGAGCCAGTGGGGGCAGTATTTTCCAGAGCAGTGTTTTCTCCATTCAGGAAGAGCCCTTGAACTTGACTTGCATAAAGAAAGAGCCGCTCCCTGAAGGGTCAGCGGACGCCACCTCTAAATCAAACCCCCTTTATGTCGCCCAACCAAGTGCCAACCCCATCAACATTGTCACCACTCAGCTGCCCACCATTGTGGCCATTGCAGGCCAGAACAGTATCCCTTGTTTACGGGCGCTCACAGCCAACAAGCAGACCATATTAATCCCTCAGCTGGCGTACAGCTATGCCACTCCGGGAGGCAACTCAACCGGGCCAGAGACGCTGCAGAAGCCTGCTCAGGTGAACGGTAGCAACCAGGTAAGTCAAAAGTACTCTTGATTTCAAAGCCGCACCTGTATTCAGATTCACAGCAAAATGTGACCTGAGAGGGGGGGGGGGGGGGGTTGTCTTGGGACAGATATTCAGCTCTGGCTGAAGTATAAGGTGAGATGATGTTTGGATGGTGGAGAGTAGGGATGCACCTATTAAAATTTTTGAGTCCTGATATCAATACTAATACTTGGGCATTTGGTATCGTCCAATACCAAGAATCGATCTGACACCAGTCTTTAATTGATAAGCTGTATGCCTCATTGTGTGGAAGAGACCGGAATCATTCTTTTATGAGTAGGGCAACATAAGGCTTTACATTGCTCCTCTAACTTTGTAAAACAAAATGTATCCAACAAATACATTGATATAAACGTGATGAATTGTTATTTATTTAAATAATTGTATCCGATTCTAGATCGGCCCATTGGTACCCGATTTATCTATTTGAATTGGTATCGAACCAATATCCGATATCAGTATCAGTTAGTGATGGGCAGTTCGATTCTTTTCAAAGAATCGGATCTTTCAAGTTGATATATGTAAATGTATCGAAGCTTTCCTTCATTTCGTTCATTTTCAGAAATTTTTCAAAAGCGGGGGGGATAGAAAAAAATCACGCGAGCGAACACATGGCCTCCGAGCAGCGAGTGCGCACAAAGGATGTCACATGGTGGCGGAAGATGTAGTTTTCGGAGAAATCCATCAGTTTCTATCGGTACCGTAGCAACCTATGAGCAGTACGGCTGGGCGAGTCTGACTGGTGGGAGAAGTCGGGGACTCACTTCAGCACTCGGACATTTGACGGGCTGATCCGGTACATATCGGACACTAAAAAGAGTCGCTCAAAAAGATTTGTTCTTTGATTTTTGCCCATCACTAGTATCGGTATCAGTGTATCTCTGGTGAAACGGGGCAGTCCCTTCAGTAAACTGTTAGGCCAGCATTTAGGCAATGTGATACTGGTTGTGGGCACTCTAGAGGATGGTAGTGAGGAAGGAGTTGCGTGTTTTGTATATTATACAAGCTATAGAGGCTTGGTGGCAGAGGTTGGGAGGCCAATGAGGGGATAGGTAAGGTAGTTCAGTGAGGTTGAAAGCCATTCCCTCCTTGTTGACATAAACAGCCTTACTGAAGACCTGTTGAAAACATGCTACATCGTGGGATAATCTTTGCTCAGATTTGAATAACTATACAATTGTGTTGCCCAACAAAAGTGTGGCGCATTCCTGAAATATCCATTTGGTCACACAGAGGTTTAGTAGCCAAGGCTGAGAGGAAACAGATCTCCCCTGCAGTCCCAGCTCTTGGAGAGCTCGGTCCAGATGTGCTGGCTGGAGACTCTCTCCAGGTTCCCTCGCTACACCCACTGAGCTCAGCTCCGAGGCCTCCCCCTTGTTTTAGCAGGAGGGTGGAGGCCCTCGAAACAGCCACGGTATATGTGAAGAGTTCACGTATCCCATAACAGGTTGGCCGTGGTCCCTGATAATAACAAGCCTCAGTGCTTTGAGGCTGGGTGTGCGAATGGAAACGGCTCCAGGCTTTTCCCCCCTGGCTAAAGGCTTACAGCTCTCTTCGCGGCGGAAGAGGGAGGCAGAGGCAGTTAGATTAATCCCTTCTGCTGAAGACGTGGCTAATTCGTTCCTGAAACTGAGCGCGCTGAAGGAGAAGGGCTCTGCCAACAAATGCTGTGTGTCATCGTAAGCATCTGGGGACTCAGTCTGGCTGTAGAGTGTAGTTCATGTTCATGAACTCAAGAAGGCCTGCAGTGTTTACAATTTAACAGATGATAGACTCTAATTACTGGGCTCTTTAAAAATGTCATAATGGTGCAGTCCAGGTGAAGAACTGGAAGACATCAGCTGTTTGGCTGTAACGGATGACTCCCTCACTGCTAAAGAGAATGTTTTTAGTGATCCTTTTGCTCTTGTTAACAGTCCATAAGGGTAAGATAGACCATTTATATTCAATAGTAGACACTTACTCAGTATGAGGATGTATCAAATTCAGCCAAAGTAGATCTGCAGTTATTTTTGATGTCATGAAATAAATCTTAAAGATTTTCAGGGCTAAAACTGGAGGATTGGTGGTGCCTAGGTTTTAAAGAGGAGCTTTCTGTTTGAGAGCAGCTATGCCTATTTTTATGACAGGTGAATCATGGAATAAAGTGACCTTGAAGTAGAAAAGTCTTAATGTCGCAAATGTCCCAGTGTTTGAAAGAACACTGAACGATATGGCATGCTTGTAAATGAATTATACAGCGCCTTGTTTTACCAAGAATGGACAGGTGTTTTAAAATCTGATCTGACTCTAAGCATTGGTGTTCATCCTTCCAGGAAAACTAATTTTCTTTGTATTTAAACTCTTACTTCCATCTCACTTCAACTGCCGTATTGATGCAGCGATGTGGCCCTTATTGGAATATGGCTCACAGTTCTTTGATATTTTGAATAAATTGCAATTATACCCTTTAGAAAAATGTCAATGTTTCGTCTCAAAATGTTTTGGTGAGTAGACCACTTTGAGATGAAAGACTAACATTGGGTTCAGTGTTCTGGTTATCAGTGATCTGGTTATTAACCCTTAAAGTGCTTAATTTTTACTCATCCTGTCCCTCCAAAAGTTAATCATTCATTAGTTAGTTGACAAAGTACCTTCAGAGGGACTCACAGGAACCTGTGAACCCTTCTGAAGTTCACTGCCAACTAAAAATTGACAAAGTGGTCAACCTTTTGAGGACTGAAATCTGAAATTTTGCTTCATATATTTTATGCCTTCTGTGACTATAGCAGTGAATAGCACTTTAAGGGTTCATTTTGTTCAGGCGAAGACTGATTGGATGGTAGTGCAGTTTGGCATAATTTTTCTGTTGCAGAGCCTGGGATTGGCAGCTGTTACTGTGCTAGGGCAACATCTCTGGATGCCCACCTCTGAATGCCCACAAGCCACTTGCAAGCTATACCTCGGCTTTTCAAGCTGATAAGAGCTTTTTTAATAATTTTTAGAATTTTTGAGTTTCCTTTAAGAAGTTATTATCAGTAGATTGCAGGGTTTGAGCCGACTGATTATTATCTTGTAGTTGTGCAGGAAACGCTGCCTTTATGAAGAGATTTTACTTCATTAAATGTGATAGTGACTTTCCGACAGTTAGGCAACTTTCATAGAGCAGTGCTTTCATGCTGAAAATCTCAGTGCAGTCACACCAGTGGATAATATGTTCTGTTTTGCCTTTTGTGAATTCAGAATGCCGAATTCAGGTGATTGGAGAATCCTAACACTCTTTAGCTTATTGAAAAGCAACAATGGTTTATATTTTGTCTATAGATGGGCATATATAGTCTACAAATGAATACCTTTTTTCTGGAATTCTTATAAAAAATAAGCCAGGACATTTTTGCTTAAAGAGAAATTTTAAGTCACAGTCAAATGATACTCTGATCAAAAGGGAGTCATTAGCACTGCCCCAATGCATGCTCCTCCTTTCAGTGTATGTAGCGGATTAGTCATGAAATGAATATGGCCTCTAATCAAGCCTGTTGATCGTCGCTCTGATTCACAGCCACAATCAAGATGTTACGACACCGTTGATATTAAAATAATCCTCTTAAGGCAACACATTCTCATCCCGATACGTCTTACAGTAACGCTACCTGACCAAGCGTTGATATACGATGAAAAAGGAGGCTTTTAGTGTCCTTATTTGCTGTTTAGGGTTAGGGGCTGGGTTAAGGGTTAGGGGTTAGGGGATAGGGTTCATTTTAAACTGGCGTCAAATAACAACGCCAAAATCCTCCTTTTTCATCGTATATCGTTGCTTGGTCAGGTAGCGTCACTCAAGTCGGGATGAGACTGGGCTCCTAATGATTGGCTTTCTCATGACATTGATTCTGTTTTCATGATTATACAGACAAGTTGTCCTTCAGTAGAAATATCCCAAGAAAAAGAGGACTCCATGATTAATCTGAAAACAATCAAACCTTTGTCACATACAAAAAACCTCTCTACCCCTAAATTTCATAAACACCCAATTATAAAGTGCTTTCCTCCCTGCTCCTCAGGAGGACAGACAGGACACTAGCCCCGAAGGCGTCTCCACCGTGGAGGACCAGAACGACTCGGACTCGGCCCAGCCCAGGAAGAAAGCCCGGAAGCTGGAGAAGGGGACGTACGCGTGCGACCTGTGTGACAAGATCTTCCAGAAGAGCAGCTCCCTGCTGAGGCACAAGTATGAGCACACAGGTACGGGAGTGAAACCTGCCGCTTATTCTGCTGCCTCCGAAGATGAGGCCTCATGCGTTTGTGCCGCATCCAGGGAAAACTGATGCTGACGGCCTGATGAAGGGAGATTTTTAAAATCTGGGGTTTGTGTGGCCTGCTCCGCAGGGTCCGTTTTTTTCACGGTAATTGCTGACGCAGCGACAATGCTATGAAACAGTATTCGCCCCCCTCCCAATTTCTTTTATTTTTGCATATTTTTCACGCTTAAATGTCTCAGATTATCACACTAATTTTAATACAGGACAAAGATAACCCGAGTAAAAACAAAATGCAGCTTTTCAATGAAAAACCTTTCATCTATTAAAGGAAAAAGGCCATCCAACCCTAACTGGCCCTATGTGAAAAATTAATTTACTAAATCAACCACCAAAACAAATTTAATTGATAACTGGGTTCGATTTCACTGGGCACAACCAGGCATGATTACCGGTGGACTTGTTGAATCTGAAGATCATTTAAATAGAACCTGTCTGGCAGGGTGTTATGGTTCACTTTGGCTCACAGGCTAAAAGCAGCACATAATGATGCGATCTAAAGAAATTCAAAAAAAGCTAAGCACAAAGTTTTTGACATCTATAAGTCTACAAAGCGTCAGAAAGCCTTTTATAAGGCTCTGGGACTCCATTAAAGCGTGGCGAGAGCCACTATCTAAATTCCTCCAAGAGCACATTGACGACTCATCCAGGAGGTCACGAAAGAACCCAGACTAACATGTCAAGAGCTGCAGGCCTCGCCTCATTTAAGGTCACTGTCCACAATTCCTCAACAAGAAAGTGACTGGGCAAACACGGCATTCATGGGGAGCAACTCTGCGAAAACCACTGCTGATGAAAAAGAACACAAAGGCTAGTCTCCCATTTGCCAAAAAACATTTTGATGACCCCCAAGACTTTTGGGTTAATATTGGTGGATTGATGAGTCGAAAGTGGAACTTTTTGGAAAACATGGGTCCTGTTACATCTGGCATAAAGCTTACACAGCATTCTAAAATAAAAACATTACATCAACAGTCAAACAATGTGGTTGTAGTGTGATGGTCTGGGGCAGCTTTGCTGCTTCAGGACATGGGTAAGTTGCCATAACTGATGTAACTGTGAATTCTGCTCTCTACCAGGAAATCCTGACAAAGAAGGTTTGACCATCAGTTTGTGACTTAAAGCTCAAGTGCGGTTGGTTTATGTCAGCAGGACAATGATCCAAAGTGCACACGCAAGCTCAACTCGGAATGGCTCATATGAAACAAAATGAAGGTTCTGGAGTGACTAGTCAAAGTTCGGACATGAATCCAATGGAGATGTTGTGGCATGACTTTCAGCAGGCAGTTTGAAAACCCTTCAGTTTGTCTGAATATAAACAATTCTGTGAAGAGGAGTTGGCCAAAATTCTTCCACAGCGATGTGAAAGACTCATTGCAAGTTATTGCAAATGCTTAACTGCAAGTGATGCTGCAAAGGGTGACACAATCAGTTATTAGATTTAGGAGGGCAATTTTTTTTTTTGGGTGATAAAGGGTTTAAATGATGCTTTACCTTCAATAAATGAAATGATCATTTAAAAGTTGCATTTTGTGTTTACTCACAAAATGTCTTAAATTAAAATTAGTTGGATTATCTGAAACATTTAAATCTGACTAATAAGCCAAAATAGCGGAAATTAGGAAGGGGCAAATACTTTCTCACAGCTCCTGTTGCTGCTTATGGTCTAGCATGAGGTGTTAGCTGCATATTCTACGACCTACTCGCAACAGCCCTGGCCCGGCCTCTTAAAAACTTGGATGTGGTGTGAGGGTCCTGTTTATGTGATTGTGTTTACACTTACGAGGGAGCATTGCGTCCAAGTGTTACCTCACACTATCTGTCCACCTGGGGCTTTTTGTTACTGCAGGTGGACCTGGCTCAGGACAGTGTGTTTGGGTCCACATTACTTCACCATGACCTTTGACATCTGGCAGCTCAGACTATTTATTATTCTTCTTTATTTGTGGAATTTGGGCCCCACAGTCTTCCAGTTAACTAGGAGTTCTCCGCTGTGGGCCAGTTCATTCGAAATCACTCGCCTTTGCAATACCGTGCCGTTCAGGTGAACGCTGGGGCACGTTTAATCCAAGCAGTTTTCTGGTGATGATCTAGGTACACCAGAGGTTTCAAAATGGAGTTTCACAAATTAAAAACTGTCTCTATCATTTTTCCATTGAAGTGAGACATTTTCACAGTTTTCACACGCGAATGGATATATGAAACAAGCTTATATTGTCTACTTAAAAACATCAAAATCATTTCAAGTCCCAGTAGCAGACTAAAACAGAAAGATGTATAGATGTCTGCGTTATAGAGGAAACACTTGGCCGAACTTTGATTTTTGGAATCATTTTCAACTCACGGAATTGTTTTGAAAGTGCCAAACACACTTTTGCACAATGCTGTAAAAAAAAAAAAAAAAAAAAAAAAAAAAAGGGCTAAAAATGCTTAAGTCACAAAATGTCTATTTTGAGAAAATAGACTTAGGTACCTATATAATATGTCTTCCTATCCTTACCTCATGGTATGTGAAAATGTGACATAAGTACTTTAAGCACTAGGCTCCTCATATATTTATATTTGAGGGGGGAATGGGGAGCTGTGGGTATCTCAGTGCTCCTGACACCCTAACAGTGAAGCCCGTTCTCGTCTCCCCTGTAGGGAAGAGGCCTCACGAGTGTGGGATCTGCACCAAGGCCTTCAAACACAAGCACCACCTGATCGAACACATGCGGCTGCACTCCGGGGAGAAGCCCTACCAGTGCGACAAGTGCGGCCGTCGCTTCTCCCACTCCGGCTCCTACTCCCAGCACATGAACCACCGCTACTCCTACTGCAAGAAGGAGGCCCAGGAGCGGCACGAAGGGGGCGAGCTGGGTGCCGCGCCCGGGAACGGGCTCCTGCCGCCCGTGGAGGAGCAGTCGGACAGCAGGGCCGCCTCGCCCCCGTCGCACCTGGACTCGGGAGACGACCGGGGGAGCAGCGCCCGGGAGGAGGAGGAGGAGAGCGAGGAGGAGGGAGAGGAAGGAGAGATGGGCAGCGTGAATGACGAGGACATAAGGGTGGTGCGGATAGGCGAGGAAGAGGACAGGGAGGGCAGCGAGGAGGAAGGGGAGGGAGAGGAGGTAACGCACGGAGGGGAGGAGCCGCGGGGGGACGATGAGGAGCAGATACGAGGAGGTGAGCAGGAAGCGGAGGAGGCCACCATGCAGGAAGAGGAGCGGGAGCTGGAGCAGGAGCAGGCACATGTGCAAGGGGAGGTGGCACCAGAGGAAACTATGGAGGTGCAGGAAGTGGCAGAGAAAGGGGAGGAGCTTGAGACAGAGGCGGAGCAGAAGGAAGAGGAGGCGATGGAAACGGAGGAGGGCTCGCCGTCGACAGCGGAGGAGGCAAAAGAGGAAAGCGAAACAATTACGGAGCATGACCACGAAGAGGACGGGAGCGCCGTCTAGAATGGAAGGAATCAAAACCACAGATACCGCAGTTCTTCCCACTATATAATACAGATTTTATTGTATGGGAAGAATGGAAGATTATTATATGGATGCTGTGTTTCAGTACACTACTGTGTATAAATCCTGGTGTGCCTGATCTTAAAAAAAAAACTTTTTCACGTGAGAAAAATTTTCAGTGTTAACATTTGTTTGTAAAAAAAAAAAAAAAAGTTCATAAAGTTTAACAAAAATGCATATACCGACTCTGAGAGCTGGAGTCGACACGTTTTAGATAATGTTTTATTACTGAAGCATCCTGGGTCATTTCTTTTATCAGTGTTACTAATTTTGTCGCTCATGTTTTGACCTTTTAAGCTGTACAGTTGGGAGAGATTTCTATACCTTTTTATTGCCAATGAACTAAATCAGTATTTTATTAGGTTGGATGAAGAAAAAAAAACCTGCACTACAGTATTCCTGGTTTACCTATGGATACAACATGCATCAGTGTTGTCTACCCTTCAGTATTAGCGCACTAGAGTAGATCTCCATAACGTTAGCTGATGTTAGCCGAGCATTTGTTTTATTTTTAAGTGAATTGTGAGCCTTAAGAAGAAAATATATATTCTGGGGAATAAGACGGAAAGAATACGGGGCCTGATTCGGAGGAAAGAGGTGGTGTCGGAACCACAGATTCCACGATTCTCGTTTCGTTTCGTTTCTTTTCCGTTTTCCCCGTTTGTCTGTGGTTGGATCTTCTATCAGTGTTCTGGTATCAGGTGTATTGCAGGCCGCACAGTGACAGAGCAGTTTACTTCCCCCACCCACCCCCTGCCTTATGCAAGACCTGTGAGCTGTAAGTGCCATTGATCAGTGTTAACTCGGCAGCTGTGGCCTGCTGCTTGGCGTCAACACAGGGCCCATATTAACTAACATTTGTCTGCCATCTTTGTCGCCCATTTTCACTCATCTTGTCCCTCCTGTAAAAAATAGAACTTTGGAGGAACAAGGGTACTGCATTCGCATGGAGAACTTCGGAAGGATTTATCTGTTTTTGTAGTTAACGATGTTTTGCATTCAGACATTAAATGGAGGTGTGTTCGATATCAATGGGACGACAAGGGCTTTATTAATCCCCAAGCTGATGTGGATGGAGTCTTTTTGTCGTTGGGTGCTTGTCTTGTTTAAAAGCTAATGCTAACCCCTTTTCCCTTTCTGTCCAAAGGTCCATATTCTTGATTGTATTATACGGCCCATCTTAGCCTTTGACGCGCTCTGTTTATACGGGAGGGTCAGGTCTATTGTAGCAGTGCACGTGCGCTTGGAAAAGGCAAGCAGCACGTAGCAGGTACACAGTCCACCAAAGTGGTCACTTTTGGGCAATGAGATGGGGAAAGCCCTTTTAACTCTTACCCTTACTACCAGGGTAACATGGTGGAAATAACGCGTCAAGCTGACAGCTACCAGCCATGGCTGAATGGTTCAGAGAAGTCAGTGATTGACACCAGGTTATATCCCCGCCCCCTTTGTTGGGTTCTCAAATGTCTTTCTTTCCCCTGCCTATCATTGGGTGTCCAGGACGGACAGATCTTTAGGCTATAACTTTTACGGAAATATGTTTATCCTCCTGCCTTGGAATGCCAATTGTCTGTGATTTTGTGCACTTGTTTAAAATGTATGGCAAGCTTGGCTGCTCTTCAGGTAACAAATATTATTAAATATGGTCCCGCAATGACATGTTTTAGACGGTTTTACCTGTCAGTATTAAGTTTGTTTTGTTTGTTGTTTGTTATGTGTTTTAGTTTTTATGTTCATGCAAAAAGCTGTGTACTGTATGTTTTCGACAATGACAGTATTAGTACCCTCACTGAAATACATACCTGTTTAGTTTTAGAAAACTTTTATATTTATGTGTCTTATTTTTATATTTCTTTATGGTTATTTATTACGCAGTGTAGTGTACAATACTGTAGTTTGTATTAATACAATAATATATTTTAGTATGAACAATAATTTGGACAGTAAAGAATTCAAAGCTGGACGAAAACATCTGGCATTTTGAAATATGTTTTGAAGAGTACTACGTTAATATTACAGCTTGTCTCTGGTTAAACGCGCCTGAGAAATTCAATTAGAACCTGCTACCTTGCATCCACTATCAAGTTAGTTTTATTTCCCCCATTTTATAATGAAGCTACTGAACTTTGAAAACTAACTGTGTGACTAATAGCATGAGTCTTTGCTGTTGTAATGAAGGAGTATCCTAACCATTAAACTGTCCTGTCCTTTTACAAAGCCAAAATTGTATTGACATACCTTTTTATGTTTTATTTGTGCCAATTTGTTACTTATGTCTGTGTCTGAGTCAAGGCCACAACTCCTTTTAAGTGTCCCTGTTTAAACCATGGTCATTTTATAGTTTTTTTTTTTTTTTTGTTTAGTTTTTTTATGACTCCCCATCTCACAATAAACTACATCAAACAAAGCAGCTTTTGTAATTATTTTTCCCTTTGTATTATTGTAATATGAAGCAATTATTATTCATTTGTGTAAAAACTCTGTAATTTAGCATTAGTTGCAAACTGTTTCATCAGAGTTCATATTTATGCACATTACTCCTGATGGATTTTCCTGTTTTAAATGTGTTCAGGATTTGAGCTTGGATATCTTGCTCAGAGTATGGTAACAGCAGTGTTTTCCTGTGTTATTATTAAATCCCCTTTTTCTAATTTATCCCCCTTCATTCTAATTTGACAAGTTCAGGTCTAGAAAGCAATCTCTTCTGGGATCTGCCAAAAGCAATGGATTTTTATAATTTTTTAATTTCATTTATTTACCCTTCATTCAACCAGGTAATCTGTTGAAAACCAAATATCTTTTACAATGTTGACCTGGCCAAGAGGATAAAACCAAAGGGAGCCTGTGATACAACCAAAAAAACACTGCAGAAATATTAATGCGCTATGTTCAAAGGGTCATTTATCAAAACATAATGACAAGCAGATACATTGATTAGAGTCTGTGAATCGACTGTGGGAGGAGATTTAGAATTTTTTTTGCGATTCATTCTTGTTCCAATAGGCAGCAAATGAGTAGAGTAAGAGGTGGCCAGCGGAGGCGAAGGCTTTGGGAATGAACATGGTGATGAATTCACCCGAATGTTCCAATTGCTGTTGCAGGTAGAGTTCTCCTGTGATCTGGAAAAACCTAGTGAGTTTATCAGTGGCAAGGGTCTCATAATTGAACAAAAACCTTTAGATTTTGGACTTTCCCTAAAAGAAAAAAATAATAGGAAGTTAGAAACTTGATTTTGACAGTTCAAATAACACAAATAGCAAGTGTTTTAAGATTTTCACTGCTCTAGATTACAGCAAATGAGGGTCAAACTCAGTTTCCACCAAACGTGACATACGTACTAGGTTTTTCCAGATCACAGGAGAGTTGTTGAATAATAAACTGAGGTATGGAGGCGTTCTGCCAATGACAGTTTTTATACATCATCTGATACCAGTAAATTTGCCACCGAGTATGCAGTGGTGGCCAGTTAACGAAAGCGTGCAAGCGGCAGTGATGAGCACTGAAAGAGGCACCGGAGACTGGATAGCAGTGCAGGGAATGACACCCAGATTGTTGAGCAGGTTATTGGAGGCGATTCTCTAAATGAAGAGTGCATAATTCAGAATTGGGAAGATAGTCATATTTACCCATTCTTGTTCTAACCTTGAACATGAGATTGTTACCATGATGTCAAATACCATCAACTATTAATTATTTTAATAGACTACTAGTCAAAAGGTTTAGAACATTCTGCTCTTTTTTTTTTCTTTTTTGTTCCATGACATAGTGAAATATAAGCAGCTTTAATTCATGTAAATAACCTCAAGTTACATTGTGAATTGTAAAAATTCACGAAGAATTTTGGGATTCCTAAGAAAAAAATATCTGGCAAAATAAAGGGGAAAACAAATTATATTTTTCAGCAAAGAATGTAAAAACAGCCTATATTTGCACAAATTGGAGAGAAAAATCAAGAATATCCCAAGTGCAGTGCTTCCTTTGAAACTTCCAGAAAAAAATTCTTGCATAAAAAATTCTGAGAATCTGTTTGGCAGTTCAATCAAAAGAATAGAAAGTGTTGAAATCCAATTCTTCCATCTCTGAATGCTCAAAATTGTTGGTGTTCTAAATCTTTTGTGTATGCATATCTTAGAATTCAAAATTATTGTTCAATGTGATAACGCAATTCAAACACTGATGGAGGGATTTTTATGTGAGAACATTACCATGTTTAAGTGGGACTTCGGGGTTTCTTAAGGAAGCAATAAATAAGTGTTTGCCAGTAAATGATGCTCTCTCATTCACTGGGTCAGTAATGTTTAGATCTTGGTGCCGGCGGGGCATTTTAGTTCTGTATTCTTCTGGGCATCTGCTCCCTAGGAGCACCATTTTATTGAGGGCAATATTGTGCCATTTGATTTTTATTTTTGAGGAATTTCAGCAAGAGCAATTTGACTGGATCCACAATTCTCTGCTTCAGCCAGGAGGTCACGACCCCAGCACACCTAACGCACTTTAACCCCACACACGGCGGCCCCAGAAGCCCCTCCCCCACAGGATCAGTCAAAATAAAGGGAGGGTGCGGCCAGGACCAAGGTCACAGGGATCGATCCCTCTCGTGTTTCCTGCAGGTTTTTCAGGCGCATGAATAAGTAATGGTGCACTCCAAAATAAATCTATAGTCCAACCAAGCACTGAAAGTAATATGTTGGGCCTCGTTTAACTAAACAAGGTATACGCCCTTTGTCGAAACTCTGCTCTGTCTTCATAGTACTGCGCCCAGGTATGTTATTTCATGTTTTTTCTTTTTTTATCAGCGGGGCTGACAGAAAACTCCTGCAGTTTAATCTTGCGTAGATGGCCGTGGGGAGTGTGAGTGGGTTTGAGAGTGGGAGTGAGAGTGAGAGCTGGCAGGGCTGTTGGACTCTTGACTTCGTGTGGGGGAGAGGAAAAGAGAGTTGATTTCTTCTGTTTTATCGAAGCCAATACGCACGATTAAATCCTACTGGCCTCTTGGCTTGGAGCTTATCCAGCCTCTTAGCAACTGCCAGGTATCCTGAGGAAAGAGTAGAGTGCAGGGGGGAAGTGTGTGTCTCTCTGTGTGTGTGTCTGCGTGTGTGTGTGTGTGTGTGTGTGTGTGTATGTGCTTTTTGAGGTTGTGAGCACATTTGAAGTTGGTCCTCGCAGAGAATTATGGAAAATTGTGGCTAACTGGTTAAAATCAAGAATACAGGTACAGTTAGGCTTTGGTTAGGGTTAGGGTTGGGGTTAAGCATAATTTACTAAAGATTAGGGTTTGGGGTAGCATAGAATGAATTTAAGTCAATACACTGTCCTCACAAGTATAGGTACTCAAACATGTGCATATGTGTCCGTGTGTGTCTGTGTGTATGGGAGTGCGTGGGTGGGAAGAGCAGGATCATGTCTTTAATAATAAAGCTTTATGGCAAACAGCCACAGTTTCAAAATGGCTGCCTTGAGGTACATTTTGTGGACTCGCGTAAGCATGGAGTATGAGCAGAAACCCTGCCCTGAAATGAAGTGACTAAACCTTTCCATTGGCAGCTTGGGTCTGTGCTGAGGGCTATTAGGTACAGCTCAGTGCCTCTCGATCTTAGTACTGAGAGCTCCTAACGCAGCACTGGAGAGAATGAGGCATACTGCCTAAAAACACTGCCACAGAAACCTCCCAATAGCCTCTGCTCACTTTCCCTGTGACTTACCCTGTGCAGAATACCATGCGCATCAATACACCCTGGACACCACTAAGTCCTTATGAACCCTACTGGAGCTGCTTCGCCTGTGCTCTCTAAAGGAGGATCTCAGCAGCTTTACAGGTAATGGCCAGTCACAGAGGACCTGACTGCATGACGGTCGTTGGGGACACAACTCCCCAACTGCAACGGGGCGTGACATCTTTTACAGCACCAAGTGACCACACTGAAATTGTCAAGACATGTTTTAAATTCTCAGCAGTTCAACCTCATCAGGTAGGTTGTATTCTCATTTAAATGCCTCTGTTGTCCCTTCATTCTCAGTATTAAAAAGGTTCTATGCACTCCATGTGAGTTTTTTTGTACACCGCTGGTCTAACACTGCCTCTTATATCCACTCAGTGTGAGCGAGAGGTGAATCTCCACACTGGGAGGAGCAGGTTATATAATGTTTCGCCAGCACAATCAAACTGCATGGCTGTGCTGAAACACCACGAGCGCAAAGAAGATTTCTCCACCAACGAGGGGGTGCCGACAACCCTGGCCCACCTCCACACCCACCACCACTCGCACTCTCGAGCTAACGGGCGGCGGGGTAATCCGTCAATTCAGCCAAAACCCTGGTTAAATTCATTCCGCCCCCTCCCCCAGAAATCCCCCCACAGCCCTCAAGCGTTACCTGAGCATGTCCGACCCCACTGGGAGCACTGCGCTGCACGTGCGGTTAAACCTAAGCGCGTAAGCCCCAAATAAGGGCGGCTGGGATCAGGCGCCCTTTCGTGCAGCCGAATGTACCCCTGAGTGAGCGATAAACGCCAGCGTTGAATTTCAGGACCACGGGGGACCCTCAGCTCCAAATCCACATCTGTGCATCAGTAAAAACACTGAGGAGTGGAGATACAGGGCCTCGTCTGGAAGAGGTAAATAAGCAGGAAGGAAAACACCCCCCCAGCAGTCAAGAAACATTTATTTCTAGGCCAAATCAAATTTAGCCCCACCTTTTCTTTAATATCCTCCCATTTTTTGTAAATTTAAGATTTAGGCTTTTAAGTGCTTTGCGAGTATTTGGCTGCTTTCCACATCTTGCCTCATGTCAGCTTTTGCAATTCAGAAACGCTAAAGAAAAACATTGAAAATGCAAATTAACTGCAGTTTTATTGCCAATAGATGTTAAAACCATGATAAACTATCAAAGAGATTACATTTCTGACAAAAGGCCAACCTCTGCTCGAAGGTCCCTGGGGAAATTTGGAAAGAGCTCTTTTTTCACTGGCAAAACTGCACAGCAGAAAATTGCACTCACTTAAATATTGTGTTCAATAACCTGCCCACCGACTGACTGTGTGAAATATTAGATACCACATGCTTCAGATATCAAAGTGCTTTTTTATAGCTCAGGTAGATTCTCTCTCTAAAACAATACCCAGTTGACAATGTGCAATTATTTTTGTTTAAACTGCAGCCGCGTTAGTATAAAAGAGAGAACATCATTGAACATTACAGCATTTACTTATCTACTATAATTATATTATAGTATAATACACTATATACAGATGAAAAAAAAAAAACGGTTTTGAAAATATGCTTTCAAAATTGAGCACACAGCACACAATGTGAACTTTGAAGTGCAGATCATGGTCACTTACATCCCCTCAGAATGACTTTCTTATTACTCTTACCAGAGCAGCCCAAGTAATATGAACAGTGTGAAGTTTGACAATTTAATCTAGGCAATAGGTTGGCCCACTGCGAAAATGTCATACTTTCTCCATGTATGCAGCAGAAAACGAAGTAGGATATTTTACTCTTCCTTATTGGACTTGACTGAGAACAACGCCGAGTAGGACACAATAACTGTCCTTCAGTGAATTTGTATTATCACCTTTTGGGAATAGCACCACTAGGACCTCACTAGCCATATGACCCGGCTGAAATGTGCAAAACAGAGCTACTGTGAGCCCTTCTTTTCGATATGAGGAGGAGGATACACAAGTAATCCTGGACTTTTGATCAGCGACACCCGTTGTGCTAGAGGTGTATCCACATTGCCATTTTGACAATTGCGAAATGTTTTAACTACACAAATTTGGAGGGACAGGGGACAGAGGAGGTAAAAAGATTTAGACAGGGGCTTTTGACCCACACTAAAGTCGAGCCTTCCCCGCTTTTCGGCTCCGCTGCCTTTAACTGGTTTGTACTGACCAGTGGGGGAGCCGGGTCTTAACTCTCTCCTGTTTCAGAACCCGACAGCCTTGTAACTGAAATCACCATGCTCCAGGGAGAAGTACTGCTGGCGTTACACCCTTCCATTTCCTGGAAGTCAGGGGTGATGACAGACTGGCCAATGAGCAACACTGGCTGCTTAATTGTTCAGTTAATTACCAGGGATGGAAGAAGAACAGGGATCTTTTTTTCTCATTTTCTCCAGACCATTCCAAACAACAACGACAAAAAAAAAAAAACACACAGCAGTCAGAGCACTCTTTATCAGCGCTATACACTTAGGAAATGAGGCGGTGAAATTTCGAAGGCCATGGATAAATTAGGTTCTGACTTTGCGTCACAAGACTTATGACATAAAGCCCTGGATCAGAGAGACCCCAAACATCAATCTGCAATGCTCTCCAACGGTTAGAAAGGAGAAGACAAAAGTGCTCTTCTTTGCAGTTCGCACAATCTCATTACTGCACAAACACAACCATTTTACGGTGACTTGTAAAGCAGACTTGCCTTGATGGTGGGGCTCCTTGAATCAAAGGGATTGGTTCTGTCAGCCTTGCTCTATTTATAGTAGAGATTTAAAGATCTGTTTAATAAATGGCTCCCAAGGGAATCAGTGGGAATGTGAAACAATCCGTTGTTATTGTGAAAATGTAGGTCAGTTCTGAATTGACCACTTCCTGAAATGCGGTGCCAACAGTAATTCAGCTCTAAACCTGGGATGGAGTTTGAGTAGGTGGAGGAATATTGACTCCAGGAACCTGCATTAAAATTGACCTGCATGTTAATTCCCTCCAGGATTTTGATTCATGCATTTGTTTGTAGAAAAAAAATGGAAGGGTCTAGATTTAAGATCACAGTCTTCTACCATGCAGCATGTCAAGAGATGCTCACGGCCCTTCAAAGTAAAGATCCAAGTCCATATACAAAGCAAAAACCATTTGAAAAAGGCTTATTTGGGCACTTGGGGTGGAAGGGGGGAGCATTACCTGGAGAATAGTCTCATCAAATCTCAATGCTTTTGACCTGTAGAATGATCTTATCTAATCTCCAAGCTACTGACTTGTCAGTGATCTCACATAATCTCCACACGTTTGACCTGTAGAATGATCTCAAGTAATTTCCATGCTTCCAACCTGAAGAATGGTGTCATGTAGTCACCACAATTCTGATCTGTAGAATGGACTCACATAATCTCCATACATTTGACCATTAGAATAGTCTCACATGATCTCTGTGGCTCTGACATGTAGAGCAACTACATGTAATCTCCATGCTTGTGACCTCTGAAATGGTCTCATATAATCTCCAAGATTTGAACCTATAGAACTGTCACATGTAATCACCGCACTTTTGACCTGTAGAATGGTCTCACGTAATCTCCACACTTCTGACCAGCAGAATGATATCACATAATCTCCTTGCATCTGACCTGTAGAATGGTCTCACATTATCTACACGCTTGTAACTTGTTGAATAGTCTCACGTAATCTCCACACTTCTGACCTGCAGATTGATATCACGTAATCCCCATGCATCTGACCTGTAAATACTCTGACGTTATCTCCATGCTTGTGACCTGTTGAGTGATATCGAGTAGCCTCCACACTTCTGACCTGTAGAATAGTCTCACGTAATCTCCATGCTTGTGACTTGTGGAATGGTCTTGCATAATCTCCAAGCTTCAAACCTGTAGAACTGTTGCATGTCATCCTCATCGTTTTGACCCGTTGAATGGTCGCACGTAATCTCCATGCATCTGACCTGTAAATGAGCCCCTGAGGACAAGAGTGGTCTAACTTCGTTTTTCATAGTTTTGGATTAATCTATGCCAAAGTTCAAGCCCTGGATAAAATTCAGGACACATGTAGGGTATGCCATCTGTTGTTTACCTGAGAGTTTATGACCATGTTTTTCAAGATAACAAAACTTTTTTCCACAAAAGTAATGTTTCAGAGGTTACTTTCTCTAAATTTTCTGAAAAAGGCCCTTTTTATAAGTTAGACCACTCTTGCACTGGCTGTCTTAACAAATGTAACTGATTAAGACAAGTAAATTATACTGAACAAAAATATAAACGCAACAGTTTAGTCCTGTCAATATTCTGCATAATTATTTCTGAGGTTGGCTTAGTTGGGTTTATTTATGTGACCAAGGTTGTGTGCCACTGGTCTGTGTGCATTTCAGTCACCTTCTCCATATCATTGTCAAGTTCATGCCCTTCGTCAAAACTGGCCTGTCAGACAGGTGGAGCCTGATCCAGAGCTGCTGAAATCAGGTACGGTCAGCCCAGGCACATCCTGTACTCTATTCAATAAAAGGCCACCTCAGGAGTCGCAGTTCTGCCATTGTTCAAAATGCCATAGATACTCGAGCCCTCAGGGAGCGTGGCATTGGCATGTTCAATGCAGGAATGTTTCTCAGGGATGTTGTAAGGGCTCTTAATGTCCATGTTTCAACACTAAGTCGCAAAAAACACCTTTTTGAGGAATGAGGCAAGACAGCACACTGCCCACATGCATGACGACCACGTGTGACGACCCCCACCCAAGACCACCATATCCGGACCCTCCATCTCTGTGGCTGTCTGAGACCAGCAACTGCCACTGCAGATGAGACGGCTGGTCCCAACAATTCCCTAATTTTTACCTAAAAATAATCTCCAGGAAGTCCATATCTCTGCGTGTTTTGCTCTTTGTGGATTGGACCTGTCCTCAGCTCGATGAAAAAATGGTTCGACTGAGTGAATAGACACATTTAATGGCCAACGGCACAATGGAGGACTGTTTTCTTTAGAGACGAGTCACGTTTCCAACTCCACGGAGAGGATGGATGGGGGATCGTTATGCTGACATCAGTGTGGTGCGCACGGTGGCACATGGTGGTGGAATGCTGGTTAGGGTGGGAATATTCCAAGGACACTGTACCCAACTGCAGTTCATTAACAGCAACTTGAATGCAGTGTGATTTCACGATGAGATGCTGATGCCTATCGTCCAACCATTCATCCATCAAAACAATACCCATCCAGCATGACCATGCCAGACCCACGTCACCAGTGCGCACAGAGATCCTTGAGCCTGAAAACGTGTGTACTTGAATGGCTGGCTTATTCCTCAGATTTGTCCCCCTTCCAGCATCTTTGGGATGTCCTCAACCAAAGAGTTCGTCATTGGTCCCCATTTTCAGCCAATAGCCACCAACTCCGCACAGCTCTTGAAGAGAAGTGGGAACACATTCCTCAAGTCACCACTGACCATTTGTTACAGTCCATACAGCAGAGATGTGCAGCAGTGCAGCAGGCCGAAGGCAGACAGACCCAATATTGATTTGTGAAATTTGGACAACAGACCCCAACCCTTTATCATCACGCCATCGTGAGATTCTTGTTTGTCTGTTTTAATCATTGATCAAAATGTATTGCAATACGGTCATACAATCTATCAACACTCAATGAAAATACAAAGAGCTTCTGAACATGGTCATATTTCTCACAATAAGAAGTGTTGCGTTTATACTTTTGTTCAGTGTAATAACTCAATAATAGCTTTAATTTCCAGCATCCTTGGAATTCGAAACACAAAATAACAAGAGAATACAGATCAAAAGTGAAACATCGTATCGCAAACTGCTGACCACTGAGAAAGTCATCCATCAGCTAATCTTGTTCCTCACAGCTGTCATCGCTGTCATCATCTGGATGAAAGTTTGGACCATCTTCATCTTCGATCAGACCCAGATAAAATGAGTGGTGGACAGGCGGTACAAGGTTGAGATCATCTTTCAAATCCTTGACTTTTGAAGGGTTCAAAGAGTTAGACCACTGTTGCACTCACACTTTTTGTCTTAATGGAAGTGAGGATAACTAAAAATCTCTGTATAGTAAGATGCATCACTGTGACATCTAGACCACTTGTGCCTTGAATAGATTTTACCTTTAACTTGCGAAATATGGGTCTAACTCAAAAATGGGAAAATTAGAGTTAGACCACTATTACACTCAGTGACTCAAATATTCTGATGTTATCTCCATGCTTGTAACTTGTTGAATGATATAGCGTAACCTCACACTTCTGACCTGTAGAATAGTCTCACGTAATCTCCACGCATGTGACTTGTGGAATGGTCTCACATTATCTCCAAGCTTCGAATCTGACGAACTGTTGCATGTTATCCCCATCATTTTGACCTGTTGAATGGCCTCACTTAATCTCCATGCTTTTGACTTGTAGAATGATCTCATATAATCTTCATGTTTCTTACCTGTAGTATGGTCTCACCGAATCTCCATGCATCTGACCATCACTAACCTACCATGATTCTTCAGAGACTCATGCTAATCAGCTCAGACGCTCAGTTAGTCTGATTATATGGCGGGGTAACTCCTCCTCAGTGAGATGTGCTGAGGGCTGCTATACTGGGCCTGATTGATCCCAGCTGCAAAGCCCAAAGGGCCTCTCTCCAGCCCTGTAATTGAGTGGCATTTGGCAGAAACACGAAGACACAATGTTGATGTTAAGCATGTTCCATTAGGAGAGGGTAGGACTTAAATGGGATCAGTGAACACAAGGCTCTCAACTAACAAGCCTTTAGAGAGAGAAAAAAGAAATTACATCTAGAGTGATGCTGAACTGTTCAGCAAATGCTAATTACTGGTTTTCTCTGATCTTTCTGATGCTGAGGCATTATGTGTAATCCAAAACAACAGTGTAGTGGCAGAGCCTTCTCATGGTTTTGATCACATGGTTTGGAACAATACAAAGTCAGTGGAATGAAGCCAGAAACTGTTTTACCAGAGGCTGAGAAAATGAGAGTAGAGTTAGCCTAAACAAAAATGAACCAATTCACACCCATGTATGAACTACTCCAAGGTCAAACACGGACAAGTCCACGGTCAAGCACAAACTGCTCTAAGGTTAAGCCTGCACTGCTCAAAAGTCTAATACGAACAGTGCTGACAAACAGTGCCAACAACCAGAATGTACCCAGGGTAGAATGCATTAAGCACACTTAGGCAGGGGTGTAGATAATGATATACGGGGGGGTTAAAGTGGGAATGGTAGAGCCTAAAGGCTATGAAACTCCAGGCAAATTGTGCCTGAAATCCACCATCTGTCCTCCATCACATACCCTTCCCCTCTCCTACCCCCCATTCCACCCAGGTCCCTCCGCCTTCCCACAATTCCCTGGGGCTCACTTTGGCCACCTTATTTGTTCTGCTTCCAACTCTCCAACATAAGCTTGCTGTGTTATAAAGAGATAAGAGCTGCTGCAATCAATCTCAGCATATCATTTAATGTTCAATGTCATTAAAAAGGCTTTTTTTTCTTCTTTTATTTTTCCTGGCCACACCAAAAATGGTAAGAAAAATAAGCAGTCGACCTGTTTCCCTTTTATTTCAGAGCCCAGGAAATGACATTTCGAAATGGAATCATGTTTTCTCACCACATTTTGTTTACTGCAGTCTAAGACTATGTTTCTTTTGCTTGCTCAATGTAATGGAGCTGATTAAAAAGAAAAACAAAACAAAACAGCACAGAGATGGGCGAGGATCTGAGCGTGCAGCGCTCCTGGGTCCTCATGCTTCAAAAAATCCCAAAGTGTTGAGATGACAGTCTGACCCCAGCCTGCTGAAAGGTTGATACATCAGCTATTGATTACTGCACAGATTTACGGGAATAGGTTTGTGATGATAGTTACGGTTAGGCGCACGCTGTGGAATCAGGAGTGTTTGGTTTCAGCTATTATGTGGGCATGGAGTTTAAGCATCAGGTTATAAAATCATTTTGAATTGAGCCACATCAGGAAAGACAGTATGGACCCACAGTGTACTGAATGGGTCGGCAAAAGCAACATTTGAGCAAAGGCATACAGAAGAAAGGAGAGGAAAACCTCATTAGATGAAAAGGTGGATTTAACGGACAAGCTGTGGTAAGCTGTGCAGGCAGATTTGGGGGAGGACTCATGTTTCCCTTCTGAAAATGCTGCTACACTGAGCTCAAGACTCACTTCTCACCTCCGCAGAGCGAGCTGGAGGTTGAGCCCAACTCCTTGATCCCCAACACCCACCCCCATCTCTGGTTTAACACTTAATCTTCAGTTCATTAACCCCAGCAGATATTAATGCTGGGTCACCATTTGCCAATTCATCTGCAGAGGAACTGCCGTTTGCATTCAGCTCTTCATTCCCTGATGAACTCAAGCATTTAATGTAAATTTCAATAATGTGAAATGTCAGAATGCAGTTCATGGATTATAAACCAAACAGGAGGGATGTATTTTTTTAAGAATTATTTTTCTTTCCTGGCTGTTTCATGCATACAACCAAACACATGGGCCAATGACTGCAATCCGGTTAAGTACACAGCGCTAACGAGTCTGGCCCTGAAGCCCAAACAGGAAATGAAGGAGTTTTAGTAGAAAAGCATTATACAACAGTATCCCCACACAACAGATGTCCATTTCAACATTTGCTGAATCCAACCACACTTTACAAGTGACAAAGAGTGAAAACTCACCATCCAAATTTGTGAATATGCTGTTTTATCATTGAACTCATCGGCTGTATAAAATCCTGGCTCATGTGTTTGAAATGTACACTGACACTGCTCGAGCGATCAGTTCATAAGATGCGGGCGTTATCTGAGCAAACCATCCCCTGATTTTTCTCTGCAGTTTGGAAAGCTCCTATAATGTCCTTCATCTGTCAGTGATCAGGCGCATTGGCAGTTGCCACACTCTCAGTAAACCTCCTCCATTCGTTCCTCCCAGCAGTACTCTGGCTAAGCCGCCGAAATTACCATCCAGCAGCCATGCAGACAAGTCAGATAGCTGGAGCCCCATGAACCGCAGGGGCTGTGACTGACTGCGGGTGGCTGTCGGCTCTTTGCTGCAATTACTGGTCATCTCTGCCCTCATGTTTTACAGATACTGAGCTGCTGTGCACGTTTTCTCCCGTGAGCAACAGTTCCGTGTGTCTCATTCATTTCAGTACCACAAACCCCTTATCTCAGGATCATAACATGAGAGTGAATAGCAGCACCTTATGGGACTTCAACCACGGATAGAATGTTGCAATTACGCTGCATTGTCCTGCATTAGATTCTAAAATGGCTGCTCCTAACAAGATGGTAGCTAAGCAGGGGATGGTATTCCCATGGGATACATCATTGGGATCTCAGTCTGATCCCATGTATGAGGTTATACCATGTCCCAAAGCAGAGCCATCTTCCAATCCCTGGGATCAGGGTCTCCCAGAGGTGGCATTTATTCTGCCAAACTGCAGCTGGAGCCATCACAGTCACAACAGTGAGACTTTCACCAAAATATGTTGTCAAGATTAGAATGCAGCTCATAGCACCAAAGCATCTTGAGAAACTCCAGTTTGCTGAAGGTATCCCCTTAAAAGCCAGTCCGCTGTGGGAGCCAACGCCCTCTGCATGGAATAACAGCATCTATAAGCTGTAGTCACAACTACCAGAGCAGCCTTTGACCTTCCTTTGGGTGCGCATGCGCAGCTAAAATCAACAAGAATTTAAAGATGTTTTGAATTGTGGATTTTTTTTTTTTTTTTTTTTTTTTTTCCAGTCTTGTACTAGCTGGTCTGTGGCTGGTCAAAACTCGTCAAGCTATAGTGTTGTGAGCTGGTGGCCAAACTGGTGGACTACTTGGTTACACTCAGTGGGCATGTCAAAACATGGCTTCAATTGTTAAAAACATCGCTAAAACAGCTAGATTATTTTAAGCAAGCTTTAGAAGGACTTTCAGCAGGATTATTCTAGCTCACATGGGGCGAAAATGTCATTTTGTTCATTAACATATTTGCTGCCTGTAGATAAACAGCTTTAATTAATGGCCAAAGGAGGTATGGATCGATAAGTTTATGATTTTTTAACATAAAACACCCTTACCTGTAGTCAATGACAAGCAAACATGAAATGAAGCATTTGTTATCCAAGATTGCTTAATTAATAGTTTATCATGTCATAAACCAAGGAGCCAGAATGAGTGAGACCTCACGTCAGATATCTGACAGCTTTTTTGAAGGGTGCTCTCCAGTCTCAATGTCATGATAAGCGTTCTCTCATACCAGCACATTCCCACTACTTAATGCCTAAAAGTTAGATCTGAAGACAGAGAAGGTGTGGGGTCATTTATTGTTTTTTTTTTGAAAAGTCACCTCAACCAAGGGAACTCCACCAAGCCTACAGATACTATGTATATTCAAGCACGTGTTTTGATATAACAACACTGCAAATTGAATGATCACAAAATGGCAATAACATAATGAAAATGTTTTCTGTTTGCTGGGTACATCTCTCTGCAGTAGTCCATCCACAGCCTCAATGTACTCAACTACTGAACTCCTCAGAGCTGAAAGCTGAAGTTCTGAGTGGTCAGGCCACATGCTGAATTTGCCTTCAAATAATGATCATTCTACCTCAAGCTTAACCTCAGCCAGGCACAATGAGTGAGGGCTTGGACTTGTAACATGCTAATGAGGAACCAAGGACTGACTCAAAGGGCTTTTAATGAGTGACATCATTCTCATTTGGTTGGTTTCTTGAAGAAAAGTGGAGAAGCAAGTTAGCACATGAACAGCCAACATACAGAATGGATTGGACTAAGGGTACTTAAAGGACCTTCCTTGGGAACCAATAAGAGGATGATAAGCACACTTAGCTGGAGTTTTCCTCTTCAGCTGAGCAGGCAAATCGTCCCCTTATCGCCCTCAGCTGCACTAGGCCATGATCGCGGTCACATGGTGCAGTGTATGGCAACAACACCACAGTCTAAAACCAAGAACGGCAACTTTTGCTGAAGAGGTCTGGACACAGGGCACTATGGAATACTGTACTGAAGTAATAATGCGTGAAAGGCCGGAGAAACCATCCATGTGACGATATTCAGTTTGGTCAGAAACAACAAAGTTAAATTTCAATTAAAAATCTGGCTATATGAAACTCAGAGAAACATGTTGGTAATGCTATCCTCCCAGACCTATCCTCCACCCTCCCCTCCCCCCACATACACACACAATATTCCAAACCCTGTGTTTAACCCTCTCCATAATCCCATCATCCCCGACCAGGATACAGAGACTCTCCCGTGTCGTTTGGCTCAATGAGCTAACCGCCGAGCAGTAGGTCGCTACAGCTGCCATAAAAGGATATTCTGCAGCTCCGGTCTCACAGTGAGGACGATAGCTCCCAGTTCAACAAGGGCTTCCCCGCGGGGAATTACACAAGGAGGAGGGGAGCTGAAAAACTATATATACAGGTCAAACAACCCTGCACTCAAATAAAGAACAACTTAGAAAAATAACTTTGTCGGCGTCTCTATTTTTACGAACGTGTTTGCAGTTGGGCAAAGGGGCTCGTATCAATGCTCCCCAACTTGCCATCACTTCGCTCCAGTGTATTGTTGCATCTTAAGTCGCGGCCACATTTTTACCTTTCCCCCAGTGGTCACGTCTCAAGAGGATGACATCTGTCCAATAGTCTCTGTCCCTGGTCTCCGAGGGCGACAGCTGTGCTCTGGGCCCTGTTAACCCAGGTCAGGCCACAGAGGTCTTTCCTAGCTCCACCCCCACAGAACCCTCCCGGTAAAAGAGAGGGGGCAGGGAAGGCACCGCCATTTCCTGTGACCAGGTCTGCACACTCAGGGGCGCCACACACCGAGAACTCAGGGTGTCAATATGCTGAGAAGCTCACTGGCCTAACATATCCACTGCTACATGAACCTGAAAACCATGATATGACCTATGTAATTCCACTTTTTAGGAGGAAATACTGTGCATTTGTGGGTATGTGCGTGTGCTAAGCTTATTTTCTTTAGGTTGCGTGTTTCATGCTTTTTAATTTACTCTTGCTGTTGGTAGCTCTCCACATCTAGCGCACACCCCTCTCTGAACTTGGGGTCCCGCCGCGGATCATCAGAGGCATAAGGTTTCCCTCGTGCCCGTTATCAGGTGATTGCTAAAAGCCCTGCTGAAAGAGCAAGCCCAGGTTTAGGGAGGGCTCCAGTTTCTGGCTGGTCTCGTCTGTACTTTTGGATGAAGCCTGCTCCAGACCCGGTGGCACCGTTGACTCTGAGCGCTGTTACCTACAGGCAGGAAGGTGAGGGTGTCGTGTGTCTGTATAAACACCTCTCTCAGTTGCACCCCTTACCCCATTGACCCCTGGGTTAGTCCATGCGACCAGAGCTCCATAAAACAGCAAACCCCCAAAGGTTGTTCTTTAATGTGGCCACTCCTCCTGATACACACCCTGTTCTCATTGTGATGTCACCCCCAGTGCTCACGTCACATTGCGCTGTCGCTTCAGCCTGATGTGGCAGCAGGCCGTGGTTTGTTTTGATGTAGTGTTAGCGCATTCTGCTAGTTTGAGGACATCCTGAGTGTTTGTATTTGTGTGTGTACAGTACCAATCAGAAGTTTGGGCACACTTCACTAGTTTTTTTTCTAGCACTTTTGCAAATTTCTTTGGTGAAATTTTAATGGTCAGATCTTTGTAAAAATCTCAAATGGAGCAACGTAAAGTGTAAATAGTATGAAGTCAAAAATAATAATAATAATAGCTTATTTTGCAATATAGTGACCATAATTTTATAATGATAAAAAGATCCATATTTAGAAATATAAGTGGACCAACTGTTATGATCCAGACCAGGAATCAAGTGCAGAGGCAGAGTACAATCCAATAATAAGGTTTATTGTGGGATGGAACCTAGGACAGGAAAGTACAGCTCAGTTCAGATGTTATGGGAAGAGCTGAGTAGGCGTAACCAATCTCTGGCCAGTGGCTTTCTGGGCTGACTACCAGATGGAGTGCGCACTTCACCAGAACCAAACCGTATCAGGGCAGGAGGGAGTTGATGAGGAGGAATACTGTTCCAATCCTGATGACCGTAAGAGGTTTTGGAAACTTGTTCCAAAAAAACTGGGTAGAGGATCAGGCTTAGGCAAGATTAAGAAGAACGCAGTCCCATGCTTAGAGACCTTGGGAAAGGCTTGGGAGCCTTTATTTATTAGCTCTTGTGAATTATAATCATTAAAGGTTACGTTTTACTTTCAAAAGATAAAGGGTTTTACTAGAAAATACTGCCTGGTTCTCAGCACACAAAGAAAATTACAATCCAGCAACTTGAAACTCAAAGGAGAAGGTACATATACACGTCACAGATATATGGGGAAAGGTAACTATGAAACAAGACACAGCCAGAGATAAGGGAGCCTCAAGACACAAACCAATCAGAGACATTACTTCATATAGGCAGGAAAATTGCTGAATGGGAGAAGACACAGAAGGCATTCACATAAGGATTGTGACACCAACAAATTCTAACCATTCCCCACAGTGTGAATTAAAGTCAAGCTAATTCGGGACAAATTGGAAAGGTAGGTTAACGCGAAGCGACCCACAAGTGCAGCACAGCTGTCTTAACTTAAGCTGACATGCAAGAGTGCACGATACGACTGCGCTCAAAGAGAAAGATGGTAGATCATTATGCTCAGCAATAATGATTGCAAATGCTGGTTATTTTGATCAATTTAAGGTAGATTTATTTTTGAAAATTAGTCAGATTTTTCTAATGTCTGCTTCTTTGGAAAATGAGGGTAATTCCGGACTTTTGACTGATATGGTGTGTGTGCGTAAAATGGAGCCGTGAATTTTTGTGAGAGCACTGTATGTGTACATTTATGAAAGTTTACGCGCTCGCGTACAGTATGTCGGAGAGTGTCACACATTCAGCGCAGTTTAGCATTTAAACAGGCCAAACCGCTTCACTGAACATGACGGCAGATTGGAAAGCAGACCCTCCCTCCCTCTCTCTCTCTCTCTCTCTCTCTCTCTCCCTCCCTTTCTCCTCTGACATGCCAGATGGCAGCGCAGCAAAACATCAATTACATTGCATCTTCATGCCAAGGGAATTCATCAAGATTGCTCCTGTCCTGCGCGGACGGCTTCCCTCATGTTTGTAATAATCGGCCTGTGATTCCTCCGCACCAGCAGCGCTGCTGTTACAAAGAGGGACTTCATTAGCTCTGGGTGAGCAGAAATGGGCCATGTCACTCAACTGGCTCCACATGAATTGTGCAGCATTAATATGGATGAATTGCGCGCAGAATGAAACGAGCGGGGTAAACAATACGTGGGTGTGGGCGTGACATCAAAACAGCCTGACGGGGCCGCAGAACGGTGCCAGCACGATCTGAAGCGGAGGAGGGAAATGCGTTTGAGGAAGTTAATCTAATTAGAGTTTCAGCACAGCCTGCAGCAGGTAAGTGAGCGCTGCAGTCTCTTTCAATTACAAGGGTGGAATAAAAGACAAGCTACTCTACCCCCTAGTGGTCATTATGGGGCATTACATAAACATTTTCCCTTCACTGCCCACCAGATACAGATACACAGAAAAAAAAAAAAAAAATCTGTGGTAGAATAATACTGTACAGGAAGTGTTTTACTCCCATGAATGACTGTAGACAAACACACTTCATGTCTGTAACCATAAGAGAAATTCAGTGGAGTCCAGAGGAATTTAGAAAGTGACACTGCACAAAAACGGCTGCTATTCTCAAACGTTTCACACAATATGGATATTAATGCCTGCTGATCACAGATGTCTCGACATTGACCTCACGCTCATTCTTCTCAAACTAACAAGCTAAAGTACAAACCTACAAGCAAAAATGGTGTCCCTGCTCGAGTGCTTACAGAATGCAGTTACTTTCTTCTATCTTGTAACCAAAACACTGTTTCAGGTATAAACCTGAAAACACAACTTTTGTTTTCAATGACTTGGCTTGGACTATAAATCAGTTCTCAATTCATACATCTGGCTCTCGTAGCTCCAGATCAATTCAGGCTGCAAGGAGACGGTGAGACAAATGGTAGAATTACTCTCACTGCTTTCACAATTACAGTAATTAATCTGTGTAGCGAGTGAATATGGTGGGCTCCGGTCTGTTCTGGAGGATGGGAGGGTGTGTGGCACGGAGGGGAGCTGACAGGGGCTCTTTTACCAGGAAGCTGTTTGTTCCCTCCCCGATCAAAGGGAGCCATTTAACCAGAAAATATTTACAGCCCAAATTTGCAGGGTGAATTTTGTCACCGTGACACTCGCTCTCCATATTGTGTGGGTGACAGGAGCCCTGGAGCAGTGCGTTAGCTTAGCAGAGCCGGGGGCTGCAGTCGCTCCATTACACTGCTTTGTTTATTTGTCACAGCTCAGCCATCAACACAGGAGCCAGAGAGAGAAAAGCGCTAATCCCATAGGACACACTGGCACTGACAGAGCCAGGTGGAGGGATAATGGTGTGTGTGAGTGTGTGTATGCACGCGCGCACGTGTGCCAACACCTCTGAACAAGTACTCACTCTAAATAAGACCAATGTGACGTCAGCTAAATGCCTATTAACATATTAACATAATGCCATGTAACGTTTTCCAAGTTATATTCAGGAATAGTTACAGTTCCTGCTTCGCGAACCACACCCCCCACCCCAGCCCACCCTCAGCACTGGCTATTTGAGACAGCGGAGCAGCAGTGATCTATGAGCGCAGAGTCAGTGGGGTAAGTAAGCTGTTGGCACAGGGCTAAGGGGCAGCTCCAATCAGCTTATGCGTTTGCTGGCAGGGCGGGACCTTGACAGGCTGCCCATGCTGGATGCAGCAGGGTGGGTATCTGCAGAGGGGACGGACCAGAGAATATCTCTCTACCCAGATATCAATATCCTCCAAATACTGGCCCACAGTAATGATGAAAGACCCAGAAATACGGCACCAAATGATAAGAGTGGGAGATGTCACTTATTCTCCACCCAGCGAGCATCTCTATCAGCTTTTGTGCTGAGAACCAGTCCTTTTCAGTCGAGAACAAGTCTCTCCCCCAACCTACCTGTCCCCTGACTTCGTATCGAATCCTTTCCACAAGCTGCACCCCAGGGGATTAAAGAGCTGTTTGCTGGCAGTTTTTTGTAACGTTAATTACACCATGTAAAACACCTCGCCCTCTGCTGGAATTAATCAGAACACGTCATTCTTCGGTCCCCGAATGGCTGCTCGCGGGCTGGTTCCCCTTCTGCCCCGCTCTGTAATTAAGAGGGCAGAATGACTCCCCACCAGGAGCTGATCCAGGGAAATAAACTCACTCATACCGGCACAGCTGACAGAAACTACACACAGTATATTAGCCCTGCTCTAACATACCTACTGCACCTCCCTCCCCTCAGTTCCTTCATTTCTTCTCTCTCTCTCTCTCTCTCTCTCTCTCTATCTCCTGGGAAATATCCTTACAAGAGATGTGGCGTGATGGAGAGATCATAGTTGATGGACTAAATAAGTCAAGGTGAACGTGATACAGGCCATGAAGGAGCAGGGCTACTCCAGGTGCCCTGAGGCAAAATGGAGGCAATAATATGATTGTACACAGTTGACCAACATACACGCATTCAGCAACTTGCTGGATTTTTCACTAGTAACTGAATTTTTCCATTGTAGCTATTCCTTGACTGTTTGACAAAAGAGCGGGAGCTCTGTTCAGTGGTACATTGATCTTCCTCTGAAGACATGGCTCTCCATGTGATCATGTGACACAAAGACCTCATTACAGGAATGTTGCAGTGTTTGGAAATACCTATAAACATGACCAAGCATTACAATTTTTGTTGTCAGCATGACTTTAAAATTTTTAAAAAGAAGAGGTAAAAAAATTTTACTTCTGTGAATGAGTTTTGGCAGACTGTTTACAATGCAAGACAGTCGCAATATAAGTTTTGGCTCAGAGTTTGATGCCAGCAGCTGAAATACATCCTCTCAGTAATCAAATGATAAACCCTTTTCAGGAGGTTAGCTAACTGAAAATATGAGCCAATCGCTGAGGGACTACAAAACACTTTAACAGAAGAAGAAAACAGTGCTCATTTGTCACTCTGAAGAACGACCAGCAATTACTCAGGCCATAATTAAATGGCACGGAGTGTTATTTTTAAGCTTGAGCCCTTCCTAATGGCACTAATAAGGATGTGTTGCACTGAAAAACATATTATTAAGCGTCCTGTGGTGAGGCAGCTTCACATGTTTGTGTTTTTTAGCTGAAAGTTTCTTAATGAGCCTTTGAATAGCTTCAGTTACAGAGCTCACAGTGCAGTGGAGAGGTTTAGGAATTGCGCTTTTAACTCCGTAGCAGCAGCTCATACCCAAGGTGATTCATTTGCATACCTTTGAAGAAGATGCCTTAATCTTCGGCAAAATATCTAGCAGTGTAAAGGAAACTGTATAGAAAGAGGGTTAATTCACTCTGTTTGATGGAGATGAGAAAGAGATACACCAAGGACATCTTGCTATTAGCCAAATAGGCTCAGTTGGTCATTTGCTACAACAGCCAGCAGCATAAGATTAGTTAGTGCGTAAATATCTTGGGGTGATGTAATTAGCCAGATGTAACAGGCACTGAGTTACTCTGAACATACTTAACTGCTTTGATCTTGCCAATGTACAGTCAGAATGAATTAGCCTGGGCTCTTTGGGTCATGGGCAGTAATGTTGTGTAGTTGGCAACACTGTGACCTCATAGCAAGAAGACTATGTATTTGAATCCGGCCTCAGCTTTTCTGTGTACTGAGTGTGCTCTACCAACATTTGTATGGGTTCCCTTCAGGCACTCCAATTTCTCCCACAATCCAAAGACATGCATGTTTAGCTGACTGGAGATTCAAAATATCAGCAGATATGATATTGTGAGTGAATGGTGAGCATGCCCTACTTGAGGCGGGCAAACAGCCCTGGATGTAATCTTACCTCTCGCTGTTTAGAAGCCGGTAGAGGCTCCTAACCAGGAATAAATGGGTTAGATAGTTGATGGATTGGTCCTTGGGTCATTGCTTGGCGCCTTCAGCTGCTCATCAGGGAAATTACAGGTAAACAGTTCAAACATCCTTCAAATGGCACTAAGCCAGTGGCTATAGTTAGAGTGGCCTCTTGTGTGCAAATCCTTGACATGTAGACAAATATTTTGAGAACGGTCGCTCCTCTTCTGCGACACTTGAGTAGATGCTAGAGTTGAAGTCAAAATCTGTCAAGGCCTAAACCAAGACCACACCCAACCAAGAGCAGGGCTGCATTCAAACTCTTTTAAAATGGCAGCCTTTTGCCTTTCCTCTCCACTTTTCTTTGTCTTTTCTAGTAAACATCACGAGTGAAGGGAAAGTTGCAGGGTGGTTTTAAAGGTACCTCGGAACATGTTTGAAAAAATTGGATGTCATTTCCACCAGCATGTCATGAGCTAGAGGGCAACGATAGCCTTCGCAATTTTTTAGAAACAGGACATGAATTATGCAATCAATCACTACAGCTGCAAAGGATTATGGGCCATATTTGATCTTTCCTTTCTTCCGAGGATGGCCTGGAAGGAAGCAACAAAGGAGCTAATTGTCTCCTTTCCTTCATGAAATAGACTATTTGGATGTTGCTTGTCATGGTTCCTTGTCATGGCCAAACTATTTCCAGTTAATGCTGTTAGCAAGGGAGGTTCCTTGCCCTGTGGAGAATTTGAATGCAGCTCAGGATCCTGGCAAAGACCACCAAACATTAGTCAACGTATCAAGACCATGATCACTGACCCAGACCAGCCATTTTAATTAATCTAGGGAGGTGATATTATGCAAAATGAGCATTACAGAAATTACTGAGATCATTTTTTTTTTTTTTAAGTGAAAGACAGCTTTTGTCTGTGGTGAACTGCAAATGTACAAACTGCCCCCAAGGTGTTACAATATATTTTTTTAGTCACTTTAAGGCAAAGCTGAACTGAATAGTAAACACATAAGCATATGAACTGAAACACTTGTGGGATTCACAATTCTGCATTAACAGCAAGCTTTATTGATGTCAAATGTCCTATAGCTCTTGACCAACTAGTAAAAAAAAGTGCCTGCTTTCCCATGAGTGTTCTTTTTAATTTAACAATCTGTGAAGAATCGTTTCTAACAATACAGCAAATGCTCAACTATATAACAATAGAAACACAATTTTAAAATGCTGCAAGACAAACTCTGTGTTGATACTGCGGAAATAAGTCAAAGTGACACAGCTGGTATTGAAATCTGTTCAGAACAAAGTCTATTCTTGGGGATTAGGGGCTAGCTAAAATGTCTACCCACCATACAGCCCACCGGCATGAAGCAGATAGATGGCAGAGGACATTTCACCCTTTCATATAGCGCTTCAGTGGGGATGTGTACATAGTCACATGTATGAACAGATGTAGATAGCCATGTATGGTTTTCCTGAAGGAGAAAATGAGAAATTATAAGTAGCCATTGCACATGCATCGTCATCTAACAATGATGGCTGCTAGGCTAACTGCATAAGCTAAAACAAAAATTAGCTTGCTAAACATGCCAGCAGTATGTAATGATCAAATCTGCAGCAAACTTCCCATCAAGTGGATACATTATTCATTGCAGTTTTTGTGTTGGACCAGCCAAGTCATTATAGATTGCTTTCAAGCCCATGATGTATTGAAGGAAAGGATATTAGATTTTTCTCAAACATTTCCTAAGGAACTTTTAAAAGCTCCCTCTAACTTTTCTTTGACTTGTGTGGCAAATTCTTGAGGAATGGTAAATTCCGCCTGTGTAAGACAATTCGGATGCATTTATAGTCTAATCTACCTAGATAATGATTCTAGCAAGCGTTACACGTGACCAGAAATTTGCCAGTTACCTGGCACCGAACAAAGCTGATCAAGAGAAGCATTTGGAAAACTTTGCTAAGGTTAATGGCCCTTGCCAATTTCTTGTGTCTTGCTGCTTACACACACTGCTTCTTTCAGACCATTCCAAGAGTAAATAACTTTATTACTTGTCCATCCTGTGTTCTACTGGGGGTTTAACTTTTTAATGAGGGTACATGCAGATGTTGAACAGGTATGAATGGCTGATTCATGATTATGGCTTACAGATGTTATTCCAATTAACCGACTTGAAGTTGTTCCGAAATTAGTGAACTGCCCTATTGAAGTTGAGTTGGTCAACTTCAACTTTTAACTAATGGACACAATTTCACACTTTCGACAACAAATGGATACAAACAAGGATAATAATTATTAGAGGTAAATACTGTACACTGTGACAGATGCATAAAGCACAACTGCAACTCTTGTGAGAGTGCTTTCGAAGAATTAACAAAGATGGACAGAAATCAGGTAGAATAGGCCTATGCAAGCTTTGTTGTGATGAAATATAGTACATGTAGGTTCATGTAATAAGGATAATGCGTGATGCCTTCAGGTCCAGCTGTTAATGCAGCCATGTGGCTTCACACTGACCTGTATCTGTCATCTTATATTTCATGGCATTAAGAGCACTGAATCCCTCTGCCTGAGCAAATACATTAGCACACAATTTTTGATGGACATGAAAAGCAAATGGTGTTCCAAAATGTACTCATCAAAAAGTTCCACAACAAAAGAAACATTTTAGGTACTCTTCTGGCATCACCTTTTCTTAAAAAAAAAAAAAAAAAAAAAAACTTAATTTACAATGACCTGGGGAGAAGAAGTGCTGAGGCTCACCATAGTCTTGAGATTTTCATGTAGGAATGCAAGAATCGTTCCCCACATCACTTCAGCTAGGAAGGATACAGGAGAAATGTGGCTGATTAACCAAACCAAGCATTACTGGGAAAATAAACTTAGCTTCGGTTGGACTAGATTTGCGCTCAGAGCCAAGTCAACTGTGAGTGAACCCTGCTTTTTCTTGACATATTGTATCTCGCTCTTTCTCCTCTCTCTCTTTCTTGTCTCTTTTCCTCTGCATCTCCCATCCCCCCTCCCACAGCTTCTTGTTTACTTGCTGATTTTTGATGGCAGACATGAAATCTCCACTCCCCAGTTTATACTCACTCCCAGTTTATACTCTCTCTTAATACCAAATGGTTCATCTTAGTTCAAGTTTACTTGTATTGTGTTTTTTACACACAAAAAAAAAGCTTTAAAAAGATGCTTTATAAAGTTGCAGAATGGCAGATGCTCAGACTATGTCTCGAAAATAATTTATGAGCTGAAAAAAAATCCCTGTCAGATGAAAAATCCTCAAAAAATGGTGAGAAAAAACTTCCTAATGGGAAGAAATCTTTAGAGAACCTCTGAAATAGTGTGGGAGCCCATCTTTCTCTGGCTGGCAAAGTTCTTTTAAACTTAGTCAAATGAACATAGCATAAATAATCAACAACTGAACATGCCACTGGGTGGCTCACAGCTGAGATGTTCATCTGTCGGTTCTATAGTTAGGTGTTTGAATCCCAGCCACGCCATTACCGGCTGTGGCCAGAATTCTGCATGGGCAAGGCAACAATTGGCACAGCCTCGCCAGCATTAACATGGGTTAAGCCAGTCAAATTTTGTTCGTCCACTTTTGTTTGACCAAACGCATGTAGCTGTACAAACTAAATTATATCCAGATCATGTGATCCTCTAACGGCATAGGCAGTGTGTAGCTGGTGGTGCAACTGCATTTTGTAAAGAAGTGAGGGCTGGGCGTCAAGTGAGTTGGAGGAATCACGTGTCACGGCATCTCCTTTCTGAGTCAATGGGAGCAGGCCACTATGTGGTTGCTAAATAGTTCAGCTGTGTCCACGGTGGGGAGAAAAGGGGAAAAATAAAATAAATAAAAAAAGAGCCACTATGGGCCACTGTGGTGCGTCTGCAGCCCCAGGGTGTGACGGGGGCTAGGTGCGAGCCAGGGGTGGGAGTTGAGTTTAGTCAGTGACTTTGTGACGAGGAACAGGCCTGGAGTAGCTGTGGACTCAGGGAACGGTGTAGAAATTATCATTACAGAGAGTAACATGTAATCTTTGTGTCTGGTTCCAACGTAATTTCAGTTCAAATTTTTACCCTCAGAGGACAAGCTCTGATTATGCTGTCAAAAGACTAGGTCAAGATACTCTACTCCTTCTGTAACACAGCCCAGATTAAAGAGAACAAGACACTCTGCAGAGTCATGTTCTACCGGTGTTCTACCCTTCGCACAATACATTAGCACCTCATAATGCCAGCACCACACAGGCTTACCTGGTGACTAAGGTCATTGCTCACCACACTGGCACTGCAAAAACCCGCTCATCACAACTGGTCCAGGATGGATTTCAAAATAACTAAATACCACACCTACACCTCTACATTGTCCTCTCAGGTGACAACAGTTGTAGCTAACCGCATTAGCTCCATTAAGGTCAACTCATCGGAACTTATCGCCTTACCCTGGCCATAAACATCGACACCTACATGCCTAACTCCAACCTAAACCCCAAAAAACTTACGGACCCATGTATGGGTCCATCAAATGCAGCTGGTATATTCAGACCTGTGGAACCTCAAGCCTATTTTAAATTCTAGTGGAAATCCCAAGGTTTTCGACAATCCTAAATATGTCCTGCTGAATTACAGCGTAATGTGTATAAAATATACAAGGCCTAGATCTTTTCCATTTGATGTAATGCTGTGGCCATAAAAACATGCCATCCTGGATTTGAATATTTCACTCAATATAAGTGTGATGTAGTTTCAGTGAATCGCTGCAACCACCAGATACAGAATATGTATGTGACATTGTCCTGCAGTATTAAAAAAAAACTTTTTCTGACTTTGAACCTACTTAAGGGAAAACTTAAGCAAAAACCCTAAACTTAATAGCTCAGGTATGATGTTGGGACCAGAAAATGTCCCTATTAGGATGAAGATATGTGGTATACAATCACTTGTGAGGACATTTGCTCCCCACAAAAGGTAAGACTCCCCGCCCACAAATCCGCGCGCACACACGCGCACACACACACGCACACACGCGCACACGCACACACACGCACACACACACACACACACACATGTACCCTGATGATAGCCCTGGACCTTGCCTCCCCTCTCATTACCTTATTGGAAGAGCTTGATTTCCCTTGACTCTCAGCAGCTCAATGCTCCCTGTCGTGTGTGATGAGGGAACTCACCGCCTCTCTGGTTATTTGAAATTGTTCACATCACACTCCTCTGCTTAATGTGTAAGAGGTTACAGAGACAAATGACTAGAGAGCCATTACACGCTGTGGACTTTGATCTGGTCGGTCTTGTATTTAATGCCTCCTGTGTTAATTGTAGTTCTTCATCAATTCAAGTAACTGCCAGTGTGTGTGTGTGTGTGTGTGTTTGTGTATGAGTGAGTATGAGTGTGTGTATGCGTGAATGTGTGTGTGTGTGTGTGTGTGTGTGTGTGTGTTATAGGAAAGGTATTTTCCATGCAACATGGAAATGTTGAGTATTCATGGGCTACTACTGTTTAAAATGCATTGAATTTCCATGGAAAATGATCTACGCCTTCCCAGTGGATGATCATTAATCATAATGAAAAGCCAATTGCACCTGAAATGCCCACGTAGTGACTCGTAGTGAGCATAAAGTGCACAGCTGTTAAGCGTTATAAAATAGTAAACAAAAATGTAACAACAGTATGTATCTTTTATCGAAATTGAAGCTGATTTTGTTTCAAATCAATCAATTACAGTTTACTTATCTGATGCTTGAGCACATGATTTCAGAATGTGTACGTGTGAAGTATTACAAGTACTAGGATGACCTAATGAAGCATTTTACAAACTTTGAGACATGATGCATACCATATGGCAAGAAGAGAAAGCCGGGGTTAGTATACCAGCAGGAAGTTTTATAGTGACTTCACGGCAGATACAGAACTAAATAAATGGACTCACACATACGGAGCTATATGTGCCTTGATACATGGCACCCATGTGATTTGTGGCTGATGGCAGCTGTTGCTCAGCACACTGTGATGGAACTTGAATTTAATTATTTTATTGATTTATACAGAAATAAAACATTATTTGCCAGAGTCAAGCAGCAGTCTTTGCTTCTGTTCAGGGAAACAGATTCTCAGAGTCTCTCTGTTTTATGGGGTTTGGGATCAACAGTAAGAGCCAAAAAATTAATTTCCTAGAAAAGATGCCGTATAGTACAATATGTGATTATATCACCTCTTCGGGAGGTTATTTCAGTTTGCCGGTGCACAGCCTACTTTTAGTTCATGCTGGCCTATATCTCAGACCACATGAACATGTCCCTGTATTGATTGTAGCTTTGCTCATCTTTGTTTGCAGTGGTTGAACAACAAAATGTAAATTGGCTGGGGACTGTTTTCCTCCATTAGAACACAAGCGTCTCCGCAGAAGGTCAAAGCTATCATTCTCAATCGCTCGCCGACATCAGCAGCGCAGACACAACACAGATAGATGTGTGTATGTCTGTGTTATGGCAGTGCTCATAACTGTCAGGCAGAAGCTCCCAGAAGAAATATTACCTTCACCTTTGATTGAATGTGCTTATTGCCAAGTTAGTACGTTAAAATGTACTTGATATTTTTTGACGCTGAATATGATTTCCAATCAGGGGAGGAACTCTGAATAAAACAGCAGCATCAAGATCTTTTTTCTGTGACGCGAAAATGTGAGTTTAATAATTCAACTAGAGGCATTTTGAGAGTGCAAACCTCCGCCAAGGCAACACAGTTGAAATCTTGCTGAGTGAACATGGCTTATAAGAAATTGAAGGATAGGTTCCATCCCTGATGCGAGACCAATCAACCCATAAACTTTGAGTGATATCACTGGGAGCAAAGTTCAGTTATTGCGTGTCAGAGGATTTCAGGATAGCTGCCGTGGCAGCCATATTGTTTGACCGATCATGTCTAAATCAATAGGGTCCATCCCTGACGTAATAGCAACCCACTCACGAGATTTGAGAGATATCCATTAATTACTTTTTCAGTTATCTTGTGCTCAGACAAACAGACTGACAGACAGACAGACAAACCAACGCCGGCAAAAACAACCACCTTGATGGAGGTAATTATCCATGACATTTCCATAGCCTTTTGTGTTCTGTGGGCCCTGGGTCAGACACGACTGGATATGTAAACCAAGACCTAAAGGACAGTGAAGAGGTCTGGCTTAATAAGTTAGCTTTGTGGAGATGTGCAATGGAGCAGTCTGATGGGTGACTCCTATGGACAGGTCTGCCGAGAAAGCTCTTTGTTGTAGTCCAATTGTTTTGGACTTTGTAGAAATTTAGTGCGGCAGAACAGTTTAAAGAGTGATGTCTTTGGAACGTGGACACTTACATACTTGCTGAACTCTTGTCAGGTAAAACGGTGATGTAGACCTGCTTGTGAAATTGAGTATTGTGTAGAATCAATACAGTTTTATGATAGAGTGTTTTTTTTAGGGAGGAATTTTCCATTCATGATCAGATTCCCATGAGTGAGAGTAGCAAGTCAATGCACTCAATGTTTCACAGCCAGGATAGGGGGTCATAGTAACAGGTGAACACAATGGAGTGGAGAATTAGGTTCGGCAGATCTCCTCTCTGAGAGATAAATTTATTTATTTAACCTTTGTTTAACCAGGTTAGTCCCATTGAAATTAAAAACCTCTTTTTCAAGGGAGACCTGGCCAAGACAGGCAGCAGCAAAAAAACACAAAGTTACAGACGAGAGAAACAACGCACAATTTACAAAACACAACATTTTGGATTTAAAATAGAATCATAAAGACCCCTCCCCATGGTGAAACTGCAAACGGTGGGCCTGATGACTGGCCCCTCACTCGAGGATGGTCAATTTCAGCAGAGCCCATTAGCACAAGAAGCGCAGTCATGATAAAAACAAAAGCCAACAAATTCCTCTGGCTTCATATCTTTCTTAAAAAGAAAATAACACATTTTCTGCAAGAAAATAGCATGTTGTGTCGCTCAAAGTTCTGAATTCCTTCACAAGCTTTCCATCCTGAATTCCCTCACTCTCGGAAAACGTTCACACTGATAGCAGCTAATGGTCAAGGTACTCTACGACCGGAACATCTGCCAAGTTATCCAGGAGTCTGTTGATACCTGGCCCCATCCCAGGCTGACTCTCTCTCACATTTTGCACATGCTAACCCTGACAGTTCTGTTAACGCTGTGAGTTTTTTCACAGCCATGAATTTGCCAGGCAGAGGTAAGGGAGCGTGTACGGTGGTTGAAGGGGGAGTGAGGAGGAGGGTTTGAGGAATCTTACAATTACTGGTACCGACTCAGCTCAGCTGGTGCATCCTCTTATTCCCCTGAAAAAAGATAAATATAAAAAAAGTGAAGGCACATTAATGTTTTATGGCTTTTAATGGCTTGTTCAAAATTACCTACTCACAGTTCTGTCTCGGAAGACACATGAAACTCAAGGACTGCATGGCTCAGCGACCACAAAACTCCAGCAAGGGCATTTCGACAGACTTCAGTCCTCCTGGGGTGTGTGTGGAGGGGGAGGGAGTCCTGTGGTCTCCTGCCCTGTTCATGAATCATTCATCGAAACCAACTGTGCTCACATTTTGAAATTCAGGCTTTTCCATTTTTTGGGTCATTTTTTGTTGCTGATTTTATGGTGCATTTTGAGTGCTGACAAGCATTTGGAGAACGACTGAAAAGTTAATTGTAGTAATGATTGATTGAATTAACAATTTTGACATACTGAGTTGATTAAGGTGGGAATCCGGCCAATTGAAATGAGTGATGTTCGGAACGTTGAAAACATTAACTTCAGAAATTTGACAAGGACACTAAGGAACCCTCGACCGTAATTGGGCTCAGAAAAAATTTTCATGACCACTTAACGAGTCAGGACCTTCGTGACATCACAAGGGGAAGGGACAACCCAGAATAATGAAGCGACTGCTTAAGGGGTTGGCTGAAGTTGATCAATCCTCCTTCTTCTGGGTGGTCACTTCTGCAAGGAAGGAACATATTTTTAAATGGCTTGTAATAGCTATATAGCAGTGCATTTTAACCAGAAGACTTCTACAATAGTGACATGCACCTGTAACTCTGCATCAGACTTTTGACTCAATGCGAGAGAAAATAGTCCCCCCATCAACCAAAACTATTTCTAGCAGTAAGTCTCTTTTTCATGCTAAGTTCTACCCATGCCGAGAAAGTCCGGATGAAAAGAGACATTAAAAACCAATTAAACATTATACAACCCCAATTCCGAAATAGTTGAGACAAAGTGTAAATTGTGAATATAATCAAAATGCAATGACTTTCTAATCACACCAGCCAGTATTTTATTCAGAATAGAGGAGAGATAACATAGCAAATGTTGAAACTGAGAAATTTTACAATTTTATCCACAAAATGAGCTCATTTCAAATTTGATGGCTGCTACAGGTCTCAAAAAAGTTGGGACAGGGGCCTGTTTACTGTGGTGTAGCATCCCCTCCTCTTTTTAACACAGAGTGGAGGTGTCTGGGCATTGAGGAGACAAGTTTCTTGAGTTAAGCCATTGGAATTTGATCCCACTCTTGTTTAATACAGGCTTCCAGCTGCTGGAGAGTTTTGGGTCTCCTTTGACGGACTTTTCGTTTGATTATGCGCCAAATGTTCTCAATCGGTGAAAGGTCAGGACTGCAGGCAGGCCAGTTCAGCACACGGACTCTTCTACTACGAAGCCATGCTGTTGTAATAGCTGCAGTTTGTGGTTTTGCACTGTCCTGCTGAAATACATAAGGCCTTCCCTGGAATAGATGTCGTCTAGAGGGGAGCATATGTTGCTCTAAAACCTTCATATACCTTTCAGCATTCATGGTGCTTTTTAAAACATGCAAGTGTCCCACACCATATGCACTAATGCCTCCCCATACCATCAGAGATGCTGGCTTTTGAACTGAACACTGATAACAGGAGGGGTGGTCTTTCTCCTCTTTAGCCCGGAGGACACGACGCCCATGATTACCAACAAGAATGTCAAATTTGGACTCGTCTGATCTCAGGACACTTTGCCACTTTGCTACAATCATTTTAAATGAGCCTTAGCCCACAGAACACGGCGGTGCTTCTGGATCATGCTCAACAATGGCTTCCTTTTTGCATGATCGAGTTTTAGGTGGCATCTGTGGATGGCACGGCGGACTGTGTTTACAGACAGTGGTTTCTTGAAGTACTCCTGGGTCCATTTAGTAATGTCAATGACAAAATCATGCCGGAGAGTGATGCAGTGGCGTCTGAGGGCCCAAGATCACGGGCATCCAGTGAAGGTCTTCGTCCTTGTCCCTTAAGCACAGAAATTTTTCCAGTTTCTCTGAATCTTTTGATGATGTTATGCACTGTCGATGATGAGACCTTCAAAGCCTTTGCAATTTGACGTTGAGGAACATTGTTTTTAAAGTATTCCACAATTTTTTTTATGCAAGCCTTCACAGGTTGGAGAGCCTCTGGCCATCTTTACTTCTGAGAGACTCAGCCTCTCTAAGACATCCCTTTTATAGCCAATCATGTTACACACCTGATGCCAGTTAACTTAATTACTTGCTAAATGTTCTTTCAGCTGATTCTCTTATATATTAATTGCTTTTTCAGCCCTTTTTTGCCTGTGTCCCAACTTTTTTGAGACTTGTTGCAGCCAGAAGATTTGAAATAAGCTCATTTTGTGAATAAAAATGTAAAATGTCTCAGTTTCAACATTTGAAATGTTATCTATGTTCTCTTGTAAATAACAGATTGGCTAATGTGAACTGAGAGTCATTGTATTTTGATTTTATTCACAATTTACACTTCGTCCCAACTATTTTGGAATTGGGGCTGTAATTTACATATGCATATCATCCTTGGCGGAAGCTAAGAATCGTTCTGAAAAAGAAGTAAAATATGAACTGAAGTTACAAAGTGAATATGTTAAATTTAGCATTTTTTGTTTGGCCTCCCCTAATAATCATTCTGATAATCTGACTGATATAAACCATAATGTCAGAGAATCCAGTGTGGCAGAGCTGATCAACCAACGATGTACCCAGTTTCCATAACACACTCGTGTTTCCTAGCGCACCACCCGCGACATAGACTCCCTCGAGGTTAGAGCATTCCTACTTGTACATTGTAGCTTGGCCAATACTAGGCCAAACAGCATCGTCACCAGCTCTTGAACATCTTTAAAGGTCCCATATTATGCGCACAGACAATGAGCTGTTACAAGCAATTGAAGACCGCAAAGGAAAAACGATCAGAGTCCAAATTTTGCATTTTTGTATATTTTATATATTAATATAATATTTATAGTAATATATAATAATATTATATTATTATAATAGTATATATTTCATATTTTTGCATATTTTTTCAGTGCTTTGTTTCTAAGATCGTTTTGAATTTTTAATCCATCATTTCTCGTGAAAATGTGACTGATCATTTTTCCATCGTGGTCTTCAATTTCTAAATCTGTTCCGGGTTGACATCACATGGAGAAATGACCACCCAAAGGCAAGAGGGACTAATCAACTTCAGCTAAATTCAGTTATTAACTTCATTAACTTCATAAATTCATTATTTAGGGTGGTCTTGCGATGACATGAAGGATAAATGTTGAAATGGCATGTAATGGCTAATTGACTGCGCGCCTGGTGACATAATTGGAGATCTTTCAAGGCGTTTTCCAAGCTGGGGACAGTTGCAATTCAGCCATTCCATTTCTTTGCAATATGGCCAAGGTTGATGATAAATCCACTCAACTTGCACCCTCCATTGACCAATGAGAGGCAGTGATTCCTGCAGGGTGTGGATGTGGATGGTTAATGTTGAGGGAGACCATTTTATGATGCTATTGCTTCTTTAGCTCAGTACATTGGTAGAAATCCTCATCCTATTGTGTGGGACCCCTCAGGAATGGAGTCACTTTCACATGGCTAGGCTCTCGGCCTGCACCCAGCTCAGCTACTGATATACCTCACACATTTTCAGTGAGTCTGCCAACAGTGCAATCATCGCATTATGTGTCAATTTACCCCTCTGGTTTCAAGGAATCAACCAGCTCACAATCTTATGAGCAATAACTCTCCGGCAGTGACAAAAATAAATTGATCAAGAAAAAAGAGGCATGTTCAACAGAGTCTAAATCTAATCCATCATTATGAGGTGTATAAGAGCAAAGGAAATGTCAAGCCCTCGTGCATGAGTGGCCATTTAGACTGCTCCAAATTTAATCAGCCAATGAATGCATTTCATGAGTCAGAGGTCCACTGACACCATGGCTGTGGGGAATAAGCTGATGTCACGCAAACAGACTGGAAGACACTGCCAGCTGTCCAATCCCTTTCTGTAAAGTCAGAACTGGGGCTCGGCCGTAATGCCATGTGCATACACAGGCAGCTGGGTGTGCAGGAGGATTTGCGTGAGGACAGACTAATTTCCCACATTAAGGTGAAAAGTTTGACCCCAGAGATGGAGCTGAGCCAATGGATAGTCATCACCATTCACTGTCACCAGCAAACTGGGATTGGTTTAGTAGGTTTACGGAGCGCAGTGGCGGCCGGTGGACAAAGAACAAGGAGGGCGATAAACATGCTTTTAAACTGCTTATTAGTCTTTTATCTGTTTTCAGCCATTTTCCTTGACAAAATATGCTTTACTCTCCCTTCCCAGGTGTAACTAATTGTCTTCATGAAGACGAGAAATAAAACGCGTCAGTTCAATGCAAAAAAGAGCGCATTTCAATCAATTAAACAATCATGACGTACAGGTTTGACGACTTGCTTTGCAGGATGTGACAAAAGTTAACGCGGAAAATCCACAGTAGTTTTTTCGCGATGAGTTACCTATTAAGGCACGTGAATTAAACATTTTTATAAAATTTATTACTCACTCGCCTTAACATTTCATTATACGGGAAACTGTGTACTTAACTGCCAACGGATTATTCATATTGTTGGAAAACGTGTTAACCAAGAACAATGATTGAAATCAGATCAATAATCTCATCCGTTTCAAGAGATGTTTTCCGCCCCCTCGGTTTTCCGTCCACCGGCCGCCCCTGATGGAGCGGGAGTCCAGGGAGCTGTATGAGGGCAGAGGCTACAGAGGGTAAAAAAAAAGTGGTGTGGGGGGCAAGCAAGCCACTAACAGAAAGGGTCCAAGATGGGCCAAAGAAATGACCAGGGCCAAGTGACGGCATGGGAAAGTTGCAAGGATAGAGTCACAGTGAAGAGATGAGGGGTGTCAGTGAAGCAGTTCTCTTGGGCTCTGGGGTGGTGGGGAGAGAATATGGCCTGAAACACTGGGTGGACTAGGGCAACAGTGAGAGGGTGGAGTAGACCATAAAAGGCCAAGTTGCATCAGAGTGCCTTTGGAGGTTCAAGGGGCCGATAGAATAATCTGCAGGTGGGTGGAAACAAGTATTTTCTTGCGACATGCTTTTCGTACTCATTAGCTGTCGGCTCAGTGGATTGGCAGCGTTTTGGCTTATCAGCAGATTTCTACTCTCACAGCATTTTCTTAATGAGGATCAGGTGCGTTTTCTTGTGGTCTCCTCTGCTGCTGAACCAAAATGTACACCCAGCCTCAACAGAGACGACAGGCCCAAACATCCAGGGTTTCTGTTGGTGAGGAGACAGACCCCCATTGATCTACACGGTCACAGAACTTATCTTCATCCAGGATATTAACTTTGAATCTCACCTCTGATTGATGCTAAACAGAGCGAGAGCCAGTTGTTTGTCTGATCTAGGTTCCTCTGGGGAAGTGCTGATGAGTCATTATGGTAGAAAAACAAGACTTCAACTTGGAAACATTAACCTGGATTCAATCCCTTCTTAACTTCAACAATTTACTGCAAGTGTTGCTTTTTTTCTTTGCAAAGTGCACCAATGATCAAAACTGTCATTTAAAACTGTAGAAAAGTAGGAACACTTCTGTTAATTGCTTGGGAAAGTGAATGACAGATGTTCACTGAGTTCAGACTGTTGCTTATGAAATTGGAATGGATAAAAACCCATACCAGTGTCAGTGTCCTGACACTGAGAGTATCCCACAGCCATATATGGCATGTATGAATGTTGATCGAGGACCAAACGACAGAGAAAAGGCACAGCACTCAGAATCCATGACGCTGGAGTGGAGAGGGAGTCTGGGGCAGCTGTACTGGGCTGGGCTGTGAACACAGAGGCAGAGGTAAAGGACACTCAAAGGGAAGAGAGAAAAAGTGTCCAAGCAGACAGGTAGCGGGCCCATGCAAAGGGGGGGGGGGGGACTGTTTTTAAGAGGACTGACATGGTCACAGCTAATGCTTAATACCATCAAATTCCTGCTGTCCACTTGGCCTAGTGCATTGAGGGAAATCCAGAGTCCTCCTAAATGTCATCCTCTATATTATATTTTACGTTGTACACAGCATCCCAACTTTTTAGGAATTAGGGTTGTAATTATAAAACCTAGAGGATGGACAAAGGCATGAATTCATAACCTCTTTCGTTCTCATTTACTCAGGGTACCAATATTAGTGGAGGGCACTGCATATACTCTCACTGAACAATTGATTAAGTACACCCGTCTTAATAGTGGACGGGACCTCAATTTACCTCCATTCTTCACAGCGCATGACCTGGAATATCCTTAGGGATTTGAGTGTATACAAAATCAATAAAAATGGCACCACATTTTCAGCCCAGCATTTTTGCCATTAACCCCCTATTCCCCCTCATTCTCCTGAGGGATGAAATCTGCATTGATGCATTCCACTCGAGTAAACTGACATAATGCGTGAAACCAGCTTGAGTTGATGTGTGCTCTGTAAAATACAGCATTACCCTGCTGTAAGCATCCATTTGACAAAGGATTAGACGGCCATGCCAGTGACAACTGAGGCCAGCAGCCTTTTGAGTGCAGTGCATTATTGGCTTTGGCTGCTTGGGGATATGGGAGAGAGAGAGTCAGTTTGGGTTAGCGTTGTTCATAGCTCAAGCACCTCCTGCTTGCCATCCAGACACTCATCAGTCGCACTCGAGGCAAGCATGTTTGGGTTTCCTCCACCGTCATTCTGAGTTTGCGAGGTTTGAGTCTGTGTGTGAAGAACAAGCAGCTACAGGCTACCCGGTTGGCTCATTTGGTTAAGGCGCCGTCTCGTGGATCAGTAGTGACCCCCATGACCTGGGTTTGAAGCAGAGCTGTGGCAGCTGTGGCTTGTAGCATTTTCAGAGCAGCGCACAATTGGCTATGTGCTGTCGGGAAACGGGTGGGATACAGCTAGTCTGGGCTATAGCATTGTTTGTTATTCAAGTGCCTCCTGTTGGCCAGCCGGGCACATGACAGTAAAATTCTAAGCTTGTATATGTGCGGTTTCATCCTCTGTGAGTGTGAAGTTTCAGGCTATAAGTGTAAAGGAGGAGTGGTCGCTTCAACTGATAGCCGCAAACGGTCTTTGCTCTCCCGAGATGGCATCATGAGTTGTATACGAGCATGCTTGAACGCAGATCACTGATTGGACATTCCACATTCTGATGGGATTGTGGGATTGGAGATACAAATTAAAAAAAAAAAAAAAAAAGCTGCAGACAGGCGCGATTTGGTAGAGAGATTCGATTTTTTTTGCTCTCTCCCGAGACGCCAGCAAGAGCTGCAAACGAGCATGCTGTATTTTTCACTAATTAGATATTCCAGATTCTGGAGGGATTATGCACCAAATTTATAAATTTAAAAATTGATATTTAATTTAAAAAAGGATTAGACAGTGGTCCCAGAGGAATGTACTTCATCAACAACGTTTACGTGTGCCGTCACATTTGAATGACATTCAGTGGGTATTAAGGGTGCTAACCTGAGCCGAGATGCACCCCACACCACTACATCACCTGCAATAGAAACACGGGAACTGAAATCCATGGATTCATACGGTTCATGCAAAATTCTGACCCTGCATTTTGAAACATAAATAAAGACTTGGCTGATGAGGCTACAGTTTTTCAATCTTCAACAGTCCAGTTTTGGTGAGAAGGTTCCCACTTCAGCTTCAGCTTCCTGTTCTCAGCAGACAGTAGTGGAATCTGTGCTCCTCCACTGCTGAAGCCCACTTGCTTCAACAATGGGTGTCATGAGTCTACAGAGATGCTGTCCAGCACACCAATAATCTAAACAGCACACAGATGATTGACAGACTTATTAAATTTAAACAACATCAGCAGGTAATTGATGACATCACCAAATAAGTTAAATGGTCAACAAAGAAGTAGTAGAAGGAAACCATTGGAGCAAAAATGCACCAGATCTACAACTTTATTATTTTATGGAATATAAGTAAGCTTTAAGAGGTTTTCATATGGTCATAAATAATTCTCAAATTGAAAAATGCAGAATTTTGATTAGCTTGTGTTAATGTATAAAAATGCAGCGTCACCTCGCAAAAACGCAATGATGGGTAAAAATAATTTAATCTCGTAAATTACCGGTTCAAAGTTATATCCCAATTGTGCTACGGCACAGTTCCACCCAAAGGAGCATTAAATTAGTTTTCTTTTTTATTTTAAGAGTATCCCCCGACAAATGTGATATATTAGACTTCCTTTTTTATGCATCCTCCAATGACCCGTGTAGCTAGCATGGTAAGCATTTTTATCCCAAAGCTCTTTCTTGACGTTTAGACAGGGGCCTATGATTTCAGTGAGTGATTGACACGATATTTCCAATGAACAGAGCAGCGATTAATCTTATGGGGCTTCCACTTGTCCTGTTTCTTTATTCAGATTAGACATGGCAGTGTCACAAACAGCAGTTAGTCTATGAAATTACATTCAAAAAATGTGCAGTTGACCATACTCCCAAACACATAAACTTCCAAACACTCTTCTTTTCTCACAATCAGTCCAGTTTCTCAATCACACTCATCCAGTATTACATTAAAAAAAAAAATCTGAGTGAATATTTCCAGTTGTTACTGCTCACAATCAAACCATACATACTTCACTTACACTGGAAGATTTGTACAATGTTCTCAATTCTCAAATCCATTGCTCAATCTTAAACTGTACATATGTTCTGTAAATTTATTCAAATGCAGTTTAAAAACTGTACCATTTATCACCAACCTATTTCCAGTACCGTTTTTGAAAAACAGTTAATATTCATCGAGGAAAACCACAGAACAAAAAAAAAAAAAAAAAACTGAAATGTTTAATGGAACTCGAAGAAGTGCACACAGTATTGATCCACTTACGGAGTCTGTAAGGACCTGTAACCTGCCCTGGTATTCCAGCATCTCCAGGAAGAAGTAGGAAGAGAGAGAGAGGGAAGGAAGGAGAGGAGAGATAGAGAGGGAGGAATAAGAGTGGAGGGATGGAAGGTGAAAGAAAGGAGAGAGAGATTGACCTGCTACTTTCACTCTTGTTGAATGCAAGAGAGAAAATACGAGAGCAAGAGGAATATTGCCTTCCGCTAAATGGCCTGTAACTACCATCTGGCCATTACAGAAGAAATAAGGTTTACACAGTTCATGAAACAACACAAGAGCATTCTGTACAAATACTAGAGAATGAGACATCTCGCTCTTTTCACATAAAACATATTGCAGTTTCTCAACGCCCACACACAGGTTTACAAGACCATGTTTTCCCACTGACGACCGCCACACTGGCTAAAAGGACCACGGTGGCTACCATGAACACAGCAAACACGGTCGCCTCTGTGACCACAGCGGTGACAGCAGTAATGGAAAGGTCCAGAACTGTGGTTACCACAGATGCCAAAGTGGCTAGATACCCCAGCAGCTGCAATAATGCTAGACTCTTTGCAGTGACCGTCGAGATCAGTGATTACGGTAACTCCAATGAAACCAATGATTGCTCAAGTCCATGATGCCTGCTGAAACTGAAGGGACCACACTGACCCCAAGGAACCCAGAGTTGATTCCCACCGATTTCCCTGTGGGATCATGTGCAGAAACAAGGGTAGAGTGTGGAAATACTGTTGTCTCTATGGTTCCCTGAATGAGTCCATTCTGACACCTGAACTCTACGTTTAATACTGATATGGGCTGTAGTCCAATCCAGAGGCATTATCATCATTGGACTTTGCCTCCAATCCTGGGCCTGGCCTTGAACGTTCAGTGGTCATCGTTTCACAAGGCTGTTGAAAATGTTCAGTTCAGCTTATTCCAGTGACCCCCCGCAGAATACAAATCTGCACACCCTAAGCAGCACAGAATACTTGCATCTTCTAGGTATAAACCAGGGAGTAACTGAATCCCCCATAAAACTCTCACAATCCTCTCAGCCTGAATGAATGGGATGTGCAGCATGGAGTTAAGTCCCCAGACCTCCTGATCCTCCATACTGGCCACAGAAATTCAGTGCGCAGGAAGTTACCCTGAATGTTGAACTCATCACACTTGTGTCCGGTGGGGGCGTAAATCACACACCTGCCATATCTTCTAACAGCAACATCAACGGAAATAAACTGCACAGGCGTAGCTCCAAAGCTTTAAGTGCAAACAAGCCCTTAGTTTCAATTCTTTATTATTAATACCTTTATTATTTTCATTTTAACTCTTATTATAGATTGCTTTTTAATGGCTTGGTCCGCAGCATAAGTCACAGATTTAAGCTGGGGAGATACTTGGATGAGTTTGGTGAGGGACAGTCTTCTCCTCATGAGCTGTTCTACCTGCCGAAGATATTCTCGTACTCTAACAGTATGAGCTCCACGATCTGGTTCTGGTAGACCATGTGCACGGCTATGTTCCCCGTCTCGGCTTCGGGCCTCAGAAGGGTGGGTCCGAACACGATGGCGACACTCTGGGTGGTCATGCGGTTACTCTCCCCATGGTCAATCACTCTAGAAATGGACAAAGAGAGGGGTTAACAGGTTAGCACTAGCATTTCTAAATGGTGGTCTCAGCCTCCTTTCCACAAACCAAAACACTGCCACGGGAAGATTGACTCAACGTGATACTCCTTTGAAGCCCAACAATAGCCTGGTTACTCAACCGCAATCTTAATCTGAACAGACCAAAATAAAAAAGATAAATATCCTCTTCAGAAAACAAAATGTCAGCTGTAATCGGTTTGCATTGGAGATGCAGAGAGCAGACATCTTGACATCATTTAAATGCAAATAGGGGATAAAGAAATGCCACTCCACACGCTTAAAATGAAGCTTTGGTCTGCTCGGTCTCTGAGCTGTCTTCACACGATACAATACTGTGGACTGAAGCCTTTGTCAGTCGAAGTGAAGCGCACAACTAGGAAAACAAGCCAAGAATCAACACAACATCACGCAATATATGCAGCCATCACCCAGACAAGAATTAACTTTAAAGTGCTGCAGAATTTCACAATTGGGCTGGAATAGCAAGCACCAACTCCAAGATTCAAAATTAAGTTTATTCCTCCCAAACCAAAACGAGATTTTGGTTCATTTACGGCTCACTTTCAGTGCCGGTTAATGGCGTTTTGAGTGAGTGAGGCACCACCATTTTTACCAGTATTGCTAATGTTTGCATCAAAAGAAATGCAGAGGACGTGGATATCAGGAATAAAAAGACTGGGCAGACATGCCTGGGTTGACTTATAAAGACTCCAGGGGTTGTAGAATTATGCACGCTTAATTTCTCTGGCGCATTTGGACATTACACATACATGTCCATGGTTCTAGCGTGAGTATGTAATTGTGTTCAATTTTTCAAAGGATCAAAAGTGCAGAGCATTTGATGTGCCCTTTGCTGCAGCTAAATAATACAGACTTGAAATAAAACAACACTGAGGCAGTTTCTGGCTACAGACTGACACTGTACCATATTAGACACATGTATATTTCACACCAGCCACATAACAGTCTGCTGTAGCACTTACAGGAGGGAAATGTTACCGAGTAAAGAGTTAAGATATTCACAGAGATACAGGTGTTCAAATTATGTATTTTGTTCATTGCATAATGGCATTTTTGTAGAGAATATCATGTCAGCAAGCTCAGTTAACTTGTCTACAGTTAGCCATACAGTGCAAGTTTCACATAGCTATTGTAGCTATGAAAAGCAGTGTGAGTACAATAAATTATTTGAAATGGTGATCAAACTACAAAAAAAAAAAAAAAAAAAAAAACCCCCTTTTTTTTTTTAAATCCCAAAGGCAATCAATGCCACTGGCAAATTATAAGCAAATTTATATTCCACAGCACAAAGTCTCACCGAAGTGTGCCCAAGTATCTGAGCCTGCTCAGCCAAGTGATAAGAAATAATGCAGCCCCACAGAGTAAATAATAGCACCCACCCACCCCTAAAGACTTAATGTTTGAAGAGACTTCACAAACCTCATAGTGCATACTCCTAAAGAGAATAAGTGTACACTGTAGTGCTCACTCATGAATACATGGAATGGATAAGGTAGCTTTCACTTCTGAAGCCAACCGCAGTAAACTGAAATGTTATTTTAAATGTAACTGCCATGTTAAATTAGAGATACTCAGCAATTTTGCCCTTTTATTTTCCTGCGTAGCTCTGCACAGAAGACAACAGTTAGTAATTTATCGCAAAGAGCATAATAACTCTCGATCACCACACCTCCATAGTCAGAGACAGTTTCTCCACAGATCCTCCGGAGACCTGAACATTTGAAACTGGAGGCCAAAACGCCCTTTTCCCGGAGACTGCACCCCCGTTCTGCCCACACACACTCCCAGGGTGGGTGTTGAGCTGTGGCATAATTATGGGGTCTCTGCTATCGCAGGGCTGCCCACCTGCTCCCACGCGCACACGTGCTCTGACTGCACTGCTGGTGCCAAACCATCAGCTCTCCGGCAGGAAGGTCTAATTGCACGGGACACGAACGAGAGCACTTCAGCATCCTCCCAAACGCCCGCCCTCCCCCAGCAGGCCTCAAGACGCCCACGCCCCTGAGGGCCCTTCCTGAAAACAGGCAAAAAAAAAAAAAAAAAAAAAAAACGGAACAATGGGCTTCAACCCCGGGCAGGGCGAAATCTGATTGGCTGCTGGTTTCACAGCCACACGATTCTCCACACCCATAAGCACAAGGAGGCAAACCTGTCGGCAGCCATTACACTTACTGCAGAGAGTTCGCCTGTTAACCGACAGAAACAACTCAATTATTTACCTGACCTAAAAGCTTATTTTTAAAATATTATCCATTTAAGAGTTACATAAATTCTGCTGCCGTTTCCCTGCTCAGGTGGAGTAGCGGTAAAACAGACGTTACAAGTTTTAAACAGGCACCCTAATGCTTACACAACTCAGCTCACCGTCCCGCTCATTTGCCAACCCTATTGATGTGCAGGGAACAAGGCAGCGTGCATCTAAAGATATCCACAGCACCTGTAAAACATAACCGGGACAATCACTCACGGCTAACCCCTCGACAGGCCCTCCATCACAACATCAAACGACTCTGCTCTCGGCTGCCCTGTTCAGACACTGCCGGGCGCCCTTGCAGCTGGAGCTAGTTCGACTGCCGCGCTATATAGCGCGTTGAGAGCAGCTTGATCGCTGTACCCATCATGCCGCTCAGCGACTGGCAGCGTATCGAGTGACTCCCCTCTGGAAGGGTTCGACTCTAATGACGGACTTGGCGGGCGTCCAAGTCTGCTTCGCTAATGGATGGAACAAGATAACCTAATACAGCGCGGCACACTGGCTAGCATCGGGTGCCTTGGGCTGCAGCACTGTCTGTTGTGACATATTGTGGTAGGGTACAAGACGAGCCCACTACAAAATATCGCACATTGTGTCATTTTTAATTAAGGCGGCTAACGAGAGCTGGACGTCCAACCTTCCGTGACAACCTAAGACCACTTCCCCCACCATCCCTTTATGAGTTGATTTTGCTGTATTCCAGTATCAAGTTACTGGGCCTTTTTCCCCTGCTTCAGGAAAAGGAAACTTTTCAAGAAAGAAAAAATTCAATTAGAGTCCACTTACTTTCGGAGGTGCTTGAAAAGGACCTGCATCGTGTCATGGTTCGGTTTTGGCAACTGCTTGATTAAGTCTTTTATTGAATGCACCCGCTGCTTGTAGTCTGGACATTCTGGAGGAGAGCAGAAATAGAAAACCTTTAATTTCATGGCCTGCATTTAACACCCATCCCTAGCCCCATGACTGGGTTCACCAAATTCTTTTTTTCCTTTTCTTGAAATAATGTGGCACCGCCGTGTGGCAAAACGGAAAATTGCAGGCATTGAAAATTTTAATAATACCAAACCAAAATCAAACAAAGCCTAGAAGAGTACGAATACCCTGGTCAACATTTCTAAATGATTGCCTAGTTCAGATGTGTGAGTCTTTCATTTGTGTGGATTATGAATGACAAGCAAAACAATATACATCAAAATGTATGAGGCTGTCCTGTATCAATGTGCAGAGGCTCTTACTGATGGCGTTGACGAAGTCATTAAAAGACGAGTAGGTGAAGAGAGGTTCAGGCAGTTCCCTGAAGAACATCTTCAGAGCTCCGGTGGTCACGTGGATGTCCTCCCACTTGCTGTCCTCCAGGTTTACCTTCTCATCTAAACGCCAAACACTGAGAATCAGAGCTCCGACACTCACATGAAGCGGAAATGACACACGAACACGCCGCACTGCGACAGATGACAGACTGATCATATACCATTGTCACTGGCAATAGTTAAATGACCATTCATATAATGTGAACCAGTACATCAGACTGATAAAGAACTTAGCACATGATGAGCCATAGGGAAGCAGTTCTTAGCTCAAGCATGCCCTCTAGTGTTAAAATAATCATCTACCACAGTAGGCCTGGGGACCCCTTTGTATGCTGGTTTTTGCCCCAACCTCATCTGTCTTTAGAGCAGCTGTTGATTTTTCATCATTATGCCATTTTCATGTTTAAAATGATTATTTACCCTCATTAACCACTCTGTCCAAAATCGATATAGCGGTAGACCATAAATAAAAAAGACCTGCCGCAATGCAAACTCTTCTGAGAAGAGCACACATTTGGAAACAAAGTCTAATCAATAGGGTCCTAATTGCTTTGGAGAAACTGCGACTTTCCCCCTTACACTCAGAGCAAGTGTGGCTCATTATAACACGCCATTTTGTTTAATTTGCCATTAAATACTAAATGGTTTTTTTTTCCCCACCCCGAAACCTTGGCCACAATTTCACCAATTAAAAAGCCAATTGTTTCTTTAATTTCACCACTTACAAGTTTCCCTTTCATGCCATAAGAGACATTTGTAATCTCATACAATATAAAAATCCAACTCTTCAGGACATGCATAGCTATTTCTTCCATACTGTGTCTTAAAAGGGTAAATTATCCTCCTAAGCAACGAACTGAGAGAATTTGGAAGAAAGAAAAAAAAAAAAAAAAAAAAAAAAAACTTGGTCCCATTTGGGGACTGCAATTGTGGTTGGAACAAAAACCAGCCCACACAGAACCACCACAGGACTGAAGTTGACAATCACTGCTCAACCAAACTGACTGAACAGCCTGCAAATGAGTTTCAGGCATCCAAAAGTTGCGACATAGCAAAAATGCTGCCATCAATCCACATTTAATGAAATATATGGGATATTTCACCTGCACCAACTGTTATTCAGTGTAGATGGCTAGCCAGCATTATAAATCTGAACAGATCAGCAGTCAACAACTATACTATAGGCAGACCTGTAGATTAACTTCATGTTTCCTTCATGGTGACTGAGGTGCTCTGTTGCCTGGACTCTTTCAGTGTTCGGAGATAAGTACAGTCCAGCCTCTGCCCCTGAAAACGGCCGACCAGCTCCACAGCCATGTGACTGATCCTAAAGGTAACTGATCATTCTGTCCCACAATGACTGGCCTGACCATTCTGTGTCACAGTGAAGGCCGGATGAGAGGAGGTGTCTCACAACTGAGAGGCATTGCAGACATTCAGACATGAATAACAACAAGTAAGTGTGAATGAGCCCCCATGACTGTATTCGCAGGTGGATCAATGCGTGAAGTATGGGGTTGTGTCAGATGAAAAATATTAATTTATGTACAAATACCAAAATGAATTTGTGAATCTCTCTGTCTGCATTTATTCATTATGATACTGATCGGACCCCATAATGCAGAGTCGAGTTTTACTGAGCGATTCAGGGTATCAGAATTACAGTGTGAGGGGGCAGGAACTCATTTACATGATATGCTGAGCTTAATTGCAGACATTTAATTAAAGACAAGAGACTGTTTGTCCATCTGATTTCACAGCTGAGAGGGGATGAAACAAATGGTACCATGGGAGAAGCAGAGAGGCATAAAGCTCATTTTGCACACAATTTGGCAGAAACTTTAAAATATATGAAACAAGTGAAAAAGTAAGCAGAGCTTACTAATTCCTCCGACATCCCCAATCATGCTTTTTCCGTTGGTGATTATAGAAATTATCGCATTCCGAAAATCAATTTTGACAAAAATAACAACACATCTATGACACTTAGCACTGCACCTGTCCATATGTTAGAAACTATGTGAGGCAGATTTTAAAATAATCCAATGCATAATATTTGCGATATCGATCGGACGAAGTGACATTGAACCCACTTGAAAATTTCTAAGTCTAAAAACAGGAAACCGGCGATATTTTTGTGAGAAATCATCCCAGATGGCCGACACTTTGCACTGCACCTCTCCCTGTGTTAGAGAATATGTGTGCCAAATTCAAAAAGAATCCAATGTATAATATTTACGATATCGATCGGACAAATTGACATTGAACCCACTTGAAAATGTCTAGGTCCAAAAACAGGAAAACGGCGATATTTTTGTGAAAAATCATCCCAGATGGCCGACACTTTACACTGCACCTCTCCCTGTGGTAGAGAATATGTGTGCCAAATTTGAAAATAATCCAATGAATGATATTCGAGATATCGATCGGACAAATCATGTCTTCGGACGGACGGAATTCTTGGTATATAACTATATACCCCCAAAATTTCGTCGTCGGGGGTACAGTGAATCATTCAATTCAGAGTGTTTTTTTCCCCCCCTTTTGATACTCTGGACCTCCCTGGTAAAACATTCAAATTTGGCAACCCATTTTCATAAAGGCATATACAGTGGGCTCAAAAATTACTGGCACCCCTGACTGGCAATACACAAACAATGCAAAAAACATATATAAACAATATCATTATGGAGAAACTGAATATACAAACATGCATGAAATGCTTCATTAATGTTTTGATGTAAACAACCAAAATCATAATCATTTAATATAAAATAAATTTCAACAAAATCAAGGTCTCATAATTATTGACACCCTTCATTTTGTACTAAGTGCAACCGTCTCTGGCAAGGATAACAGCATGGGGTCTTTTCCTGTAATTTTTGACAAGGCTAACGCACACATTTGGGGGGGGGATTTTGAACCGTTCCTCTCAGCGCATCCTTTCAAGATCCTCCACATTCTTGGGTTTGCATTTATCAACTGCCCTCTTCAACTCAGCCCATAGGTCCGCCCACCTGGTGACCCCGAGATGCGACCAAGGCCTGCTGCAGTGATTCTTGGGGATTTTGTTCCTTCTTTCACCATCCTCCTCAGTATCCTGGGGGGTAAACTGCAGTCGCATCCTCTGCCCTCGAGGTTTTAAACAGTTTCATATCTGTGGAATTTTTCAATAGTTGCCCTGACAGTGCTCAGAGTCAGATTCAATCCTTAGTTAATCCACTTGCAGCCATTACTAGATTTATGAAGGTATATGACCATCTGCCTCTTTTGAACTGTCAGTTGTTTTGTTTTCTTCATGGTGTTGGATGAAAAAAAGTATATTGCATTTGTGTTACTTATTTTTACACCCTAGTGAAACAGGAAGTAATGTAATGGCTCAGTACAGATAAAAATTAAATACGTGGAATTTAATACCTGGTTTAATTTTGGTAGATGTTATTGACAATAATTTTTAAGGGTGCCCTTAATTGTGAAACCTTGATTTGGAGGAAAGTGATTTTAATTAAATCAGTATATGATTTTTGGTTGGTTCCATTGGAACACTAATATTGTACAGTATTTCTCACATGTCGGTCACTGTGGAGCCCACTGTATTCCATAAGCACAGAATAATGAATACAACACAAAACAAAACTGCATACAGCACAATGCTGCATTGGAATACAGGGTATTAGCAGGGTATGCACCATTACCATGTTGCTATGCATATTCGGGTACTGAGCTTGAAAACAATGTTCAAGACACCACTGCCAGTTTCCACCTGAATTACATTACAGTCACTTGGTTTTATCTAGAGGGCCAAACAGATGTGATGAACACCACTGTTAAAATTCTTACTGAATTCTTCATGAAATACTAACATCCTGGTGCGAAGTAGACAAGCTTCTTTGAAAGGTTCACTGACACAGTGAAACACTTGGGGATTACACAATACTCAGACGACAAACCCAGAGAAAACTGAGCCAGTAAAAGCAGCTTTATGGCCTACATCCTGATAAAACTAAGACAAGAAATAACATTGTATGTAGCTTTTAAAAACTCATGGTAATGGACTCAAATCAACCAATCAAAAATAGCTTTGAAAGCATTTCACTGTTTTCAAAGCTGCTTGCCGAAGCCAGTGAAATCCATACAGGAGAATGTTTTTCATAAGGTGTGTACGAGAGAGCCCAAGTGAGGAAGAGCGGGAGGGAATGATGCACAGCTTGTGTTTGACTCTCGACTGATAACAGCTTAGTGCAGAAGATTTTTCCTTGAGTGTTTATTGACTGGGTCAAGCTCCAACAGAGACAGGGCAAGAGGGAGAGAGAATAAGTGTGTGTGTGTGTGTGTGTGTGTGTGTGTGTGTGTGTGTGTGTGTGAGAGAGAGTCTGTGCGTGCGCAGAGAGGTGTACCGTGATTCACAGCGAAGCGTAGTTTCTGTATCACAGCCAGGTTCCCACTTACTCTGTACAGCCCATCAACAGTAAGACCTGGAGATAAAGGACATCGGGGAGAGATGGAGAGGGACTGTACTGCAACAATTACACCCAGTAAATTCTGACATCAGCACTGCATTACTGCTTACCATGAACATTAACTCCGAGCACAGCTAGGAGTAAACATCCGGGCAGTACCTGCACAGCCAGTGAGCATGCTCAGTGGCTCAGTGTTTTAAGGCTGGGCTGGTAATATTCAGTAAATGTTGCACTCATTCACTTCCCCATCCACAGTATTTCAGAACGGGGCAAGAGATGTCATCTTCAACAGCAAGTCCATTACAGAAGGAACAATAGAGACAATGCAATAACAACAGTACATGAGCTAAGGGGTAATTATGGTCTGAGGAGATGATGGGCATCTTAAATGGGAAAGAAAATAATAGCTCTCTGACCAATTTCTTAAGAAATACGTATATCTGAGCTTGTAAATATAAAGATGTTTTAAAAAGACCAACATTGGAGATACAGCAGGTTTCAAACAGATTAGATGCTACTGTAACTCACAGAATTAAAACAAAATGAATGCGTACCGGTGTTTTCAACGTGGTCGATACACTTCCGGACAAAATTTGGCACTGAGGAGTTTTCCCTCTGGCACAGATTGGTCAAACTGCAGCCAAAGACCTGATCTGAAACACAGCATCCCGACATCAGAAATTAATACTGAATTAGCAGTACGTCAAGTTACCAGAGAACTTCTGTTCCCCACCAAAATTACCTTCCTCATGACAAACAGTGAGGTTAAGTAGCATTACACACAAAGAGACTATTGGATACACATCACATACAACTAAAAATAATGTTCTTCACAAGGGGACTGAGAGCCATTAAGGGACAAAAGGTAGATGAGAGAGAGAGCGAACCGATGAGTCAAACTCCTGCGCTAAAAGGCCGCGGCACCGACAGGACGTTACATCGTCCTTTTCCTCGGCAGCCAATTAAAGCCTCAAGAACGAGGCGATTTAAATCAATGACTTCGATTAACCATTTTCCGTTTTGTGCTGAAACACTATGAAAACGAGCAAGCGTAGCAAGCCCTCCGTGATTGAAATTCGACACCTGTGACATAGACAGTTCGGGCTGATGAAATCTGATTGTATGTGAATGGGCTGAAAGCTGGGGAACCACATTAACACATGTACTGAACTTCTCACGCCAAAGCTGAAACTGAGCGAGTGACACTGAAGCACAGCTGATTATGGGGAGGGTCACAGGGGAAACAAAATATAACATAGGGCCAGTTTCACAGACATATTTAGCTTAATCCTGGACTAAATTCAATTTCCAATAGACATTCTCCATACAAAACTCCACTCAGTCAAGGATTAACCTTAATCCATGTCAGTGAAACTGGTCCATGATGATACTGAGCAAATAACTCATTACCTGTTTAATGAGGATCTTGAGAACACATTAAGTGGTTTTGGACAAAATCAGATACCCCCCTTTACACTAGGCATTAAGATGAGTTTTGGGTCATCGCACTGCAGTCGGACAGAGTTTGCCCACATGAAACCACAGGTGTAAATGCTCACAGGAAGCACTGCGGATAGTTTGTGGTCCGATTGGCCAAACCACCTCGCGGTGGTCAGAGATGCATTGCGGCCACACTGAGTAACAGTGGAAATGCTATTTCATTTTCAATCTATGTGCACAACTACGTGGGTGGAAATGCATAATCGCGCTAAACTGTTCCAGACCAGCAAGCTACCACTGCAAATGAGAGGAGGATGTGACGTTCGAGCTGGACAGAGCGATCGGATATCAACTGAATCTCAGGAGATGTGTATTAACACCTGATGTGAATGTAACAAGGTTAAATCACATTTAGATACCATCTGGATACAAGATTTATTTTAATGCACGGTATAAATGGACTCCGAGACTTGTGTCCGGTCTCCACTGGCTCTAACGCGTACGGCCCTGCAGGTACCTTTGATGTAGCCCTTGTCTCGGACCGCCTGCAGGGTGGGCCTGCGTGTGAGGAACCTCTTCAGCTTCACTCGCGTCTTCTTCTGGTCCGACGGGTCCATGCTAGAGGAGCTCTTCAGAACTGGGGAGGGTCAAAGGTCAAGAGGTCAGCAAGGGGAGAAAAGTAACAATAAAATACCTGCGTCTCAGTACTTCCAAAAATCCATCTTCCTTTCTTCCACTATCCTTCTCCGCCAATCTGGAGGTTTGGGGAGGAGAATGAGGACACAAGCGTGCATAGGCACCAAACCCAAGAAGATCCATGGGCCACTAGCAAAAAGCCATCTTTCGAACTCCTTGATCTAAACTGTAGAGTAACTGCAGGGAGACACACGGGCGGGTTAAAGAGGGATGCCCCCTCTCACCTCTGCTCTTTTTGAAGCTGTGGTGCTCCTTCTCCTTATCGCGTTTCTCAGAACCTGGAGACTCGGGCATGTCCTCCTCAATCGCCTCGTCCGACTCCCAGGCCTGCAAACACACACAGTCCTGCTGTAAGCGGCCCGAAAATATAAACCCACCAACCTCTTATACAGCACATCGCGGGTTTGGAGCACAATGGTTATATGTCCAAATTTCGCTATTTTGAGATTTTTACCTTCTGTCACACATTTCTATCAGCTAATCCTCGGAGCACAATAATTGTATGTCCATGCGCCTCAGTTTTAAACAGAATTCACAGTTTGATTTTGTGGTATGTCCAACAAAATCTGCTTATATGAATTAAACATTGATATTTTGATGAATAAACATGAATAGCATTACAGAATCATCTGTCTTCCATTGCAAACAAACTTAACTTCAATCTATGACCATTGTGTTATGCCACATCATGTGCTAGAATTGTTGGAGCACAGAGGTGACATGTCCATTTTTGACTATTTTGACCATGATATCACAGTACCACACTTATGAAAACTTACATGTTCAGTATACTTCTGAACCATGCAGTAAAAGAGTGACTGATATAAAAATGATGTACCTGATTTAATAGAACATTTGCAAACCTAAAAATCAAATTTTCTCAAAAGCTCTAAAATGGACATATAACCATTGCGCTCCAAACCCTCGACACCCATCTAATGGAGGATAGCACAATCTGCCTCCAGAACAGATACAAAAAGGCAAAGGTGAATTTCTCAGGCATTTCGGTCATCGCGCGGGTTCTGCATTTCTATCAGGCAAATATTCATTCTGCTACGATGTGATGGAGATCAGGTTCCCCCAGCCATCAGAGAAAACGGAGGGAACAGGCATGACCATAGTTTAATGGTCAGAAACAATGCAGACACATTTGGAAGACATTGAGTTGGTGTGAAGGGGCTAATATGTGCCAGGAAAACACTCCCCACACCATTACACCCCAAAAGCCACCTGCACTGCAGATAAAAGGCAGGATGGATCCAAGGATTCATGTCATTTACACAAAATTCTGCCTCTGTGTGATGTCACGAGAGTAATCGAGATTTGTTTGACCGGACAACATCCCCCAAATATTCAATCATCCACATACTTATGTGTTCAGAGCACCATTGTTGCAAAAGCCTTCAATAGCCTTCATTAGCTTTAATAGGTCTGCCCATTTTTGACTGACCTTTTGTTAACAAGGCGTTTTTTCACCACAGAACTGCAGCTCGTTTTTCATGAGCACTCTCTGTTAACTCAGTCATGAGCGAAATTCTCAGAGCGGCAGCTGTTATTCAGATGCTGAGGCCATCACATCTGCTCTTTTAAATCATGAAGTTTTTCAAAATACTTATACAGACAAAAAAAAAAAAATGAACCACTTCATGTCTGGTGCATCGAGTAGCAGCCACATCATTAGCTGTTTATAAAGCATTTTATTCTTTTACAAAATAAGATGGTGGGTGAGCTTATTTAACAATAATTTAAAAATTCCTTTTAATCACGAATGCATTCCTTTAGTTTGGGAATGCCCAACCGTGATGGAACGCCCACCTTGTAACCTGTATTATCCCTCCTCGGACAAGTGTACTTGGATAGCATTGGTTGAAAGCAGTCACATGGAAACCCAGTATATTCCCATATTACATCTCTGAGCCAACACACGGTGTGCGAGTGTATTATCTCCCTTAGTGTCTCTAGAGCAGCTGAAATGGCATTCGTGTGAAAAAAAAAAAAAAAAAAAAAAAAAAAAAGGTTTTCAGTGGGATAAATTCGTTACACAGTTTGTTAGAGGGCCAATACGGAAATATAAGGGGTCAGTAAATGGCATGACTCGGCTAATACCTCGCCCAATATGGCATTTACTGACCCCATATATTTCTGTATTGGCCCTCTAACAAACTGTGTAACTTATAATATTCACCCTATTGAGAAAAATCACAAACCATGTGCACATCTGTGTCTCTGCTTCCATCCAGTGGACACAACAGGAACTGCAAAAGCACCTCACACTTATTCAGAGGCCACCAAAAAATAACTATTTTATTTTCTTAAAGATCATTGCACGTCCCTGTTGATGAATTACAGCACAGATAACTGCTGGGCGGTGTGTGTCTTTTAATGAAAGTGCAAATATCTGTAAATCCTGCAAATGTCAGCCTTTCACAGATGACGCACCAGAGGCAGTGTGTGTGTGTTTAGGAGTGCGTGTAGGTGGGAGATCGGTATTCTCACTTACATGGGTACTGATGGTCTCCGCCAGGGATCTGTACCAGTCATTTATGACGCTGTCAATCTCCGACTGAATCAACAGCTCAGTCCCCAGCCGAGTCTTCAGCTGCAGAGAAGAAGAAGCAAAATCAGGCGTGAAGAAATGCAAACACCTTCACTACATCACCCGCGCAGCTATATGTGAGTGGTATAACGTGTCAGAACTTTTCAAAGAAAAAGACAAACATAAGAAAAATACACCATAAATTGCACTGACGTCAATAGAAGACCAGTTCTGAATCTCTAAGGAGTTGCAATGCTGCCATGTACACTCAGAGAGGCGATAAAATGGTTAGATAAGTATATGCAGTCAATTTAGTCAGGATGGGTGCATCTCAAAGCATAGGCTGCAGCCTTCGAAGCCTGTATTTTAAGGGGTCATCACTTAAGTTCATCCGCCAAACTGACATGACATCATTTCATCTCCATTAAACAGCTTTGGTTTAAGTGAGTCGTCACTGGTTTCCCTAATTCTAACCTTAACTATAAACCCTAACCCTAAACCTAGCCCTAGGTTTAACCTTATCCCAAACTCAAAATGTTAGCTTGGCAGATGGAAATTAGTGACCAGCCCAAAAATGCAGCCTTCGAAGGATGCAGCCTACACTTTGAGAAACGGTAAAGGTCACAGTGACGATCTGAGAGAGAATATGGAGACGCACCTCGATGACGTGTTTTTTGCTGGACTTGTCCTTAGAGGCCCACTCCACTGAACCCCCTCTCAGGTCCACACTGACCTCTGGCTTAGAGTTGCTTCCAAATTTCTACAGAAGGCGGGGGGAAAAAAACAGCATGTAAAGGGCAAAAAAATTTTGCAAGGCGTGATGGAACGTTAGTAGATTTTGGCATTAAATCACAACAAGCCGCACAGAAACCTTATTTTTGTGGTGATATTAATTTTTTTAAAAGTTAGCATTAGGAAAAGAAAATGTCTGACAATCATGTCCTTCCTTTGTCTCACTTCCCGTATGATGAGAGCACTCGACTCTTTCCTGCCGACGTGTAAAGGTGTGAAGATTCAGAATGGAAGACCAATGCCCACTCATCCCACTGTTGCATTTCATGACTCTATACCATTATCCTACCCATCCAGCCCAATCCAAATCAGACCTAACCTGCCAGTCACGGTGCTGGTTAGGACACAGGCTTTCTTTAAGCTGTTACTGACTGAAGGCCAGGTATACAAATAGGTTCTTCATTCTGACTGGTTAGCAGGTTTTCTAGTCACATGCAGTCATTGGCTGCCTATGTAGTGAGGGTTTCCAAGAGTGAGGGTTTGATTCCTGGGCCTATGAGCCAGGTCATTCTGCCTATGAGCCAAAAACAAAACCCGGCTATTAAACAATTCTATGTCGAATATAAGCTGTGCGAGTCGTTTTTATAGCTACAGAATGAACACAAACATGTTAATGCAAAGTCCTGTTCTAGTCACGAACAAAAATTACCCTTCAGAAGAGCATTTTTTCCAGTGAATGACTCATTTTCACCCAAGTTAAAAACACTCACCATTTTCAGCTGCAATAAGAAATGACTCATTCATACTTAATCGTGAACGTAATTAATCTTGAATTCAGTATTGACCCACCTACAGGTCAGAACATATCCGTGAATACAATTATAGGAGACGCATCTGCACATCAATTGTGTATGCTTTGCAACTTCGCCATCGTCACCCAGCCAGTTTTTGCAGTTCTGACTCAAATGTGGAGCAGAAATCAAAGGCTTGCAATTAATGAGAGCTATGATGAGCTTCGATTCAAGGCACTATTTTAATAATGTAATAATGTATGAGACGCACATAAAAGACATCTTAAGTAAATATCCTATGTCACTGAGAGACAAGAGCACTGGAGTGGGAAAATTAAAGCTGTGGGATCTGAACCTTGTGATCAGCCTTCATTGAGAAGCTGTGGTGGCGTATCTCTGAGCTGGGATAGCTGAGAGATAATGAGCTTTGTAAAATTAAAACATCTTAGTGTGGACGTAGCCGGAAGGAATCCCACTGCTCTTCTACTGCTGAACGCATGGCTACCATTCAAAGGGCCAGCAAGCACCCGACACAAAATGGCTGACAGTGTAGGACAGCAGCAATGGAACTGAGCCAGTAACTACTGAGGTATTGGGTGCAACTCCAAGGGAGAGCATTGCTAATTTATCCTTCTGTTATTCAGACTGCAGAATACAACTGTAGTTAATGGTTGTTAATAGCTGTGCAAGTCCATTTGGTGAAGTCTAGCAACAACTAGCTTAACTATGAACGGAAAATGTAAGTCAAGCTGAAAGTATGCCCAGGCAACAGGGGAAAAAATGGAAATTATGACAAAAGGGTCATAGAAAAACATAAAAACATTAAATTAAAATTAAAAAAAAAAAAAAAAAAAAACATGCTCAGTCTGATTCAGCTTTCTTTACATTTGGCAACATGTTCACATTCTGCCCATTTAAACATTTAACATATTTATCATAATAATTAACAAATGTATAAAATAAAATGGCCATTTCAATGCCAGAGATGTGAATGAACTTTGTTATATTCTGGCTGCATATTTACAAGAGCAGCCAGAAAATCTGGTTCCCAGATGATATTAAAGTATCATTAATCTTCAAGACCTAATTTTATACAGAAGCATTAAATTGTCATTAGAACACAGATTTATAGTGTAAAAAATACCTCTGTATAAAGTGACCAGGAAGGTCAAATCAAACCCAGTAAGATGTGCCCTCAAGGAGGGCAAGACAATAATCAATTCAGATGCACCGCAGGGAAACAATTTTCAATCACATGCTTGTGTCAACAACCACCCTATTGGATGAAAGTTCACTTTGATGTTTACCCAAAGCCCTTTTTTAGACAGAAAACATTACATCTGTGTGTCCTTTCAACGGAAAAACCGCACAGCTCGTAATTGGGTTTTCCCAATCAAATTAAGGGTCCTTGCATTATTCGGAAAAAGAAATCCAAGTAAGACAGACAGAGACGCTCATTAAACCATGCCAAACCTAATCACTCCGGAATGGAGACGCTCGAGCGAACGGTCACCCATATCGGTTGACCTTCATAATTGAATCACAGGTGCTCCTGCAGCAGAGACTGAAGACAGTGCTCGGGGCTTCCTAAGACCTCTACAATAAGTCCCCAGCTTAAGCTTCATTATTCTTGATTTCCTTTAACTTAACCCTGTGCTTTGGAGTTCAAGGCTAACTGAATAAGAAAAGGAAATGGTCACTGTGTCAAAACATACATTCTACAGGCAGAGAGAACTCAATGTAATTTGGAAAAGGGAGCATTCAGGAGGAACATTATTGCTGCCGAGCAACACCTGAGTGAAGGTTGTAATGAACTCCAGGGGTTTACAGGTTTGAATTATGAGCCTAGGAGCTGTAGTTCCTAAAGGTTCCCCCCTTCACAGGGTAACTCAAGCAGAGATTGAATGTGGTAGTAACAGCAAAGAGTTATGATAGGGAGTGAACAGGGGCCCAGTTAATAGGCTTAAGGCTTGCGAGACCAAAAAAAAAATAATGAAGGGTAATATGCACTGAAATGCACATGCAGGAATGCAGGCAGGAAAACCCCGGTCGTTTCAGGCTTCATCGAGCCAAACCAAAAGTGAGAGTGTGCAGCGGTAAAAGCCCGGGGTTCGAGCAGAGGCAGGCGGTAGAGAGAAGCTCTGATGTAAAAATGGACGGGCAGCAGGCAGCATGCAGAGAGAAGACACATACAGTGGGAGACGGGCCAGGCCCCGAGCATACAGCAGGGCGAAGCTTCGCCGAGCGCCGCCAGTTGCTTAGCAGCGAGAGGAGCAGCTCAGGGATGGAGCCGCTGTGATAGTATGACTTGATGGAAGAGAGGGAGGGGATATAAAGAAGGGTGACGTCACCAAAGTTCACGAAGAGTACAGAGAGGTGAACAGGATACACTGAGCAGAGCACAGAGGAAGCAGACGGCCAGACAATCCTGAAAGATTTACTGTGTCTCCAACTTCCTCCAAAACCGGTGTCTGTGTAAGACTTCTTTTTTTAAGGCCCGCGAACAGACCCAGACTTTCTGGGTGGAGCAGGGACAGCGATAAAAATAAAACTTCACAGCAAACTACTAAATCTTTGCTGTATCTCAAACACCAAAAATGCCTTTCTGTATTTCAAACTTTAACCCTTAGAGCGCTAAATGCAGCCATTGTTGCTCAATGATGCAAGATATCAAAACCAAAGCTGTCGAAAACCTATCATGCGGCAAACAAGTCACCACGATAGGTTTTCAAAAGCACAAGATAATTAAATTTATATTTTTTAAAAATTTATTTCAGCGCTCTAAGGGTCAAGTCACCTGATAGAGCTATTCAGAAGTTAACTGAATTCTATCAGGATATAAATCACTGTTTTCAGCATTTTGTTTAGACAGTCATTTTTGGTCCCAAGCAAGTTTGAAAAATACTGTTGAAGGCAAAATGGAACTGAGTGACATATCACTAAGATACTTTTGTTTTTTTAATCATAATGTCTAATCTTAAATATTCCACATCACTATACTGTACAACACCTTTATGTAATTAGGCGTCAATAAGTACACAATGCGAATGCAATACCAGGCCAAAGCACACCATAACTGTATTTAAAAGAAATGCAGAGACTGCTCTTGCAGAGGACATTGGAAGCCATGAAGAGACAATAGAGACCTGCCAATTGTATTTCACACAATGTGGAATCCAACAGATTTTTCCACACAATTCATCATTCACATCCCATATACAGGAGCCAATAATGTGACTAACTCACTGGAGTAGTAAAAGAAAACAGCTCGGGTGGAAAAAAGTAACCCCTTACTTCACACAACGTGACAAGATTAAAAATGAGGCTGCTGACTGCATTTTTTTAATGGCCGTTTCACGCCTGAGAGTGCGGAGTCATAGCAAGCTTACCCAACTGGTACCGCCCCCTTGAGCCTTAGTGAAGAGCAGAGAAGAGCCCCGGAGCACAGTCCACGAGGACGTCCAGTTCTTCCTGCAAACATACACACACACACACACACACACACACACACCGCCAATCAGACCCACCGGATCCAACCACTTCCTAAAACAATGACCCATCATTTACTCACACAGCTACACATTAGTTCATCAATGTCCTGACAGACCCAAGTTCACTCACAAGTGCTTCCTTAGTGAATGAGAGGCCTTTCATGAAATGTATACATTCATAACCTGATGTCCTCTAAGCAAGACTGTAGAATATTGCAGTTATTAACCTTCAATAACAGAAAAAAAAAAAAAATTTCAGTACACATGCCTTTAACCTCGCCATACATACCGTACTTTCTTTCCATTCTCTGTTATCTTGGTGAAGTTCAGAACTCCGCACTTCTCGGAGGGCTAGGGATTCAAACAGAAAACAACTTGAGTGCTTATTGTGAGCAAAGAGATTAAAAAAGGTAAAAAATACAAACCTTCAGACATGAAACAGAGAGGCAAAGCTTGAACCATGGTAGGTGCGAGTAAACTGCAGAAAAAGGACCACAAAAAAAAAGGAATAGTAGTTTTACCCAAGCTGTGGACGGACGGACTGACGGACACAGCAGAGCCACACATAAGGCCTGCCCGGCTCAGAGGTGCTCGGAGGTTGAGTGAGTGGTGCTGAGCTCAAAAGCCTATTCTGTGCTGAGAGCACCACAAGAGCCACAACGTGGACACGCAGACAGAGAAACCTCATTACAGACCCCACTGCCCCAGTCACCATGACACCCAGGTCCTCACGCTCATAGCTGCCTAAGCGCTCCACTCTAAGAGGATAACCAGGAGCAACTTGCACACAGAAGCAGCAGAGAAGAGCATCATGGGAAATGGAGTTCTTCATCACCAATGCGCATGAGAAAGCAGAAAGGGAGGGTGGGGTTGGACCAGAGGAGCACAGAAGGACAGGAGGGGATACTAACGGTGGTGGGGGGCTTGGGAGACGAGGGACAGGAATCGGAGCCAGGGGAGCTGAATTTGGGACTCGCTGGAGGCTCCTGAGGATGAAAGTGGCATTTTAAACAAACCTAGGCAATGTCTAAAACCGCAAGGATATGGGTCACATCCACAGCCAACACCCAGGAGGAGCATTTTACCGTACAGCTATGCGTCACAACTACAGGCAACACCAAGTTGGGGCATTTTTCACGCATGTATGGATCACATCTACAACCCATACCACGGTAAAGCATTTAGCACACACGTATGAACCTTGATTTGAGCCTATATGAAGCCTGAGGATTTTATTTCATAAATATGGATCCCATCTCCATCCAGCACCCATATCAAGCATTGTACCTCAAAATATTGAGCACATCCACAGTCAGCACTAAGCCCGAGCATTTTTACTGATCTCTATGAATCACATCTACAGCCAACACCAAGGGAGAGCATCTACCTACCTCACAAATATGGATCACATCTATAGTGAAAGCTATGTGGATAGCTGCAGTCTATTGATATTTCCTTTTGCTTAAGCTACGCAATCATTTCAGACCCAAGAAACCAGTTACCTTAAGTTAGCCTGGAATGAACTGCTTTAACTGATAAATGGAAGATCACTACAAGTGCTGAGTACTGGCAAAGTCAGCAGCCTCTGTAATTCTGCAGCAGTGAAGAGCACTGACCGTGACAGACTGAGAATAGCACTAATGCTTATATTAAGAGGAGCCAAATGACAATTGGTTACGCTGCTGTCCCCTTCATATTGATTAAGGGAGTTCGCAATCCAAATCAATAGGGAGCTGTGCCTTCATTGCAATCAACTGCATTATTTTTTCCTGCGTGATAAGAGGTCCGGCACAAAAATATTTCATTTTTTGGCAGCAAACCAATTGACAAATTTTCATGAACTGCCAGCCAATTTAAAAATCAGCATCTACCCTACATCCTTCATGGACGGAAGCATTTTAACCACTAACAAAAAAAGAGATGACTCCGGCCATATAGTCGGGTAAAGAAGGGAAAAAGAACAGAATGATTGGGCTGGTATAAGGTCAATAAAGCCTACAAGGCATGCATCCTGAAGTAATCCCTTCATGGTTACAGATGCCCATGATTAGTAGGGACTTTTAAATGAAGCCGCAAGGAGTGGGCCTGCGAGGAGTCCTTTTTTCAAAATAGAAACTCAAATCAACTTGTCCTTGTCAGGAGGGATGCTTCAGGGCCTTTCATTCTCTTTTTGGTCACATACTGCATAAATAAAGTACGCCGTTTCTTTCAAGACTGTAGTTCACACCTTTACATGAACTCTTCAGCTTACAAGCAATCTCAAGCTCATCGAACTCTTCATTTCAAAGTCAATCATTACAATCCAAAAATTTTCAGCACTTCTAAACAAAAACTGAACTTTAGAAATGCCAGTCTATAAAAAGTGCAACAACTGAAAGAAATACTTCAGCTTCATTGAGGCATTATATTATCTAAATCAGGGATCACCGAATCTGGACCTAAAATCCAAATGCAGCCACTTTTTTTCCCCAGTAACTGACTGATTAACAGAACAATCAGTGCTTCTGATTGGCCAGATGGTCTTTACGCCTGACCCTCAGGTAAAGGGAAGGAGGAAAACCAGCGCTTTTTGGACATTGAGGAACCGAGCATTGATGATCTCTGATCTAAGTTGTTTCAATAATACAAAATTAGCATATTGGCAAGATTCATTAAGGATGAGGTGTTTAGACTAGGGTAATGTTCACTGAAGATTGGGCTTCAGAATCGTTTGTAAAATTTTAATGAAAAAAATAAAATTCAGTAATTTTAAAAAAAAAAAGTTACAATGCTATCAATATCTAGGCTATTTAAGTTAAGATAGTGCACCAGTAACTAAAACCATGACATTTTTTCAAAAACATTCTCAGCAACTACAAACCCATATGTTACTGCATGTCCAAACACAACATACTGCACAAAGTACCATATGACTATTTCAGTTGCTTCCAAGACTCCAGCGCGAAACAATGGTGCAAGAGGTTACTGAATACTGCTGTAGCCCAGCACTTCACTGACCAATCAAAGCAACTGATTACCATACCGCTACAATTAGCTTCCAGGTGAATGTCTTCAATGCTTTCACTTTTCCCCACACCTCCAATAAAGCCGTTACCCCTTACCGAGTACAGACGGGCTCAAACACGGGGTCCACTTCACTAGCTTCAAACATGATGACAGTAAATGCTATGTCAACACCGTGTTCCAGTCGCACAAGCAGACAAAGTCTCAAATACTTGCTCTGCACTACAAACACTAGTGAGAAGGGTAATAGTGCACAGTCCTGACAGGTGTGCTGAACAGTATTGTACATACCTTGTCATTGGCATCCAGCATATAGGCGCTATGCCTCCACTTGGTTAGCACGATGGGCTCTGGCCTCCGGTCGAGACTACGGCTTTTCGGCATGTCATCGGGTTGTGGTGGGGAGAGGTTATACTACAGAAAGAGAGCAGGAGGGAGAGACAAAGAGACAAAGACAGAGAGAGAGAGAGAGAGAGAGAGAGAGAGAGCAGAAGAAAGGGAGAATAAAGCTGACCAGGTCAGGGAATCAGATAACTGTACATGGAAATTTACAAGGTGCCAAGTACAGAACCGTGCAGTACCTCTCTCCTCATGGCCCGAAACGCCATCTATGAGCTGAGCCCTCAAAGAGCACAGCATCCGAATACTATTCCAGGCGATCCAGTGTTGCAAGTCTTTCATGGATATCTAGACGGTCTGCTTCCCACCTATCCGAGTGAGAACTACTCCTAAGCAGACCCTGATCTCTATTAAGTTAACTAGATTACCAGCTTCCTGGTTTTAGCAACGTCACAAATGAATAAGGCAGGATCTTCCAGCAACAGGAAAACTCCAAGAGACAAACACACATCTATAGTTCTTAAGCTAATTTCCACTCAAATAATATACAGTATGCCCTATATACAGTGAAAAGCAAAATTGGAAAAACTAAGGGCCTCATTCACTGAGACCTTTAGTATGCAAAGCCCTATAGCACACAGAAAACTAATAACACTGTCTAACCCTTGGGCCATGGTGAGGGTGGTGTTGTCATTCAATGTTAGCAAATTGCAAGGATGCAATACCACACGAAGTGCAAAGGTCGTTACAGTGCTCCAACACTGCAGTGAAAAGAGCTAATATTAAACAACATAAGCAAACCACAAAAATAGCAAAGAACAATATTTTCAATACTTGAGCTTTTATAAACAGTGGCAGTCTTATTTACACCACTACTCAACCACACAATCCCCAGGGATCGTTTTACCCCTGGCTTTCAAACAGGTTTTACATTGCAGTGTTTACAATAGCATGAGTGCTGTCAAGGGTCGTAACAGTATCTGGACAAGAACATAATGATTGGTGCAAAAAAAGCACCATGACCAATCATTGGTCAGCTTACTGATTGTTTTCTATGTACTACACGGTTTTGCACAAGCTGAAGGTCTTTGAAAATCAGCCCCTAAAAATAGTCGTCATGCGTGCAGGTATGCGAGCAGATGTGGCTGTCTATGCATAAAAGAACTTGCGCCATGGAATCAGACTAGGGACAGGAACCTCAAAAAAAAAAAAACAAAAAACAAAACATTCCACCAGCAGAGCAACCAGACACAAGCAGAAGTGAAAAAGTCCAAGAGAGTACAATGTGCGATGAGACATCTGTCATAAGCCAGTAATGTTATGCTGTAAAACATTTCGGCCAGTAGGATGCTAGTACTGCTCCAACTTCTGCTTTGTATCTCCGGAAAGGTTGCGAGATATACTGGGACTTAACTGTACAGTGTTACACAGGTTATATGAAAAAAATATTTACAGTTCAGCTCTCCTGGCCTGCTTTTGGAAGTAGGTCTATACCAAGAAGGGTTTGCTAAACTCGTTAAAGAACGACCCAAGCAGTGAAACTAAAGAGACCAGCCATTTTAAAAATGAGTCAATAAGATTAAGTGTACCTTCTCAAGGGCAGCTGGTATTGTCCAACAGACAGCAAAGTCTGAAACCTTGGGGCTTCACAAGCCCACTTTCCTAACCATTGCACGGCCCTGGCATTCATTCAGTGTAATCTGGATGCCATTTTCATAGCATGAACAATGACAGTGCTGCCTCTCATTCAAACTGTAGGCTCAGAAATTCTGCTCTTTCCTGCAAGCTTTCCCCGACATTTATGTATAGCATGAGTAAACAAAGAAATCCACCGATTACCCAAGAAAACACAAAATTAAATAACCTTTACTTAAATAAACATTAATTCTCCAATAGACTCACTTTGGGTAGTTCCCATTCAGACCTGGATCCATCTGAATTGTAGTAGTACGGCCGTCCTTGTTCATCGACGTGCTTTATCCACTAAAAACACAGAGGGAGATTGTGAAGCAATCGTGAGGCCAGCATACACTAGCACAGACCTCAAGTATCACTAATGGTACAATGAATCGTTTGTTCAATTAACAGTAAAATAATTTAAAATCAAGCTCTAATTAACTGTGAATAATCAGGTATTGATTTTCTTAAAGAGAAATGACTTGGACAACTAAAGCAATCAGGCAAAGAGACATGGGAAATGTAGTCCCAGTCCCATGGCCTCCCTGACTGGTTCTCCTGGGGGTCGGGGCCCAGCAGAAGGGGAGAAAATGGGTCAGTCTGAACAGCAGCATGAACGAAACAAGAGTCATCAGGAGATGACGCATCCCCCAATCCCTGCAATCTAATCTTAGAAATCCCAAAATATCAAAAGGCACCAGTCTAGGACCTGATTAATACGTACAGCAAGAACTGTAAAAAAATATTGAACGGTATTCGAGTTCTACTTCGGAAATGAACTGATTACAGATGGACGGACAGACAAACCGATGACTAAATCCCACCCGCATTATATGCCAGGGGGATAATAAAAATGCATGACCGTCTCCCATCTTCTCCCCATACCATGACCCCATGAACCCATGACCCCCCCCCCACCACCCCCCCAGCCAGGAGGAAGTGAGATCAGACAGGAAGGAAGGCAGTGTATACATCCGAGGGACCAATGTACACTGGGCGACAAGTTCCTCTGTTACTAACCAATCAAGCAAGGTAATCGAAATCACAACATCCACTGAACGCTTATCCCCGAATCCACACGTCCCTATATTTCCGCCCAGGCGATTACAGTCCCCGGGATCTAGGCACTACCAATGAAGAAGAGGACTGACAGGTAAAGAGAGCAGCCCCAGTACCTTCTCATTCGTATATTCACAGACATACAGGGTTTGACCATGTTCATCAAGCTCCTCAGACCAGCCCCGCAGAGGGGAGCCGTACTGGCTGTCTGACTGGCTGGAGTACGCGCTGTGGTAGTTCTCCTCCGACGACAGAGGCTGGAATCAGCAGGTGCAGCAGAGAGGGAAAGAGGGAGGGAGGGAGAGAGGGAGGGAGGAGAGGAAAAGGGTGTTCAGAGTCTGATTGGAGGGATTTGTCCGAGATGAGAGACCACACCCCCCCAAGAGGAAATAATAATCGTCACATTACATAATCATCTGGAGCAGGAGGGATCACCACACACATCACACACAAAAATCTAACATGCACCCACACCCCAATTACGGCCAGTTATCCCAGTATGCAGTTTTTACTTTTCAGAATGAGTTAAAATCAGGGTATGGGCATCTGCACTGAACAGATAAAGGTGTGCTGCATGGAATATTTCCTACTTCAAATGGGCATGGGCAAGTGATCCTGTTTACAGAAGCAGCAAATGACACCCTTCAAAGATGATAATTATACATGGTAAACCACATAATGGGCAGGAGCAAGAATTTTTGCAATGCATGCACTGCAAGTCCAGATTTTCAGCTTTTATTACAATATTTGTCGCCACTTTGGTTTCATTTTGTTAAAAGTAACAGCAGTTGTTGTTCATGGTTCCCATATATTAGGGAATCATTCTGTTTCAAGATGCTTTCACCTGCAATCAGAGCCCTCAGATACATAGGCCAGACCATAGACTTACTGAAGTAACCTGTTAGATAGATGATTCGGACCACAGATGAGCACAGTAATACCTACAAACAGCATTTTGAGCCATAATTTTGGAGAAAAATAGTCGTGAAAACTTCTTTATCTAAACATAAGTACCAAAATAGTGAATCTCTTTTCCACTCAACCATGAAAATCACAAATAAATAAATAAATAAATAAATTGAAAATAAAGTTGGGGCGCAGTGTGAAATGTAACTGAAAACCAAATTCAATGATTTGAAAATCATGTCAACCGTGCATTTAATTGATAATAATACAAGGACAACATGTTGGACATTCGAACTGAGAAATGTCTTCTTTTTTTTTTTTTTTTTTTAATGCTCACTTTGAATATGATGCCAGCAACAGTCATCAAAAAATTTGTGACAGGAGTATGTTTGCCGTCGAGTCGCATCACTTCTTTCAACAACACTATGTAAGTGTTTGGGAACTGAATAGACCAACTGCTGCAGTTTTAAAAGTAAAATGATTTCTATTCTTGCTTAATATTTAATTTCAACACTTCACAACATCCTTTGAGATATTCTTTTCTTTAAAAACACGCCAAATGTTTTCATGTTGTTGTAACGCGTGCAGAATGTGGTTTGGTATTGTCTTACTGAAATAAGCAAGGGCTTGCCTGAAAAAGATGTTGACTGAATGACGGCATGGGTTGCTCCAAAACCTCAATGTATCATTCAGCATTAATGTCGTCTTCACAGATGTGAAAGTTATTCATGCCATGTGCACTAATGCAACTCCATACCATCACAGATGTTTGCTGAGAGCGCCGATTACTAGCTGGATGGTCCCTCTCCTCTTCAACCCAGAGGAAGCAGCATCCATGATTTCCACAAAGAATTTCACATTTTGATTAGTAAGACCACCAGACAGTCTTCCAATTTGCCTCAGACCGTCTTAAATTAGTTGGGGCCCAGTGATGCAGCACCGCTTCTGGTTTTTGTTTATATACAGTTAAATATCCCCACATGATAGAGTTTTAACTTGCATTTGTGGATTCAGCGCAGGACTGCGTTCAGTGACGGTGGTTTAAGGAAGAGGTGATGAGCTCATGCAGTGATTTTCACTACAGAATCCAGTCTTTTCAGTGCCTCCTGAGGGCCTGAAGATTATAGCCATTCAATAGTGGTTTTCAGCCTTCTCCTTTCCGTACAGAGATTTTGCCAGGTTCTCTGGATCTTAATGACCATGTACCTTAGGCAATGAAATCCCATATTCTTTGTCATTTTATGTTGAGACTTGTTATTCTTTAATTGTGGAGCTATTTGCTCATGCAGTCTTTCAAAGACCGGTGAAGCCCTCACAGTCTTTGCTCCTGAAAGACTCAGCCACACTTGAATGCTCTTTTTATACGCAATCATGTAACTGACCTGTTACAAATTAACCCAATCAGCAGTGACATATTCCACCAGGTGTACCATTTAACACCATACACCTTGTTGTGTCTTTTGTTGCTCCTGTCCCAGCTTTTCTGAAAATAATTGCTGGCATCATATTCAAAATGAGCAGATGTTCTTCAAAAAACAAGAAACTTTCTCAATTTCAATATTTGATAACATAAATAATAATTAAAGAAAAAACTGACGGACAATGGAAAAAAAAAAAAAAAAAAACTAACAATCATTAGAACCAATCCAAACGCTGCAACCAGTAAATTTGCACTAAAAACCAGTTGTTGCCGATAACTGCCAAGAGGAACCTCCTCATGATTTAAAATTAAGTGAATCCAAAAAAGCCATTAAGTTATCCACACTCCATCATGGTGTTTACACATGGTTACAGAGTCACACACTAACTGTGTTAGATGTACTCTTACGTGCTCTTGGTTCATGGCACATTTGTACGATCACAAACCACTCAAACTAGCCACAAGGTGGTGGTGTGGTGCTGTTTTGTCATTGCCTTCATGTTTAATAGGAAGGTTCAGATGAGCAGCTTCAACATTTTAAAACAATCATAAAAAGTGTTTTTAGTCAAGTAATTATTAAATGAACATTACAACATGCAATCACACGAATAAAGGGACCGGATTCGTAAGAAATTTTTTGGCTTTTTTGGCCTACTGCTTTCCCTTCCTTTGAAACAAGCATGTAAAGGTGAAAGAACATATTAAGGCATGAAAACTAGAACATGCCGTTCTGCCCCTACAGGGCTGTCATTTAGACAAACTGCCCTCTGGACTTTGCTCCTGCCAGCTGGGTTCCACAGGTTTGACCAAACAAATATTCTGAGACAGTTTTAACAATATTTAAATATAGCACCAGCTGGGATGTGGCTTAGGCCCTGGTCTGGTTTCATTTTCGAACAGGACTGGCTGTAATAAGAGTCTGAATGCAAGTTGTGGGCAATGAAAGCCTAGAGTGCCACAGAGAGCCTAAAATGGCAGCCGTCTCCCAGGAAACAGGCTTAAGTGAAAGGTCAGAATGATGTTCTGAAGTAAAAGGTGGAAAGAAGATCGAAAGTCCTGAACTAAGTTACATGGGTATGTGGCAGTGACTAATTCCTGTGAAGTAGAGGCAGGCTTATGACCGTGTGGTTCTTTAACTGGTGAGACTGCCCACAAACCATGGATATTGGGTGTATGGTTGTCTGGTGAATACATAGACTCTATAAAAAGATGGACGAAGCAACCATGATGTCATCCATTAGTTTCAGCATACCATTTAGGAAGCCTTGATTTTGGCTATTTGAACAGTGCCATTTTGTTATTTTGAAACCGGATGTTATTTCTATTGGACGAGAGCATGAATTGAATATCCAGGGAGGAGCGAGGGTGGATCTGAACGTATCTGACGAGGACCAGAGGATAGCCACGCCCCTAAAGCATATTCTGGCTTTATCCCTTATTCTAGTCTATTTAGGACCATAATTTACAAAAATGAACATCATGATATATCGAAGGAGACTTGAAACTTGCGATAGATACAATAAAGTAATGTGGAAAATCATTATTGAAATAATAAATCAGGTGAGAAAGTAGGGTCATTTTCTAATAGACTTCTGCAGGACTGAGCTTCTTTCTGCAACCACCGATGTCGCCATCTGCCAGCCATTAAATAGAATGCAAATTTTAGAGATTTCTGCATTGGCCTCAGTTTTCAGACCCAGTTGCTGCGTCCATCTTTTTATACAGCCTATGGGTAAATGATTTGTCACGACAGACTAGGTCTTGGGTAACTGGTTGTTTGATCGGTGGTCCATTTGTCCCCCTAGAGGCCGGGTAGTGGGTTTGCGGCTGATTTGACTGGTGGTAAATTCCACCAGAGGCGAAGACTGAGGTGTGTGGTTTTGTTTAGTGAGGGGAGTGTGGTTACCTCCGTGTCCCCGGTGCTGTGGGGCTCGCCGCGGTTGCTGCTGCTGCTGGTGTTGGTGCTGGTGCTGCTGACGTCACGAGCGCGTGGCGGTTTCCAGGTGCGCTCCTGCGAGGCGCGGTTGAAGTAGAAGAGGCGGCCGCTGCTGTCCTTGTGTGTCTCCCAGTCGCCGAGCGTGTGCAGCGGGGAGCTGCTCGGATGGGGCGGCAGGCTGGACTGGGAGATTTTCAGGTCCTGCAGGTTGGCGTAGACCGGAGACTCGGGCCGAACCTGACCCGTGGGGGACGCCGACTGCTGAGCAATGAGACAGGGGACATCAGATCAGTCAAATGTGTCGAAAAAGACAAAAACACCCGTTTCCACCAAGCGAAAAGCTGCATATTGTGTTCATCATGATGAAATCCACCCTGCCAATGGTCATAAAACCTCCTAGCAAGTTAACTCATCTTTTCCATGCCAGGGGATTTGAGAGACAACATCCCAGACTAATAACAACGGGCAGTTTGAAGGCCTGACGTATTGCTTGGATAAAGACCCAACACTGGTGCAGTAACCCTAAGCAACCCACTGTTCTCCGTGCTGGGAGAGACAAAATAACTGACAAATGAAATGCTAAGGACAGTCAGGACTTACTCCTCCAGTTTCTCTCGGGCTCAGTCTGGTCTTGTAGCAAATACCTTCACCAACCGTACCACTAAGGAAGACTAGTATAAAATCTGCACTAGTGTGTTGTGCAAAAAATGTGTGTGTGTGTGTGTGTGTGTACGAGTGAGTGAGTGAGTGCATGCGTTACTCTGTGTGTGTGTGTGTGTGTGTGTGCGCGTACGCGAGTGTGTGTGTGTGTGTCAGTGCATGAGTGTGTGTGCATCACTGTGTGTGTGTGTGCGCGCGCGTGCGAGTGAGTGTGTGTCAGTGCATGTGTGTGTGCGCGCGCGCGTCACTCTGTGTGTGTGTGTGTGTGTGTGTTTCAAAGGAAACCGCTATAAAAATATCAACCACTCAGAGTCTCTGCCACAGTCTGAAGGGGTCAGATAGGCAGTATGAATAGATATTTAAAGAATAGGTGCCATTTTTGGTTGACCAGCTCACAAAGGTGAAAGCCAGAGAGCTCAAGAGGTTTCCTCTCACATTTTAATCAACAGTTATCACGGCGCACGTCCTGTCAAACCGGATATAGTGCAATTCAACATAATCTACTGCGCAGATAATGCATACCCAATTCTGCACATCTCTCAGCATATTTGCAACAAGGGCTGTAATTCCTACATGCTTCATACTAAAATATGGATGAAAACGCCCAGTTTAAAGCGGAGGGTCTCTACCCTCATTCATTATATTCATTGTTCAGTGTGCTGAGTAAATACAACAATTTTGGGTTACTTCTAATACTTACAGACTGCACTACAAATACAAAATGCTGAAGTTTAAGTTATAATCAGATGTGCTGTACTTAATGGTGCGTGACGGCAAAGTAGTAATATTTTTAGAAGAACAATGATGGGTCAAGTTAGGAGATATTTTCATTCTGAGAGACGGTGCAGTGGTCAAATAAAGGAAGTGGCTAGTGGCCCTGCCTGCGGTGTTTGAAAGATTTTAGTGGTGTAAGTTGTGAACAGGAAGGAAGTTGCAGACACAGAATAAAGGGAGAAAAGGGAAGATTTGCCCAACGTCCGCATAAGCAGAAAATTTCAACACAACATTCACGCCACAATGAACATTTTAGAGATAAAATTTGCATGACCTGATGTGGATGTGGAGTTCACTTTATTAACAAGAGCCACCAGGAGATGTCATATCCCCCCAGCCCCCTCAAAATGTAAAAAACAAAAAAATTCCGAACTTGCAAAGGGCAGTACCCAAGCATATGGTTGATTGGTCTCTCACACATTCCAAAGAATGTTTCAAAGTTTAATGATGATGCATGATCGCTCGTAGAGTGAAAGGGACTCTAAAATGTGCTTGGCTAATGGCAACCACCTTGAGTGATTGATTGAGTTTATTTGGATAAAAATGTATACAAGCACATAAATGGTACATGCATATAAAATTAACTAAGGATAACACTTAAAAGCATTATTAAAAACACTTATTTCCAAAGTGGTCCTCCTGTTCGAGCAATCTTGTACTGACAGATACCCGAAGGACCTTAGTTAGGATTTACTTACATTAACTTAGGTAGGCTTCACTGTAATGGCCTTGAGATGATTGAGATTGAGGGATCTGAAATTCAGTGATGATTGGACATTGCAGTCAGGAGTTAGAGCTCACTCTAGCAATAGCGGCCATACCCACAAAATTAATTGGCTGATTGAGGCCACATCTTTTACAGTACAAACTCTATGTACTCAACATTAAATGACCTAGGTCAGAGGATGTTTTCACTAAATTTCAGGCAAATTGGTTGCACCAAGTAAGAGGACATAGTTTTAACATTTTACAAAAAAAATTCAAAATGGCAGAACATCAACTCATGCAAAATGGGTATAGCTTATATGGTCAGATTTGTGTGGACCCACAGAGTCCAGAGAAAACAAGAATTTTGTTTCCCTGACCTACGGTTCAAAAGTTATAGGCCAAAACATCAAGTTTGTCACAGTGCCACCTTGTGGTCAAGTGATCTAAAAATTCCACAATGGCAAACGGCACAACTTCAGCACATGGTTAACGTGTGCAAAGTTTTATGCAAAAACACCCAAAGGTTTTCCAGTCATGCTCCGGACAAGAAATGTGCACAGACAGACAGACGGACATACAGAGCGATAGCTATATCCCCCAGCAGAATAAGCCACACGCGATAATGAGGGATGGGGGGCCAAATTACTCCAGCAGAGTGGAAATATACAGCACACAAGACGGCACCCCCACCCCGGCTAGGTGTCACTTCCGCAAGGTGTCATTTGAATGCCAACAAACTCCCACCACCTGGAAATCTTTTTTTTGTGGATGAAGAGAAGCATTGTGTGAACTCTACTATAGTAAGACCAGAACAAACCAAAATCAAGGAAATCCTCGCTATATCATCATCATCATCATCATCATCACCACACTATAAAGCGAAGAATCTCTGTGTGTATGCATGTCCTTCAATTATTGACAGCTGTTCACCTGATCAACTTTTGTCTCAGTGGGTGTATTGCTGTGGACCCAAGGAAGTGCTGTGTCCAGTTTGAAGTTGTTCGGCGGAGCAGTTCGAGAAATCAAGAAAGCTGCAAACGCCAACACAACTCCAGCAGTAAGTGAATGGGTACTGCATGAGTATAACTAAACGTTGACATGTAGACACGCAACAGAAATTACGCAATTAAACGGCAACTACTTTCCACTGTAACAACGCAGTGCTTACTTCCTCTAGCAATGGGGCACAAAAAAGGGGAATTAAATATTTTCATGCCCATGTAAGCTTCTACACCTTCCACTAAATCTCCAAATAGCCCAGAGGACTTCACCTCGATAAACCCCATCAAACTTGCAAAAATTAAGAAGCATCTGAAGCCACAAGGCAGGCAGTCTGCCTTCTGCAACACAAACGGCATGAATGTTAAATCTAAACAGAGCCAAGCCTCAGAAATCCAAATCACCATTGCAAAAACCTCCATCTCTCTTTATACCTCATGCTGGCTTACCCACAATTCCAAAATCTCATTTGCAAAAGTTACACGGCGAAGGAAGGATTCTCGTCTGGTGAAAAGTATTCCTTTGGAAATACTGCAGTACAGTCCATGTCTGGCATCCACAGTCCACCAGCAAAAATAGACGCAAAAACACTGAACTTTATGAGTGACCGAATTTACGATGGTGACAAGTGCATTGGGCTAATAGAAGACAATAAAAGGCTCAAAATAAGCGGTATCGCATCGCAATTTGCGATACAAAATTCACAATTTGCGATGGGAATGACATGAGCCATGAGCAAATTGCGAGACGTGTGTTTTTTCACTGTGCTGGGTTCTGCGGGCCGCGGTCTAGGGTCCATCATGTTCTCTACTGCCGTGAGACGAGCCGGGTTCACCTGAGTGACTCGAGCTGACTCGGCTCGTGCATCCTGCGTCATTTGCAGTTCATTCTCTACTACGTGGCGAGCGCCACTTCTATGGTGAGAATCAACCTCGGACTCGGACTCGCTCCTATTGCTTTATGCGCTGTCGGCGAGGAAAGGTGTTGTCAAGCAGAATCAGTCATGACGTCGTCGGGAATTATACTTTAAACTGTTCGTGGGTGGATTGCAGAATTGGATCCAAAAAAGAAGTGGCTGGCCTATGAATTGACTGGCAACAACACTGTTCGTTCCTTGTATTACAAGCTGTGCCGGTGTTCTGACAATTTGTGCTGCCTTGTCAAAAAAAAAAAAAAAAAAAAAAAAAAAAATGCTTCCGTAATGCAAAGCGATCGTAAAGTCTTTGTTTTCGCCGTAATATTGCAATATGAATTACTATACAGTAGCAACTTTGTCATTTGTTTTCTTACCATAACATAAGCTGATGTTATAATGAGTTGGATAAGTTTGTTTAAAGACATATGCCGCATGCCATAATCATCCAATCTCTGCGTTTTCAGGAAAACCCAGCGTGTACATGCAAGTATATATACGCTAAAAGGTCGAAAGGCGCACCAAAAAAAGACGTATATTTATATTTGAAGATACTTGAGATGTGAACGAAGAAATAGAGCTCAAGATTTTAGGTTTGCGCAAGCGCAGAACCGCGAGGTAGCATATTTTGATAGGCAGCAAAAATTGACAGAACACCTGAAACATAAGGCTGAGCTAACTGTGCTGCGGAATTACAACAAAAACTGGGTGGTTGGCGACGTTACTGGCAGTGCACTGAAAGTGGTCCATCCTAGTTGAATATAATGGTGTATATTTCAAGCCAAAAGTCAGGTCAGTGACTGAGTGGTATGGTCACTAACTTTGGAGAATGTAGATTTTTTAATTCAGTATTAAACTAAGCCAAAGTAAAATGAGCTGTAAAGCAATGCTGGTACATTCAGGCTGCTGACTGTTTTATGTAGATTCCTAGTCCTCAAGTCCAAGGAGATGAAGACTAAGTCAAGTTAAGTGTGTAATCTAGTTTCCTATCTTTCATCAGGGTTCAGATGGGTCAAGGGAGACCTGTGTTATTTTGTACTGCTTTGGTAAATAAACCAACTCAATTTTGAAGTGAAAAATTGTCTTTATTCTTTAAAACAAAGTCCTTAAATGGTGCGACAAAAATTGCTACACATAGCACCAAAACTGCTAATCAAATCAAGACCTTGATTAGCAATTCGCTACGCAAGCAAAAAAAAATTTTTTGAGCCTCGACAAACTCAGTAGAAAGCGATCAATTTTAAAAACAATTAAAATATAGAAAAATGGGAACGACAGGGTGTCTCAATTAATTAAGGTTCAGTTCTAGTTTGTGTTTTGGAGCCCCTGGCCAGAAATCAAGTGCCAGCCCCAACAGGGATATATGCAACATAGGGCTGAAAGAATGAACTAAAGGATAGTAAAAAATAAATAAAGTGCAAAAAAAAAAAAAAAAAAAAAACATGCATACGGTCTCTCACCATTCTCTATCTTTCTCCTCATTATAAATAACCTTGTGGGGTGCCTTTGGGCTAAATTATGAGAGCGTAAGCACAAGAAAGTAGTTTTTTTATGTCTGTGGTGAGAGTTACAGAGAATGATGACGTGCCTGTAAAGGTTTAAGACTGCTGCTGAAGAGTTAGGTTTGCAGAAAGGGCATTACATCAGAAATCAAACACTTTCAAACTTTTCCCTTTTAATTAAGGCACTTACTTAATGTGGATTTTCATTTTCCAAGTATTCCACTTCAAATGCATGAATATTGCCCCTATCGAAGATGTACAAGATGTGGGCGCTGTATTTGGTCCCAAGATGAGCATTGTAACCGAGCCCTAGTTTAAGACTTGTTGATCGCTTTGCCAATGCGACGAGACGGCTCCTTGCCATGAGCAGAAACAACGATCTTCGCTCCGACTCCACACCAGTCTTAAAAGTGGAGGCATAGTTTCTGACAGGATTTGCACCTGTTATTTTTTTGTACCACGGAGCACAACTATCTGAACAGCAGAACACAATGCCTGGGAACCTTCCTCACTTACTTTTACGTAACCACGTGGGATGTCTTTAACAGAAAACCCGTCGTAATGATGGGTCAGGCATTATGAAATTACAGCATATGAGAGTTTTTCCCCTCACTGTCCCTCCAGTAGCACACAAGAACACGAATGGTTTGTTGTGACTTGATCAAATGGTGAGATTGCGCCTTATCCAGAATGACAAGATAATAATTCTCGGCAAAATCTCGAACCACTAGGACTCAGTGTTCTGGCAGGAGCTCATCCCTCACCTGCTTTTAATATCGACTTTTCATTTTGGTGATCAAGTCAAAGCAACAGAGTCCGAGATGGACGTTTATAGATGAATCAATGTAATGGTCACCAGCTTTCTTTCCTCAAGGCTTTTTTATCTACTTGTGGTCGATTCAGCCAGTAACCTCACATCAGGGGAGTAAGCTGCTGCAACGAGCTTACAATAGTGCCCATTATAGAGCGAGTAAAGCGTTATCAGCTTGTGACCAGTGGTTTAAAAATGAAAAGTGAAAGTTCTTCACGCGTTCATCTGGCTTTGCAAAGTATGTATTTACAGAGATTTGGTCTTTCTATTGAGGCAATGTCCTTTCAACTTCCTGTTCTTCAGTTATGTTAAGATAAACAAATGGAAAAACTGAAGTAACATTCAAGGCGAAAAAGGATTTCATAGGCAAAATGAAGGGTTCATGCGTTAGATGTGAGCCTTGCATCTGAAGTTTACTGCAGCAAAACCAGGAGCGAGCTAAACTTGGAAAATTCACATGATAATAGGTGCCCACCCAATAACAGAACCAACACTCAATAAATATATTTTAAACATCAGAGTTCACGTGTTTCAATCCATTTAAAATTTAAGGACAACAAGCCAGTCAGAAATTGCAAAGGTCCCCCACCAAAGATCGGACTCAGGCACACACAAACGAAAGGACACAACTTAAATCAACAGTCTCCCAACCAACTCATTGGGTGGCAGGGGACAATCAGCTAATTTGATGAAATCAACCAACTTCAAACAAAGAGTGTCGAACTTGCAGGTAAGTAACCCTATTTTTCAGCTTCCCGATAACACATGAACCATATCGTGGAGTTATTTCTAAGGGTGTCTTAAATAAGTAGGGTGGAGGTTCTACAGAAGCCCTTGTCTCTTGAATAGTTGGTCATTCAGATTAATCAAACCCCATTCTGACTCCCACACATGCAGGTGAACACGTATTTAAAAAAAAAAAAAAAAACTGTTAAAATTTAAAAGGGCGAGGTCAGTGCGTAATGATTTCCGACAGAATGACACAGAGGCGAGGCCTTGGCATGTAACTGCGTAACCACAGCCAAGCTTGCACAACTAAACAAAAACACTCCCTCCAATACTTCACACTGTGAGAATTGTGGAAAATATTTGCCATACAGGGCTTCAAAATAAACTATACAATGAAAAAAGGCTGATATCTGTTTTGCATCACCAAAAAAAAAAAAAATCACTTAAATGCAAATAAAATTAACGCACTGAAACGTGCGAGCCAGAAGTTGCAGTATGGACATCTGCAGTTGAAAAAAACACAAGACTAATGCATCAATTTTTTGTTTCCATTTTCAACATCACTATTTAAACTCAAAAATAAGCAAAGTGCATGTCCCTGCCATCGAGATTCATCACCTGCGGTCCAGGGGTGCTGATGAACACATCATCATCATCCTCTCCAGGTCTGCGGTAGCCTTTAAAAGAGCGCGGCACTCTAAACATGGTGCTTGTTGGCGCGCTAGACTTTATGCTCTCATTTCCTACATCTCTCCTGACTGCACCTCTCTTCGCTGGCCTGTCTGTCAGTCAGTGTGAATCCTCTCCCTGCTGTCTGTGGAGTGAGACCTCCTGCTCGATCACACACATACAGGGAGACACACAGACACACAGGAAGTAGCTGAGGGGAGACATACCTCTCGACTTCCTCCTACTGCACAACCGCAAGTGAAGTGAAGCCCGCCTTCTGACTCCAGCGAGCAGAGAAAGAAACTCTGAAACCTCAAGTCTACACTACATTGACCCCATGGAACAGTGGTGCCCGAGAATAGCACCCCAGAAGCCTAGACTGGAGGAAAGGGCATAAATTTGGTTTGAACATTGGGGGTTGAATAGACAACGCAAACCACATTGATGATAATTTGATTATTGGGGGGGGGGGGGTTAATCATGCCTCCAACTTCTCTCAATACATTGGGCATATGCCTGGAAGAACCCAGAAGCAACACACTCTGATAGCACCAATTTCTGTGAACACCAGGAACCAGGAGTGCTTCCAGCAGAAGGAATGATCCATGTTCCCTTTATCAATTTCAGCTCAACCCTCAGCTGCCCGATGCAGACAAAACTATAATCTGCAAGTGAGCCAGACCACTTCCCCTGAGTCTGGAGAGAGTAAAGACCCGAGTAAAGCCTGTAAGGATCTGAGTGAACATGAAGAGTGGGGGGGGGGTAACCGAGGTAACTGGGCGGGGGCAAAGCCATACATCACCCCCTTTAAGAGGGGCTGTTTCCACCAGGCAAGAGGATAAGTTATGCCTACACTGTTCTTGTATCCAATGCCCTGATGTGGAAAGTAGCAGTTAGATTGATTATGTGTGCGTCTATGTCAGGGTGGGGGTGGGGGTTGGGGGGGCGTTGGCGCTCCCAGGCAATGCGAAAAAAATCAATTTGTCTGGCCGTGTATGGTTTTTAATACTGAGCCGAGTTCAAGGGTTTTTTTTTTTTTTTTTTCTCCATTGCTGAGACAGAAGAGCAGCAGATAAACAAATGGTGTGCCCCCTTTTGGCAGTATTTAAGCAGTGCAGTTTGTTCCCCAAAGAACAAGGAAAGGCAATATAAACCATAATTCTATTTCAATTCTGCTCCAAAAACTGGAGCCTTGGGGCTTATGAGAACACCAGCGCTGACAACTTTGAACACTGCACAGTGGGGCGTACCGCAGCCGCTACATGTGTTGTTAAAAAAAATTACTTTATTCAGAACTAGAAAGAAATGAATTTCCAGCCAAGCTTTCGCCCGCCACTTTGGGGGGAAAAGGTGAATCATTTTGCCTCAGACTTGCAGTGATAAATATAAATGAAATCTGCCAGCTACAGGAAAGCACAGAATGGAATCAGTCACTGGCAATTACAGATAGGAGACCCATCTGACATCTTTCGGAATTCGGACTCCGCCAGCGCGCAAATCGTTGAGAAGTGTGTCTGCTGAATACAGAGCCGGTTCTCTTGATTCCAGAGCGCCTGATAAATTAGCCATTGGCCTTGAGAACGTGCCAGGTCGCGGCGGCGCGAGGTGGAATTCATTAATAAGCCGCTTTCACACCGGACGCGAAACGAATTTTTCGCACGACAGGTTACATTCCAAGTCAATGCAAAGACGCGAATATTCGCGTCTTTGCATTGACTTTGAATGTAATCTGTCGTGCGAAAAATTCGTTTCGCGTCCGGCGTGAAAGCAGCTATACTCTCCAGTTCCGCAGCCTGTTTGCGACATTTTGAAGCTCGCTTGATGTTTTATTCATTTCGGCGTAAAAACCGCAAATCGTAAATTCCGGTCCAGGCACTTGGGATTTGAGCAGGGGTGTAGGGACGGCGTTTGGCTGCGGGGCGAATTTTTCCTCCAAGGCAATCTCAGAAAGAAGAATTAATGAAGCTCGCGGTCAGCACAGGGTCTCTACCTGCTCTCCACGCGCAAAATGCGAGAGGAATAAAAAATTTCCTCTACCACTACACAGAAAAAAAATAATAAACTAAAGTACACTGGTTTATAGAGACAACACATATGCGGCTGTGAAATTATTCAGCTGCTTGGCAGATGTCCCTAATTCAGTCAAACCACACCACCCACTCATACTGCTGGATGATCACTGAAGTACCATCGTGAAGTATTTTGTACCGGGGAAAAGACAACAGCTACCCAACTAAGGAGTCAGCCCAAAATTAGTCCATCATTCGAGCACCTCAGCTTTAGTAATAATGGAACTCCCTGATAAGTACCCCAGACTATTTTCCCTCACCCTTGAAGGAACTAAGCAACACAATCAATAAGTTATCACATAGGATTTTGCATTTCCCAAACGTATTACATTGAGGATTCAAGATCAGGCTGCATCGTGAGAAGCTCATGGGAAACCCAGCTATATCACTTCAATTATATTGAATTAAGGTCATTTTTCCATTAAAAATTTAATAATTTCACTGAGTAATCTATTGCTTCCTGAAGACCACAGGAATAAAATAACCTGAGCATTCAATAACATAATGATTATGATCTGTAACACTTGGTTCCTGCCAACTTCCTTTGCTATCTTCCTCCCCATCTGTGCAGATAACATAAACGTTCATCCTCCTTCTAGCATGTTTTCAACTATTTGACACGTTTAATATTTTTTCAACTATTTGTATTTATAGTGCTAAATAGTATGTTAATGCTGAGGATCAATAAGTCTCTATAACAGACTATTCTTTTTTCATGGTGATGGATGACAAATTATTCAGCATTGACGTTATGTAATTTTACACCCTATTGAAATTAACCATCTAAAATATGGGTTGTTTAATTTGGCTTAATTTCAAATAATTGCTTGAGGTGCCAACAATTTTCAGAAAAAAAGGGAAACTTTTCTCCATGTTTGAACAGGACAACTATTAATCGAGTTGCTCATTTTATGCATCCACCTTTGCGCTTCATTTTTATCTAGGGCGCCAGTAATCCCGCATTTAAATGGATAGGTAGACCCCATATGATCATCCCACAGTCATTTTATCATCTTGCGCTGTTCAGCGCACATACATAGGCAAAATTGCAAAATGCTTTTCATTAAAATCCCTTCAAAATACACCATTCATCTACTACCCAGTAAAACATACAGGCAAGTATTTCCATCAGCTGCGTCCCGAGAGAGTTTCTGATTTTAAACAATGTTTCGCAGCAATGATTCGAGTGCCAGACAATGAACAGCGACAGCATGCCCCAGCTTCTTGCTGTTCCACTCTACATCCTCCAGGTGTCTCCCTCTGGCCAGAAAGCCGGGAAGGAGCCAGTTGCGTCTAGCTCGGTACGGACGACTGTAGCTGTGAGTGAGCCACTCATAAAATGACCTGAGCATTCTTGTAGCCCCGGCACCTGATCATACAGCAATGACCATGGTTGACTCGTTGAGTTGAGCCCTTCTTGTCTTCCTTAGCCGCACCAATGGGGTTACCTGTACAGAGGCGTCCCTTCCACTGGGCCCCTCCGGCTGAGCTTTCACACATTCCTCGCATTAGAGCATGAGCCAACGGGAGACAGACTCCAACACAGAGCATAACAGTGGCACAGTTCACCAAGGACAGATGATGACCTGGCGCTCGGCCACCCTAAATCAGAGTTATGTAATGGCACAGGCCTTGTTATGTGTCCCCACAGTGAGTTATCCTTACGTTGGGACCATTTCATTTTCAGCGGATAGAAAGCATCGAGTTACTTTGATTTACACTCCAAGCCAAGCCCTCCTTTAAACCCACCGGCCACATATTTCACTTTATGACTCCAGGAAGAGCAGCATAGCTCACGCAGGTCAACAGAGCCGTTACCAGGATATCCATGAAGGCACAGCAGACGCACAGAAGCCCATCGTGATATATGACTGAGAGAAAGGAAGACCAAGTGTAAGCCAGATTTTTACTGGAAGCTTGCAGTGAAGTTATGGCATGACCAAGCATGACCAAAAAATAAAATAAAATAAAATAAATAAATAAAAATAATTATACGAAATAAATAAATAAATAATTTGGCAAGCCAGTGGGAATTTTAATCCCACCAATTAATAAAAAAAAAAATAAAACTCTCATTAAAACAGCAGAAAATATGTGGGATCAAAAGCAACTGTTTTACTCAGGAGAGCATGAAAATACACCAAGTGCTACCACAAATGGAAATGCGAATGTACAGTCTGGGTGAGTTGTGAAGGTTGTTGATGGTGCTGTTTCGGACAGTAACATGCTGTCGGCCTCAATGTCAGTGATAGTGTGATCTCAAGGGACTGAAGAGTAAGTGAGGGGCGGGGGAGGTGGGAGCGTTCTTGACAAAGCCATCACATTTACTGTCAGGAAATTCCACAGGCTTCAACTGCCCCAACACATCCCCTCCAACAGATGCGTTCACTAATACTTTCCCTATTCCCTTGTAATCTCACACTCTCTCCTTCCCCACTTACACAAGTATGCACAAACGCTCAAGTGCACAGCACACACACTAACATATACTGACACACACACACACACACACACACACACACTCTCATAAGGTCTCCCCATTTCACGTTCACAAATTCTCCAACACTTAATCATTCTCGCATCCCACACACATCCTCTCATTCAAGAGGGTTCGGAATAACCATAAATATGACATTAACAAAAGCTCCTTGATACCAGCTCAGTGTCAGAGTGCGTGACAGGGAGAGCAGTATCATGGCCAGCAGGAGAACAGTCAGCCCAGGACTCTGAGCACAGTCTGCAGTCAGATCTGGAGTAAATTTAGCAAAAATTGCTTTTTGCTGCAGTGCTTGACTGTAAAGCAGATAATGGAAGCCAAGTACAGGCCAGATTCATCCTACAGACACGAAGGACAGCAGCCAACCATCAGATTTCTTCACTCTTGCACCTTCTCCCTCAGGCTCCAGTCCTCCTAATTCCCTCATTGCTGGAATGACCAGACACATCCAGATTAACCTGTATGTTTTGCTTCAACAAGTTTTGTTCAGACAAAATCTGTGCCGGTGACAAATCTGCGAGATTTAACACAAGCTAGCACATGCTAACTCTAAACCCGCTAAAGTTAAAGGAGCAGAAAAGGTCTCTCGGTATACATTGAGAATCCCCTTCCCAGATTTCCGTAACCATTCCACGATTCAGAAGTGTAGGCGTATTGACACAAGAGAAGCCATTTACCTTTTCTTCTGCCACCAAGAGGCTCTGAAGAAATGTCATCTCTGTCCAGTTCAGGAAATATACAACAGCAAAAAGAAGCTCTCTTCCCTTTTGAAGCCATATAAAATGACAGGAGGCGCACCTCTCCCTACACCGTAACACCTGAGGGACGTTTGCTGCCGTACAGCCAACCCCGAGTGTGGCAGGGTGTGGTCAGGCCCCATGGAAGATCCAGGCCGCTGCTGCACGTGGTGTTGGTGGGCAAGCAAACTCCCCAAGAATGGGCCAAGAGGAAAACTCAAGGTATCACACCAACGATGCTGACTAGAACCAAATGGACAGCCACAATTTACAGTGAGCTTACAGGGTGGGCCAACATCCACATTAATGGGTGAACAGGATGGGTATAGGTCCTTTGGACCCCATACCAGTTGGACCCATACCTGTTGGACCCTAACTGAATGGACCCAGTACTAGTTGGACCCCAGACCAGTTGAACCCCAAACCCAACCCAGTTGGACTCTACGCTGTTTGGACCCCAGACCCTAACCCTAACCCTAATCCTAACCCTAACCCAACTGGTCTGGGGTCTAACTGGTCTAGGGTCCAACCTGCCTGGGGTCCAAATGGTATGGGGTCTAAACGGTTAGGGTCAGGGGTCCAACTTGTAGGGGTCCAACAGGTACAGGGTCCAAATGACCCATTCCCAACAGGAACCCACGAAAAGGTCTCTCAAGTCCTTTTTTTAATGTCAAAAATAAAAACAAGTCTCTTTCGGGCTCAGTCCAAGCATAGCCTGAGTGATGGCTCAGCACTCGCCTGAGACCAAACCGGGGCTGTCACTCATCGTTTCCCCGAGCCCACATGCCGAGCTCGTCAGAAATGCCCCCTTGCTCCCCCCTTCCCGCTGTTCTGCCAGTGAATGCGGACAGGACTGCTAAATAGGGGCACGTGGCCCCAGGGAGAGGCCCCCAGACCACTGGGCTGTGGGTGGGTGGTCCGACCAGCCTCCCCACATCCTTCATCCCCACCGAGGGGCCGGCGGTACCAGAGAGCCAGGCTCCAGCGGCTCCGCGCTCGCCCACCCAACACACAGCAGACACAACATCAGGAGAGGAACTCCGTGTTCCCGCCACTTCGTGCCTCGAGGCCAAACTCCCGGTTCCGCCCCCGCTCTGCCTCCTCGTTTGCATACGCAGCGGGGCTGCCTGCCGCATTCCTCCCGTTTCCCGCGGTTACGCACAGCCTGACCGTACCACAGCACTGGGACTCCTCCTTAAAACCTCCCCGAGCACTAGCGTACCCACTGAGGGGGCACAAACACACAGACACATTAACAGCTAAAAGCTTACAGCAGGAGTGTAGCGACAGACCCGGCCTCGAGCTACAGGGGGAGGGGAAAACGCTACACGTTGGTGTTGTCTCTAAAAGCTTGGGCAAAAGCACCTGAGCCGTCGTCCAGATTTTCTTAATGTGTCATCGAAAGTATAAGGAGGACAATGAGGGAGAGCAAGAGTCACTGACCACAAACGGACCAACCGGGGATCTCGCAGATGGACTCACCAGACCCACCCTGCTAGCGCCCGTCTGTCGACGTCCACAGAAGAGTGCCCTGGGGGGTCATTGCTGCTCTTTTATTGAGCAAAATAAATAATGAAGAACATTTTTGGGGGTCACATCCTACATTGAGAGTTCACTGGCACCAACAGTCAGCAAAAAAGAAGGCACAATAGCTCTCATTGACTCAAAGGAGCGACCGCACTGCCAAACACCTTAGTGGCAGATTGTCACTTCCATTTGGATCAACATCCCCAGCTGGATTGGTTTGGTTTACACCGCTGACCTAGTTCTCAGCAAAACATCCAGAAACCCCAGTCAAAACATTGGCTGGACTGAGTACTGTTTTTTAATACTGACCTTTATACCTTCTAAAGACCAACTGGTCATTCGCTCAGTGTAATTTCCCTAATGGTATGGACTAAGACAGCTTTAGGATATGCAGTGATGGAGGGATACTAATTGGGGCAGACAGGAGGTGGGAGGGGGGAGGTGGTGGGACAATATGGCATCAGCCGTGAGCCTGAAGCTCACCAGTGAGTGCACCTAATACCCACAATGCAGTGCAGCAGATTAGCAGAGCTTAAGTAGAACTTCAAACCAACACTGCATTACCTGAGGCTCCATTGTCAGTACTGTTTTACCTGTGGCCAAAGCCTGTGATGAAACGCCTTTGTAGACGCCTTGAAAACCCCTCACTCAGTAACATACGGTCACACGGATTAAGAGCATTCCTTTACTGGAAATTAGCGCCATTGCTAACACCCAGACAGCTGAGAACAGAGCCTCCACCTTGTGGCTGATCCTCTCCTAATGCTTGAAGTGTGATTGGCTCCTGCTAATCAGACTTAATCAGCAGTGCCTCTTTCGGCTGTGCTGTGCTGGGCATAGACTTAGCAACGGTGAACAGGCACAGGCCAATGCACAGTCCAGCTCTCACACTACCAACTGCTACCTACCACACACACTCAAACAAACAAACATACTCACACGCACACACAAACACATGCATACACACAAATACACAAACATACACGCACCGGAACAGACAAACATGCACATATAGAAGCATCACGCGCGCGCGCACACACACACACACACACACACACACACCAGCACACTTACAGCGAGAGCAAGCACAAACGCACATCTCACAACCACAAGGTGAAACACCAAAACCATAAGATCACATAAAGCATGCACAATACACTTACAGAACGTGAGAAGGAGCGGATGTCATTACATCACTATGACTACACACACATGCATGCACACACATGTAAAAGTAACATCCAGTGCATGGTCAGCATACCGGAAAAACTGCATCAGTATGAAATAAACATCCTTGACATGATGGACAGCGTTTTAGCCTGAAAGATTCATTTGAAGACGGCAGCACATTAAACCAATATACTGCATGTACAACCCCAATTCCGAAATAGTTGGGACGAAGTGTAAATTGTGAATAAAATGAAAACCCAATGACTTTCAAATCACACCAGCCAGTACTTTATTCACAATAGAACAGAGATAACATAGCAAATGTTGAACCTGAGAAATTTTATAATTTTATCCACAAAATGAGCTCGTTTCAAATTTGATGGCTGCTACATGTCTCAAAAAAGTTGGGACAGGGGCCTGTTTACCATGGTGTAGCATCCCCTCCTCTTTTTAACACAGAGTGGAGGCGTCTGGGCATTGAGGAGACAGGTTTCTTGAGTTTAGCCATTGGAATTTGATCCCACTCTTGTTTAATACAGGCTTCCAGCTGCTGGAGAGTTTTGGGTCTCCTTTGATGGACTTTTCGTTTTTTTAAGCGCCAAATATTTTCAAATCGGTGAAAGATCAGGACTGCAGGCAGGCCAGTTCAGCACACGGACTCTTCTACTACGAAGCCATGCTGTTGTAATAGCTGCAGTACGTGGTTTTGCATTGTCCTGCTGAAATACACAAGGCCTTCCCTGGAATAGAGGTCATCTGGAGGGGAGCATATGTTGCTCTAAAATCTTTAGACACCTTTCAGCATTCATGGTGCTTTTTAAAACCTGCAAGTGTCCCACACCATATGCACTAATGCATCCCCATACCATCAGAGATGCTGGCTTTTGAACTGAACGCTGATAACAGGAGGGCTGGTCTTTCTCCTCTTTAGCCCGGAGGACACAACGCCCATGATTTCCAACAAAAATGTCAAATTTGGACTCGTCTGACCACAGGACACTTTGCCACTTTGCTACAGTCCATTTTAAATGAGCCTTGGCCCACAGAACATGGCGGGGCTTCTGGATCATGCTCAACAATGGCTTCCTTTTTTGCATGATAGAGTTTTTAGGTGGCATCTGTGGATGGCACGGCGGACTGTGTTTACAGACAGTGGTTTCTTGAAGTATTCCTAGGCCCATTTAGTAATGTCAATGACAGAATCATGCCGGTGAGTGATGCAGTGGCGTCTGAGGGCCCGAAGATCACAGGCGTCCAGTAAAGGTCTTAGGCCTTGTCCCTTACGCACAGAGATTTTTCCAGTTTCTCTGAATCTTTTGATGTTATGCACTGTCGATAATGAGACCTTCAAAGCCTTTGCAATTTGACGTTGAGGAACATTGTTTTTAAAGTATTCTGCAATTTTTTTAAGCAAGCCTTCACAGGTTGGAGAGCCTCTGGCCATCTTTACTTCTGAGAGACTCAGCCTCTCTAAAACATCCCTTTTATAGCCAATCATGTTACACACCTGATGCCAGTTAAGTTAATTACTTGCTAAATGGTCTTTCAGCTGATTCTCTTATATATTAATTGCTTTTTCAGCCCTTTTTTTGCCTGTGTCCCAACTTTTTTGAGACCTGCTGCAGCCAGAAGATTTGAAATAAGCTCATTTTGTGAATAAAAATGTAAAACTCAGTTTCAACATTTGAAATGTTATCTATGTTCTATTGTAAATAACATATTGGCTCATGTGATCTGAAAGTCACTGAATTTTGATTTTATTCACAATTTACACTTTGTCCCAACTATTTCGGAAATGGGGTGGTACATTACTGGTCTGAGCAAGAGTTAAGTCTCAAAACTTTTTTATGAAACCTAATCATCTTCATAAATGGTGAAGAATAACCATTTTCATTTACAGAGTACCTAAAGAAGTCAGTCAATGCAAATTTCTATTATTTATACCCAAAAACCCCAAGATAGACAGACTGCAGACTGTAGAAACAACTTCCTGGAAAAATGATCGATTTGCATAAAACCTCCATTCAAACTGTAAAATTACAGCTGCCACGACTGGTGCCACTATTTCGCTTACTGCCGATTGCCCAAGGCAATTTATTGAGCAGCAATCCTTTGTAAGAAGTCATCTTTAATTCAGCAAATGAAATACTGAATGTACTCGGTCATATTTTCATTGGAAAGGTGATAATGGGGGCTCCATATTTTGGGAAAAATTAAGCTTGTCTGTAATCCCTCTGAAACCAAGGGAACTGCATCGCACACAGCAAATAAGCAGTCATTAGCCTTAATCCCAAAAATAATAAGAACCTAGTTTGAGGAAATTCTTTAGCAAACATTCATTAAAAACCTTTAATTAAAAAAATATATTAAATAAGTAAAAACATCTCTGCCCTTCAGCTTCTGCTGTATCTCAGCAGATTAACCCCTGAAGTTCTTCTGATCCATGGACCAGTAAGGCCAACAAAATCTGTTCAAAACTGTCAGGAACTAGTCTCTTAGCAGGCAAGAGACACAAAAAGCAGGGTCAGCGCTACATTTCCCAGCATGCCTTTGTGCAGGAAGAGGTGGGCAGGATGTACAGCCTGTAGAAGAGCCTTCCTGCTTCCAGGGATACAAGCGAGCCGAGATGGAGCCTTGCAGGCAGACACAGATGTCAGCAGCTACAGACGCACCCCGGCAGACTAACATGTAGGCCTATCTGTGAAACCCTCGCATCCTCCAGCTCTAACGCCTCAGCAGTAAAATGGCTGCCTTCTGCACTGTACACCCAGAGTGCATTGGAAGACCAAACACCAGTGTACTATGTATTTAACATCACGGCTATTGTGCAGTAGTTGCGCACTAAATGTAAATGTATGGGTGTAGTACGTATGGATATTCAGTGAGGCGACGATGTTCGCCTGGATGTGTTTAATACAATAAAGTATACTTGTGCTCCCATGATAATGAAAAAATATGTTAATTAACAGAATGGAGTAGATCAATGACTGAATGTAAAACTACAACAAACAATGCTTGTAACACACTAAACTAAGAATTGTGTGTGTGTGCGCTCTGTGCATGTGAGAGAGAGCGTGCACGTGCGAGACCATGAATGTGTCAGTGTGAGAGAGAGTGAGAAAGTGCGTGTGTGTGTGTGCGTGCGTGTGCCTGTGTGTGTGTGAGTGTGTGTGTGCGCGCAAGAGAGAAGAACAGCAAACGGTTCTGCAGGAAACAGGTTCAATGCCAAGCTGCATGATAAACATACCAAAGCACGTCTCAACAAAGATGGAGTACCAAAGACTTCATCACTACGCTGTACGGGTCACCACAGGTCACAGAATTCAAGGCTTACAAAATTAATCTAATACATGCGGTGAAAAAGATTTCCATTGTGCTGGAGGAAAGGACTGATTTTCTCTTCAACTTCTGTAAAGTATTATCTGTGGCTTTAAAAAATGTTTGAAGTCAACAACAATTAGTATTATTAACTACAGAAAAAGTACAGAAACAGAACTCAATAACTAGCAATTGCTGAAATGCTTGCAATGGTTTTAATTTTTATTTATAATATATCATTATTTATACTTTCTGTAATGATTGTAAGTAACCACATCAATTAACAGTGGTTAAACCAGTTGGAACAGTTGCAGCAACTATCACCCTCTGTGGTTACACTTGTTTCTATGGTCCCATTACCCAGTGCCTGTTATGGGTTCAGAAACAATAAGACTAATTGAACATCAGTGGTTGTAAAATAAGGGCACAATATTATGCCAAATCAGACCTCTGCTCATGACAGCTGAGTCCTGAAGCCAGGTCCCACGGACGCCAGTGACACAAAGGCATTCGTCCCTGATTTACCAAAATGTGCAATTTTTGAAGAAACCCAACTAGAGCCGGAGGCGAGGAATGAGCAGCGGCCCTCTAACAAAAGGCTCTGATGAGGAGAAGAGGAACAGACAGGAACGGAATGGAGGACAGAGGGTCGAGGGCCATTGATTGCCCTGTGCATTAACTTGGAGACAAGTGCTCTTGGTACAGACAGAACAATCAACAATGGCCAATCACGAGGCTCGCTCGCTCGAAGACTGGTGGTGAATGAGAATGGTGATGGAGGAGAGTGGGGCGGTGAGTGTTCCCTCACTAGCGCTGGTCTTTGGGAAACAAAATTACGAGCTTCAGACCCCACTGCCTTTCTGTATCAAATGGATCATTCCCATTACACAGAAAACCAGGAGAAAAATCACGATACTGGGAAAATAAGGCCAGTAATGTGCCTGAAGTCTGAACCACTATGTTGGAGATGGTCCAGTTATTCAGGTCAGTCCAACAGTTGGATGGATGGACTACATTATTCAATAAACTCTGCATATGTCAGGAAAATTCTGCACATATGGAGATCTAAGGTGCCCTTGTTTAACACTGGCACCCTTAATAAACACTTTGGTTATGAATTAATGTTATGTGTTGATTTCAAAACATTAACACAAATGGTATCCTTTAATTGAAATACAATGACTGAAAGGAAACAAAGATTTCAAGAAACAATTATTTTTTCTCAAAACCATGCATGCCACAACTATTTGATCCCCTTCAATAAATACTTTGTGCAGCCTCCCTTTGTTAAGATAAGACTGGAGTCATCTCCTTTAGCATATGAGAGGCTCACAAACTTTCTGTCTGTACTCTTTTGTCTTACTCATGGTAATGGATGACTATGGGAAACTGGCCGTGTGTCACCTTATATTTATACCCAAAAGACACAGGAGGCTTTAAGTGACCTTTAACATTTTCCTGATTATCATGACGAACAAACAGTAGAACAAGACTGGGGACTATACTTCTGCAAGATTTTGATTATAAAATTTTCTATTGGTACAAATGATTGTGGCACACGTTTTGGGACAAATGCTTTTTCAATATATATATTTTTTTTGCCTTAAAATATTTTCTTCAAATTCAAGGTTAGATTTTTGTCAGTATTTTGAAAAAAAAAGACTGGGAGGATTAAGATTAAACCCGTTTTCATAGACTTTGCCAAGGGTGCTGATATTAGAAGAGGGCACTATATGGCCTTCAGCAGTGGTCAGCACAATCTCTCTGAATAACCCAACAAACAGAGACAACGCAGCTAACAAAAGAACTGCATTCATGTAAAGTGAAGAGTGAAACCATCCATAAAACTACTATGCACCCTCACCTGAGCGCACATGAATCATGCCAACGCAAAGGTGCAGTCAGCCCATTATCACTCAAGTGGAAAACAGTCTAGAACAAAACTGCATCTTGCCACCAAACCCTTTTTTCAGTTTTCACTTCCTGTCTTCATTTATTAGAATGCCTGTCAACAAATCTTTCGGGAGGAAAAAGCTGCACAACAAAGCAGTAGTGACAGGCACAACGCCCCTTTACTCCCATAAGACATTGCCAAGGTGCTTTGTGCAGCCAAGGGCAACTGATGCATCAATGTAACCTGAAAGCCAGCAGCACAGCCATTCCATAAGGTGCAATGCAGCAAAAAAAAGTAAAATACTTAAGACCCAGGACAAGGCGAGAACTCGCTGAATGACCACCGAACACAGCATTTCCTTCACCAAGGGTCCACTCCTACACAAGCTCCAGGTGCAGGAGAGGTTCGTGTTTGGGTAGCAGACAGGTACTTACAAGGTAACGAGGAGTTCTCTGGTACAAGTTCATCGTTCCAGGTGAGAGCGCGGTCATCCTTCAGCAGCGCGGGCCGGAAGGACTGCAGCTACGGGATCTGAGGCTATATTTAGTCCCAGGGTATTCTCTTTAAACGGGGAGGCTTATTAACAGCCTGACCTCGGCCGTGCACAGGGCTTGCGTAACAGGGACGGGAAGGGAAGCAGAGCTGCTTGCCGCTCGATGGTCTGGCCAGTCAGCAGGTTTATGCTTAGAGGGCAGAGATTACAGTAACTCCCGCTCGTAGCACACATTCTGAGAGTAAAGCCCCGAATTTCACTTATCTATGGCTGCGCGGCGAGAACTCACCACTTTCAGTGAACAGAGGCACAGATTATTTGCCCTAGTCCGTTAAATAGGGACCCTCCGCACTCAACATTCTCCGTAGCTTCGCCTGAAGCCGGCCACAGCTGAAACCCTGTACCCCGGCAGGGGACGTCAACAAATTAACCTCCCGAAGAGAGAACTATTCAGGGACCATCTGTAAATTACATTCACCATAAATTCAACAGCGACCCTCAGTTAAGCTTAACTTTGGGCAATATCCTGGCATGCACTCAGCTCTACCAGTTCCCAGCTTCAGCCAGGGACCGTCCACATCCAGGGACAACGGAAAACACATGGCATTATGTGGATTCTCTACTGGCTAAAATTTATTGCCTGATTAGTAGCAGGCAAACGAATTTTGATTGCATATGTTATATATTGCTGAGATTATCACTGTCTCAAGAAAGAGACTGAAAGGCAAGGATGTTGGGTTCTCGATGAATTTGGGGCACAGTCTGTATAATTGTAGTGCATAACATTCCTCATGCATTCCGTTAAACACAAAACAACTTCAGTTTATTTGCAGCATATTATCATTCCATGAATACTAATCCTTTCTGGTTTTTTTTTTTTTTTTTTTTAACCAAAAGCATACGACTAAACAACATACGGCAGCCAATAAAAACCCACACCCATATATCTCTATCAGATCATCTAATCTCACACAGGTCATGAACAAACTCCATTATAATGCAAGGAGCGGACTGCTGCGAGACAGGAAGTAGCATTTCTGTGAAATACCCAGCAGCCTGTCATGATGGCAGCCAATCACAGGCACGCAAATGAGCAGACATGAGGAAACCAGCGCCGAGGGGTTTGAAAACTCTGGTTACCATGGCAATAAACGGGTACTAACACAGAGGATCCAAATCATCAGGCCTCGGGGGACGTGATTCTCGCTCATTCTGCCACACCCGTCGCTGGCCGCTTCGCTACCTGTTGAAGAATGCACTGGCATATTAGTCACCAGCTCAATCTGAGCATGGATCTCATATTTTACAGCAAGAGTCAGAAGTACCTCACCCAGCAAGCGCCGATGACCAGTGTTTAGAGGGGGATTGTGAATTTACAAAAGGAAGCCCTCTGGTTTGAGAGAACGCGACCATTCTTCAAACCACTACGTGCGCAAGCAGGGTAGTGCATGAGCACATCTGTTTAAGCATTTAGCTGTTTTTACATATAGAGTACCTCTCAAAATCTGGAATCACTGATAAATTTGCAGATTATTCCAAGGAATTGATACTTTCATCATTTTTTTTTTTTTTTTTTTTTTAACATACAACGGTCATAGTAATTTGAAAAATTTTGAATTATTATGGAATTATTTCTTAATCGATATAATGCTCCCTTGGTGAACAGAAGTTTCAGGAAAAAAAAAAAAAACAGAAATTACTCAGTGATTTCCGTGATTCCAGACCTTTCCTTTGACAGCACTGTGTGTGCATGTTTGTGTGGTGGTTATGTGAATGGGTGGTACTGTACGTGTGTGCTTGTGGTTTCGGGTTTGGGCTGGGGATTGTGTCACAGTGATTAAACAACCATCCCCATAGAGCCACACTCAGAGACTCACTGTCAAAGCCCTTCCAAAGGCTGGGTCAAAACGTGAAACAATTGTGCCACTGGAGCCTCATGAAAACCAACAGGAGGGCTCAGAGTGGTTGTCTCACAGGAAGTGAGGCGTGAATAATGACACAAGTGACGTGGCACTCGACTTCACAGGTACAGAACCCATGACTGCAAGTATGTGTGCACGCTGTTCAGTATTTTATGGTGTGCAAACAGCAGTATGGATATATGCAAGAGCATGGGTGTGTGACGGCGCGTATGTGAATGAGCTAGTGTCCCATATGAGTTATGTCAGTCTGTACATCTCCATGTGGTTCGGTTGGTCTCAAATACCAAAGATCACATTATAAAGAACCCTAAAAGCCAGAAAAGGCCATTTCGGTCCAAGAAGTGCACCAATTTAGATGTTCCACTTTTCAACAGCATGGCTTCCTCCAGCCGCCAAAAAAAAAAAAAAAAAAACACACACTTAGTGACCGTTCTGTGTTCTATGCAAAAATGACCTTTCTTGAGCGCCAGCTTGTTCTTCTTTTCAGCAAGCAGCAGACCTGAGATTTTCAGCCTCTAAAGGTCTCCCAAGCCTTGAGTCCACCAAGCAGTCCCATTCAGTTCAGTTTGTTACAAATTGAAAGTTATTTTTGCGTTTCCATTGTCAAACATTGTGGATGGTACCAAAACATCCTTTCCGATATGCTCCAGTTTTTCATTACCCCACAGCTGAGGTAGGCAACATGCTAACCTGATTCTAAAAGGTAGAGAGAGAAACAATGCAGCCCGTTGATTGGTCAAGAGAGAATCGTCAGTCTTGCTCAACAAGGACTAACATACGTATACCAGCCGCTGCCTTTACCATCCAATAGCAACCACACCGAGATTTAAGAGTACCGTCTGCAGTGGAAAGCCAAAACAGATATCGGGTTCAGGTAACAGTCCATGCAGGTTACGTACCAGTTCTAAAGGAGCTATACTGGACGTTTTTGGTGGTAACGCAGCTCTAGAGCCCAGTGAACGCACTGCTTGGGGAAGTATGCAGAAAAGACAACATAATCAGCAAGAAGTTCCCTGCAAGCCACAGTCTGAAAGGGAGGATGCTTCAAAATAGCTGCCGGAATCACACAATTAGAAGCAGCAGCTGAAGGATTTGACCGTCACTCTTTGCTTTGTACACAAAAAAAATGGACAGTAGCAAGACACGACAACCAAAACCAGAGCGATTAATAATGCGCAAGCTCCTCTCCAGGAGACAGCTTTAGCGTAGCCCCGCTGAGCACCAATAAAAACTTCCAAGAAGCCACTTTTTACCTCGGCATCATTACAAAAGGTGCAGAGGACAAAAACTTAGCAAGAGGAGAGTGTGGGTTCGAAATAATCTACTGTATTTTAAATAACACATGCAAGAGGATTGTGCAGATTCAAAATGACCTGTGTTTTGAGGTACATGAGCAAGAAGAGAGTGTGGTTTAAAATGATTAGTATTTTAAAGAACGTATGCGAACTGTCGACAAACTTTTCTTCTGCTCTTTTCACTATGACGGCAGATGAAATTTAATGAACTGTAATACAAAGCATCGTTAATATAGGCAACATAGTATACCCAAAGATGAGCAAACTTTCAGAAACAAAGAACGACGAGAAAACGCACAGAAAAATGCATTGTCAGTATACTCAATCAGGATGCCATATTCTTCCTTTTCATGACACTCAAAGCTGGCAAAAGGACACCAATTCATGGCACAGCTACTCTGTGAAACTCAGGATCATTACACAGAACGTCCAGGATAGTTCTTGAAGCTTCCATAGAACTTTCCAAACCAACAACCACGGCACAGTTCAGTGAATTAAGTGGACATGAAAGTCAAAGTAAACTCTGCCCCAAAGGATATTCAATCATGATGCAACCAGCCATCTGAGATTTGAATGGACTGCATTACATTATTGACATTTAATAGATGCTCTTATGCAAAAGGACGTATAACAGAAGGACTACTTGCAAACTGGGTGTTCTCTGGCTAACAAACAACTGGGCGGGTGGCTGGTGAACAACAAACTAGAAGAGCTCAAAACACCATGCGTTACTGTTGGTCTCCTGTTTGGAATGGTTTCTCCACAAAAATAAATCAGTTTCGTTTTGAGAGCACTGGTGCCTTAAGATGAGACTGGGAAGGAAACTGAAAAAAAGTGACAGACAGGATGTGACGCAACAGCAGTGTCTGGGGCACATTTACTGGGGCATGAGCACAGCAGATCGAAGTCCAGCCACTTCCTGTCACCGCCTCTGGCAGCTGTGACTGACAGACGCACAATGGGGAGGACAAACAAACAAATAAAATGACCGCAGGCCCTGCCTTTCACAAACAAGCGAGGTTTTTCTCCCGGGTGACAAAGGGCGATTGTTCAGCTCAACAATGACAGTGTACCCGTCCAGCGTTTTCACTGATGAAGAGTTACGAAATACAAAATGGGAAAATTGGAGAACAAAAGTGAGATTGAAAAAGAGGAGCCATAAATCACAATGAGACAATTTATCTCCACTCTTCTATCAGCAGATGGATTCTGGACTCCCGAGGCTCCGTCTGCAGGCTACTGTGACAGATACTGTTCCAAAGACAATAGATCACATTTCTGCAGAAGAAAGCAAAAGAAGACAAACTCAGCAAACATATCCACCAAATAATACGCAGTCAAGAGTAAAGAAATGCACAGATGTTGAGCAACTCCATAACAGCTAGTGAAAGAGATTGCAATGGAGTCGAATGGGTTCTACATTACCAACCTAAGTCAACTGAATATCTAGGGAATTATCATCATCAGGGTAAGAAAATTCAGAGTACATGTAATTAAATCCTCAGTAAAATTGAGGAAAGTGACTGCGGGAAGAAATTCTTTTCTCAGCGGTTTCTGGTGGAGGAGCGACTGAGGATGAGGAGACTCAGTCCACGTCGTCAGTGATTGGCCGTCACTGAAGTTGTGGATCACAGATTCTTCATGAGTCTTGCCAATCCACCAGAACATTCTCGACCCCATCTGTGCAGCAAATGTACTTAATCAAATTTAAAATTAAAAAAATTTCTTGAGGTGACAAACGGACTGGAGCAGGGCCAGCACCTATAGGTCATCACGTGCGTACACGGTACTGGCAAACCTCCTGTGAACGGTGCCACCGCAGATATGGAGGTTGTGCCACAGACAGTTGAAAGAGGCCCATCAGCAGGGCACACATCTGTTTCGAGCTGGTATTCAGACCCCCTGCAGCGCTGAGAGCACCAGATTTAGGCTGACAATTTAAGTGCAGAGTAAACACTTGTGTGAATCTGGGACACTGCTTTCCCTTCACTGGAATGGGCACAGACTTGTGTAAATACCTGTGATTGGTCAGCTACATATTATCAGGGGAGAAAACCTGACCTTTTGACTTGAGGGAGAAAAAGCGTGAAAAAAATAAAACTGTATAAAACACTGAAATTCAATAAATATGCCGGTAAAACACTCAGGATCATTAGGGAACCAACGTCTAACCAACGTCTTAAAACTTTCCTGTGTACGCTTACGGCGCAGGATTAAGAGGGCTATTCAAGGTGTGCAAAAGGTCGTGACTGAGTTCCTGCCATCTAAAAATGCAGAAGCAGAAAGCTGATTTACCAACATATATGACCGCTAAGGCAAGTTCTGTCAGAAAGGCATTGGTATGAGAGTCATTCAGGGCCCGGCTTCTAGAAAAAAACCACAAACAAAAGCCACCATGATGAGACCAATCCCCTTTCCCCGAGATTTTTGTGAACATGGGAGCACGTGCTGCGTCATGACAGGGGAGTGGGTGGGGTTGTGGGGAGCAGTGAGAGTGGGGCTTTGTGCGGAGACGACAGAGGGGTACAGTTAGGTCGCTGCGCTGAATCACAAAGCCCTGCTCAGCATTCAGCCGGCGAGCTGGGGCTGTGTGAGGGCGGCTCCTCGCTCCACACGACGGTAAACCGCCGGCAGCAGACGCGCCGCCAAACCTCTGCAGGGAGGCTCCGGCACGCTCTGTTCCTCACAAGCTAGAACAGGGTTTACCGAATAAAATAATGATGCATTCACGCATCAAGCTGCTACATTCTAGCACAAACAGACTGCTCGACATTTTGAATATGATTCAAACAGGCAACGCGTGATGGGAATAATTTCCTGGCACGGCATAAACCACCGAGGGCAAAAGGTGATTCGATGGCCACCGCCCAGGGGGTCACTGCCGGTTGGCCCTGTCTGTCGGTACGCTCTCTGTGCCAGCCTACGAGCCCCCTCCTATCCCTCTAGCACAGGCTGTTCCCCTTCCATCCGTCTCATCTCCCGCCTCGTCCCCCACCGGCACCGCCTGTGTGTTACAGGTCTCCACACTCAAACCCTCATTTATTCAAAGACGGAGCAGCGCCCTGATTTGCATGTCTGGTGAGGCATGCAAATGCCACAGCTCATTTATTCAGATTTGCTGTGTGCTTTGCGGCCAAGAGTCTCTTCGCCAAGGCGAGCAGGAACGGTGCCGCAAGCTTTAGGAGGGAATTAAATGAGCATGCTCGGTAGAGCTGGGGCAGGGAACGCGCCAATTGGGTGAGTCTGCTTTGTGTACTTCCACTGCCAATACAGCATAGCCACATGCTAGTATGTGCTAGCGAAAGGTTTACTAGCGGCCAGTCCCTATCATATACTGCCATCTCCTACCACACCAAATAACAATACAGTGTCACAGGGCAGGTTGCACAAAAACCTCATAACAGAGAGCATAAAGCCAACTTATTTGGACCAATTTAAGGCCTGCGCCCAGCACGAGGCGAAAACAGTTTCTCCACAAAGCGTAAACAGCACCAGCGGTATGTCAAATAGCGGAGTAATTACGTGGTGGTGGCCAATTTCGAAACACAAACATCACCACCTACATTCCATCGAAAGGCGAGGGCTGATTGAGGAGTTTCAATAAAGACAGGCCAATATAGCAAGACAACAAAGTAACCTCCAATTTTTCCCTCTTTCCATCTTTCCCTCCCACTCACCATTCTTCTGTCCCAGCCTCTCTCTCCCGTCCTCCATCTGACCTGAGATCAGTCTTAGAGAGGCGATTCATACGAAGTTGCCCTGACCGACTCATTTTCCGACAAGCACGTTGTGCCACACAGACACAACGGCGCTTTTGTTGGGGTGACTTCTGGCAAGCAGTGGCCAGAACCAGCAGGGATCAATACCAGCCCAGCCGGGAAAAAGTGGGCCAAATCATGCCCCCCGATGGCACGATTCCACACCCTCAGGAAGACTGAGGCGATCGTTACATGTGGGGGCTGCACTGCAGGTCTCTCTGAATGAGGGAGGGGACCGTTCCAGACCCAAAAACAGCCATCGTAAGACCCAAAGAGGAGACTAGGGGGAGAGCATGTAAGAACGTTAACTAGTTGATACTGGTTGGAAGTAGTTGCACAGCACAGCACATACACACGCACGCCAGCAAACTCACCCACAATCTCACACACAGGCGGGAAAAAGCAGCATTCAACTCCCAAACACACAAAGCGGTGATTAAGAGCTGCTCCAGTCTGGTCTCTTGGCGGCTTTTCCCAGCTGCTCTCTTAAGCGGCTCTCCTTCTTTCACACCCCAGCATTCCTGGGCACGGGGGCCCTCCAGCTCCTCTCCGACAGAAACGGCTTTTCCTCTGTGACTTGAGTTAAGACCACCTTCAACACAATCCAAATATTGTAGCAAGCAAACAAGCAAACCGTTTCTGCATGGGGCGAGCACTGCTATCAACAGTTCCAAGAGATCGGTTGCCAGGGCACCCTGGCTATAGCGTGGATGAGTCTCATAGGCCTCTGAAAGCCATTTTTTGAGCTCCAATAAACGAACATGGCTATGAGTGAAAGGCCAGTACACAACTAGCAAAGTTGGCAGAAGTTTCCGCGGAATCAAATAATCCAGCTCTTAGTCTTCTCTCCACAGATGCCCGCCAACAGTCCGGATGGGGATTAAGAAGATTTGAGGTGGGGTAGAGGCGGGTCTGACTGTAGCTAAACCAGCAGGGGAAGAGAATACAGTCTTTATCTCACACTGTCCCCACATATCCATGCCATTAATACATTAATACATCTCAAACTTCTTTAGCCAACACCGGGTCCGCCGGAGAAAACCACTGCTATCCGCAAGCAAAACTAAAGGAGGCGATTTTGGCAGAACACCGTCACATGCCCCTCCTGGCCCCAACCTCAGCGCAGGACAGACACACAGACAGGAACACACTGCTCACAGAAATCTCAGCACAAATTGATTTAATGACATGGCCGAAGAAATCCTCTGTAAAAGACACAAATATTTATCTTGAGATAGTCAGGTTATCATGACCACCGAACAACTTAACTCAGTGTAGTGATAAGAGGGGGACGCAATGCAATTCGCCTTTCTTTTAACATACAAGTGTGGATGAGGTTTTAGTGTAGAGGATTTTGTGCTGATCAGCTGGTCAAAAGGCACTTCAATCCAGCTAGAGAGACTGGAATGTTCAGGAACTGACAGGGACCTTAATCACAAAGCAAATAACACCAGACCAACTCAATCTTGGGTCAAAATATCATGCCCTTTGGGCTAAGCAATGCTCCTGTAGTGAATAGGGGGAAACCATTCTTCATCCCAGCACAACTCAGTCCCCCCACCCTCTGCAGGTCAGGTGAGGCACCCTGGGACAGAGGAGAGTCTGGCGTCAGGGAAGCGGCCAGTATCACACAGAGAGCTACACATTCCACTACCACGCAAAAAACCCTCAGGCAGCACGCCTTAAGACCACTTGGTACACTAAACAGCGTACACAGTACGTTTACAGAGTTGACTATCCACGGGAGCAAGTCAGGTCAAACACCCTACTATCGCGACATTGAAATCCAGCTTATTAACAAGACATGTAACAAAGGCAATAAACTGCTTTTATGGAGTCCGCAGCCGAGTCCTGGTTTGCTTATCTTCCATTTTCACAGGAACTTTAACCTCTCTGGGTCATAGATAAAGCTAATGGTCAATACATGACCTCTGCTTTCTGTCTAGTCGCTGGAGTCGAATCTGACTGGTTCAAAGCTCATTCCTGGTTAAACCATGATTCAGGGGGAGCGGGGAGAGGTCACAGCATGGATGTGTCAGAAGAGATTGGAAACCCCGAGCTCCAGCTCTGTAGGTTGCCGGCAGCTTTTGCGATGTAACAGAAGCAGAAACCACCGACAAGAACACGATTCTTATTTCTGCTGACCCTTCCAATGCTGTTCAGCAGCTCAATTAAGTGCAACGAGCGCATTAGGAGCACAAACATCTCCCCCTAACAGAATCCTCCCATCAGTCACACAGACCAGCCAGAAAGAGCTGCAGTTCCCCTAAGTGCCAGACCACAGCCGTAAATCTACACTGACCCCAACTTGGAACAGGCCCACACCACAGAGAGAGTGTAAGCAAACACACACACACACACACTGCATCTGGAGGGGTGCTACGGCACCGTTTAGGAGTGTTATCTACCAAACAAGGATCATTAATCAGTCCATTACATTAGCAACACTGTCCCCTGTGTGAACTCAGACACACGCGCGCGCGCACGCACGCACACACACACAAAAAGGCCCCAAGTATTTTCGTAACTATCGGCTGGGCAGCTGTTGGGGACAGGTTAAAGGAGAAGACTGTGCAGATGTGTACAGAACAGAGCACGCTCACAGAGATCTTCACACTAATACAGCTGTTAGGAGCAGCACGTGAGCTGTGGGCTGGACAGGTGAATAAAATGGGCAACAGCTGACTGAGCCATGGGCTGGACCAGACTGAATAGCAGAAATCGCAGCGTTTCCATGAGAAATGTGATGTAGAGAGGGTCTTGGACTAGGCAGTGTAAGGGGTCATTACAACTACCGGGGGTTTGCAGATATGAAGCACACCAAAGGTCATTACAGCATAAGACTAAGGACTTCAGGCAAGGAACCGAACCTGAAAAGGTAAAGGTAATGACAGGAGGTCAGTCATGCTGACAGCTCAATCAAAGTAGATTTGGGGTGAGGGTCAGGAAGAGGGCAGATAACAAAAGGTTGTGTCTTCCACAGGGATGCGACATTTACATTTACATGAGCTGCATACTACCAGCTGAGAAGAGGGACGGAGGGTACAGAGGCTCATCAAGCCCCCTCCAACTCTACAAGACTAATTCTGGAGCGAATTTCAGGCCCTGCAATGCTTCAGTTGTCAACACAGGGAACAAACATGGGGCTTTTTCGCCCTCCTGACGTGCTTGCCTTCGCAGAAAATCCATTATAAACAGCATCCCTTCCTCCTCCAAGAGCAAAACCTTGACAAATGCCCTGGGATCTGGAGTCAGACCAGCATTAGCCAGCCAAACGCGACTATAGCAACAAGAGGGAAATGCTTCCAGATCATTCCACGGCAGATGCGTCCTGATCTCTGCCCTCAATCAAAGTGCAGAATCCACTGCTCATGAGTCAGGCCCATTCAAGCAAAGATAACCATATTAACCCTCCCCACCCCCCATCCTGTAACCCTAGTCCTGGTTTGTTCCAGTAATTTCCATGTCCAATTATTTGGCAGTGAAACTGCTGATTTACTGACAATGATTGAGTGTGGCCTTCACACCTAGTGACTATAGCTTTAGAGTGCCATCCATGGTCTCACGGGAGACAACATCATTCTGAGCCCTGCCATACTGGTTTTTGTATTGCGCATTTCCATGGAAACCGGAGAATGGGGCCGAGTTGTTTATGTGGCACTCCCAGCCCCTTCCATGTCCCACGAGAGGGACTGGTTTGTTCTGCTGTAACCCCCTGGCCCTTTGTAATGCCCCAGTCTCTCTTCCACACCCCATACGAGTGGAACTTTCGGTCAACAAAGGGGGTTTTCTCTAGAAAAGTGCATTCATGGTTAGAGCCGTCGATGGCAGGAGCCGAGAATCCACGTCAAAAACAAGCAGCCGGTCAGAGCAGGGTTGCGCAACACTCTCGGCTAATCTCCAGCAGTCCTCAACCCTAAATACTGTGAGAAAGGCTGATACTAGGGGGGAGTCTGCCACTTCTGCCCACAGCCCTGCCCCAGAAAACACATTCTGAAATCACACAGTCGAGACCACACCAACAGGTCACAATAACACAAAAACTAAACCAAAAAGGAGCAAATATAAAAGATCTAAGAAGAAAATTTGAATGGCTTCTTTTGGAAGTGAGAAATGATCATTCCATTAAGTCTTTGAAAGCTGTTCAAAACATTCATTCAAAAACACATTTCATGCAGATGATGGCTGTTCTACGGAACTTACTGTGGAAAGGAATTTGATGGCGTGACTTCAAAAGCCACCTACCCTCCAGTGATTTGTTAATCCTACCATCAGCCCATTTCTTGAATCAGTAATTTACCGCCCCGAAAAGGAGAAGCTCTGGCTAACTGAACGTGAAATTCTCCCGTAGAGTGATGCAGGTCTTTAAGGGAAAGGCTCATCAGAGCCCATCTCATGACAACACTCATCAGGACCAGCCTCTTCCCAAAACACAGGCCACAGAGTGAATATAAGGACACATGAGCACAGCCCAAAGAGACGGCAGCACTTCACGGAATCAGCATTAGATCATTTTAATGATGGACTGAACCGCTCCATGTCAGCACCCAGCTCTCCCAGGAGGCCAGACCTCTCTAATGTCTCGCTAACTCCTGTAGTGGGACACAGGAAAATTATACTCCCAGCAGGGGTAGCATGTGATAGTGGTGTGATGGTAATTTATACTGTTCATTATCATCGTCATCAACAAAAAGAGTGTTTTCAATCAAGAAGTAAGCTGCCAGCCTCTTTATTCACAGCATTACATGCAAACGACAAAACACACCCGAGCCTTTCTCTCATATTTGAGTGACAGATGGCATACTGCCACCATTCTGCCCTGGCACCTCCCCCTCTCTCCTGCCTATGCAGGTAATTCAAGCGCCAAACATCAGCTCGAAGGAAATAGCAGCGACTTCCTGTGAAGCCGTCACCCTCCATCACAACGCCCAGGTATTCATGAAAATGAGCAATTTGGCTTGCTATTAAGTGTCATTAAACAAATCAAAATGCGCATTACCTACTTAACCCAGGAATTAAGTTACAGCAGTCAAGATGCACTCAACCAGTTTGTTGTACCGGTTTGTGCAACAGAAGCTTCCTTTACACATCCAGAGTTACTTACATATGACGCACAATGCTGACACTGAAAAAACAGCAGCTTTGGCGCCTTTCATCTGCCAAAACTCAGTGACCAGGCAACGTCCACAAAACGTCCACACTCCCAACTGCCTGTGACTATGTCCCACTGTCATTTCAATAAAAAATTCCACAGCTAAATGGGCAAGTTATACTCTAGTGCTTAACGTAGCAGTTCCGTCAATGTTTTACGCTGTATTAGCAAAGGTTAATCATGCACCTGCGAATGTGAGAGAACATGGCCATCCTTGGCCTCTAATTTCAGAGAGAAGATGTACGAATCTGAGGCCACTGATCTCGAACTCTCCAGGAATGTCGCAGGTATTTGAAGAAGCCAACCAGGGATGGCAGACCAGGGGATACCGCCGAGATAGAGTGACATACGCAACTGTCGTCCTCAGCCAGACCGAGGTCTCAGAGGAGATGGGATCTGCAGGTTTAGTTGTGCGTGGACTGGTGAGAGATGACCATGTGACCTGTCCTGTGAACAGACTGTGCCCTCGGCAGAGCAATGTAGAGAGAGCAAGAGGGACAGAGAACATAGAGGAGAGAGAGGGAGAGAAATGGAGAGAGAGGAGAGAAGAATACAAGCATACATACATACTGGCACTTAACCCAGACAAAAGCATGAGCATGCAACATCATGTTCGTACAGAAACATGCTTCACTAAAGAACACCCACGCCATTTCAGTTTATGAAAGAAATACAATAAGATGTTGGTTTAATGACAGATCACCAGCCCTATAGCTAACAACCAGAAGTCAAGCCTACTGTCTTTAAGACCACAATGGGTAGGGTTTTTTTTTCCCCCCAGAGGAAAACATTAAGGCTCCAGAGAAACAAACATAAACATGAGCACAGGAAATGGAGCACAGAGAGATGCAGTGGAGACTTCACCTGTACACTGCTGCTACATTCCAATGTGCTATAGGCTTGTTTCGAGGGCCGGACTAAACACGATTGTTGGCTCCACCACAGATATGCCCTGTGAATGATGCGCTGCTCAGAAAAATGCAGTGCGCTCATCAAAACAAACCCTGCAGTGGACATGGCCCGTACACAGACTGCAATCACAGGGTTATCCATCAGCATCATGTTAGGGGGTGAAACAGCAGCTCCCCTCAAAAATACATCTATTCAATCTAAAAAAACCACACTGGGGACCAACTCAATTTTCCCAGCATAAAACACAAATAAACACACAGAATGTTGAAAGATTGCATTAAATTACCTCTTTTCTTTTGAAATTTATTTTAAAAAGTGAGACCAGTGAAAAGTTTTAACACCTAAAGATTTGAGATTAGTTCACCATCCTAATGCCAAAGATTTTCCAGGGAAAGGCAGGGTGCGTTTTTAAAGCCTGAGAACATCAGAAATGTGGAAGAAAACTTGTCAGTTCATGTCAATGAGTAGCAGCAAGCTTTCGGCAGTCCGTGAGCTCAGACTCTAGGAACAGGAGGAGTTAAGGCCATGGTAGCTGCTGAAGATAAATGAAAAGTAATGCCTTTGAAGCACAGTGGGTTACAAAGCAGTACCATCGAAGTACTCTGACCACCTCCGGACATTTAGTTCAATTTACTTTTACCTGAGCAGAAGCAGAGCTTCCAGGATCAGTTACATGGGGTGGAAATTTCAGAACGGCCTAAAGGTTCAAACCAGAGAAGAAGAGAAATTGTATTACCACAGTAGGATGGAGGTGCACAGTCTGTCAGTTGAAGCTTGTGATAAACACACGTGCATTACTTTACACACTGCTGTACAGAACATGAGAAACGTGTCACTACGGCTGAATGACAGAGTGACAACGCAGTCATTGCTCCACTACCATCTTGCCCCTCAATCCAATCAGGGTTAGAAACGACCCTTCCTTCCCCACCACAAAAAAAAGCAATTCCAAGCCTGACACACTCTCGCTCCGTCACCCATGACAGATGTCCAAACCCCCACTCACTGTTCATGAATATGTCACTGGGAGCAAAAAAAAAAAAATAACCCACATGACATCACAGCAGTGGTGGAGGGGCAATGATTGTGCAGCATTCCTGACCTTTAACCCCTGCTCATGAGAACAGAGGGAAGAAGGGCACCTCGGAGGGTCACGGGAGCGACGGGCTCCTTTCATGCAAAAAGCACTTACTCAGGGCAAATATTAGACTAAGGGGAGGTCCGAATTCTGCTGGGCCAGTGAGCATCGAGGAGAGAGAGGGAGACGGACGGGCACGGTTTACAGCGTAACGTGTGTGTGAAAGGAATGCGGCGAGAATGATATCCGCGTGTTGAGAAACACCATTCTGCTACTCAGGCCAGCAACAGCAGCAGCAGCAGCAGCAGCAGAACACAGACTTGGATCCCGTTTGAGGAGGACACTGGGACACACACGCACACACGCACAGAACATTCCTTCCACAGGCTCTTTTAACCCTTAAAGCGCCAAAGGCAGCATTTGCTGCTCGCTGATACAATGAAATAAAATCAAAACTTTTGAAAACCTATCATGTGGCGACTTGTTGAAAAGAGCTCCCCTGCGGGAGCTCTTTTCAACAAGTCGCCACATGATAGGTTTTCAAAAGCTCAAGACATTTAAATTTTTTTAAGCGTTTGAAAATTGATTTCGGCGCCCTGAGGGTTAAGCCACTACAGCCACATGCTTCTTAAACATCAAACAGCTTTTCACATTCCAGCTTCTGCAAGACTAGATTAAGTCCTTACTGAGGAAAAATGTGAGGCAGAAAACGGCTCGTTTGGAGTTCAAATACTCAGCACCGACGAACAGGCCAGTTACTCCTCTCCTCTCCTGATGACTCTGCCCGTGGGCCAGGTCATGGGGTAACAGAGCCGACCAGTTTTTTCGCCGTTTTCACGCAGAATAAATCAAATTGACAAAATTTGCCATTTTTTTTTTAAAGATTATTTTTTTGGGGATTTTCTATTTTTATTAGATAGTTACACTGTGGTGAATGGCAGGAAAGTTGGGGAGAAGAATGGGGGAAGACATGCGGCAAATGACCCGAGTCGGAATCGAACCCGGGTCGCCGCGGGAAGGGCACAGCCTTTATGGTGCGCGCGCTTTGACCGATGTGCCACCGGGGCACCTCAAAATTATAAATTTTGTTGTTTGAAATACTAGGGAAGACCTAAACAAAGCCATTTAAATTATAACTCTATCCTACTTAGTTTTGGAGCTATGATATAAAATACACCAATTTTGTAACTCCGTTGCCGCGTGACCTGGCCCCCATGCTAAAACCCCCCTCAAATTCAAAGAACAAAGCTCTGGATCAGTATCAGTGCCAGTGTTATAAGTACATACCGTAGGATTTAACCTTGGAGTCTAAGTCAAGTGCATTCAGACAGTCCTTCCAAACAAACACCTTCACAATTTACTGCCCAGGAACGCATGGTGGAATCACATCTCCGTGATGGTGCAATATGACAGCTGGAATTTCAATGTTGCTCTTCATGCAACAAAATGGACCAGATCAACATAAAGAGCACCCATTTTGGGTGGACAGTGGCAAAATGTAACATGACCTAACATCTCACCTCACATAAATTAAGTACAAAAAAACTAAATAAGTTCTCTCTTCCTTGCTGATGAGAGACCAATTACAGTAGATACTGCCCAGCAAACTGACTGAAGGCAGTCTGGGTGCTCCTTGCACAATAAAAACACACAACCTGCCTACTGACTACCACAGAAGAAGAGCAGTCTGGCTGGGCAAGTGGTCAAGCCTCCTACTCTGCTGGCAGAGCTTTCGAACAAGGGAAACTCCTCAAAATCTAATATTCAACCACCATAATATCCTCAGTATAACAAGTTCTTTTTCTCATAAGTTTTCTCCTGAACTCTAGCCCAGAAAAAAATGAGATTCATGAGTTACAGTTTTTTTAAAGAGGATCTTAATTAACCGAAAGTAGAGTCTGGGGAGTCACCATTTAAGATATCCAGAACAAAGATGATAGAATTGTGAAAATAACTGCTGGTAACATTTACTCCCTGAGGCAATTAATAAACACAGCCAGCTGGCTCAAAACCACCACGGTGAAAATGAAAAGTCCTTCCATCTACGGAGGCAAACACCCACATAACCTCCCCCAGACGAGAGAGGATGGGGAAAAAGAGGGAAACCACAGAACTCAGTGAGTTTAAGCACAAAAGGGCAAGAACCAGCTGCCAACTGTAGCACCAGAGTAGTGTGTCGATTTTGCAGCATGACCGCCATCTGCCCCGTCTCTCAAAAAGGGGCAGAGAACAGGAAGTGCCCAATAGGTTCACTCGAACGCAGCCATGAGACCGGAAAAACACACTCTGTGGCGAAACCGCGGCGGGTTTCACTCGCTCACATGCCCACAGAGAAAAGGTTACCAACAGCTTCATCTTCCGCTCACGGGTAAAGCACAGAATTAGGAGAAAGGCCATCATTCTGAGCATCTGCCATCATGACCACACAACACTGTGTCTTAAACCACCTTCTCAAGGGCGCTAGGTCCCCTGCCATAGGAGTACTGCCAATTACTCACTTTCATTCAGGTTCAAGAAGTCCAACATTATCCACAGTAAGGTCTGCATGATTTTAGACAGTTATAATTTCAAAGAGCAACTATTCCCATACAAGCTATATTGATTTGCGTGTAAATGCACTGAATGTAAGTGCAGACCGCCAGCTATGGGGGCACAACATTACACATACTCAACAAAAAAAGTTTAAGACCGGGGTCATTCCATATGAAATCAACCGAATTCCAGGAACTTCCCAGTGTCATGGTCATGAATTTCTTTTAAATTTTAATAGAATGTTGTATATGGGGCCAAATGAAGAAATACCAAGTTTTAGCTCAATAGCCCCCGGTGGTTTTCATTTTCTGGGGGGGGGTGTCAAAAAAGTGGGCGTGGCACCCTCAGATGCGGCAAAATGAATTATAGCCATTTTCATGGGGCCATAACTCAAAAACTAATACAAATATGGACTTCATTTTTTCAGGAATTGTTAACCTTACATAAGTTAACAATTTACAACTAAAAGGAACAAAATTAACCCATTCATGTCTATGCTGTCGTCGTTCAAATACAGGCAGAACCCAAAATTCAGCACATTTCAAGTGGCCCTTTCACCCGAACAGAATGAGAAATCTCAAAATGTTATGTCTCTTAGTGTAAGTGCACATACTCAGGTCTCTATTGGAACATTGATATCTTGTATATATGTTGCAGTTGTTCTGTGGTGGGGGCAATTATGACCCCCTGTCTTGGGGGGGTAACCCATTTTCGGGCCGTTTTTTAATCAATGGGAGTATCCTCCGATTTTTATGGGACCTACATCATTAGAAAGCTCTTTGTCTGTACTTTCACCACAAACAAGATTTAAAGTGGTCTCTCAATTGCTTCATCATTAAAATTGTATCCAAAAGTTGCACTTTTTATGGTTTTCGTGCACAGTGTGTTTGTACCTTTTTCATACATATTCATGTACAAAATCAGCACATTTCAGAAGATATTGCAATCTCTACTGAAAATTTTAGGTATTTACTGTGTCACTCATTAGATGGCACCACGACCCGATGCTCTAATTTGGGGGCAGTACCCACTAATTAAAGCACATGGCCTCGAGACATTATGGCTTCAACTTCTAAATCCTTCGCTTGATCCACTCCCCTGCACTGTTGGAAAAGTCAGCAGGTCTACAGATGACGGTCATCGAAAGACGTACAATGCAAGGTAAGTTTCTTCCAAATAAGGTACGCAGTGAAAGTGAAAGTACATGTATAGCCACATTTAGGCTCTATACAGTTCACATACTATGTTGATACCTACCACTATGGACTGCAGACCTGAACAACTGAGCTGATGATCAGAAAGTGGTCTTTCCTCAACTGCTTTCATTTTGATTTTCAGAAAACTTTGACTAAAAATGCTTTCTGCCTCTGATCCTGGGCAAAAAGAACTCCTAATTACAAGAGTCATTGGAGTCACTTTATCGAGGTTCAAAGACACTGGTATTGATGAGCATCTTCTGCAAAGTGAACTCGAGACAGAGACTGCATCGGTTTGCCACCATCACGAGCAGGTTTTCTTGCACAAATATTCCTTGGTTTGGATCAAAGGCAGAAAGCATTTTCAGTCGAAGTTTTCTGAAACTCAAAATGAAAGCAGTTGAGGAAAGACCACTTTCTGATCATCAGCTCAGTTGTTCAGGTCTGCAGTCTAGTAGTAGATAACTACTAGTGGTAGGTATCAACGTAGTATGTGAACTGTATAGAGCCTAAATGTGGCTATACATGTACTTTCACTTTCACTGCGTACCTCATTTGGAAGAAACTTACCTTGCATTGTATGTCTTTCAATGACAGTCATCTGTAGACCTGCTGACTTTTCCAACAGTGCAGAGGAGTGGATCAAGCGAAGGATTGGAAGTTGAAGCCATAATGTCTCGAGGCCATGTGCTTTAATTAGTGGGTGCTGCCTCCAAATTAGAGCATCGGGTCGTGGTGCCATCTAATGAGTGACACAGTAAATACCTAAAATTTTCAGTACAGATTGCAATGTCTTCTGAAATGTGCTGATTTTGTACATGAATATGTATGAAAAAGGTACAAACACACTGTGCACGAAAACCATAAAAAGTGTAACTTTTGGATACAATTTTAATAATGAAGCAATTGAGAGACCACTTTAAATCTTGTTTGTGGTGAAAGTACAGACAAAGAGCTTTCTAATGATGTAGGTCCCATAAAAATTGGAGGATACTCCCTTTGATAAAAAACGGCCCGAAAATGGGTTACCCCCCCAAGACAGGGGGTCATAATTGCCCCCACCACAGAACAACTGCAAAATATATACAAGATATCAATGTTCCAATGGAGACCTGAGTATGTGCACTTACACTAAGAGACATAACATTTTGAGATTTCTCATTCTGTTCGGGTGAAAGGGCCACTTGAAATGTGCCAAATTTTGGGTTCTGCCTATATTTGAACGACGACAGCATAGACATGAATGGGTTAATTTTGTTCCATTTACTTGTAAATTGTTTACTGATGGAAGGTTAATAATTCCTGAAAAAAAGAAGTCAATATCTATATTAGTTTTTGAGTTACGGCCCCATGAAAATGGCTATAATTCATTTTGCCGCATCTGAGGGTGCCACGCCCACTTTTTTGACCCCCCCCAGAAAATGAAAACCGCTGGGGGTATTGAGCTAAAACCTGGTCTTTCTTCATTTGACCCCAAGTACAACATTCTGCCGAAATTTAAGGGAAATCCAAGACCATGACACTGGGAGCCCCGGTTGATTTCATATGGAATGACCCACCACTGAGTTTTTTCTTAATTATTTTCTCTTGTTTTGAGATTCCCAACACGCTGTCAAGCGGTGGTGAGGGTAAAAGATGGTCACTCAAGAATTTGAAATGACTCTGGACATTGTCTGACATTTTGAATTAATGGTCTGGACTTGGTGTGATTCCTCCCTGTGAATACCCTGTTTTGGAGTAATAAAGTCATCTGATCAAATATTTTGATGCATTTTGTGTCTTGGATCTAGCCAAATGACGCACACAAAATTTGGGATTCACTTTAGTTTTTACATTTCCTATACTCGGGTCAAAATCAAGTGTTCCTTAACTTTTTTTGTTCAGTATATGAAATGAACTGTGGGGGAATGTCAGCCCTTTAAAGAAGAGATACAGACACAGACCTAAGCTTATCCTCTGCCTGAGACGCACAAAAAAGAAAAAAAAAAAGAGAGACAACTATAGTCTATTCTCTCCACCCCCACACAGAGACTCACAGCTGAAACTCACTGAAGGCGAGAGGCTGAATATCATGCATAATGCAACCCCCCAAAAATGCAGAAATGCAGGCAGTGCTTTGCAAAGAACCCAAAAGGTTTTTGCAACTCCATGCATAGACACACAGACATACACACACCAAAGACAGACAGACAGACGGACACACACACACACACACACACACACACACACACACGGCATGTAGCTAAACCTGGTGAAACATGCAGATACAGCACCAGTCTGCCAAACCAATCTCCCACCCCCTCCTCCCGACATTCTCAGCTCATTCACACCATGACACGGCCCCGTCTACTTAACTTCTGGTAAACAAAGCGCTGTCGCCCACCCCCGCTTTCCAATGTTTTTAATTTTGCACTTTAAAACAGCCCAACTCATTACAGCCTGCCTGCGCTCGCCAAGAGGCCTATGACAAAGCACAACAACAGCACAGAGTCCATTTTGTGTCAGGGGCAGCTTGTGGCCCAGTCCTATGGAGGCAATCAGGGACACAGGCGGATTGTGGTTCTAACTCCAGCAAAGCCACAATAGGTTCAGTGTAGCTACTGGGCCTTTGAGCTAGTCCTTAACTATACATCGCGCCAGGGGCCATTGGCCACAGCTTAAACCGCCAGTCCCTTTGGGTAAGAACGTCAACTAAATTAAGTTTAATTCTGTAGACCCTGGGTATTTGGGTCAGACACCAATTTTTCACATAAATGCGCAAACATAAACAAATAGTGCAGTTAACTTATATACACTTATAATTTTTTTAATATACACTTCTTATTTCTCAGTGTGAATCTCTTTGCCAAGTTGCACTCATATTGGAATATACAACTGGCAGAAGAAGCCAGCTAGTCCAAAAATTAAACTTGTGGATGACCGATTACATGGCAGAAGCTCTCCACATTGCTAATTGCTACTGAAATCGAGGAAACCAGAATTCAAATACTAAACGGTGATCCTGGAAGTCATACATTATCATTATTTACGACAATTGACAAGCAGCCCTCTCACAGACAGCTCGGCGAGGGATCAATTCAGATTTCACCAAATTCTATTCTTTATTGTGCAAGGCATGGCCGGGAAGTAAAGCCACAGTCTAAAATAAATCTGTAAATAAGTAACAGAAAGCATTAGCACCTATTCACTTACATGTACACAGAAGGAGACATAAATTATGTGTGTGTGCAGAACAAGAGCGTGCATGCACACACACACACACACACATGCACGCACACACACACATATATACACACAGACACACACAACTTATACTTAGTCATAAATCTGTTTGGCAATTCATACATTATTTAATGAATTTAGTGATTCATGGGAGCATTTCCATGCTTATTAATTCATGCACACTTCTCTATATCGACAGGAGAAAGGAAGAGGTACATTTTAAATAAGAGTAAAGCAAGGCTGTACATTAGGTGTGATAAAATTATGCTTTGAATTATAAAACCTGCCTTCGGGTTTTTTTCCATGATACAAATGCAGATTTTTTGAGTGAAAAATGCAATTGATTCAGAATAAAAACCCAATAGGGACATGAAAATTCAAATATCTGGCCAAGAAGTATATGAAGTGCCTTCAGTGGCTGCTCAGATGTGCAATACATATAAAGCTGCTTTCACACTGGACGCGAAACGAATTTTTCGCATGACAGATTACATTCAAAGTCAATACAAAGACACGAATAAACGCGAAAGTTTAAATCTGACGGACGGAATTGATCATAAAACTAAACATATGACTGGTTGGTTTGGGAGCCGTGGTCTGGATTTTGGTGCAGAAACCCCCCCCCCACCACCACCACCACCACCACCACCACCAACCAACCTGAGTCCTCTGCCAAAATCCCCTCCCCCACATTCCCCAACGCAGGGCAAAGTGCCCCAGTGAGCAGTCCTGATCCTCGCCAGATATGACCTACTTTCCATTCACTCTGCACCTCTTTGTTGATGGCTCCCCTTCCCTGGCACTGGGAGACGGGAACAAAGAGAGAGCGCCGCCCACGGAGAACAGGGCAGCCGCTAACTTATCCGCTCGTGAAGCCGGGAGCAGCTTTTAACTCCCTTCATGAAACATGGTGGATCAAAAAAAAACAAAAAAAACTCCTCAACCCCCCCCTTCAATCCAGATGGTTTTTTATGGCTTATTTAGACACTCGTGTTCTGCTGTTCTTGAGGGCCAGAGAAAAGGAGGAAAAGCTCCCCACGAGAGGAGAGAATTAACTTCCTGTTAAGAGCCTAGCAGGACTTCACCTCCATTTTGTCGGGAGCTACAGGGTGTCCCTGGTTTCAGTGGTTCTCCCACCCCAAGTGCAGAATCCACCTCTCCCCAAAAGCCCCCTACCGCTGCTTTGCCCGCCTCCGCCTCCACAGTCACACGACTTCTAACAGTCTTCGGTTACGCAGTGCTTTCCACGTCAAGATTTGGGTTTGTACTCAACTCGGCTTGTAAGCCTACCAAACCGGACACATCTGAGAGCTTCGAGAATGCGGTTCAGAATCGTGGGCAAACCCCCAACCGATACTTGCGCCGATTTCATGACGAAACTTCCAGAGAACTTTTGCATTAACAGAAATGCTCACCCACAAATGGATTTTAGCACTGGAATTTGAATTGGACACCATGCTGGTGAAGGTATGGAAATCATGGCACAAACCAAGCTTTGTTCAATTGAGCAAAAAAAAAAAAAAAAAAAAAAAACACAAAACACTATTCAGTACAGTTCACAGCAACACTGAAGTCTCAAAAAGTTGATTGAAGCCACAGAAATTGAAAGCATTCCATCAATATCCAGGACAATTTGACAAAGTGCATTATTGTGATTGGTTTTAAGGGAGATCCGATGGGCAAGAGAGGTATCTGAAGAACGAAAGTGAGAGAAATTATCAGAGCGAGAGGCAGCCTGAATGTGAGAGGAGGAGTGACAAAGACTGAATGAGAGAGGGAAGAGGAACCCAACTGTGAAAAACACAAGAAAAATACCATGGATCAGAGCTTAAAATGGCATCCCCGATAGATTCAGACATACTTTCTGAGCACCAACAAAGACGGTGGCATGAGAGATTTGAGCCTGGCAGCTGAGCCTAATGGCCCTGACAAAGTATCCCTTCTCAACTCACCTGCATGTGCTCTGTGGAACTGCTGCTCAGGTCGTCCCCAGACTCCGAGTCATTGCGTAGCTTCTCCGAGCCTTCGCCGATCGAGTCGCAGCGCGAGAGCGTCTGGTCTGCCGGGTCCAGGTCCAGCGGAGACCTCGGAACTGGCGACTCGGCCCTGGTCCGCGGGAGCGTGGAGCTAGCGTTGTTGTTCTGGATCAGTTCTGCCAGGCTCTTGCCAGGCCCTGGGCTCCCAGGGTTTTGGTTGGTATCCCGATGCCCGCCCGTAGGGCTGGTGTGCCCGGGCAAAGGCCGCCCGAAGCTGGACATCTCGGCGTGCTTGTTCAAGTTCTCGTTGGACCTGTGGATCTCCAAGACATTGGGCTTGGCCTTCCCCGACCCGGTCCTTTGAAGGGGTTTTGGTGGTGGCATGAGAGCCTTGCGCACCTCTCGCACGTACTGGGCAGGCAGGTAGAAGGACTTAGTGTTCTCGTCCTTCCTCACCTGCCACCAGTCGTCGTTGGTCTTCCTCACCAGCATGTAGCACTCGCCCGTCCGTATGGTGACCAGCTTGTCCTTAGCCTTGTACTCATAGTCGTACTCCACCTCGACATACACCTGGCCGGGGGCGACAGGCAGCTCGCTCCTGCCATCTTTGTCCGCCATCTTGCGCTCTGCTCTGTATGCTCACCGTCCGCGGGCCGGGGTAATCCACATGGCGCTCCTGTCGTGCGTGTGCTCCTGTCGATTGTACACAAAAAAAAGAAAATTCCAAATACATTAGCACACTTTGCTCCAAATATTACGCAAACGTAACAGCATAAGGGACAGAGAAAATTAAAAGAGCCTGTGGCTAAACTTTGCCACTCCACTGCCTTCACTCCAAACCAAAACCCAGTCTCACTTTAGACAGATGGACAGCAGGTTGATGACAGGAATATGCGAAAAAGATTTCTTCAATTCCAGTCACAGCCCTCCCTAGTTCCAAATCCACTCAGCCCCGAGCCTGCTGGAGACAGCTGCAATGCAGAGTACATCCATTCTGAGAGATGGATTCTGCCACCCGTGCTCCCATAGTCTCATTACAACTCTAAACCACCTATAGGCCCACACAAGCGGGAGAGAACTGAAAGGTAGAGTAGAGATGCACATCGCCCATAACTGGTGACTTTGGAGATGCCCTAGGAGTAAATGACCTGCAAAGACATTGGTTAGGCTGCCAGGAGGGCATTAACGGGGTCTTGCTGGAAATACGCATGTGAACCAATTTAATCGACCCTGGTCTGCATCAAAAAAAGGCCTGAGCAATCTCCACTGACCTTAGTGGATCCTAAAGTGGGCTGCATACAACTGCGAGAAGAAGTCATCCTTTAAATGACATCTAAAGACGGGACAGACTGACTACAAACAGCTGGGATGCAGGGCCTAGTTTGCGCAAAGAATGAGTGGACATTCCAACAGACTTGATCAAGACATTGTGAACCATTCCAAAGAAGTTATGCAGTCTCGGATTAAAAAAAAAAAAAAAAAACACAAGTTTTGAACCATTATCTGTATCACAGGCATTATATTCCTCACATCCCATACAGGAATGGGATTTGGAAATTCTGAACACAAGGAACGGAGAACCGTATTCTCCAATGGGCCCTGGTTTCAATGCTCAGGTCCCACTGTAAAGCAGCCGACATCAATGCATTATGCTCAATTTTTCTAACACAGAGTGTTGTGTGTCTGTGTATGTGTGTGTATATGTGTGTGTGTGTGTGTGTGTGTGTGTGTGTGTGTGTGTGTGTGTGTGTGTGTGTGGATAACACCGCTGGGTTTCCTGAGTCACACGCCCACAGAAGGAAATCAGTCTGATGACGGTAGTTGGGCAGGCTAACATTTAAGAGAGTGCCCGTGTCTCACGCTATGCTGCTCAACACTGGTCCCTGTACATTCCTGTGGGGATCCTAGCCTATATTTACACTGGGCCTGTCATCACTATTTTTACATCCCTCGAGTAACTAAGCCACTACAACTTCTCCCATTTCCTCCCCTTCCGCCATCCTCAGAACCCCTGGGCCTTTTGGGGTGGGGGGTGGGGGGCGGTGGGGACTCGCATGCCACCACACTATCTGAAAGAGATAATACCCCGACATTTATACTAAAAATATAAAAGAGGTTTCCCCCGGCGACTGTGTGGCTACAGAAAGCCATTCATATCATGTTTGCACATGGGGGAAGAGGGGGTTCCATTTTCACCCTGAAGCTTAAAATACAATTTACTATCTGCTGTGGGGGTATGACCACACAGGCCTGTTTCAAACACAACCGCGTGCTCCTGCATACGCATTCAAAGACGTTTCACTCGCAACTGGCTGCATGAGCACAATGACACCTCAAAGTAAGGGGATACAGAGCAACAAGTATGACTGCTATCGCTCAGTCACGGCGCAAAAGGCCAGATGGGTCACCAAGAAGGGAACAGCAGCCAGAGTGGCAAGTTTCCAGAAAATTCCTTCCCTCGGGGCACTCTCTAACTCTGGGACATGAGACATCGGCAGAGCGCGTTCCAGGCCTGTCGGGGCAGGAGTGAGCCGCGTTACATAACCTCCCAGACTCCAGAGTGTGTCAACGAGCCCCATGCCAATAGAAAACAAAGGCTCAGCCTGCCAGCTCTCCAAATCCATAAGATAAGAGGATCTCATCACGCATCAGTCCAGTTCAGACAGACCGCTCGCACTGTCGTTTGCTGCCATTCATCTGGGACCACCCCACCTGGAGCAGAGGGGTGTAGGGCATCTCTGAAAAACGATGGGTGTCCCGCCTCCCGAGGTACTTCATCTAGTCAGCCAAACTCCAGGTAGAAATACAAACTGTGGCTCTCTTAAGAAAGGCTGCCCCATCAACTTGAGGCACTTCCAGAGAGTGACATTTCATAGAATATCATGCCCAGAAAATATTGTGAGGACCAAGCCATAAAATTTCCATTCCTGCCTAATTAAGCCGTGTGACTGGTCATGAAGAATAAAACTGAGTGGGATTTAATCCCGGCAGAATCAAGACCCTGCAAGGCAATAAATCTTTACTAAGAGTCACAAAGCAATTTGATCAATTCAGTGTTCAGTAGAAAAGAATCTATGGGCTGTTTCTTAATCGGGGTAAATTCTAAAATATTGAATTAATTTTGCTTTTTTCTAAAATTATTAGCAGCAAGGTGACATATCATTCATTTTAAGTTCTGCTATAATTGACTAATCTACAGAAGCAGTTTATTTGATGAAAAAATGTCAAATGTCGAAAATTTTACAGTACGATATCCATTTTTTTGACATTTTGGCGTCTCATTTTCATTTAGATACATTTGTATTCCTCACCAATAAAATACCAATGCACCCAGTAGCTTGTGCAATCATCATTTAAAAAATGGGAAGGTTTTTTAAGCTACACATTTGGGGGGTCAGAAACGCATCGATTCACGAAAAAACTTGACTTTTTCTACCAAGACATTCTGTCCGTCAAAAAATGTCCTCTCCGGAAATGTTTTTTACATTATTAATATTTCAACAGAGGAGGGGAGTAAGTTTGGATGTAATGTATGATTTTGACTCCACATATTCACATGATTGCACATGAGGAATCCGGTGTCAGTATATGCACTGGTCATTACACTGTGTACCATGTTATGAGTATATGTTCTTTGTCCATCAAAAACATGTCTTCTCCGGAACTGGTTAAAAAGGTGGAAATAGGCCAGACACATACTGTTCACATAGACAGAATTTCATTAAATCACTCAGAAGCATTAATATTTTCAGAAAAAAATAAAAGAGTGTGCAAACATAATGTAGATGTACCAGGTCATCACTATATGTTGTAATGTCAAAATATGTCTTCTCCTGAAAATAGCTTTGACGCTTATATTCATAGAAGATCATGAAGCAGGCATAATATTTTTGCACAATTTTAGTGTTTCTGTAAGCTATACATATGAAACTAAATACACCATACAATTTCTATGATGTCATGCAACATTGTAATGTTACAACGAATCATATCTAACATCAAAGGGTAAACTTACTTCAAAACTCAAAAACTTTTTCTTTGTTATCATGAATTAACAAGCAAACACAGTGCTTTATGGAACATATACAACTGAATAATACTCTGGACACATAATAATTCATTCTGAAGATGTGTTCCATAGAATTTATAATGTAAATATTTGTGTTTATAAACTTGCAAACTTGAACAACAACTCACTGGATGATATGATTGAATTAAACAATATCAATGAGAAAAAGAGTGTGTTTCACCATAAATGATGTAGTAATGTTCATATGAATAAAATAATATTTTATCAGAAAATAACTGGCTTTGTTTGTCATTTGTATGAATTTTAGGAGAACCCGTGAACCCAACGCTCCAAAATTTTCAGCATGTGTCCTCAACAACATATGTAAACAAATAGGCACCAATTTGATTCTATATTCCACATTTGATTTTTGGGGGTCCGTGAGACAAACTTTGGTCCCGGATTGTGAAACAGCCCCTATACTTTTGTTGCCACAAAGCCATAAATTAATCATTTTGCCTGGATTCCTGGATTTACTCTTTCTGAGCTCATAATTGCATGGATGGTTCAATGCCTACATCAAAGTGAAACCCAAACTTCTGCATAAAACCAACATTAAATAAAATAATCATCCATAGGGAGTCCGGATATTATGATTTGGAAATTTAGCAATTTTTCTAAAAAGTTTTACAACGCTTCAAACAATGAAAATTTGACCCAAAGATAGAAACCTGGATTTCACCTTCTTTCCATCCTTCAAAACGATTTTAAGCCAATGAGAGGCCAAAAAACTCTCTGGCAGGCACATGACAGTGACATTGAGTGACCACAGCATAACCAACGTCTCCATAGGTTTAACTCACATTAACCAAATTCCCACTCCAACTGAAATTGGTTAATGCATAGGCAAGTGATCTCCCTCCCTTTTTGTTTTGGTTGTCTAGCAAAGGGAGATTTGTTTCTGATCCACTTTTTCTCTCATTGTCAGTTTCTTTTCTACAAAGTAAGCGAGAGTGAAATGCGAGCCGTCTTTCGTATTCATTATATTGCAAGGATATCCACATCAGCACAGGTATTATAGTAACTAGCTGAACATCACTCATTTTATAGTTCCGGGGTCTGAGAAGTTCACAGTGGATTTGATCATTACACACTGCTAGCACGTTTAGAAAACAAATTTACTGTATGTTTTAGCTTATGTCGTAGCCCAGCTGGCATCATTGATAAAACTATGCATGAGCAATAGGTAACTCAACACAACAACCGTGCTTGTTTGGTTACATAGTAGAGCATTTATTGTATTGATGAATATGATTATTATATTGCCGGTATGTTCAGCTGTTCAGTCAGAATAATCATAAGAAAGCAGACAACTCGGGATTTCAACAAGAGCTTTTTTACCTCTTGCCATAGGAACATTTGTTTTCCCTCAAGGAAAAATGGTGGATTCCGTGAGTGTTTTAAAGCATATGTTTACAAATACAGTAATCAATTCAGCTTTGTCTTAATATGACTAAATACATATTTTGTAACATTTAAGGGGCAATTCTTTCATTTGCAGTTCACATCAGACAAAGGGCACTTTACAGAAAGCAACCAAAGAGGTACATAATGCTTTCACAAATAAAGCTCCAAAACTATACTAGAGCGGGACTCGCAGCTCCTTCCAAGGTTTAAAGTGCACTGCAAGATTTAAACTGACCAGAAATGTTGCCAGCCAGTCAATAAAAGATTAAAGTGCAAAGGTCACCAATCTCACAAGCCCATTCATTTGCGATTCTACCAGAACAATTGACCTTTTTTTGCCAAAAGGATTTCAGGCCAGAAAAGAACTGAATTGATGTCATTCATTTTTAAAAACCTTCCCCCTTCGAACTGCGTCCCGGCAACAATCAATCAGAAAGTTGGGGGTGGGGTGGGGAGTGGGGGAGAAAGTGACACCCAAGAAAAAAGAAATCACCACTGGCTGATCTAAGAAGGGTGCCTCCTTTTCCTCAAACAGCCAGAAAAACTGACACCATGAAGTAACTGCCCAGCATGGGCCAACTGACAGGTTTGTGCTGCAGTTATAGCCCCATCATCAGCCCAAAGAAGAACCACAGGGAAATGCTTCCATAACAAATTAAATTATAAAATCCACCAAAACATCCAGGCTGTACTAAATTAAGAAGGGAGTTTGGCACAAAGGATGGTTTATTCCTTCCAAAGACGGACCCTCTTACCAGCATACTTAAGGAAGCACAGCAGTTCACTTCACCACTAACCAAAGGGTCTATTTTTACCCCTGCTAAATGCCAGCACAGGGCAGTTAAACAGACACAGAACAAGCTAGAGCAGCCTTTGCTTCAGAGGCACTGGAAGTGAGACCCCTTCAGCTGGACACAAAATGGCGCTTCAGCGTCCCACACGCAAGTCCAAAGCAAAGGTTACAGCTTCATGGCTCCAAAACTGAAGCCCAGCATCTAGAAGTGGTCGATTCACAGACCTCCGTCTATGTGGGTGCTTTACCAGCCATCCAATCGCGCAATCCAAAGCGGGACCATGGGTAAATCATCTCCATCTGTGAACAAACGCATTGTATACTCACTACACCAAATAGGATTGCGCGTTTTTTCTGCAGATGAAAATTCTGACCCACGCCAAGTAAGTTTTTAAAGCATTTTTGACCGGCGCAAAGTCTAATCCGATACTTCCTACCACCATTCCTCCATGTTGCATGTTGCTAGGGAACTTCACCAAATACCTTGAGACTTGAGAACACAAATAATTATTGCGACGAGCAACAACACAAAAACAATCCATAACAATTTTACTTACCAACCTTAACAAAGCATAAACCAGTCTGAACTGAAAAACACGAGGCCGACCATATCGATTGGGATTGCAGCGCATTCAGTTAAACTCAAAACGCGCCCACATCTGAGGAAAGAACAGAAAGTTTTTAAAATGATCTCCTCTCCTCATGCTAGGCCTTCAACCAAATCAAGCCTTGCATCATTGATGGTCACCACATTGCTCAATGCAATTTTAGGCCTAATTGACATTTTTGCAGTGCTCCTCCGATCGTTTTTAGTGTTTAGTGAGGTAGTCAGGCACGGCACCAAAAACAGAATTCCACTTCTAATTAATCCCTGAGCAAAAGTGCAACACAGTCGTGAGCCAAAGTCCACACCATCCCCACACTGAGCCATAAAGAGAACATCCAGCATATCGAATGTCTGAGAAATAACAACAACAAAATGCCTGACGCAGGCACACATACAAACAAGGACGCAAACCGGAATAGTGCAATGTACAAAGGCTATTTGGATTACAAACATGATGGGAAACATCTTAGCAACTTAGCACTGATGCTTCAAAAGAAGTCGTGAGGGTTTCCTCCAGGCACTGCAGTTACCTCACCACACACAAGGACCATGCCAAATATGGAATTAATCCATAAAAAACTGTGACCTGTGTAGCAGTTAACAGAAATCTCAACAGACGCGGCGGCAGCAGATGCGGCATAACAACTGCTGATCCACAGTATCCACGACTCGTCGTCTGGGGATACGATGAAAACTCAGTATGCTAAGAGAGCACCCTAACCTCACTTCACAAAGTCAGCTAGCCTCCTGGTTCTCATCTCTGCCACAATATAGACAGCATAGGACGAAGTAAGCTGAAACTAGTTCAAATGAGAGCGAAGTCAAATTAATTTGGAAGCAGGATAGTTTTCAGAATGTCTATGAAATGTGTTCTCCAGTCCTTGCGCAGCTACATTCATTATTTGGTTGTCAAAAGCAGTTTAACAATTGACTGCCTGCATTAATATGTTGCTTCATTATAAGCTTGTCTGAGTGTGAAAGGATCCTGAGGATTTCTAATAATGTGTCCTTAGCCAAGGGCACAGTATATTACAGTAGATTACTGTAGGCTACCTTATAGCACAACCATGCTACACAAAGACCTGTCAATAATACCTCTCCATGTATGCCAATTAAAAAATCTGCAAAAGTTTGAGAATATGCATATGTAATCATGATTGGCACTGTTGCCAAAATTTTTCTTTAAGGATGTTTCAAACTTAGTTATTCCATTATCCAGGCCAGGGATTGTCCCAACCCAATAACCCCATCAAATGAATTGTATTTGTTGCATCTGTTAGATTTTAACTCTTTCAACCCCAGATATTCTAGCATCACTATACCCTTCAACCCCACAGCCCTCTGTAGAGGGCTGGTCATTATCTGGACATTGTATCTTACTGTTATCTCTGGAATCCCATTAAATGTAACCTGATATGTTCCAATCAATTAGTCAGATTGTTTGAATTTTCCCTACAGGAATTTGGGGTTGAAGGGAATATGTTGGTCAGCCCTCTGTAGAGGGCTGTGGGGTTGAAGGAGTTAATATTATTTGCATTATATACTTAGCGCCATTAAAAACGCACCAGTGAGGTATGTACTGGATTTGCGGCAAATTGAAGAATCGATTGATTTTTATTGCTTTTCCAGTGAGGGCCCGCGTGTGCACACGTGTTGCTCACATAGACGGCGTCAAACGGTACTTGCGCTCACCCTCAATCGTCTCGGACCCCTCATCTCATGATCAGTTTTGGTTGCTGTCCAGAATCTGTCACGTACAGGCTGTAACCAAATGTGGCGCTCTTGAGCTACCATCGTCACTCGTGGCTGCCCTAAGCGGGGTCCGTCAGTGACAGTGCCTGTGTTCCATTCTCGGATAGACAGCCGACTGATTGTTGAACGGTGACAGTGCAAATGACGCACCACCTCTCAGTGGCTGAGATCTGCCCGTAACATGCCAAAGGCTCTTTTTCTCTCTCCTGTGTCACAAGCCGTTCCATTTTCTTGATGCAGTAGCATTTTTCGTTTTTTTTGTTGGCTTTATGCAGGCTATTGACCACACCAAAAAGAACAAGTCAAGTGTCACCGTACACATCACGAACAGCTCACTGTTTGTTATTACTGAAGTGCTTGGCGCGTGCAGGTGGTGCGCGTCAGGATTACAATACCACACGATTTTCTTTATTTCCTCTCGTGCCTGACTGGAAAAGCAATAAAAATTAATCAATTCTTCAATTTGCCGCAAATACAGCACATACCTCACCAGTGCGTTTTTAATGGCGCTGAGTATATTTTTACATCTAATTTGTAATCCATAATGATGGCAAGGTCGAACTATAATAGAAATTAAGTCTGGAAGTTTGTCCTTAATCACTAACAGAATTAAATTGCTGCAAATGAGGATGTTCTGTTCCTGTTTGCTCATTTTCTATAATGGGACCAACAGAAAGATGAAAGCTAGCAAGATAAGAAGTATTGCGTGATGTCTTCAAAGCAAACAAACGCATCGATGTGATGTCCTTTTCTCAATCCCATCAGTCTTGTCCTTTGAGAAGTCTGTTTGTTTATTCTTTGCCATTTTTGCTACAAGGAGACAACAAAAGGTTATAATAAAGCAGCAAAGATTCGCTGGATATCTGGCTATTTCACTGCGGCCCCTTCGTCAGCCACTAACCATAGTCACACCGGGGAATTTGCATCTGTATATTGTGTATGCAAATAATACATTTAATAAAAGCATAAGGGAAAGAGCTCTGCGGCAGATGAGGCAGTGAAACAAGACACAAGCACTGAAAAATCAAAGTACAGAAGTAGCTAATGAGTCAGAGAAGGCAGTATTTCTCTAATAGCCCGTTGTTGGCAAATCTGCAAGGTAAAGACAACACCGGATCCCAGGAGGGGCAGATTCACAATACCACTGTTTGGGACATTCATCTGCTCACGCTCGCCAGTTTGACAAAAACACTCGCGTAATTTGACAATAGGTCGATATTATTAAAAAATGTTTGCCTGCTTTCTGTCCTGGAAATGGTTCGGTGCCTCTTCCCTGTAAAATGAGCATCAGCAATCAAACAGGCTTTACTCGAGGTTAGCCTGGGGCGGCCGTTTGATGCGTTTCAAACTAATTTACAATTTACAGCCCTCTCAGTCAAACAAGCTTGCCCCCTCACATAAAATCTATGACCAGGGTCCAACTCAAGGTACATGAGAGACAAACTCTACCCTCCCCCTCACCAAGACCCCCCACCCCCCCAAAAACCTTTTTAACCAGAACCCCCCCCCACAAACACCCCCACCCAACAGCTCTCCATCTCTCTGCTAGCTTCTCCTAATAAAGCAAACAGACCCACTTTGATCACAGGAGTTGCCTGCAGGTCACGAGTGCATCAGCAGTGCTTCCAAAACCAGGCTACACTGGACATCTTACATCACCACCCTTAGCTGCTCCTTCGGTTTTTTTCTTTCTTTTTTAATACCACTCGGATGTTTTTGTTTTATAAAGGAAGTGAGCAACGCTCCTGGGGTCTTATTTATAGAAAATTGTGTGGATTTCAAACCTTAATATCACGCATGCTCAAAAAAAGAAAAGAGTGTGCAGTAAAAAATATCCAAATTAATAAAACCTTGGGAAAGCTAAACTGCATACATTTTTCTTCATTTAATCAGGATTTACTTAGGGTTTTTTCATTTCTGCATGATCTTATTACTTTCACATTTTTTTCATTTAAGGTTTGTTTTTCTGAATACAAAATTGGCAAAGAAACTGGCGTGCGCATCCTTTCTGTGCCTCTGCACCGTTCATAACTGAGGCCCCAACACACAGTATGCTGCCTGACTAGCTAGCCTCTTAAGCCTAAAAATCATAAGTGCGCCAGGGGCACATGTACCCCTCATAGCACAAGTTGACTGAGATTACATACAGTTCGGTAGACTCGTTGGATTCAGGAAAGTGAGACGCTTTTGACTTCATGGTGTTGAGCGAGTAGTGAAATTTGGACAGTCAGAACAGGAGTCATCAGGTGGTTTCTATTCTTATCACCATCAGGCGAAATATATCTCCCCCAATCTCAGTTGCAACGACCAACTTCAATTACTATCAAAACAATTACTAATGGAACTATGAATACCACCATGATTACTAATTTCCTGCAAGCCTGCACTGAGGCTTTGAAGTGTAAAAAAATCTATCCAGAAAAATAATGTTACAGTTTCAAGTGATCAACCAGAGTGGCTTCTTGTGTTTATCCTGCTCCAGTTCCCTGCTGTGCTAGCTTGGTCTCTGCAGCCAGATCAAACAATCCCTCAAATCCCATTTTCCTACAGCACCTTATCTTAATCTTCAGTTCATTTGTCTTTCGAGCATGGGCCAAATGTCTTGATTTTCATTGGCTGTTGGCAGTCATGTCATATGAAAGCAGTTCTGGTCTTCACAGAAACTCAGTTACTTGCTAGACCAGTTATAAATGCTTATCTATCACACATGCAAAGCTCTAATCAATTAAGTCGATGCATTTGCGTTTCAGCAAGCGCGTGTCCATGATTCAGTGATAACTAACTCAATGTACTGTCACATCCAAGTCAGTACCGCTAATACTCTGGATAAAATAGTCATAAAATTCAACCAAATATATTTTTGTCGGTCAAGCATTCATGAGATCGAAATCAACCTCGAGCAGGATTCTGAATGGCAATTATTTGTGCAGATAGTCCCTGGCTAGACTTTAACTGTATGGCAATGGGGATTTAAGAAAACATACTGTGAGATTACACTACTGCATTAATTGGCAAACTGCAAAGTCCCTAACACGTTGGTTATTTCACACGTTCAGCAGTCAAAAAAAAAATTAACATTTTTAGTAGGTCAGAGGTCAGTACAAAGAGTGGCGGCGGCATGAACCCTGACACACTGAGTCTGCTGTGGAACATCTGAGCAAGTTGGCTCCAAAACAGTACATTACAGCCATTTGCATGTTGACTAATTAAGTGCCACAACAGGAGATAGTCATTGGCCAGAAAGTGAATGAAAGTCCATCGCTTTGGTGCCATTCTGTTATGAGTATGCTAGGATAATTATTCTCAACAAAAGATTTTGAAAACTTGATGCAAACAGACTTATGCAATGAATGCGACCACACCGCATGAACAGGAGCATTTTAAAATACCTTTTCACAGAAAGAATGAGAAAGAAGTTCTTACGCAGCATCTGGATCGTTACATAGACCACCGCGGCCTCAAAAAATTGTAAATAAATAAATAGTAATCATATACGTTCTGCCTCTGTGCGTTTAAGAGGACACTGCGTAGTGATAAAGTAATCATATATCAACACAATTATAATCAATTATTTGGCTTCGTTGCTTCTCAACAGTTCAAACTAGGTGATGTGCACATTGGAGCAAGGCAATGTTTCATGAAGCTCAGCTCCTTGTGGCGAGCACCATTTGTTATGCTAAAGAACATGGAAAATAGCAGCTAATTCAGCGCGGCTTTCGAAAGAGTGGTCGAAACCTACTGTCTATGGTCGAAACATTATGTTCGCGCGCATTCATGCCATCGGATCTGGGAGAAAGACCAGCGCAGGGCATTGGTGTGGCATGAGAGAATCTACATTTCCAGCCATGCGAGGGATCAGCCCAGTTTTCTCCTTAAAACCACCCCCTGAGTACATTAGAAACAAAAATCGGGAAAAGCTCATGATCTAAATTGCGAGCACTCCGAGTTAAGCAAATACCTTGCCTCTGTCTAGTAAGAACATGCCCTAGGACCATGGAACCTTTACATATACAGCTGCCTTGAATATTTCTGTTTCGTTTCTACCGGGGGCACAAAGAAAGCGCGAGAGGAAAGTGCAGGCAGCGGCTTTACTTCTCGTATAATCTTATAGTGACTCGCAGCTATGCGTTTTTTTAACAACAAACCAGTGCTTTTCGTCAAAGCATGAAGGTACAGTGCGATTCATTATCAGTTGATTTCACAGTAAAGATGCAGCCAAATACTTCACCCATAGAAATTTAATATTCTTGTTCAAATCTCAAGTGATTTTAAAATAGCGTGGGCAAAATGGACCTTAACACCACAATAAAACAATTATGGCTCTACGTAGCAATACCAAATGATTTTGACACATCTCTCTCCAGAGAGTACAGCAGCCACACTATCAGTTCAATCGTGTTACTGCACGAGTCTTTGTTCAAGGCGTTTAATTCAAATCAAATGTACCCAAGCTAAACTGGGCGCAAAAAAAATCATACAGGCAAGCGGTTGGTCGAGCCAGGGCTATACTGTAGATTTGAAGATGTATTGAGCCATTTTTATAACTGCACCTTTTGAAGAATAGACTTAGCTAAACCACCGCAGCAAACTGCACATGTTGAGGATTCCCTATTAATGACCTGTACTGGAAGGACGAGTAGTAGCTCATCATTGCGCCAACAAGTTCGAGCAAATACACAATATGCTGTCTGAATAAAACCATTAACATTACAAACAACTGATTAGACGGCAAATTAAGAAGAAGCCAATGGTACAACAGCTTGTACCACACTACACATGGCACAAACATTGACCGTTATAACGTTAACAGCAATAAAAAGTTGAACGCATCCGTGAACATTTTCGGGTAATTCTTTTCAGACACTCCCCACAAATTACTTTGGTTTCACGACATTCGCGGATCAGCAACGCCAAAAAACCACTATACCACCGGGACCAATATCGCGATATCATCTTCATTTGTCATCCAGCCTACTGTCTATGGCAATTCCAATTTGTTTATTTCACTGCTAAAGAAATATCACTATGGAACAGGTGAGCAAGATCGCTGCAGTGGATACCAATTACGATAAAATTTCAAACAGTCGAAACAAGACCTAACAGGTTTGTCTTTAACTTTGGCTGGAAGCAAAGAATTTCAAGTAAAGCTGCGGACGCGTTTCTACACAACATTTAGCTCTTCATGATACATATGTCCTTATAATCGAAAAAACTGATTGTAAAAATATACAAACTACTAACCTCTTTGCGCGGAGAACGTACGGCAGAATAAAAAGAAATTCGGTCCTATGAAGAACGAAATTAAGTTTTTCTTTTTGTATTCCCACTTTCCCGTCCGCACTGCTCCTAGCTACTGCGCGTCAGTGGCAAACAATCCTTCAGCCTCGATTCCACCCGGACGCATGAAATTCGCCAGCCTCCACTCACTCCCCCCTCTCCTGTCTGCCAACTTAGATCGACGGCATGCTCAGTTATCCGATAAAACAAGAGCATGCCCTTCGCATGGTTCAGACAGAAGATCTGGCAGAATATGGCACCATCTTGTGGTTTCATTACGAAGTAGAAGTAGCCTTCCGTTACCTTTTTCCCCATTTTGTGCAAGTTGGAAAACCATATTATTATCACCACGAGATGTATTTGAGTCAGACACAACCTTGAATTTTCAGAGGCATTTTCACCCTTTAAAAAATGTCTGCTTATCTACAATTTTAACTAGTTCTGTCAAGCCTATGAGTGATCTTCTCCGGAGGGCTATAATTGCCTTTTCGAAGCACTTTTTAATTACTGCGTCTGCTGTGCATTGGAGTTTACAGTACGGGGCGAAGGTGTGAGTGGAGAATAAACAATAAATGACTGCAAATTTGTCTGGCAACGTTGATTTCCGAGCAGGACCTGAGTTTTGCCAGACAGCCTTCTTGCCGTGTAAGCTATCAAGTGGCCATGAATTATATTTTGTAAAATACCATTTCAATTGGACAGACACTGGAAAAGGAACAGCTTCGGGATATTATGGATTTTGTGCGGTAACCTGATGGAATTCAATTCAAATTAGGCCTGTGTGTCCAAAAAAAGAAGAAGAAGAAGAAGAAGAAATTCATAAAGCAGGTGTAGGTTAGCTTTTCTCAGCAAAAAAAAAAAATAAAATAAAATAATAATAATAAAATAAAAATAATTTAACTAAGAATGGCTCTGAAGCCAATAACTGATCACCGAGTAGACAAAGAGCACAAAGGAAAGTCACTCAACGCAGATTTCAACAGGTTCCGCGACGATTTTGGTCTCCCGTTACATTTAAAACCAGTAGGGTTTAATTTTTAAAGAATCATTGAAAGGGAAAGACGAAGACAAGTCACTAATATAACTGCTTTTGCCCCAGTCCGCCTTTCAATTGACAGCCACCCACTGCTGGTGAATCTGCTGGCTGGGGTTCATCGTGGGCAGTAGTCTGCTTCAATCGTGTTTCTTTTTATTGGCCCCTGGACAAAAAAATTAGATCACTAGATCACAGACTACCCTAAACCACAATAAATATAGCGGGAGCCATGCGATCGCATTTATAACGCAAATCGCACGAGTATTTGCTTGCCTGCAATACGCGCAGAGGTGGAAAATCCAGGGGTCAGAAAGTAAAAATCCTGCCAAGTTTTTCTCCCTCCCACAGAATGAGCTGATTGCTCATATTAGCTCTGTCCCCCAGCCAAAGTAAATCCAGGTGGTTGGAATAAAGTTCTTGGGAGGATTTTTACTTTCTGAACCCGGACTTTCCACTTCCAAATACACACATGACGTAACTAACGAGCAGGGTAAAAGAAATGCATGGTTGTTTATTTCTTAAGTTGATTGTGACAAGATAAATCAAAAGGAAGCAGGTCCAGCATGAGGCAGCTTAACGCAGATCTCCTCTCGATGCTCAGACATTTGTGAGTTCGCGCCTAAGAGGAAACCCATCTCATCCATGATGACTGTATGCAAACATGGATAGATGCAATATAATTATTGAATCTGAACATACACTGCCTGACCAAGAAAAAAAAGTCACCACCTGAATTTTAACTAAGCAAATGGTAATTAACTAACTAAGTTAACTAAGCCTTCCATTGGAAAAATACTAGTGTGATGACTATGCTACCGCTGGCAACAAGTTATTTAACCTTAACTGATCCAGTGGCCAACATATTCTTAAAACCTGGAAGGATAGTGGTGAAACATCATCTTCAAGGAAGAAAAGTCTGAAACATACCTTGTATGATCGCAATCAGAGATTGCTTCAAGGTTTGGTGTAATCAAACCGTTAAAAAAAAATCAACAGTAAAACTCACTCCTATGTTGAATAAAGTAAGGGCATTTCCACACGGACAATGCAAATAGAACTCAAGGGATTGGGACTAAGGAGCTGTGTATCCTTTAGATAACCACTTCTCAGCCAGGCTAATCCGATTAAAGGCTTCAGGTTACCAAAGAGCATAAATATTGGACTCTGAAGCAATGGAAAAGGTCACGTGGTCTGATGAGTTCAGATTTACCCTGTTCCGCAGTGATGGGTGCATCAGGGAAAGAGTGTGGATGAAGTGATGTACCATCAATCCTACCACACAAGCCTGTGAGGGAAAATCATGAGCTGGGGTTGCTTTAGTTGGTCAGGTCTAGGTTAAGCAACACTATGTGCCCATGAGGTCAGCTGACCATCTGAATATACTGAATGACCAAATTTTTCCATCAATGGATTTTTTTCTTCCCTGATGGCTCGGGCATATTCCAAGATGACAATGCCAGGATTCATCGGGCTCAAACTAAAGTGGTTCAGGACATGAGACATCATTTTAATATTTCACTCCCCTATAGGGAGAGAGTTATATTTCACTCCCCTAAGTCATTATAATATGTCAATATGTATCCAATATGTCAATTGTGAACTTTAAAGGTCACAGAATGTCAAGTTGTGGTCAGCAAATGGACTTCATATATGACTTTCTAAATGTCTCTATACAAGCCTTGGCTCAATCTGTGACCATTTTGGTGATACAAGTCATTGTAATTTCACTATCGAGTTTGACCCTCAAAGGTCACTGACAGTCAAGTTGAATGTCACCAAATGAAAGTTCATATGTGACTTCCTTGATGTCAGTAACACAAACCTAGGCTCCATCTGTGACCGTTTTAGTGATACAAGTCATTGAATTTTCAGTAGGTCACATTTGACCTTTGAAGGTCAATACGACGGTCACTAAATGAAAGTTCATATATGACTTCCCATATGTCTCTAATACAAACCTAGACTCCATCTGTGACTGTTTTGGCAATACAAGTCATTGTAATTGTATTATGTCAAGTTTGACCTTCAAATGTCATCAACAGTCAAGCTGAATGTCACCAAATGAAAGTTCATATGTGACTTCCTATGTCAGTAACACAAACCTAAGCTCCATCTGTGACCCTTCCAGTGACAGAAGTCATTGAATTTTCTCTAGGTCAAGTTAGACCTTCGAAGGTCAATATGAAGGTCACCAAATGAAAGTTCATACATGACTTCCTATACGTCTCTAATACAAACCTACACTCAATCTGTAAAGATTTTGCTGATATAAGTCATTGAAATTTCACTGCATAGTTTTGCCGTTGAAGGTCACTGAAGGTTAAGTTCAAGGTCACCCAATGAAACTTCATACATGACTTCCTATATGGCCACAATACAAACCTAAGCTCTATCTGTAATAGTTTTGGTGATAGAAGTCATTGAAATTTCACGATGTGAAGTTTGACCTTCGAAGGTCGCCGAAGGTCAAGTTCAAGGCCACCTAATGAAAGTTCATACATGACTTCCTAGAAGTGTTCAATGCACATATGTTCCCAATCTTCAATATTTTCAAGCCTAGAAACCTTTGAAAATTGTAACATTTTGCTTGACCTCAAGTTTGACCTTTCAAGGTCATCTGAGGTCAACTTCAATACAGCCGAAATATAGGTCATATATTACTTCCTATATGTCAGTAATACAAACAATCTCTATCTGCAACCATTTAGCTTCCACAGGCGATTTGTCCCATTCTCCATAAGACCCAATGTTAAAGTACAGCGCCCCCACTAGACCCACTTCCGTCGATTCAATCAAAATGGCACTCACACTGTACATAAAGTGTATCAAGGTGAGTTGATTGCCAGATTTATTAAAAAAAGTTATCGGACAGTTTTTGAGAAATAATTTTTTGAAATTTCAAGTCATATCTTTTAACATTGTTAATATATTCCCTGACCTCGAGTTTGACCTTTCAAAGTCATCTGAGGTCAACTTTAACATAGCTAATGTATAGGTCATATATGACTTCCTGTATATCAATAATACAAACTTAATCTCTATCTGTAACCATTTGGCCTCCACAGCCCATCTTGCTTATTCATAAAGTACAGCGCCCCCACTAGACCCACTTCTGTCAATTCAATTAAAATGGCGCTCGCACTGTACATTGACGGTACCAAGGTAAGTCGATTGCCTGATTAACAAAAAAATTTATCACGCAGTTTTTGAGAAATAATTTTTTTTTAATTTCTCAGTCCTATCTTTAACATTGGAGCAAAAATTTCAAGGGCCCATAAAATGGACAAAAATGATTCAATCATAATTCAGAGAAAAACACCTGGAGATATGGTCAAGTAGTATGTTATTGCAAATTTACACGAAAATTCATCAGGCCAAAAAAAAGATAAAAAATGTTCCAGACGACGGACGACGGACGCCACACCATGACAATAGCTTGTCGGCCCATAGGGCCGGTAAGCTAAAAAAGCTTTTTTTGGGTAATAATAGCCAAAAATGTATATTTTTGCCTCCTGTGCCATTATGGTCAGGCCAAATGACCTAAAATTTGGCATGGAGATAGCTAGTACTTCTTTTTTCTTCATCTCACACATTGCATAAATTGCAATCAGTATGGCTGGCATTGCAATGTCATCTTGTTACTGCATGTCACATTCCACGGCAGATCACGCCTACAATCACCACTGTGTTAATGAATTCGAAATAATTCACCTGCAGCTTAATTAAATTCTACAATATCAGTTTTTTCTTTTTCAAGCGTACAATAATTGGACTAAGATTTTGGTGACTCATACAGTTGAAGTCTAGCTCAATTCATTGTGAAGCGCACTATGTCGTTAAAATGAGCCCGTTTTAGTCTGAGTCCGAATGAGAAAGATTTTCCCACCATTTTCCAAGGTTTAAATCATTTTAATTAAGCAATTTTAATGTTTTGTTTCTTCTTTCAGTTTTTGTTTCCTTTCAGGCTCCTGTACGGTGGGAAATTATTAGATTGTAACAAAGTTATGCTATAACCTTACCATTTGAAGGCGAACATTTTGCTTTGATTAAAAATGTTATATTTAGAAGTTGATTATGGAGAATGCGTATTAAAAGCTATAATTTTTCAAAAATAATACATCCATGGTGCATTTAAAGGGGTGTTGAATAAAAGTATTTCTTTTCAGTAAAAAAAAATATATTTAGTCTGAGTTAAATAATTAAATTTTGACGGGTTCGACAATGACCTCCTGTTTACACCGTACAAGCCAATAGCGGCCGGGGCATTGCGGGTTGCCAAATACGGTCTCTATGCTCGGCACAGCTAGGCTGTCACTGGGTAAAATGGCGGAGTCTGCAAGTCCTGCTGCAGCTGCTTCAGAGCCCCGGCGAACGGTGCATTATCCGTCCCAGCAGCAGAGTGACCGGAGAAGGGCAAAAACGAGAGTCAATATCGGCGAAGCATGCGCTTGTGCAGGCTGATCGCTTGACACACTCGGCAACGAACCTGGCAACCCGACTGCTGGAAGTATTTTCTGTTGTTGCGACTACGATCTTGAGACACTAGATGTCGGTATTCTGCTCATATTCCATAATCAACCTTTAATTTTTTTTCATGTCCGTTATTTTCACAAAAAGTCTATTTTACAAGAGCTGCAGGGTGATTTCGTAATAGTCCTTTTTTTTGCATGGGGGCAATTTTAGACGAGTCCATTTCCGCTCGGGAAAGGGATGGGGAGTGAAATATCCTGCATTTGCTCGCAAATGTTGACTTTCTAGTCACATATGGATTATCCACCAGAGTCCAGACCTTAACCCCATTAAGAATCTTTGTGATGTGCTGGAGAAGACATCATGTAGAAGTCCAACTCTTCCATCATCAATATAAGATCTTGGTGAAAAATGAAAAAACTCTGGATGTCACATTGCATAAGTTTATCAAAACAATGCCACGGTGAACGTGTGCCGTAATCAAAGCTTAAGACATCACGCTGAATCATCTGGACTAGCCGCAGTCAGGATTTAAGTTGGCCAATTTAAAAAAAATTAACAACTGTACTTGGATCATTGCGTCAAAACTTAGATCACTCACGGAGTAACTTGGAACTTTCTTGAAGCAGTGGACTTGGTGAGGGCATATCATAACATACTAGTTTTATTGTCTATGGCACTAAGGACCGTATTTGGATCCATTAAGGTAAATAACGTTTCCAGAGGGGCAATGAAAGCGAGAAACGGATTTAAACTATCACTGAAAAAAATCCAAATACTATGGAAGCACAATTTTTTAGGGTGTTCAAGTGCACTTACCTTTATTTACAGGCACAATCCATTTTTCATATGTGAATATTGACTGATTGCTTACTGTAGGTGCGCTTCCTGGATTTGCCATTGCTGCATGTAACTGAAGGAACTCATATATAAACGGATTGATTGCTAAGCTCATACATTTATTTCCTCATATTCTCACTAAGAACAGGCAGTCAATTTCAAAATATAGGACAAAATAAGCTTGTGCATATCTAATGCCCACCTGGTACAAGTATCAATATGAAATAGAAATGATGTGGGCTACACCTTGCTATATGCTCTGCCTGTTAGTACACATCAATAAATTTCAGACACTTTCAACTCAAGGTTTAAAACCTAATTTAGGCTGCTCACCGTGAATAAATGGTTATTTTAAAGTTTATATATATACTTTCTATACATTCAATAACTAGAGTAAACCTGGGGTAAACAAATCTACAGAAAGCACCGTGAAAGGAGAAATTTGAAAAGCTTCACCACTCCGGTGTTACAAAGTGAACTTGGTAAACGCTTAGCATTGTCCCGTCTTTGTATTTTGCCACAGATAAGAAACTTCTCAGAGTGGGAAAAACAGACCAAATGGAAAAGGGCAAACTACTTTTTACATTCAAGTATTGCCTGTAAAAAAAGAGCTCGAAACTCAAAGACCAGTGAAGATGCACTTAACTTTTGTTTGAATCAAAACCAGTATTGAAGCACTTTAAACTGGAATCTGAATGCCCATTTAATATTGTTGGTAAATGGAGTATATTTTTTAAATAAGAAACGTCCAATTTAAAGTGCTTTACACTTACTGGAAAACCCTGAGTCAGAGCACCAAGGCAGTCCTTTCAAACATCGCAGCATTTTCAAGGGAACAGTTTTATTTATTGTTTGATGCAGGTAAAGCAAATCTTACTTTATTTCCCTGTATAAGCGTCACAATTATGGGTCTATATTGCACACACAAAGCAAGGACTCCCTTCGCCCTGATGAGGCCGAATCGTGGCTTTGCAGAAGGTACTGAATTTAAATAAGGTAAAAAATTTCAAATTATTCTCTTAGGGAAAATACAAACAAAACAAAACCAAAAAGCATGACATGAAATACAGAATCCAAGGCTCCTGACTAGTCAGTGTTTAATAAATAACTCAAATCATGTTCATCATGGAAGAACGGCATTAGACAAATGGTTACTAGTTAATTACTCCACTGTCTTCTTCCTGGGTGCCGGGTCATCCGAACAGCCAATAAGAAACAGAAGTGCTGCTAACCGTGGAACCCTCCAAGGAGTGAATAAGCTGGTGTGATAAACGGGCAAAAAAAAAGAAAAAGGGAAACAAAAAGCTGAACAAAAAACAAGCTAATTAAATTTATGTAAAACACAGACAACCACAGCTAGGCACCAAGAGAAAAAAGCGTGAATATTAAAAACAAAAAAAGGGGAAAAGTCACAATTGGTCTTAAAAATCCAATGGGGAGGGGAAAAACCGCTAAAAGTATGATAAAACATCCCTTCTCATTCCCCAATAGTACACGGCAAGCAAATGGATAAAAACTATTACTGTACATCAGTGATCATTATCCTAATTGATACCTTTCATTACAGAATGCCCAATTCACAACAGACAGCATAACACCAATATTATTAATTAAGTTCTGTCACCTCAACAACTGTATCAGAGATAAAGCATGTGTTAAGCACATGAAGCCCATAATTTTGATTATTGAATAATCTACAAACCAATACGTAATGGTCCAGTGGCCTTGAAGTAATGTAACATGAGCACAGCCATATTAAAATAATAAGCACACTAGATGACGAAAGACTACATATTGGGCAGGAGAAGCGAGTGTTCCATTTCCTTTTACCATAGGCATATACATTGGCATATGCATATATATATTTTTTTTTCAGTAACAATGCTGTTAAACCATTTTTGTTATCATACATTACAATAATATGCTGAAAGACCGGGCAATAAAGTACAGTTGTTAACATGTAGGCTCCCTCCGCCCCTCTTCAATGACTTGCGCTCCACAGGTTTGTTTTTTTTTTTTTCTCCAGCCAAGACGTCAGGGTCGCACCTTTCCGACTTTCCACGCTGAACAGTACAGCAGCTTTCAACCCCCAAAATCAAGTCGCCCACTTTCCAGAGAACATGTTCAGTGCTACTTCAAATCTGTACAATGGGACAGTAGTGTTTGATTCATATACTCAACTTGAAACAAGCTTAGCTCATCTACTCAGTGAAATGGTTCAGCAGTCCCCTACAACTAACAAGTGTGCATTCAATTAGGCTAGGATGCTTCTGCTAATCCCCCCTCCCCCCTTTTAATTTCTTTAGACTTGCAACGTACATTCAACTTGGCACAGTGAAGAGCAACCTCAAGACGCGGATGACGACAAACTGTGCAATATAATGGAGCTACACCAAGTCATATGTTGTTAGTGCACAGGATGCCTAAGATTGCACTCTGTTTTGTTTCATCAGTGATTTAATTTCATATGGGAATCAATTATAATAAAGGGAGAAAAGATCAAGGTATAACTGTACAGGCCAGATATAGTTTATATATTTATATAAACTGAAAAGTCCCCCCCCGCCCCCGGTGAAAAAGTTCACTGTAATGGAATGACAGGTTTTTTCGGCTTGCTGTTAGCAGCTCCTGCTGTGATTCTGATATCTTCAGCAACTGCGGAGAGAGGGGAGGGCAGGGGAGCAGGGATAGAGAATGATTTATTAAAGAGCGGGCTTAAGAAATGCTAGTACAAATTTCGGTTACATTAGATGAGATTAAATCCAATCCCATATTGAATGAGTGTACAGGAATAAACCCCTTAGAAATTTCATTTTTACACGTACTTATACTTCTTAGTTTTGGGATTAATATCAACGTATTACATGACTCCAAGAACAGTCAATTCTTGCGCATCCTCTTCGCTCAAAAGACTAAATGTGTACCCGAGATAACAACAAACCCCAATTCTAAGATTTCATTCAACATTCATTCAAATCAGAGGGCGGCTGGGTCTTGATCAGAGAGATACTGACGCAGTGGTGACCAATTTAAAGAGCTGGAGCCTCCCATATTTGATATAACTGGTGCGTGCCCCCTCTCATTGCCCCAGGAACTCACTTCCTGTCCATCTTGACTCCGCCGCCTCCGCGGATGGCAGCAGGCTGGCTGTTCTGATAGATGTTCCCCCCGGAGCGGGTGATGTTGGGGTGGGTTGGGGAGGCCACAGGGGGTTGGCCGGGCCTGATGGGCTTGGCTGTGAATGGCAATAAGAACGGGTTCAGACAACTGCTGTGTGCTTATCAATGGACTCAGGGTTCCTACACCTTTTCCTAAGCCAAACTCAATCACTTCTCAAGGTGCATTTTCAAGCTTGTTTTCATAGCTGCGGCAAATTACATATTTATCAAACATCTCCAATTAATGAAGAAAGATATGCCATTAAAGGGGAACTCCGGTGTGAAATTGACTTGGGGTGTATCGAAACATGATAAAGAGTACTAACTTTTGTCGAATACCCCACCTCATCAATGAGGCACTGAGAACACCCAACATTTCAAAATACAGGGCTTTTATTTGAAAGTCTCTCTCAACAGCTGATTGGACAATGGTAAAGGAAGGGGAACAGATTGCAATCATTTTGCCATGCTCATCAAAATCACTAGTTTAAGATCATTAAAAGGCTCAAAGGTACCATCATTACATAAACAGTGGCATTTAAAATAGGCACTGAGAACTTTAAAAGTTCTCAGTGCAGTCATTAAAAGACTGTGCAGGTAACTGAGGTAGTTTTAATGAAGCCTGGATCTTGACTTTGAGCCTTGTTATTGATGTAAAATAGCAATAGGTTTGATATGGCAATGCAATCCCCATTCACACCATTTTTTAAGACTGTTGGGAGCTTCAGCTAAAAAGCCCTGTATTTCAAATGTTGGGTTCAGACGAGGTGGGGTATTCACAAAAGTTAGTACTCAAGTATTATGTTTCAATACACCCCAAGTCAATTTCGTGCCGGAGTTCCCCTTGAATATCACAATTTTAGGCAGTTGCAACCACTATTTCAAATCCAAACACTTTTCAATCCTTGAAAAAAAAAAAAAACCACACTATAATTCAAGCCTTTTCAAGGATTTCTAGAACCAATAGGACGCCTGGTAAGCCCATCATCTACTAAATTAATTCACTAATTATCCACTTCTGCAGTGGCATCCAGCTTATTAAGTAAGTAATTTCGATGTGGAACAGCTTGCCTGACCGTATTGTTGAGGCAGAAACCTCTTGAAAATTTTCAAGAGCAGGCTTGACTTAAAGCTAGATACCATTGAGACATTGAGTATCTGAAGTGATATATTCACAACAGTTAAAAGAAACTGGCGAGCCTAGTTGGGCTGAACGGCCTGTTCTCGCCACTCATGTTATGTTATGTTATTAGCGCGCCCTCACAGTCCATCCCCAATTCCTGCAAAAATATACTTTCCCTTCCTCCACTTGCAATTGTACTCAGACAGAAGCATGGACAGGAGGGGGTTAAAAAATAAGCAGTGTGTGTGTCACTGGAACCAGACCACATTAGAAGATAAACACCATTATCCTACAACAAAGCATCAGAGCATGTTTCACAGTGCTGACATAAGCAAGGTAAAGTCTTTCATCGACTCACGGGCAATTAGTTTTTCCAAGCAACAGATAAACAAAGACACAGGATGTTCCATTACTACCGTTAGCTGGCGCAGGGATGAATCAGATAACACTGCTGAGCTGCCCATAGAATTTAGATAAAGTGTAATACCCCCCGAGAGATGTTTGTGTTGGCCCTCTTGAATCAATACACTCAGTAGCTCTCTAATCCACTCATTACCTCCTTAGTTTGCTACACACTGTTTCGAGATCAGTTTATCGATGAAAATTTGCACAACAGTAATTTAAGTTGATTTAAAACAAAGCACATCACCCAATACCTGCAAGCTCCCTCCAAAAGCATAGGCGGATTTGAGCCCAGGCCCATTACTACATCAGCTAGAACCTATTCCCATTCGCACATTAGCGACATTAGCGCAAAAGCTAAAGCCCATGTACACTGACACATTAGCCTAAACCCATGTATGCATGCAAGCCTGTGTATGCCCGTGCAGGTGCACAAGACACCATTTACACCCACCAATCTGTGCAGAGTGCCCCCTTCTGGCCATGTTCTTAGCCCTCACGGCCTCCTTGATGCGGTCGACCTCCTGCTGATAGCGCTTGCGGTCGCGAGCCGCATTCTCTTTGGCCTCCTTCAGGGCGGATTCCAGAGCCTTGACCCGCTCAGCTGTAGCACGCAGACGTTTCTCCAGTTTAGGAAGCTCACAACGAAGGTCTGCATTATCACGCACCAACTGCAGGGGGAGCACAAGAGCAGCACAGTCAGACGTCATGAAGGGTCAACTCAACCGCATTACGCCTATGATAAGATAAACTTTCTGCCAAGCTCTACATCTTCTCATTGTCTTTGGTAGCAAATATCAACATGTAGCGAGAAACAGCAGAAATGTTGCTGCAATGTTACCTTCAGCATGAAAAGTTCTGCTCTGTTACCTGCTTGTGAACTTTGGTGAGCTGTTCCAGATTGTTCTCCAGGAAGGAGATTTTCTGCTTCTGAGCGGCGCTGCCGCCAGTGTCATCGGAGTCCATCTCAGCACTCTGTGGAAGCAGACAGACTTGCATTAATCCCTTTATCAACCAAAGGACAGTCAGTAAATCAGAGAAGAACATCTCTCTATCCTTCAAAGACACAGCCTTCAAAAAGTATATCCTCCTCACGAATAAAAAAAAGTGAACTCCAGCATCAGGAAATTTCCCATGTTTTTGGTCTAAAATGCACCTATGATTGACTATACTCTGAGGTCTTAAGCAGAGGGTCATTGAACTCCATGTACTGAACAGGGTCTCGGGCCACATCTTATTAACTAAAACTGCATGGCGCCATATCCAACAGTGTGCAGCTACCTTCTTAACTCTAGTGGCCAAATCTTGAACAAACAGCTTCCTAAGGTTGTGAAGGGTCTGAAGCTCCTTTGCCTAAGAAAAGAAAGAGAAAGACAGGGTGGGGGTTAAAGCAGGGGAGCGGAGTTGTGCCGACTTGTGAACAGACACATCCAGTACTGAACTTCCGGAACATTCCGCACAGCCACTCACCACTGTCTCCTCCAGTCCCTTCAGGTCCTGTCGGGCCTGCTCCCTCCTGTCCTGCATCACCCTGCACACACAGACAGCCAGAGCCTAATTATAACATTCAGACTGCTGAAACGAGGGCAGCTGAACTCCATAAGCCTATAAGGGAGCCCGTATCAGGGGGGTGAGGGTACGTACGTGAGCTCGTGGAGCTTGCGGCTCTTCTCCTGGTCGGTGGACTTGAGCTTCTCGTGCTCCACCCGCAGGCGCTCCTGCTCCAGCATGATCTTCTGGTTCAGACTGAAAGGACAAGAAAACATGCACTGATGGTGACGAAAGGTGAGAACGCACAATGTCAAACTGCACTTGAGGACTGACACTGCAGTCAATGAAGAGAGTGGATTTGGACTGAGAGCATCTTTGTACATCAGCCATGAGTGTGGCAATGAAAGGAAACTGGGCTTGAAACTATGAGGATGTCAGTTTGATGCAAATTTACTTATAAGTCAATAAGTCTACTACTTGACATAAATGGAGTAAGCCAGAGAACCAGTTATCATGTAAAATATATGTAAACAAGGGATCTGTAAGCTGTAAATCTGCAACAGTACAACTGTGTCTGTATATAAAATGTGGGAGGCAAGAGGGCTTTATCAGTGTTGTGTCAGTATTACATGTGAGAGAGGTCTGACAGCACTGTGTCAGTATCAGATGTCAGAGGGGTCTGACAGTTTTGTAAGAGTATTAGATGTGAGAGAGGTCTGACAGCACTGTGTGAGTATTAGATGTGAGAGAGGTCTGACAGCACTGTGTCAGTATTAGATGTGAGAGGGGTCTGACAGCACTGTGTCAGTATTAGATGTGAGAGAGGTCTGACAGCATTGTGTCAGTGATAGATGTGAGAGGGGTCTGACAGCACTGTGTCAGTATTAGATGTGAGAGGGGTCTGACAGCACTGTGTCAGTATTAGATGTGAGAAACGTCTGACAGCACTGTGTCAGTATTAGATGTGAGAGAGGTCTGACAGCGCTGTGTCAGTGATAGATGTGAGAGGGGTCTGACAGCGCTGTGTCAGTGATAGATGTGAGAGAGGTCTGACAGCACTGTGTCAGTGATAGATGTGAGAGAGGTCTGACAGCACTGTGTCAGTGATAGATGTGAGAGAGGTCTGACAGTGCTGTGTCAGTATTAGATGTGAGAGAGGTCTGACAGCGCTGTGTCAGTATTAGATGTGAGAGAGGTCTGACAGCACTGTGTCAGTATTAGATGTGAGAGAGGTCTGACAGCACTGTGTCAGTATTAGATGTGAGAGAGGTCTGACAGCACTGTGTCAGTATTAGATGTGAGAGAGGTCTGACAGCACTGTGTCAGTATTAGATGAGAGAGGTCTGACAGCACTGTGTCAGTATTAGATGTGAGAGAGGTCTGACAGCGCTGTGTCAGTATTAGATGTGAGAGAGGTCTGACAGCACTGTGTCAGTATTAGATGTGAGAGAGGTCTGACAGCGCTGTGTCAGTATTAGATGTGAGAGAGGTCTGACAGCACTGTGTCAGTATTAGATGTGAGAGAGGTCTGACAGCACTGTGTCAGTATTAGATGTGAGAGAGGTCTGACAGCGCTGTGTCAGTATTAGATGTGAGAGGTCTGACAGCACTGTGTCAGTATTAGATGTGAGAGAGGTCTGACAGCGCTGTGTCAGTATTAGATGTGAGAGAGGTCTGACAGCGCAGTGTCAGTATTAGTGAGAGAGGTCTGACATTAGATTAGATGAGAGAGGTCTGACAGCACTGTGTCAGTATTAGATGTATTAGAGAGGTCTGACAGCACTGTGTCAGTATTAGATGTGAGAGAGGTCTGACAGCACTGTGTCAGTATTAGATGTGAGAGAGGTCAGACAGCGCTGTGTCAGTATTAGATGTGAGAGAGGTCAGACAGCACTGTGCCAGTATCAGATGTGAGAGAGGTCTGACAGCGCTGTGTCAGTATTAGATGTGAGAGAGGTCTGACAGCACTGTGTCAGTATTAGATGTGAGAGAGGTCTGACAGCACTGTGTCAGTATTAGATGTGAGAGAGGTCTGACAGCACTGTGTCAGTATTAGATGTGAGAGAGGTCTGACAGCGCTGTGTCAGTATTAATTGTGAGAGAGGTCTGACAGCGCTGAGTCAGTATTAGATGTGAGAGGGGTCTGACAGCACTGTGTCAGTATTAGATGTGAGAGAGGTCTGACAGCACTGTGTCAGTATTAGATGTGAGAGGGGTCTGACAGCACTGTGTCAGTATTAGATGTGAGAGGGGTCTGACAGCACTGTGTCAGTATTAGTATTAGAGATGTGTCAGTATTAGATGAGAGAGGTCTGACAGCACTGTGTCAGTATTAGAGATGAGAGAGGTCTGACAGCACTGTGTCAGTATTAGATGTGAGAGAGGTCTGACAGCACTGTGTCAGTATTAGATGTGAGAGAGGTCTGACAGCACTGTGTCAGTATTAGATGTGAGAGAGGTCTGACAGCACTGTGTCAGTATTAGATGTGAGAGGGTCTGACAGCACTGTGTCAGTATTAGATGTGAGAGAGGTCTGACAGCACTGTGTCAGTATTAGATGTGAGAGGGGTCTGACAGCACTGTGTCAGTATTAGATGTGAGAGAGGTCAGACAGCACTGTGCCAGTATTAGATGTGAGAGAGGTCTGACAGCGCTGTGTCAGTATTAGATGTGAGAGAGGTCTGACAGCACTGTGTCAGTATTAGATGTGAGAGAGGTCTGACAGCACTGTGTCAGTATTAGATGTGAGAGAGGTCTGACAGCGCTGTGTCAGTATTAATTGTGAGAGAGGTCTGACAGCGCTGAGTCAGTATTAGATGTGAGAGGGGTCTCACAGCACTGTGTCAGTATTAGATGTGAGAGGGGTCTGACAGCACTGTGTCAGTATTAGATGTGAGAGGGGTCTGACAGCACTGTGTCAGTATTAGATGTGAGAGGGGTCTGACAGCACTGTGTCAGTATTAATTGTGAGAGAGGTCTGACAGCGCTGTGTCAGTATTAGATGTGAGAGAGGTCTGACAGCACTGTGTCAGTATTAGATGTGAGAGAGGTCTGACAGCACTGTGTCAGTATTAGATGTGAGAGAGGTCTGACAGCACTGTGTCAGTATTAGATGTGAGAGAGGTCTGACAGCACTGTGTCAGTATTAAATGTGAGAGAGGTCTGACAGCGCTGTGTCAGTATTAGATGTGAGAGAGGTCTGACAGCACTGTGTCAGTATTAGATGTGAGAGGGTCTGACAGCACTGTGTCAGTATTAGATGTGAGAGGGGTCTGACAGCGCTGTGTCAGTATTAGATGTGAGAGAGGTCTGACAGCACTGTGTCAGTATTAGATGTGAGAGAGGTCTGACAGCACTGTGTCAGTATTAGATGTGAGAGGGTCTGACAGCACTGTGTCAGTATTAGATGAGAGAGGGTCTGACAGCACTGTGTCAGTATTAGATGTGAGAGAGAGGTCTGACAGTATTACTGTGAGAGAGGTCTGACAGTCAGTATTAGATGTGAGAGAGGTCTGACAGCACTGTGTCAGTATTAGATGTGAGAGAGAGGTCTGACAGCTGACTGTGTCAGTATTAGATGTGAGAGAGGTCTGACAGCACTGTGTCAGTATTAGATGTGAGAGAGGTCTGACAGCACTGTGTCAGTATTAGATGTGAGAGAGGTCTGACAGCACTGTGTCAGTATTAGATGTGAGAGAGGTCTGACAGCACTGTGTCAGTATTAGATGTGAGAGAGAGGTCTGGTCTGTGTCAGTATTAGATGTGAGAGAGGTGACAGTGTTAGTATTAGATGAGAGAGGTCTGACAGCACTGTGTCAGTATTAGATGTGAGAGAGGTCTGACAGCACTGTGTCAGTATTAGATGTGAGAGGGTCTGACAGCACTGTGTCAGTATTAGATGTGAGAGAGTCTGACAGCACTGTGTCAGTATTAGATGTGAGAGAGGTCTGACAGCACTGTGTCAGTATTAGATGAGAGAGGTCTGACAGCACTGTGTCAGTATTAGATGTGAGAGGGTCTGACAGCACTGTGTCAGTATTAGATGTGAGAGGGGTCTGTGTCAGTATTAGATGTGTCAGGTCTGACATGTGTCAGTATTATGTGAGAGGGTCTGACAGCACTGTGTCAGTATTAGATGTGAGAGGGTCTGACTGTGTCAGTAGCATGAGAGTGTCTGAGTGTCAGTATTAGATGTGAGAGGGTCTGACAGCAGTCAGGGATCTGAGAGGGTCTGACAGCACTGTGTCAGTATTAGGTCAGAGAAGGGTCTCACAGCACTGTGTCAGTATTAGATGTGAGAGAGGTCTGACAGCACTGTGTCAGTATTAGATGTGAGAGAGGTCTGACAGCATTGTGTCAGTATTAGATGTGAGAGGGGTCTGACAATAGTATTAGAGTCATTGGTTGACAGTACTGTGTCAGTATTATGTGAGAGAGGTCTGACAGCACTGTGAAGGGTGTGAGAGAGGTTCTGCACTGTGTCAGTATTAGATGTGAGAGGGTCTGACAGCACTGTGTCAGTATTAGATGTGAGAGGGGTCTGACAGCACTGTGTCAGTATTAGATGAGAGGGGTCTGAGATAACTGTGTCAGTATTAGGTGAGAGAGGGGTCTGACAGCACTGTCAGTATTAGATGTGAGAGGGGTCTGAGATTACTGTGTCAGTATTAGGTCAGAGAAGGGTCTCACAGCACTGTGTCAGTATTAGATGTGAGAGAGGTCTGACAGCACTGTGTCAGTATTAGATGTGAGAGAGGTCTGACAGCACTGTGTCAGTATTAGATGTGAGAGAGGTCTGACAGCACTGTGTCAGTATTAGATGTGAGAGGGGTCTGACAGCACTGTGTCAGTATTAGATGTGAGAGGGGTCTGACAGCACTGTGTCAGTATTAGATGAGAGGGGTCTGAGATAACTGTGTCAGTATTAGGTGAGAGAGGGGTCTGACATAACTGTCAGTATTAGGTGAGAGGGGTCTGACAGAGTATTAGATGTGAGAGGGGTCTGAGATTACTGTGTCAGTATTAGGTCAGAGAAGTGTCTCACAGCACTGTGTCAGTATTAGATGTGAGAGAGGTCTGACAGCACTGTGTCAGTATTAGATGTGAGAGAGGTCTGACAGCACTGTGTCAGTATTAGATGTGAGAGAGGTCTGGCGGCATTGTGTCAGTGATAGATGTGAGAGGGGTCTGACAGCACTGTGTCAGTATTAGATGTGAGAGAGGTCTGACAGCACTGTGTCAGTGATAGATGTGAGAGGGGTCTGACAATACCAAGTCATTGGTTTGTATTGTCAGTATTAGATGTGAAGGGGTCAGACAGACTGTTATTGTGAGAGAGGTCTGACAGCAATTAGATGTGTATTAGATGTGAGAGGGTCTGACAGCACTGTGTCAGTATTAGATGAGAGAGGTCTGACAGCACTGTGTCAGTATTAGATGAGAGGGGTCTGAGATAACTGTGTCAGTATTAGATGAGAGAGGGTCTGACAGCACTGTGTCAGTAGATTAGATTACTGTGTCAGTATTAGAGGAGGGTCTGAGCACTGTGTCAGCATGAGAGAGGTCTGACAGCACTGTCAGTATTAGTGATGTGAGAGAGGGGTCTGACAGCACTGTGTCAGTATTAGATGTGAGAGGGGTCTGACAGCACTGTGTCAGTATTAGATGTGAGAGGGGTCTGACAGCACTGTGTCAGTATTAGATGTGAGAGGGGTCTGACAGCACTGTGTCAGTATTAGATGTGAGAGGGGTCTGACAGCACTGTGTCAGTATTAGATGTGAGAGGGGTCTGACAGCACTGTGTCAGTATTAGATGTGAGAGGGGTCTGACAGCACTGTGTCAGTATTAGATGTGAGAGAGGTCTGACAGCACTGTGTCAGTATTAGATGTGAGAGAGGTCTGACAGCACTGTGTCAGTATTAGATTAGATGTGAGGGGTCTGACAGCAGCACTGTGTCTGAGAGGGGTCTGACACACTGTGTCAGTATTAGATGTGATTGACAGCACTGTGTCAGTATTAGATGTGAGAGGGTCTGACAGCACTGTGTCAGTATTGAGAGAGGTCTGACAGTCAGTATTGAGAGAGGTCTGACAGCACTGTCAGTATTAGATGTGAGAGGGGTCTGACAGCACTGTGTCAGTATTAGATGTGAGAGATGTCTGACAGCACTGGGTCAGTATTAGATGTGAGAGGGGTCTGACAGCACTGTGTCAGTGTTAGAGGAGAGAGGGGTCTGAAAATGCTGTGCCAGTATTAGATGTGAGAGGGGTCTGACAGCACTGTGTCAGTGTTAGAGGATAGAGGGGTCTGAAAATGCTGTGCCAGTATTAGCTGTGAAACGAGTCTGAGAGTACTACATCAATATTAGATTGTTAAAGGGTTCTGAAAGTGCTGTGTTGGTATAAACGCGAGAGGCGTCATCACAAAAGGACAGAAGTTGAGGGATCTCACTCTTGCAGCTCGGTGATGAGCTTCTCCTTTTTATCCAGCTCGTCCCGCAGGCTGCTGATCTGCTTCTGATGAGCCTCGCGGTGACTCTGAATCTGCTTCTCCACGGCCTCCTGTGCGCACAGACAAGACATGCTCCGTAAGCCACACACAGACGCACACACACGCAAGCACGCACATATACATATAGCAGACATGGCATCAAAAACCGTATGCATTGTATGCCAATCCTCCAACATCACTGTGGTGCACCACTAACCAGAAATAACTTACCAAGTCCTAACCATGGATAAATTACAGAAACAAAAAATTAGAACACGTGGTGGTTTGAGATGGTCTGTAAATACTGGACAGCCATACCTTGACCTCATTAGCAGTCTGAATTTCATTTTCCTTCTCCATGGCATGAACTTTCTCTGTGAAAGAGAAAAAATATTATGAAATACATTTAACCACTAGGGGGCCCCAAAGTATACAATGTTAAGTTCATGGATCAAGCCTCATCTGCGCTATGAAAGAAACCAACTGAGGCCCCTTATCTACAACACGCCTACCGCGGATAAAACTAAATGGCAAGGCAGACCAAAAAACATTTTACAAAGATCCGAAAGCACATAACAGCTTTTATAACCTTGGAGGATGGTGTTAGCGCATTTTAAATGAACAAATATTAACCTTTAGAGTGCTGAAATAAATTTTCAAAAAAAATGATCAATTATTTTGTGCTGTTGGAAACCTATCATGTGGTAACTTGTTTAAAAGAGCTCCCCTGCGGGAGCACTCTTAAACAAGTCACCACATGATAGGTTTTCAACAGCTTTGAATTTGATATATTATATAACACTATTTGTATTTAGCACTCTATGGGTCAAAAAAATAAACTAGATAACTCGGTCGCCACAGGGACCAAGTCGTGCATCTCCCCGATCCCCAAATTTCGGACAAAATGGCCACCGGCAGTCATACTGGACGTTCAAACTTGCCAAAAATCGGTCTTGAGCATTGTCAAATAAATAACCTAGCCTGTGCAAAATTAGAAAAAAAATTCCTGTAATAATTGTCACTTCCAGAGCCTGGAGCAGAAAATCTCTGCGGGCACGGCGGCGGCCCCGGAACTAAACTATAGTACCACCCGACTATCGTCGTCGGGGAGATACAATAAAAATAAAAAAATCGAGCCCCCAGAACCATAGTTTAACGAGCTTTTGTGTTTGTAGACGTGCAGCACATAAATATTTTAGGACGCTCTCAAAGAACCGAGGATATAAAAGGGTCACTTGCAGAAAGATTGTTTTGTAATGAAATCAGAGTAAAGAATGTGGGCATGTCCTGCAGAGGGGCAGGGCTGGCTGCACTGAGAGTGAGGGGCTGGCTGCACGGAGAGTGAGGGGCTGGCTGCACTGAGAGTGAGGGGCTGGCTGCACTGAGAGTGAGGGGCTGGCTGCACTGAGAGTGAGGGGCTGGCTGCACGGAGAGTGAGGGGCTGGCTGCACGGAGAGTGAGGGGCTGGCTGCACTGAGAGTGAGGGGCTGGCTGCACTGAGAGTGAGGGGCTGGCTGCACTGAGAGTGAGGGGCTGGCTGCACGGAGAGTGAGGGCCGTACCCTGAGCGCTGATCTTCACCAGCTCCTCGTTCAGAGAGTCCACCGACTCCTCCAGCTGCCTCTTCTTCTGCTCCACGTTCTGCAGATACTCCGTCAGAGACTTGATCTTGGCCTCGTGCTTTTAGGGCAGAGGGAGCCGAGAGCAGGAATTAGGACCGTTCCCCCCCTCCACATTTTGACCGCGAGCGCAGCGTTTGGCGGGCGGGCCGTACCTGGGAGATGCGCAGCTGACAGGCGGCCAGTTCCTTCTCGTTCTCGTCCATCTTCTTGTTGCTCTCGGCCTGGGTGCTCTCCAGCTGCTTGCTGCGTTTCACCATGCTCTTCACCTCCGACTTCATCTTGCTGATGTAGAGGCGCGCCACGGTGAACTCCTCGTCGATCAGCCCGCTGCCGTCGTGTTGCTGCGCGGGGAGAGCGAGCACGAGACTCAGACTGGTCAAAAACGCAGTCAATGCAGACACTTCAGAGACCACAGCGCAATCAAGTAAAGTCCACACAAATCAATCTGAAATGGCCGACCTGAGGCCAGATATTGTATTTCTCATACTAAATTCAATTGTACAACAACTGTTTATTGTCGGCACTAGAAAACAGCCTTGAGAATAAGCCTTGTGATGTTTTCACCCCAGAGACTAGGTTTTTGTAGCTCCAGTTGCGCGTGAGGTGAGAACTAAGCGTTAAATCCCAAATAAAAACCATGCTGTCAAACATTATTTTCAAACCATCACTTAACTAAATTTGGTTGTGTCACCGACTGTTAAGTAATGTCCTAAGTCAAATGAACTAAGGAGTGCCTGGATACTAAAGTGAACTTGGCTAAAGAAACATGATGATTGTCCGTAACCAATCGCGGCAGATGTCCACAATGTATCCAATGTCAGCAGCGCAGAGGCGTCCATGACTGAAGTTAAAAGTGTGCAGGTAGTAATGGGCAAATTCAAAAATATGAAGCCTTGAAGTGCAGTGCTGACATTCACCATCACACACAATCTCAAAGTTGGGTACGCCATCATTTGAAGGTTTGAATTATTTTTATATGTCCTCCCAACAATTGCTTACATATTTTCTCCCAACGACGCTTGAAACTAATGGGAATTTTCAGCTGACTAACCCAACATGATGACATAACTGTCCAGAGGATGTAACCAGTCACTTAAAATATGTTGAGAGTACAGCAGTTGGGTCCCCCTCAAAACGGGCCATTTTTGAGTTATTTTTGCGGGCTAGTACATGGTTATTCAAGTTCTGTCAAAGGTCACACTTGCTCTGGGATAAATGTGAATATTAAGTGTCCATTGTGCTTAACATTCATACTAGTTTGTGCGCTACAAACTGTTTTTCTTTAGTAACCCATTATGTTTTACTTAATTTACTTTACCCCTCTGTTCGAACCAGCTGAAGTTTTAACTTGAGCACAGCTGGTGCCACCGGCCACAGGGCCTCCCCAGAAGTAACCGGCTTACCTTGATGTCATTGCTTCCCACAGCAATGCCTATTTCAGCCAGGTCTTTCAGGAGAGAGGACATCATCTCTGTGACCCTCTTCTTCTGATGATTGGTCATCTCCTTCAGTTTCTGAAGCTCGGAGTCGATTGACGCCAGGACGCTCTAGGAATACAGTCAACCAATGAATACTTTCATTAAAAGAAGTGTCACTAACGTGACTGTGTCTGGCGTCACATGTACATGTTGGTGCTAAATATGCGCAAAATTGGTCAACTGGTTCTTGAGATACAACGTAAATAAGTTTTACAAAAGGTAAAATCTATGTAATTTCCCTGTGACCTTGAAAATGACTTCCAGGTCACCAAAATCGACTGGTGTCGCGGGACCTCCCAAGTACATGTTGATGGTAAATATGAGCAAAATCAGTCCTCTGGTTCTTGAGATATCACGTTAATACCAACAGGACGGACGAATGTAAGTACGAAAGAACGGACGGACGGACCTGAATACGATATCCCCCACCCCGCGCTTCGCCGCGGCGGGGAACAATAAGAATTGAACTGTATGTTAACAACATGCAAAGAATCACTCTCAACATCAAATTTTCGGAGATACATCACTGAACGAGAGCAATGTGTCTGACAGTCTAAGTCAGGCCACTGATTGTATATTCTGTTTGAAGTCATTGTTCACTCAGCTCACATCTGCTGCCTTGATCAGCCAGTGAGTCACTGCTGAGCATCAAAGCCTGACAGAGTACTTCAAAACCAGGAGGATTTGAGCGAGAGTGACGCAGAGGCCGGCTGGATTATTCTGAATGTGTGCACGACTCTAGAGGAGTTTTGAGAGGTTCAAATATAACAGTTAAATGCCTCTCAACCTGCCACCATCTCATACCCCGATTCAACTGGCTACTGAAATGCGTTCGCTCCCTCTCTCGCTCTCAGTTGATTCGTGAGGGCGTCTGGCAGAGAATGACTACCATGGAGGGGTGCTACACATTTCTCCTTGAGGGCAGTCAAGTTTCCCCCTCACAACTTTGTTATGACCCTGGTTGTCTTCCACAACCTGTGTCATCCGTTTTTGTATTGGTACCTGTTGCGGTGGAGCTCAGGGAAATTAAACTCTGTACATCTGAATTTGACGGTTTCAGGGGTTAAAAGACCAGTCAGCCCTTGGCATCGCGGGACGTTTCGTCGTTCCCCCAGCCACCTTGTTATATTTGTGGTTTTGTTATGCTTGTTCTTTGCAACCAACATGCACCACACAGTACTTTCCCCTCATTCACATCCGACACTACTGACAACGCTGACTTTCACATCTCCCGTCTTTTTATTCTGTTTGATTTGTTTCTTTTGGATAACTAATGAACTGCTATCATTTTAGGCCAAACCGATTCGGTGTTTCTGTCTTGTTGTGACCGATTGAGCCATGGTTGTAACAACTGGGGCCTCGTCCGGACTAATCCGTGGTTGGTACAACCACAACCTTAAAAACATTTAGTTGCAGGCTGATTAAAAAGCTGGTATACACATTATAAAAATTTGAGAATATTATTACTATAAATTTAACTAGTCATACATGTTTCAAAACATGTTCTAAGGACAGTTGCTGTTGGGCAAATTCAGGTGGGGGCAAGCACTGGATGGAACACCTAAAGTAAGCCCTACCGTTTTCTGGTTGAGCTCTTCGCTTAAGAGCTCAAACTCTCTGGTTTTATCCTCCACCTCCTGGCTCTTCTGGTCGTAGTTGACAGCCAGCTCCTCCAGCGCCTGCAGCACCTCCTTCACCTCGTCCTTGGAGGCCTCGTTCTCCGCCTGAAGCCGATTGAGTTCCGCCTGCAGGTTGTCATGGTCACGGCGAGATGAGGCCAGAAGCTGGAAATGAACAATATGAGAGCAGTCAGTCAGAGAAACTGAGACCAACCAAGAAAATACAAGTTCTCAAAATCATTAGCGCTTCGGCGCACATGACCGTTTAGGTCAGGGGTGGTAAATCTGGTCCTGGAAAGCCTGTGCGTTAGCAGGACCTGGACCAGTGAATTACAACAGCCAAACGCACCAACTAGTTGGTGCACTTTTTGATTAGATCACAGCAAAATGCTTTCAATAGGGAACACACCAACAAGTCTTGAGTTATCTTTTGTGCACATTAATGTAGCTTAAGTGTCAGACAGCACAACTATTAACGCCAATTAAAAAAACCAAACACTAGTAGTTGCCAAGAAATTAGAAACAGAAACCCCTTCTGGCCCCCAGTGATAGACCAATTAGCACCCGATTGTAAGGTGCAGTCATTATCGTAAGGTCAGACTGAACCGCACATAGATTGGTGAACGCAGCATGACCTGCACACTGTGGTTCATCTCAGCCTGTGGCTAGATGCACGGTAATTTATTTTTACTTGAAATCATGCAGCGTTTCCTTATTTTCATGCTCAGCTTAAACCCCACGGGCAGACAGGATAAACAGCAGCCTGAACCGTGTTCCAGTCAGACGGCGAGTCTGTAGGTAAGAGCCCGGCGTGACCCTGTTTTACACACCGCACTGCAGGATACTCACCTCCTCCTGGTCTAACATCTGCTGCTTCAGCTTCTCCGCCAGCTGGCTCTGCTGATTGATTTCATCGTCCTACCAGGGAAACACACACACGCACAGAGGGAGAGAGAGACACACACAGTCTTTGTCAATGACACACAATTCCCCACCTTCACCATAAAGAAATACGAAAAACAACAGCAGCAAGATGAATAAAGCCAGAAAATGCACTCTGAGGAGCACAGACCTCAGCCAAGGATGCAGATGAGGTATTCGATGTACTTGTACCTTTTGGACGATGGCCATGAAAATTTAATCAACTTTTTCTTGGCTCAGGACCATCCTTTCTACAAAGTTTCGCGTAAATCTGTTCATAACTTTTTGAGATATCTTAATTACAGACAGACAGACATGGCGAATGCATAAGCACTGCTGCCTCCTTCGTGGAGGTGATGACTATCATAAATATTAGCTGTGCGCAGCAATAATGGTGACTAGCACCAATGGGAAATGCACAACATTTCAATACCGCGTAATAAGATCTATCAAGTCCATAACTACCGAACTGCAGCCTTTATTGCGGTCAGATGTCATATTCTCATTGTATTTTGGTCTTGTTGAATACAGGATATGTAATTAACCCTTATCCACATTTAATCATTTCTGTGAGCATCACACACATTGCTAAATGTAATCCTACAACATTTAATCATACAATGGCGTAGTTCAGCATCCATTTACCAGCAGGTTGGCAAGCGCTTTAAGTCCTACAAAAATTTACCTTGAGAACAATGTATTTCTTATGAAGTCACGAGACATTTTCAATTTTCGGGTAAAGAGCCCCCCTTTGGCCGATCAGAATCAAATTTTGCACTCTTGTCTGGAATGTCAATGTCAATCAGATGAGTTGTCAGACAATTATAGCGCAACAGCGGCTTAACACATGCTACAGTTAACTCTGCTGGCTTACCATGGCAAGGGCAAATGGAAAATCCCAATTTTGTGTCATATTTCAAAACAGCAAGGTCCATTCACACTTCATGCAAAGCTTCGCGTAGTTCAGACAATCGGCTTACGAGCCTGACATTGGAGGTAAATTTATTCAACTGAGAATCAGAACAAAGATCTTGCAGCTGCAAGAGACAAAACTGTCAACTCACCGCGCTGCTCCAACTAACAAGTCCATTCTCCACAGGTCGGAGGGCTAAAAACTACAAGTGTTAATGTTTCTCAATTTTTACAGTTATCTGTAGCACCCTCCCAAAGGGACTTTTGGCCTAAAATGGGTTTATAGACTGTAGTTTGTTTTATGGTGTTACACTCTCTTGAGGCCTATAACAACCATAAATTTCCCCAGTGCCTCAGTGGGGCACGGCATACATCTATACCGAGTTTAGCGTCATTATGAGCAGATAACCAACTATAAGTGAATTACCAACTATAGTGCATGGGCCCCAAATATTAATGGTAATGAGAGAAGCGGTTTTGCACCTCCGCTGCATGGACCCCAAATAAAACTGAACCACATTATTTTTATACTACGGAATAATTTCATAATCATCCAGAAATACACTCTGAACACTCTCTGCCATCTAACACCAAATAAAAGTATCATGCAATGTTAAACTCGGAACAACCGTGCAGAGCGACATTGCGAAAGAGAGTCAGCTGAACAGAGACCGCACGTCTCCATGCAGCCCTGCCAAGCCCCATTACGATCCTGACCTTGTCGTCCAGTTGCTTATAGAGCTTGGCGAGCTCCGCCTCACACTTCTCCTTCTCCGCGTCAGTGAGCCGCACCCCGGGAACATTGGGCGTAGACGCAGGCTTGTCATTGTTGATCACGTTGTCCAGGGCCAGGACCTCAGCGTTGGCCTTCTCCTTGTCAAACTGTTCTTCCACTGGCACAGTTTCACCTGCAGGGGGCAGTGCAGCTACAACATTTAGGCCTGATTGCTTCCCAGCAGCTTATCTGCTTGCTGCCGCTCAGTGTGCGCAGTTACAAAGCTGCTGTACAGATGCTCGACAGAAGCCTTCCAACACACAGCACCTATAGATAAATCCAGCGGGTCAAACACAGGTCAGTTTTGAATGCTACGCTCTTGTTTAGTCTGCGATAACCGTAAACAGCTCACCGTTCCTCCAGCGGTTCAGTTCATTCTCCAGCCATGTGATATTGTTGCGCAGGGTCTTATTCCTCTCCTTCTCCCTCTCGTACTTCTTCTTCCACTGTTCAGCGGTCAGCTCCACATTCACACACACCGTGTTCTTAATGGTCTTCGCTCTGACACGGAGAAAGTGACACTGATCAGGGGAGAGCGTTCATACTGAAAATCCTGTAGTAAAAATTGCATTTATGAGTTTATTTCTTCAAACCTAACTGAACCCACTGGATTGCTGATGAACCCCATTAAAAAAATAATGAAAATCCTTCTTGTATGAGCGGATGTAGTGTAATTTGCTCTCTAGCCACAAACTACAAGAGCACATTTCCAGAAACTAGAGGATGTTGGCATTCAAATAAGGCAACATAAGTTAATTTTGGCCCAACAGCCTGTCTGCTGCACACTCTGTATTTGAGAAGTGCAAACAGACAAGATTTGAAACAAAAAATGGTGGGCTCTAAAGGGTTAATACTTTTCCCCCTGTAAAAAAAAAAAAAAAAAAAAAAAAAAAATCAATCATTTAAAGTGCTCTATCGCTAATTAAAATAAACAGCGCATGAAAAGCCACATTTTGGGTCTCCAAGCTATTCACAGTGAGTATTAAATGACAAACATTTTCACGCTCATCGACTTATGAAGGGAATCATCACGACTAGAGGAGTCGTCCAATCAGAGTCAGCCTCACCTTTGCCCAAACATGAGGGTGGATTTGGTCTCTGCTTCGTTGTAGGAGGAGGGTGAGCAGCAGATAACGATGGTGGTCCTGCAGTTGCCCCCCAGGGAGTCCTGAAGGATTCTGGTCATTTTGCTGTCTCTGTATGGAACGTAGGTCTGTTTGGAGGCAAAAGGGATGATTATTTTCAAAATGACCAGAAATGAAAATTATTTTGGCATTATTACAGAAGAATGAGGTGTGAAAGAGGGACGAGACATGCCACCATGTTCCTGCAGCCAGATTTGAATCATCAGCCTCACAGCTCGTATGTGGACAGTACTTAACAGTTATTAAGATGACATACATATCAGTGGCAGCTGGTGAACTGGCGATAGGGGAAGCTCAAACCCATCCCCTAAAAATAATGATTGGTCACGGCCTGTTTTCAATCATTCATTTAAATCACCATTACAGAAACTCCGAAAACTCTCAACATTATCAGGTGTGGCCAGTTTTCATTAATAACGCATACCTGTTAACTCTCACGCATTCGGTGTCAGTTTTAGTGGCATATTTACTTTCCCCTGCTGTAGTCAGCAATTATTCAATCAAAGCATATTCTCGTGCAGAATTGAAGTCCTTGTCCATGGAGGTTTATCAGTTTCACCTGCGTTATGACTCCGGACTTCTCACGCTTTTTTACTCAGGAGTTGGAAGCAATGCATGTGTTTCATGATCATTTAAATCGTTTAAATTAATTAACATCATTGGAAGCAATGGAATTGCATAAAGACTTTTCAAATGATCTTGTCCATGTTTGGGTATCCTCCACCCTCGTTCTGAACTTGCGAGGATTCAACCAAAGAGTGTATAAGAAGCAGTGGCTGACAGGCGCGTGCTTTGGAGGAGAGCCGCAAAGTGTCTTCATTCTCCTGAGTTGGCAGCACGAGGTCGCATATGAGCAAGCCTTGTACACAGTTCCCCAATTGGGCATTCCAGATTCGGATGGGATTGGAGATGTCAAATTAATTAAATAAATAAATAAATAAATAAATAAAATAAAAAGAAAACAGGTCATGGCCAATCATAATTTCTAAGGGATGGGTTTCAGTGAACGACAAATCATTTTTTTGACTGGTTGTCCACGGACAAGCTCTTCAATGAAAATCAGTTGCCCGTCTGGAATGGTGGGTGTCCGTATATCAAATCGCCATCCAATAGAATGCCAGGTTCCGTGTTGACCAATGAAATTATCGCTGCCTCGCTGCAGGCCCATCCGTTTAACTTAATACAGTGGACCGTGGGGGCGGTGACGTTTACACAGACCTACTCCAAAGATTCTGCGGAATGTGTGGCTATGCCGCGAATGCGCGATCGCTTATTAAACTATGTTACTCTGTAGATTATGTAGCCATCTAGCTAGCTAGCTAACGTTAACTATGGAGAATCGTTGTACATGATCGTCCTGATTAAACGCCGTCATATGTTTTTGCCCCAATTTAACCCGCTTGTTAGCTTGTACCAATGATTGCTCTTGAGGTAGCATACCGTGGGGGCTGGGGACGGTGACTCCCAGACCCACTCCCGAAGACACTGCAGTATCTTTGGCAAAATGCTGTGTGACCGATCGCTGATTAAACTACGGTACTCTTGATTATTTAGCCATCTAGTTAGCTAGTGTAACAGACTCAGAAGGATGCCAGCCACCTCAGATGCATACAGTAGACTGTTATTTGCACCTCTGTGGCAAAGACAAGATATGTCACGGCTTTAATTACAAACACGGCCCCGAGGTGCACATTCACTGCTGCATATACCATATCAGCATGAAGGCATTAGACAAAACGGTCTCTCAACCTCACGGATATCTCCTACTCTCACTGCATCCCATGGCAGACTGACTATCGAGAGAGTGTAAACGCAATCACTCCAAATAACATAACTAAGTGAGCATCTTCAAGTCCAATCAAATGCTTCAAAACTTGGACAACTTTGTCTCACATGGAAGCAACTTCGATGCAAATTGCTACGAGCTGCATTACAGGCATAGCTTGGGAAAAACGGCAAACATTATAGGGAACTGCAAGGCAATAATGGTGAAAGATCTACACCCTCTGCTGAGAGTCAATGGATTTAAAAACCACTCTGTCACACTAACGTTAACTGTGGAAAATCCTGTTTAAGCGATATGATTTGATTTGGCCATGACTTTACTATCTTAGCTAGATTCCGTGCATCCGAACTGCATTTTCACATTTTTGGGACGTTGGCTAGCTAGCAAGCTAGCTCAAAAGCAATCACTGGTACTGCAAACTAGCTAGTGAAGTTAGTGCAAAAACAAATGACACCGCTTAATTATGACGATTATTTACAAATAGTTGATGTTAGCAAGCTAGCTAGATGGCTACATAATCTACAGAGTAACATAGTTTAATAAGCGGTCGGGCATCCGCAGCATAGCCACAGATTCTACGGTATCTTCGGAGTGGGTCTGTGTAAACATCACCGCCCCCCACGGTACACTATATGGCAGCGATAATTTCATTGGTCAACACGGAACTTGGCATTCTATTGGTTGGCGATTTTTGATAGCAATGAACCGCAGAAAAAATTTAATATTGCGCGAGCAGCATGTTTCGAGTGCAAACAGAAATATTTCAAGCGCGCAGAGGCAGTTGCCCGACAGGCCACTGATTTTTAGTTTTTACTTGTCCGCGTGAAAAACTGATTGTCCCGGGCGCCCGGGCAACCGATTTGTCGTTCACTGGGTTTGAGCCTCCCCTGTTGCCAGTTCACAAGCCGCCATCGATACATACTGATACCAGAATTCCGCCTAATAGACTGATCTTCAAATGGATTGTGATGGTGAGTTATGCGTCTTTATGAGATTTATGGACTTCAGCAACTCTTAAAAATACAATATATTTGTGGAACAGTAAGCAAAACTAAAGCCAGGCTCCTTAAAACACACAATGCAACAATTCAAGGTCAGGCCATGTTAAGCACTGGCTCCTATTTGATATTCACAGGGCAGCATCTGCATTTTCAAAGGTTTGTGCAGAATTTATCAGAAAGGGAAGGATTCAATGTAACAATACAGCAGAAGACAAAGCCTTAAGGCCTTGAAACTACAGTCCACCAGGTGTTCAATGTTGTAATACCCTAATGCTGCTGTAATCAGTGTAAGCATTAAACTTTGATATCCATTCGTGTGGAAATAAATATCAGGTCTGTACTCACCGATCCCTCAGCCAGGGCTGAGATGACGTTACCAAGTGATGACAGAGACTTGTTGATGTTTTTGGCTTCATCAAGGACAGCTCCCTCAGCTCCAGTTTTACTGACCTGCCCATGTGCACATGCAAACACACACACACACACACACACACACACACACACACACACACGGAAAGAGGCAGACATGCACACACATGCAAAGACAAACATACAGACAAGCTTCAGTAGAGTGCATGAAAACTGTATATCAATTAAACAAGGCAAGGAAAGTGTACGGCAAGAGAAAAAGGAAGTCAAAACATGAAATACTGCTATAAGATTCCACCAATAGGAAAAGACATCAATTATACAACTGATTAATTTAAAAAAATCTACATTTTAACAAAAAATTTAGTTTCTGCCATAAGTCTCCAAAGTTGGGAAATTTGATCACCCCCAGAGCTAATGCTTACATCAGCAAGCTCTCCGTCGAGGTGTGCAAATAAATTACTGAGCAACAACTTCTGAAAATCAATTCATATCCGAAAGAGATGAAAGCAATACTCCAACCTTTGTAATACAAATCAATGAAAAAAAAAAATCTGTATTTTATGAGCCAAAGGCAATTGTAGTCCACCAAAGAAATGACCTCAAGATTGATATAGAAACCAGACGTTCAAAAATCGCTGTTTTAAATGGGAGAGCTGACCGAGGCACGGATATAGAATCCATACTGTGAAAATGTACCAAAACAACATTAGCAGTGGGGCACGAAACACAGTATGAGACATGTAGAAAAGACCATCAATGCCATTCCTCAGTTATCCCCCTGCTGAAGGAGAGGCTAGAGTTATGACCTCCACTCTCATGCCTCATTCACACCATATGGGAAGGTCTGTAAAATCGCAAATATTGAAATTTGTACAGAACGTCAGTGCCTAAAGGGTGTGGTCTGTATACGGATGGACCTGGGAGACTTTAACGGTTACACTGTAAAACTGTTAATTTAAAATAAATGTAGCGATGATGGACAGTTTGTGGTAAAAAAAAGACCATGCATGACGAAAATAGCATTACATTGGAATACACTTGCCATCAATGGTATAGTGTGACTGATATAACGACGTCATCTTCCAGTACTTCCTATATCGAAGCTTTTGGAAAAATACGGGATTCCAAGTTTTAATCACACATTCGTAGTTGACGTGAGCGTTATTTGCATCTCGGAAATTGGTACTTTCGGTAAATACCATAGTACGTGGATGTAGCATCAAGGTGTAAAAGGTAACGCAGCTTGTGATGCCTGAGCTCTAACTGAAGGATGACCAGCCGTACCTTTTCACTGCCGGCCAAATCTACCAGATACAGCTTCCCGCTCAGCTTCTGCTCCGTCTGAGTGTTCTCCTGTTTGACGTTGATGAGGAAGATGCTGTGACTTCTGGAGCTGTGTTCATTCATATCTATGAAGCAAAAAAATCACCAGTATCGTAAACAGTTATGGGTGAGAAGGCAAACTCAATTTTCATTTACGTCACCTGGTCAAAAAAACAATTCAGAATATCAACAACTGGATTTATTTAAAAAAAAATAAAAAATCAATAGCAATCAAAACAAAGCAGTTAAAAACACACTGCCCTGAAAGGTTCACCGAAACGTATACCAAGAGTGCACAAATATATGAACCTGCGTACAGCCTTAGTGATGTCACATTTGTGCTATGCAGCCACCAGATTTTGGAGATTAAAAAAAAAAACATTTTTATTGGGAACATGCCAGTCTCCAAGGAGATTTATAGACAATAGACTGCAAAAAAGGGAAATTAATCAAGACATGTGAGATACTGCCACTTCTCGTAGTCATCTGAAGACTCGTGTTCTGAGCCTATCTTCATGAAACATCTTTAAGAAGGAATGTTGACCCAGTAAGTCTTCTCCTTGCCAAAATTAGACCTTTTTTCACAAAGATCTACCAGACAAAAATAACTCTGCATCAAAGATCACAGCTCCTGCAATGCGGTGCATAAGGAACGCTGGGCCTGGCCACTCCTGAGAACAGAATTTCCTGTTTCATCGCATTTTTTCCCAATACTGGAGCCACAATAATTTCAGAACACAAGTTCTACGGAATCCCCAGATGCTACTTCCACCTCTTCATTTATTTGTCCAAGGACTCATAATATGGAAAATCTTTTCCCAGGTCAGTTCACCTGTACAACAGTCTTCACTGCATCCAACAGCCCAGAGAAGGCTGATTTTGAGACCCCACCCCAGTTTAGACCCCACTTTGCTGCTTCAGCATCATGGACAAGCCTGCCCTAAACAGTTCACATGCCCACCAGCTCTGTCCGAGGGCTCTGCTCCCTCTCGCTACCTTGACCACCCACCTTTCTCTCCCTTAGCACTAATGCTAATTAGTCATGTTTAGCTCTGTCTGCCAGCCAATCAGAGCACAGCGAATTCCCTTGGAGGGGACACCCACTCAAAACAGTTTGTTCTTCAGAGGGAAGAGAATGACAGGCAATTAATGGCACAGAGAGTATAGACTTTTGTTGACTTTTTTGCCAAGAAGTCTGTACTCCCCCCATCTAAGAAGTTGAGCTTGGCTAAAAATATACAAGAATGGTCCACAGTGCACATCCATACTGTCAAAAATTGAAGGTCCCATATTATGCCGTTTTAGTTTTTAATTTGTGGTTTATTTAATTTTTTGACAGCAAGGATGTGCAATGCGGACCATTTTTATATATTTTTAGCTAAGCTCTACTTCTTAGCCAGAGGAGACCATTTTTAACCTTGATAACCAGAGAGCCCCTGCATCATGCTTCTATGCTATTGCAAAAGCGCAAAGGCTGCTAGACAGACACCAGTAAATTTGAAATCTCAGATTTAAGTATTTGGGCCTCTGAAGCAGCCTATTCTTGTGATCCAGAATCCATATAACTGAGAGCAGGACCATGCTGCCGGTCTCTAGAGGATCTCCAATTATTCCCTGGGCAGCTTCCAAAACCACTTTTCAAGCAGCAAAATGCTGGCGAGGTAGCAAACCTTCCATTAGCACTGAACTTCCTGATTAAAATCACTGCAGCACTCAAACCCACCGAATTACCTTTTCGTAAGACATTCTCCTCTTCTGCGCATAGATCTGCACCTTCCTGAATCCTACATTCACTAAAATCAGACTTTAATCTTCAAGAATACTGCCATTGCGATGGCTGCATTGCTGAACATTACGTAAATGCACCAGAGTTAACCAGTGAGGACAATTGCTTCCCTTAGACCATGGGTTATACGTTATTGCCGTTTTTGGTGTGAAATTTTCCATTGAGGCATCCATATGTGAATATGATATAGCTATGTGTTAACAGATGGCCCTACTCAGGATTTTTTTCCTATTAATATGGCCGTGAGGAGAGAAGGTGTAATCTGAATACTTACTGGTCACGGCCACGTGTCGGTTAGATTTTCCTTCATCGATGGTGTCCATGACTTCCTCCGGGCTGCAGACGAAGCGCTCAGTGCACCCCTGAGACGGAGAGAAAGCTCTTAGGTTGCAAAAAATGCCAGCCTCCATTTGCCAGATTCAAAATGCACCATTTTGCATTGGCGAAAAATCAATAGCAGCAGGCATTTATCCATACTGAGGCAACCACTGAATATGCAGTGCCCAATTTACACTAAGGAGGAAGTGCACACTTATCCAAGCATGTGCACTGTAACCCAGAATTGCCCAGGGCAGCTGAAGATAATAAAGTAACAAAAACTGCACTATCACTGTATGGCTGATAATAGATGCCGCACCTTAACGTAGGGGACTCTGTTCTTGTCTTCATGTACAGAGAGGTTAGTCTTCGACACTGCAGAAGAACCAATGCAAGCAGATGTTCAGAATTTTGAAATGATTGGAGCATTTTGGTAAATTTACAGTCATTAACAGATCAACCACATGAAGTATGACTCAAGTTTTCTACAAGAACACTATTCATTGTCAAGGGTATGAAAAGGCAGCATGTAAAAATGCAGATGTGTCCATTTCTGAACAGTTTAAATTTTACAATATCCAGCCGTCATGCAACTAGATCAATTATCTCAACAATGAAGTTGAGGAGGGAGCTTCTATAACTTACCATCCAAAAGGTCCCTAATCTTGTCCAGGTATATTTCAAAATATGAAACCTGCAAAGGCGAATCCAACTCATTAGCAGGGAAATCACTTTCAACAAAGTCCCCCAACAGAGCCACATATAACTCTCATTGAGTGCTTTTCAGAGGGCAATTTCATGTGATTGAATATCCAGGTAGAATTTTTCATTATGCTACACTGGACTTCCATAAAGGCGGAAATATCTTCATAAATGAGCATGAAACAGCCAGTGCACACCTTGATATGGAATTCCAGATTCTCATCCATGGAGTAAATGTAGTTAAAAATGTCTTGCACTATCCTGGGGATGATTCCCATTCCGTCTGGGTCATGGAGGTTACCCTGCATAAAAGACAAAACAAAATTCAAAACGATAATAAACACCGCCAAACTCACTGCGTGACCGCACTTCGCAAAACCCTGACAGCAAACAACAGAAAACACCTTCATGTATGCTTGACAAGTAGAGCTTTAATCCATTTAATCTCTACTGACTGAAGTTCATTACACCAAGAATAAATACAGCTTCGTACTCTGCGAGGCATGACTTCAGCGTTACCTCCATTGTGTGCGTTTTGCCGGATGAGGTCTGCCCATAGGCAAATATCGTTCCGTTATACCCCTCAAGCACATCTGTTGGGCAGACAGAATAAAAGTGTCAAGAAACCAAAGAGCACAGTAAAAATGTTCCCGATTTCTGCTTTAAAAGGCAGCAAATGGGTGGGTTGTTCATGGATAACAACAGCAAGAGAACAGTTTCACCTTGGCGAGATGAAGAATTTTTTGTGGCTGAAAATACCCCACTGATCGTTCCTCTCCAGCTGTGGAACTGATGATTCTGTGGTAAAGCCCTGTATAGCTTTAGTGACAGTGTAACTTTTTAAAGTAATTAAACAAAGTCCGCACACTGAAGGACAATGGTCCCCAAAACGTTTATTCAATATAAACGATCTCCTGATCGAAACATCAATATTTCGAATAAACTTTTTGGGGAGCATTGTCCTTCAGAGTGCAGACTTCATTTCATCATTTTGTTTGATGTGTATTCTCCGTTTGTCCTGCACCTGCATTAGAGTGGACGTGCATGAAGTCCCAACTGAAATGACAGAGGTCCAAAAGTGATCAAGAACGATCCCAGAATTTTACCATAGCCCACAAATACTCCCATTTTTGCACGCTTTGCAGCTGCGAGACCTCTAGACTTTCAGCACATATATGTAACGATCACTCCATGTAGCCCAGTTCTATAACGGACAAAGCGCTTCATTTATGATTAGCTCTTTTACTGGATGGTCATATATTTGCTGCTTTTGGACAATGTAATAACCATCAGTAGCAATGATCCGTGTTCGCATCTTTTCCTTCCTCTATATGCACTCCATTTCCATGGAACGAGAGATGAGCAAGTGTAATAACGATAAAAAATAATAATAGTAAATAACAAATGAAGCCACAGTGACCCAAAGAGGCTTATGAAAACCTCCAGCAATAAATAAATATGAAGGTGACGCCTCAGGCAATAATATGAGAGTAGATAAGCTTTTCTCTCATTCACATATCGAGGGCTGACTGCAATAAACAGTTATGTCCAGATGTTATATATTGGACATAACTGTTTATTGCAGTCAGCCCTCGATATATGAATGCATTTTTTATGCATTTTCCGTGTGGTTACATACACCAGTGATACTAACGATTTTTACATGCACATAAGCAGTTTAGGCTTTACAGCCATGGTTTAAGATCCAGCTATACTCATTAGCTCCCTGACCAGGAGTAGGGATTGGTAAAGATTTTATACTTATATAATGCTAAACACAGCCTGTAGATTCCAATGCATATCATTACTCATCAATTCTACTCTCCATGATTTGGTGCAAAAATAAGACATGATACGATAAAATAACATGGTCAATTTTCTACTATTTTGTGTTACAGTGCTCTGTTTTTAGGCAAAGTGAAGCATTTTAACTTCCCAAATGGCGCAAGGCAAGTAGTAAACAGTCAAAGCTTCAGTAAACGATCATCTGTGTCACAAGATGGTTTCCAAAATTTTAGAATTCATAAAAAGCCACATCTTGAGTAATAAAGAGACAAGAATCCAGCGAAAGAATTAAAATCAAGTTAGTCTGGAATGCACGGGACTGAAAGGTCAGAGGGAGGAAATCTTAAAGCAATCTGTGGGAACTTTCACAGTAATGCTGCACAGTCAGAGCCATATGATTGCCGTTACAGGAAAAGGGAAAAAATAAGTGTGCTCCACAATTACAACCACAAACGTAGCTCTTTTTGATTAAGAGTAACATCCAGGTTTTTTTTTTTTTCCCCCTCTTAAAATGTACTTCGCTCTCGTTTCAATTACTGGTTTCATAAAAATGTGGGCGTGTCCAAAGTTTTGACTGCTACTGTAAATCAAGCGACTATGTTTCCTCTACACTCCTAATCTGTATAAAACCCAGCCCTTGATATATTGTTTGCATTCCAGCATGTAACGTGAGTAAATAATCAATGGCCCAACAGCTGCCGTGATCTTATTGTGGCTGCAGCAAGGCCTGAACAACCAATCCTCTGCCGCAGTCAAACATCATAACCCTTAGAACAATAAATGCAACTATTTTTACCGATGTAAGATATCAAATTCAAAGCTGTTGAAACACCTGATAGGTTTTCAACAGCACAAGATAATTAAATTTATATTTTTTTCAAAATTTATTTCAGCCCTCTAAGGGTTAATCAAAAGGGTACAAGCTGCTCTGCAGCCTGGCATTCATCCTCCTGGCGTTTACACCAGCCCTCAGCTCCCATGACGCGTCCTACCTTTGACAATCTTCTGGGCGCAGGCGTTGTACACTTGCTCCTGTGTAGTGTTGGACTGGAAGACTCGATCAAATGCGTACGGTTTGCCCTGCACCAGACAAGGAAAAAAGACGAGAGAGATGTGGAGACGAGTAAGATTTCAGAAGCACCAGGCAGTAACAGTACACCGCGTACAGTGGTTAACTACGCTTTAGTGATGGCCTCAACACCATGAGTATGACACACCTTTCTGTGCAAACAGATGAGGTGTACACCTGCACAAATGTAGCACATATATTGCTTTAAATCCATATTGCAGTACTACCCACAATACGCTCGTCAGTGGTGAAAAAAGCATGGCAAGAGTCAGCCTTAGCGGAGCAGATATTTTATCAAGCTAAAATGAGCGCAGAGAAAATGACCTGCATTGTGCATATATGCTTTCATACACAAAGCACTGACTACAGAATGGAAGCTGGGCAAATAGTTCATAATTAGGTTTGACTTTGCCTGGAGAGAAGCATGAATTACAGACCAATTAGATTTGCTAAAATATAGCATAACTGTAATAACCTGCCACCCACCAGAATGGGGAACCTGATAAACAGTCTTTTCTCACCACAGGCCCTGCGCCACGCCACATAAAGGCCTCGATGCAGCAAAGCATCCTGGGAGGATGAGATTACACAGCATGTGCACGCCCATTCATTATCTACCCTCGACCAAAGTAAGGAGACTAGAGATTGGCTGTAAAGCTCCTCTTTGCAACTGATTCTTTAAAACTGATGAGAAAGCCACAGTGCAGTGAGGAGCTCAGAGCAAATTAGCCATCGATGAGAAGGATGATGGTTGGATTAAAGTCGGGGTGAAGCACTTCAGCTGCAATATCAGAAAAGAAAGCCACCATATTCTCAGGAAAGGACTTTTAAGCTCAATTAAAACAAAGAAATTTTCATCTCCATGCGTCACTCAATCAAGAGTCCTCCATTATTAATAGGTTCCCGTCACCTCCAGTCATTTGCTAGAAAATGACCACCAGTAAAAGACAGCTCACATTTTACCAATAGCATTCAGCAGTAATAGAGCTTTAACCATCCCAGCATAAGGTGGTTTGAAAACCATTCCAAGTTTAAAGGACACACACCACGCAACGACACCCCCAAAATATTTTAGAAATTGTACAATGGCTTAAAACCTGCAAAACTGCTCTCAGCTAACAAAAGCACACCCAAAGCTATTCTGAATTATTCACTCGTTTTACATATTTTCGCTTAAAAATACATTAAAAAAAAAAAAAAGATATGCATTTTGGAGGTAGCTACGTACAGAACTACTGGATAATGTGTCATTCTGTACCTGTCCACCCAAGTAACTTTGTTCACATTAGTTTAAGCACCTCTGAGCAGAACATAGTGACAAACCCAGAGCATCAGCTCACTGAGGGGCCATAGAGCAGCTGTGAAGCACCTCAGGATGCAGTATTAGGGGAAGCAGCTGTCCGCACCATGTGTCCTCGCCCTGGCTACACCCACCCTGGCATTTAACCGCACCGCCATTCTCTGCTGGCCACATAAAGAAATGCAAACACAGAAGTGATCCAGAAAAACAGGATCCCAGCACTCTGGTTTGCCACCAGCCAACTGCCAGTTTCAGGTCAGGATTAGCATAAAAGCTAACCAAAGATCCTTTCAAGTTTTTGCCAAATTCTGGTATCGGGACAAGCTTGAAGTGTCTGAGGCCTTATTGGTGTACAGGAAGTCATGTTACAATGTCAGCAGGAAACTGAGAACAGATTAAAATGCCTTTTTAGAGCTTTTAATCAGTGCGAGAGAGTACTGGAGGAAGTCAAAGCTCAGGAATTCCATCACAATGAGAGCACTGCCCGCTCTTCTGGACAAATGGTCACAACAAGCACAGAAATGGGTGAATTTGGCAAAGAGGGGAGGAGGGATTTCGTGCCTGCCAAAGGGGTGGGGAGACAGGCATCACAAACTGTGACTACATCATCCGGTCTAGACTCTGCGACAAGACCCCCGGCACCCACACGCGAAACACCCTTTTCGTCCGAGCAGCGTGAAAAAGCAGAGTGCTTTCTGGCCCAACCCCTGCCGTGCCCCCGTCGCCTGAATCTCAGGCAGCTCAGCTGTCTGCTCGACTTCAACAGTCGCCGCTATTCCAGAAGCACAAAGAACATCGTGGTCAACGCTTGGGCAGGGCTTAAACAAATGCTGGGCCTGCGTCCAGGGCTCCAATGTTCATCGGCCAGCTTCAGTTGTGCAAACGTAATGAGCGCGCATGAGAATTGCAGCAACTATGAAAAGAAGCTGCAAATGAATGAGCAGAGCCAAACTCCAACTGAGAGTACAAAACTTAACCCTTAGAGCGCTAAATTCAGCTATTGTTGCTAAATGATGCAAGACATTAAATCAAAGCTGTTGAAAACCTATCATGTGGCCACTTGTTTAAAAGAGCTCCCGCAGGGGAGCTCTTTTAAACAAGTGGCCAGATGATAGGTTTTCAACAGCACAAGATAATCAAATTTATAGATTTTAAAAATTTATGTCAACGCTCTAAGGGTTAACACTCTCTTTGCACCTCAGTATATAGTACAATGCAGCAGCATTAAAAAGGTAAGTGGACTGGACCTTTTGATAAAAATGGGACCGCTCTGTGCCGAATCCACGCCTTCCCACCTGGGACACAGCCACTCCATTCAATATCGAAAGGAGAAGTTCATAGCTGTTCAACTGGCTTTGTTTCTAGCACAAGCCGCACAAAAATACGGAAAAAAAGCAGCTCTGTAAACAAGGTCACACTGGACGGACTGGTCTGGCAAATATACGCCATATTGTAGTTTTCTTACCGGACAGATATAATGTTGCGGCCCTGGTCATACCCAGGTCAAAACCCACAATGGCCAACAGTGCTAATAAATAAATAAGGTCTTACCAGCACGTACGAGTGACACAGAGTAAACTACTGGACTGCAGCCACCTCTGTTCCTTTACACACTGGTTACGACCTGCTGAAGTCACTACGCGCAGTGCAGGTCAGAGCTAAACCACATGAGGCTCAATTCACACTTGGTCATTCCATGCTCCAGATCAGATGGCTGTTGGATATCGACAAAATGCCAAATATTCATGCAGCCAAGAAGCACAATACATGGGGGCTGCTACTCGATTGTTCAAACCACATCAGTAGGTGGTTTGAGACGCATTCTGGCCAGAGGCTGTATTTCTAACTTGGACTCTCCAAGTGGCATATCTCCTGTGATCTGGAAAAACCTGTGTGTGTCACTTTTGGTAGAAACTGAGTTTAACCTTCATTTGCAGGAATTAAGAGTGGTGAAAATCTTAAAACACTAGCTATCAGTGTCATTTGAACTTTCAAAATCAAGTTGCTATCATATTTTTTTCTGTTAGGAAAAGTCCAGAACCTAAAATTTTTGTTCAATTGCGAGATCTTTGCCACTGATAAACTTACTAGGTTTTTCCAGATCACTGGAGATATGTGATCTCTTCTCCTAGGTGGGAAAAACTTCAGTAAGCGGCATAAGGGGGAAATCTCTTCCTGGATCTTGCCAACAACCAAGATATCAAAACTTAATCCTAAGGTCTTACCCAGGTTATAATGATGAGAATAAGTAACAAAAATAGTGGCAAAGCCACTGTGCCCGCTTGGCCAAACATGGCCAAAATGGAACGCCCCCTACTGGCCAAAGTATCGGTCCGATTCGGCTCAAAATCGAACTTGGTATAGACCTTATGACCATATATACATATATGAAATATGAAAAGGATCGGTGAAAAACTGAAGATGCTGGAGCGCAGACAAGCCAAAAGTTTATGCACACACGCACGGATGCACGCACGCACAACAGACCACCACTAAAGACCCCGAGCATAGCAAAAGCCCCATTGGACCGTTTGGCCAAGCGGGTTAAAAATCTAATTATCCATTTTTAGATTTGTATGCACACAGTCAAAGCAAGAACAATAAAAAGGTTCCAGCTGTTTCACGGCGGTGGTCATACTAAAAGTGTAAACTGACAACAGTTTTAGGTGCACTACTGCCACCCTCAGGTCTGGAGAGCCAGTCCAAAGTTGGCATCCAATATAGGAAAAAAAAGAAGACCGAGGCCGACAAACAGACTGTATATCTGGCTAAGGGGGATGCATATATGTGGCAAAGAGTAAATGTGAGTGTGGAAAATTGTACCTGGATTTTATCCGGACAGATGACATATCAAATGAGGTGTAAATGGGGTCTAAGAGAATGCAACTGAGCCAAGCTGGATTCAGTGCAGGTGAGAATTAGCCTCGGAGACTGCGCTACCTCACAACCAACTGGTCGCCTGCTGGTTTCTGTGTGGGCCAGCATCATTTCAGCCGGGTGACTGTGCTAAAACCCATTGAACAGAGCACCCTTTTGAATATATGAGCACCAACTTGACCCAATATTTGTTCTAACAAGCCTACATCCTGCAGAATGGAGGAGAGTCTGCGTTGCTAGCATCAGCTGACCTAGCAGTGACAAGGCAGCTCTGTCTGCAGCGGCAAGATCACAGACCAGCAGGGGCGGGACAGCAGTTATCTCTCCACAGTACCAGATGACAATCAGCACCATCCAAAGTACAAGTTACCATGCCGGTGGCATCAGCCAATCAACTGTAAAGACAAAGTGATCTCCAAGTGTGCTTACAGAAAACCCAATCAGCTTGGCCCACGAGAGACAACTGATCACATGCGTGTCATCACTTCCCTCTCAATACAATGCTTCTGAGAACCCACGGAGACATAAACAACACTGTAGGAGGATTTGCCCAACATTTCCCTCGGGTGTAAACAAGTAAATTAAAGCTGCTTTGTTTTGCTTCAGGCTGCCAATCACAGCCACCGAGGGAACCAGCGAATGGGGAGCAGGTAATCTGCATACAAAAATATGGTAATTCCCATCTCCTATGGCTGCAATGGGAGCTTTTTTGCCCCCCTATTAAGATGCCAATCAACCTTGTTCAGGTTATACAGGGGTATTAAAGGACACTTCTCCTAATCCTATTCATTCAGGTTTAATTACTCACCAATGGAGGCTTTGGCAGCCACCAGAAATAAAGGAAATTAATTCCCTGAAATCCCTGCAAAGCTTTAAATGTACCTGCATTAGACAGGAAAGTAATACTGGCAAATAACAACCAGGAGCACTGACTCACCAGTATCAGTCATTTAACTACTCAGCTTAATCACATTTGTGCAAAATTAGCAATTGGTTAGGAAACAATAACCACTTTCTACATGAATGAAACAAACATTTCTGACTACCCCCTTACCCCCTGCCTCCATTCACAGGTTTTAAATATCCAGGTTTTAATGCAAATTTAATGTCAACAGGGGTATTTGTGCTATGATCATCTTGAATAGCTACGAAAACCAGGTAGGCAAGCATATCAAATGAAATTACTGTCCAACAAGACAGAATCATGGAAATATAAAGACCAGGTCTGCATAATTTGAATCAGCCTTTTGTTAATAATTGCAAAGATTTGGTGACCTCGTTCCAGAAATTCCTAAGGCGTGACAAGACCCCAGCTGTTGGCTAGCCTGTAGCTCAACTCAACAGGATGGCATATCAATCTTTGCAACCCAGTCATCCAACTAGATTCAGCAAAAGACAGCTTCCCACTCAGACCAAAACACAGAGAGCTTGCCGGCTCTTACAAGACCAAGCACTGGTATCAGACATCACCTGTATTACTATGGAAGGAGTGCGAAGCTGAAAATGGCATCATAATGAAGAATTAGGCGGGCATGCCAGCGGGTAGAAAAGAGCAGAGGGCAGCATATAATGTGAAAGCAGAGGTCTCTTCAGTTCCCCATCATCTTTCCCACATAATGGCAAAAGACCCCAAAAGACTCGAGACTCTAGTCCAGAAGAGCCCATGGTTATGGCACATCATTCATCATCATGAGCAACAACGGGTGCAGCAAGCAAGCTGCCAGTGGTTACCAGGGTACAGGATCCTCTGCTGGCCTCAATCACACTGTGGAGACAGCCGGACAAGCCTGATAACATGCGTCGATGCGCCAAGAAAAATTAAATCTAAAATTAGTTTTAAAATGCTGTGTCCACTGGATCCACACAAGGACTTTAAGTAACTTCTAATTAATGTTGAACATCCTGGGCCAATTTTATTAATCAAATTATCAGGAAGTTAGTTGATTGTGTAGTGAGGAAACAACTGACCAAACATTTTGAAGTTAGTGTGGGCCTTACATTTTGCTTTTTTAAGTGTTCAAAGTGTTGCTAAGAGGTCTGTGCTGATGCATCGCCCAGGGGTGACGCCAGTCTCGAGGGAGGCCGGGAGGGGCTCTTTCGCATTACCGCTTCCGGCTGCAGTGATTCTTCAGGTCAAACAGCACTGCTGTTCCACCCACACTCAGCCCAGAGGCAGCAGAGAGGGGAGCAGCCATTACAATCACTCCCAGCTCCCGAGAGCTCTTACAGCATTCTCGCTCAGCCCATTTTATACTCTGCATCAGGCAGGCTCATTGGCTGACACTTCAAAAAAAAAATATGGGGGAGATTTTAAAAGCAGCGTCGGGCAGCTGAAGGAACTGAAACTTCAATATTTTTAACTCAACAGAGCTTAAAAAAAAAAAAAAAAGTCCAATCATAACAGACAAATCAAGTAATAAATCATCACAATGTATTTGGCAAACAAAACCCATAATTTTATAGACGAAGCACATTCTGCATTAAGAGTAAAATTCAAGAACATTATTCCCATTTTCAATTTTATCCTAATAAACAGGAGAAGAATTGCAGCCATTAGCTGGCTCATTCCGCAGAGACACTGCTACAGAGCAGCCTTGGGCCCAATGTTTACTGTAGACATCTAGACTGTGTGGTTGAGATTGCGGCAGCCTAACAGGATAATACAACCTTGGTGTCACACAGGTCTCATTGTGCACCAAGCAGCCAGAGTAGTCTGAAATGGGCCTTTAGTTTTTATTTTTTTAATAAGCGGGGGGAAATCATATAATGTGGGAGAGAATGAGTTAAAGTTCTTCTAGTCAATGCTCTGCAGCACATTATGTGAGATATGTTCAGTAAAACAGTTACAAAATAATTTAACTCACAGAATATGACCAAGCACATGACTACTCCCAATAAAGCACTAAAGATGGGAAATCAACTACAGCCACAATCCAAGTGCAGTTACAAAATCGATGCGGCTGGAAAGATTTACAACTCTACCATCCCCTTTAGCAAATAACCAACCAGGTTGCATTTTCCAAGAAGAAATTTTCCGGAAAAATGCTGAAAACAAGCCAGCTGTTTCCATAATGCACTAATGACTCAAGTAAAAGAGTGAACCAAGTTCTACATCAGACAGCACTTGAAACAACATTTTCAGGGACTTTATGACAGCATCTTAGTATGAGGAACCATTACCAGCTTCACCATTTTGAAAATGGAAACTTCCGTATTGGGCTAATCGACTCCTGTGCCCAAATATGAATTTTTCAGCATTTTTCGATTGCCTTGTGGTCCTCAATCTTATCCAACAAGGGCTGGTGTGGGTGTAGGGTTTCATTCCAACCAAGCAGTTACACACTGGATTCTACTAATCAAGGTCTTCAGCAAAGATTCAAATTGATACTGACCATGCATCTCTGAATATTTGCTCTCAATATGTAAAATCTGCTCCATTTTGCTGTGAATAAATGCATCTAACCTGCACTGAAATTTACAAACATCAGTCAGCATTTCATACCATGAAATGCTATGGTTACCTCAGAATTAAAAAAAAAAAAAAAAACACACATTGAGCACATCTGAATAGGATATGAGTGCTCTTACCCATTTTGGGCAAAGCAGTTGCATTTGGTTTTATACAAGCAAGCTGTCAAAGAGTTAATAAAGCTAAGCTATAGCACTCATTCATAGTCATCAAATTACATTCAAATGAGCTAAAGAAAAGATTTCTTCTTCCCAAACACAACCCGAAACCTAGATGGCTGGTAACATTTCAACCCTGAAGGCACGAACAAAAGAATTAAGTCACTGCTAAACTAATCTTGAGTGAGAACACCTTTCATTTTCAAACATCAAAGTAAATGCTCAGAGAAGAAATGAATAAATTGGTGCAAAATGCCCGCTTCTCAATGCAAGAGGCAATCAGGGCCCAGTAGCCAAGCTGCACAACCAACCAAAGTCAGCATAAATGGAAAATGAGCCATTTTCTATTCAAGGCCATGCAGCATCATCATTTGTAATGTACAAGCAATGCCTCCGGAATAGAAACATATAATACACCCAACTACTGTAAAAAAAAAAAAACCAGCTTAAGCAGGCTTTTGCGTACATGACATAAGCTTCTAACCATTGTGACTGAACCGAGAAACAGGAGCCCTGTGGTATCCCCAAAGACAATGGATCCTGCTAACGTGCAACACAAATGTAGGACCGCAAGCATTCACTTGAATACAAGGCCCATTCAAAACAAACTCCTCTATCAAAACTGGGAATACTTGAGTTACAGTATCCAAGGCGGACGAACCAATCACGTACAGTGGCCATCCTCTCACCCAGAGTATCAGCATCTGGGTGTCACTTCCATTCCCACTCACCAGAATCCCAATCCAATGCATTCATTCCAGCGGCCATGGTTACATAATGGGTTTTGGGGCAAAACGACATGAATCCTATTTTCCCCACTATTAGATGTGTCTGGTTTTGCCCCGACACACTTCGTAAGCAAAATTCTGGATATTTTCAATGGAAGCCTTATAACTTCTCAGGCCAAATACATTTCGCCTATTGATAGCTTTTTCTCTGCCAGCAGTTGCACAACAGTTTTCAAGCAAATTAAGTCAGGCTTTAAAAACTTCAGATGAATGGCTTTTAATTCTAATTAAGACAAACCTGTTCTAATTGAACTTCTTTTCTGCCACACTTTCATTAATCTTTATTGTATAACACCAAAGGTAAATTTCATTCCAACATGAAAACAAATGAAGGTTAAAAATTCCAAAGTAAATGAGCATGAAATACTTAGATCCCCTGGCACCGGATGGCTGATATCTGGCCTGGAAACAAAATGCGGCTGAAAGACGGACAGACGAACAGGAGGACAGACTGAATTATGAAAGGGCACATCTACATGATAAGACATAGCCAAATAAAATCTTGTCAAGAAATGCTGAACAGTTTAAAGGTTCTAGCTGAGAAAGGAAGCTTGACAGATGGAAACTTGGAGGGACGGCCGGACAACACTCATTTCAACGTCCTCCTTCCACTTCGTGACGGGGGATAATAAAGCTCAAGGATGTGGCAGCGACAGTTAAACTCAAAGTCACCGCTCCAAACTCAGCTGTGCTCTCAAATATCACCTTCAGCCAATATCACCATCTCCTCCTCCGGTGTCTCCCTTGGCTGCATGGTAGATTTCTCTGCACATGGGTCAATGCACAATCATGGTTTCCATTTTGCCTGAGCAGCCAATAGTTTCTGCACCATTATACTTCTAAGTCTGTTCTGCACCTTACAAACCAGGTTTGGACAGGGACAAATGCTGAAAGACTCTGCAGGTCAAGAAAAAAGAAAGAAGACAACTTAAAATCTCTGTAGTAATTTCTAATGCAGAGGGCTCCAAAATTACTTGCCCCCCTGACTGGCAATGCACAAATAATACAAAAAATAAACAAACATAATTATAGAGAAACAGAGTACCGGTATACCAATGTGTGAAATACTTTATGATTTTGGTTATTTCCATCGAAACATTAATAATCATTTAATACAAAATAAATTTCAACAAAATCAAGGTTTCATAACAATTGGCACCCTTCATTTAGTACTTAGTGCAACCACCTCTGGCAAGGATAACAGCATGGAGTCTATTCCTGTAATTTTTGACAAGGTTACAGCACACATTTGGAGGATTTTGGGCTATTCCTCTGAGCAGATCCTGTTAAGATCCTTCATATTCATGGGTTTGCATTTATCAACTGTCCTCTTCAACTCAGCCCACAGGATTTCAATTGGATCGAGGTCTGGTGACTGAGATGGCCATTGCAGAACGTTGACTTTGTTGTCACAGAGCCATTTCTGTGAGGATCATAACGTTTGCTTTGGGTGATTGTCTTGTCAGAAAGTCTACCTAAGGTCAAGTCCCCACATTCTAGCAGAGGCAACCTGTTTGTCTGCCAAAATATCCTGATACTAGGTGGAATTCATTATGCCATTAATCTTAACCAGTGCCCCTGAACCTCTTGAATTAAAACGGCTCCAAAACTGGACTGACCCACCATGTGGGTATGAGGTGCTTCTCCTTGTATGAATCTATTTCCACGCCAAACATGCCGATGCTGTATCTGACTGAAACGTGCAATTTTGGCCTCATCTTAAGAGGCGCTTGCTTCTACGCCTTTTAGTCAGGAAAGGCTTTCTTCTGGCAACCCTTCCAAAGAGCCTGTGGTTGTGGAGGTGGCGCCTGATGGAGCTTTTTGCAACCTGGTGACCCCAAGATGCCACCAAGCCCTGCAATTCTTCACAGTGATTCTGGGGGATTTTGTTGCTTCCCTCACCATCCTCCACAGTATCCTGGGGAGCAAAATACAGTTGTGTCCTCTACCCTTGAGGTTTTCAACAGTTCCGTATCTTTGGAATTTTTAAATAACTGCCCTGAAAGTGCTCAGCGGCACATTCAATTGTTTGTGAATCTTCTTGTAGCCATTACCGGATTTATGAGGGTCCATGACCATCTGCCTCTTTTGAACTGACAGTTGTTTTGTTTTCCTCATGGTGTCAGATGACATAGGGATATTGCCTGAGCGTTACCTCAGTTTTATACCCTAGTGCAGTGGTTCCCCACCCCAGTCCTCAAGGACCCCCTACCCTGCAGGTTTTTGCTCTAGCTCTACTCTTTCACACCTGATCCATTTAGGGGTCCTTAAGGACTGGGTTGGGAACCACTGCCCTAGTGAAACAAGAAGTGATGTAATGGCTCAATATAGTTCCTTAACACTTAAATAAAACTTGCATAAGTGGAATTTAATACTTGGTTTAATTTTGGTAGATGTGATTTACAAGATGACATTGTCATCACCATCTCCTGCTATGAGCATCTTTTTCAGAAAAAGAAGAGTTGCAATGGAACTTGGAAAGCTTGTCTCCATTAGACGCTATGCACAAAGCAAGACGTTTCGATCCAAGGGCCATAACTTTGTTACTAAAAAAGCTGCAACATCGATTTGTGAGATCAGCCTAGATCATGACTGGTTAAGCCAGCACACAAAATTAGACTCTGTCACTCATGTATCTCTCATAGTTTTTGAGAAAACTTGTCACCAAGCATGATGGACACAACCTAATCCTATATCCCCCACACCATTTCGTGGCAGGGGATAATAATATTTAAAGGTGCCATTATTTGTGAAACCTTGATTTGGAGGAAATAGATTTTTAATTAAAACAGTAAATGATTTTGGTCGGTTCCATTGGAACATTAATATCGCACAGTATTTCTCACATGTTGGTATTTAAAGTTTCTCCATTTAGAATTTTTTTAAAGTATTGTTTGTGCATTGCCAGTGAGAGATGCCAGTAATTTTGGAACCCACTGTAATTTAACTAAGCCTACGCTGTTGGTGGCCGACAGCAAGGGGTATATCCCCGAAACTCCCCAATCCTCGAAGCCCCCTTTATTAGATTCCCCTTTACTAAACCTACAATATGAGGCAAATTTGAGGTCTGTGTAAGTAATTGTTCCAGAGATATGGTTAAAAAACTGATTTTCTCAATATATAGGGCCACCTGGTGGCAAACCTAGGAGTGCATACTTGCCCAAAATCTAATCAGTTCATCCTCTCTACCATATCTACCCATATGCTAAAAATGAGAAGCCAATGTAAAGTATTTTGTGAGTTATCGCTAACGGCTAAAATCAGCAGATGCGGCGGCGGCGGCGGGTGGGGCGAAACCATGATATCCCCGAAACTCGTATTTCGGGGATATAATTATTTTTTACCAGAAAGTGAAGAATAGATGCAACCTTTGTAATCTCCCACCATTAGCACTTCTGTCATTGCAGTTCATCTAGGTTGCACGGGAGAGTTGTCCCAGAAATACTGCACAGTGCATTTTCCCATTTTCAGGATGACTGCGGCTGAAGGGAAGTCTTTAAATCATTAAGCTCAACAGGACTGGTCACTGGAGCGGAAGACTTTTACATTGGGTGGACTGAGGAAGAAAATGCTGACGGGTAAATGTCTTGTTTACAACCGTGTCCACCTGCGAGACCCACATCTCAGATACGATGGTTCAGAGCACAGATGCAGAGGAGACTGAAAAAACGGCTCCCATGCTCATGCGTGCTGTTCAAATCACAGGAAGGCTCACTGCCCACTGCTGAAATCAAGCAGCTGCAATCTACCCTGAATCGCCACATGACCAGCTCCACCACACCCAAGCACACAGGCTAAGCCACAATCCCACCAAGAGCACCGACAGACAGCCTCTTCTGGAGAGGGCATCAGTAGCCCATCTGTAGCTGAGAGAGACATGCAGGGATTACCCAGCGGAGGCGGCCTGCAACATACAGCACCAGTGGTTAAAAATATAGATCGTTATTAAATAAGCAGGACTGGCGACTATACGATGGAAGACGCCCAGAAACCACGAGGCATAGACACGCTACAAAAGAGGGACTCCAATCCAGGCAACTGCAAGCTGCACAACGCTTTCCCAGAGCTATGGTCATAGGAAATGAGCTAATGCAATTCTATAAAAAGACAAGGCTGAACAAAGAAATATTCTGCTGGTGACAGGCCTCGGCTAGCAGGACTCGATAAGTCCATAAGCTCTACACCGGAGAGATCAAAAAGACCTACAATCACTTTAAATGGACACGTCTTAAAACATGCAAACAGACAATTTAGTCCCCTAACCTTTTTTTTTTTTTTTTTTTAAATGTAGCTCTTGAACTGAAACTGAACAGCAAAATTCTTGCTTGCAACCCCATACATGAAAAGTATCAGTCGAGAAGTATGAAGCCTGATTCAATGGGCACTGGAGCTCAAGCAAACATGAAAATTGAGAGCAGCTAAAGCACAGGACGATAGGGAATTTATCTGCCCAGGCAGAAACTATTTCTAAATTTCAGCTACCAAAAGACAAAGTTCGATCCCTGAAAAGGATTTATTTTTTTACAAACTGTTACCACCAAACACCAGCAAACTATTCAGCCACATTATTTTCAAGTAATACAACAAATTATTACGAAGGTTGAGCCAATTCCTGCAACGTGTCCCAGACAATACAGATGTTTCCTTACAGCCATTTTGCACTTTTAAATTGTACCCGTAGAACGGTAAACGAGCATTAAATAACAACAGAATACAGACACTAAATGACTCACTGACCCAGGGGCAGTATTTATTGGTGCTTTAAAAGACAATTTATGAGTGTCGACTGCAGACAAACAGAGATGCCAACAACACAAGTGGCACAGCCCTCCGGCCATGAACACATTTTTGCAGAAATTATGAAGAATGCAGACAAGAAATTACATTGAGCCATATGTGACAAAACTGTGAGGGTACAGTACGAGTCTGAGGAAGAGAGGTGAGGGTCAACACATTCACAACTTCCTGTCCTAAACAAACAGGACCTCACACGTGCCTTCAACACTCACTCAGAGGCAGACCAATGCCTCCTAATTAGTTCCTGCAATCAAATTGACAATCCCCTCTATAAACTGGATGGGGATATAGGAACAAGCGTTGTCCTTCTGCATGTCCGTCAAGCTTCTTTTCCAGGCCAGAAATCCAAAATCGATCCGTATTTCTCAACGAAATTTCATACATCTTATTGTGTAGATGTGCCTTTTCATTCTTCAGTCCCTCCTGCCGTCCTTCTATCAGTGCTTCTACCACGTTTCATTTCTAGGCAAGATGTCAGCCACCCTGCGGCAGAGGATCAGAGAATCTCATGCTTGTTCTAATTAAGATGAACTTGATTTCAATAAACTTCTTCTCTAGGACTCTTTCAATGTGTTGGGACAAGCTTCACGCTATTAAGTGACAGCACCACACCTACTCCACACCACTGGTTTATCTACACTTCCCTTCGTAATCACAGCACACTTACCTCTTGTCAATTAAAAAAATAATTCTGGATTCTTCCACACACGTGTTTCTACTGAAGAAATGGTCCAGTCAAAACAGCATGAAGATTCTAAATAATCCGCAGTCTATCCATCCATAATCACGATGCCAAGGCTGCACTCCATTCAAATGCAGGGACCATTAGCAAAGCACTCTGGGAAGGCAGCACTGGACTGCAATGAATATATTTGCAAACTAAACCTACGCCTCCACAGCAATAATGCCGCAGGTGGATGAATGGAATAGTTAGAAAAACTTTTGAGAGGAAAGCAAGACATGCCGACTGTCGAAAAATAATTAGGTGTTCACCACTGTCAGAACACATTTCTCTAACAGTCGAGGACTTTTCTGGACACCGTGTTTTCAACTTTCCTTCACTGATGCTCTACCCATTTAAAATCAAACTTCCGACTGAATCCAATACATTCATGAAGAGGGCTCTGTCCTCATTACCTGCCAAACCATAAACGTGATGGAATCGGCCCCCGTGTCACAGACACATTCTCAGATTCAAATGAATTATTCCAACTGATCAATTAATACAAATGAAATATTGATCAAATTAAGCCCAGACTGTACTCAGGTCTAGAGCTCTAATGGAAGGGACTGCTTTAATTAAGAGGCATCACCACTTTGGACACCGGCATCTCCACCTTATCTACGCCCCGACTAGTGTTCACATTAGAAATTAATGTAAATGCAATTCACAGCGATTCCATGCCGCTCAATAAAGACACATGTACTCAATGCACTTTAATGTACATAGCCATGCTGCAGAACAGTGCATTAAGTGAGCCTGCCATCATAAGACAGGAGGAAATTCTAGTTACCCATATTGTCTCAAGACTAGTGGCAGACAGTTCATGCATGATTTAGATTTGCAATTGGCTGACAGAAATTCCAAAATTCAGTAACAACACTCCACACCTTTTAGTCGGAGTTTGCCATTTTAATTTAATCTTTGACAGCTGCCATTGTTGCAAAGAGCAGTAACACAAGCTAGATGGGCAAGACAAATCAGCAATGGCTACTTTATGCCAATAGCTAGGGCCCAATTTACAGTGACGCTGCATGTCCTGCAGCTGAACACTGAGGCAAGCTATCCAGCTTTAGCAGAGTGCAGTGTTCACACTGAACTGTAACTCCTGATCACCAGAAATGATGCAGTGTTTGTGCCCAGTAAACTACCCAACATGGGAGGGCAACCTGGATGGCTACTCGTCAAGATTCTGTAACGATTGAGAGAAATTACTCTGCAAAATAGTCAGCCTAGGAATTCAAAGTTAGCAAGCTACTGTAACTGCCAGTCTAATATTGGCCAGAAAGTTCCTCTAGTTCTGATACACCCAACAGTTTACCAAGGCAGCATTCACTAAGATACGATTATTACTGGGTTACCTTTAAACTGAGATTTCTTCAACCATATACACACACACACATTATATCAAAAAAACTTTTCTTTTCTTTCGTCGATATAAAAAATATCCTAGTGATACATTTCATATATTTTGAGCTATTCGCATTCATTCAACAGCTGCTGTCTGCAATTTAAGATCATGACAAGAAAATCCTGTTCAATAACCACTTTATCACATAAAGACACTGTACACCTGAGGAGTGTTACAACGCCTTGGATGAATATCATTATTGTTTAATCCTTCAGTTTGTTTAATTATTAAGCACAGTTACAGAGACAGTATTCAGTTCTACTGTGTCGGTCTTCTCACCCAATCATTCCTTTGATGGTTAAGCTCTTTACCCAATATTAAAGAGCTTAGCTACTCTCGCAGACCCCACTACCCGTTCTCAAGGGGTAACAAAGCAGCTGTTAATGACTGCTGCGGAATACAGCTGTGCACTCGCCCACTTCCTTCAACATTTCACACATCCTTACCAGGTAACCCTTAAGTGCCTTTCTGTTTTAGGCTTACATTCCAATTATCACCATCATCAGGCACCATCACTTTTCCCTTTTAATTTTTCTAGCCATCAATGCTTCATATATTGACATATTAACTTAACTTTGACTCACTTAGCCAGAGTCATTCAAACTTAAGGTTCAAGTTCATTATCCAACACTCTCACCATTGTAACTCTGAGTGGCACCATCCTCATCAGTATAAATGGTCCGTAAGTTAGCTTTAGTCTCAACTTATGATTTTTACAGCACTCAACATATCTTTTTACCTTGACTCCAATCCTTCTTAGCCATCATGCACTCTTGACGTTGCAGTATTTATTTCCAAAGAGGTTTTGGTTTTATCATGTCACACTTTAACAGTTTTGTTCCACTCTCTAGCCAGCGAACAATCACACACTAAGCCGATGCAGTCTCATCAGGAACTGCAGGTCGCAGTGTTCTTGCCTATATAAAAAACGGCCTGAAATTAAGCTTGAAGCGATAGCTTAAACTAAAAACTAAAATTTTCAGTTTCTAGCCAAAGCCAACTTTGCTGACATTAGTAGCAAGCTAACTTTCGATTAACAACGATAATATTTGCACATAATGGGGAATAAGTTACCTACTCTAGTTCTCAGCCAATTACTTAGCTATGGTTAGTTAGCAAGACAATCCAGCAAGCAAGCAAGTAAAACATTAATTTAACTCAAAAAATATATATATATTTTATGTTCTGTCAACACGTTATGTGCATCGGTGTTATTTGGGTCATTTTGACCCCAGGATCAATTATTACATAAAATCATCATGTTGATCTGGTTTTTGTAGTGTTGCCTAAGACTGAGGGCATGTTCAAACTAATTTCTCATTCATTTCACTTTGGGTCTCATTCATTCTGCTATAATCATGTAAAATCGATGCCTGACGAACAGGGGGAGGATAGGGGGAGTCTTGTTTTATTTACTTGGCCATTAAAATCGTCAGTAGAAAAGCATAAATTAGTTGAGAGGAGATTGGGTAACACTTTCAGTAACAAATATCTTAAGCAGTTTTTCATTGCGGGTACCAAAGTGACCTCAAACCAAAAATGGTTTATTAACTCGTACATAATAGGAGTATTAATCAGCTGGCAAGCTAATGTTACCCAGGCAAGGATACTGGATCAAGTTCTGGTGACGGAGGTTGTATGCTGCTGGCCTGCAAGCCTTTGTTGTGAATAGGACAAAAGTTAGGCCGCGAACACGATCAGGGTTCTACCCAAAATTATCTCCAGTAAGACGTGACGATGCGCCACAACTAATTATAGCACTAGGTAATTATTTTAATTACAGATTTTTTTTCACGCCCCGCACACGGCAAGCGAGCATTCAAACCCGATAAATAGTCTGAAAGACCAGCCAGGAAAGCTAGCTCGCCAAGCTAGCGACGATACCAAGCGAGCGAATTGCAGCTTAGCTAGCAGTAGTTAGCATGTCAACCACCGACTAGTAGCAGCGGTCTTGCGATCTGGTTCAGCCCCACGTAGCCATCGACAGCTGGCTTGGGATAAGTTCAAGTTCTTCTTCTTCTTCTTCTTCTTGGAAAAAGTTGGTAGGATAACCTTACTTGGGTTATCAAGCCAGCTGTCTACCAACACAACGCACAAGTTAGTAGCCTAAACGGGACTAACAATGTTAGCTAAATAGCTAAATGTCGCCAGCTAGCGAATCCCTAATGTTACTGATGAAAAATGACGTCTGCGCTACCCATTGACTAATGTTACTAACGTTAGCTCACAAGTTAGCCTAGTAGCTTAGCCCATCTTTACCTACTACGTCGTCATTTTGCATCACCAACATTGGGGATTCGCTAGCTAGGAACACTTAGCTATCCTGGCTAAATTACTGGCCTGCTAATTGTTAGCCATGGAGCAAACGCTTTGCATGTCCTACCGTCAGTACAAATACATGAACTGACTTGGCAACTAGTACCCAGGCTCATCCTGCCGTGTACAGGGAGAGGTGTAACGAAACACACGCCGCGAACGGTACATTGATATATTTCTTGGAAGCAAAGTTAGCGAACGTTAGCCAGCTAGCCGAGCAAGTGTGATGTGTCAATAGGGGTGGACACACACACACACACAGACACTGCCCTTGCCGACTTGGATTATAAAGCCGCTTTCACACTGGACGCAAAACAGACAAAGACGCGAATACACGATTGTATTCGCGTCTTTGCATTGACTTTGAATGTAATCTGTCGCGAAAAATTCGTTTCGCGTCCAGTGTGAAAGCGGCTTTAAACCCTTGCTTACAAAACCCCAATGAATACTTTGCTGGGTCAGCGGAAATCCCGGATACTGGTCAACTTACTGAGATAACAACGTTGTCCTCCCCTTGAAATTTCGGGATAAATTTGTCTCCTCTCATCACCTCTGAACCGTTCAAAGGCCTGAAACGGCACATCACTTTAATGGTGCACTCCGCCGGGTCCGCCATCTTCGCCGAGCTCTGGGATGAAACTCACAGTACCAGCTAAATCCTATTCAGGAACCGCCCTGGCAAAAGCAAACCGAGCCGCACCCCGCTAAAGTCTTTGAGTATCGTACAATCAATCAATCTGTCCGACGGTTTCTCTGTGATATGTGTCCCCCCTGCTCCAGCCGACAGGAATCACTTCCTATCCAATATGGCAGCCATGGTACCGGCGGCTCTTCGGGTCTGTCTGTCGGTAGCTGGATTGCAAACGCCTGGTGACGTCACCTCTGCAGTTAATGGCTATATCATCAGCAACCAGGCGCAAACTTCTCTCAGATACCTAGGGAATAGCAGAGGATGTCCATCATCACCCAGTGATCACGCAGAACTTCAAGAGAAATTCTCCACTGAGGACTTGGTTACTGTTTTTCTCCTTCAGTTGCAGAGATACCGGTAATAAATTGATAGCTCCTCGGCTGAGATGGAAAATGAATCACCACTAGAATAAAGGCATCCAGAATGTTGGAAAATTCATTTTGTTAATCGGGCAGTTTGTTAATAATGTGATAAACATGGAGATATGTTCAGTTCTGTATCATTTGTCATCAGGTTTGGCCGTGTTTTGAGGGGACTATTACACTGCATTGCTTGCCCTAATCTTTTAATTTTACAAAAATTATGGTGATGTCAAGTGGATTGAGGGTAATTTACAGGGTCAATTTAACCAAGTGAGGTTTTCTTAATTAAAGTGTATCTGAGTCACATCACCATGACAAGAGTTTACTGAAATGATTAAAATGGACAGTCAACTCTTTGTCATGATTTATTTGGAGACTTAATTGTCTTCAGATCTGTTCTATTTTATGATGATGTGGAGCAATTGACTTTTACTATCCCAAAATGATAGAACTAGTGAAAAGATTGGGGGGGGGTATTAAAACATATAGTGTACTACATTATCCTCATACACAGTTTTGCTTGACTGCTTTTTGTTGAAGCCCAGAAGCTTGTACTCCATCTTCCAGATGTACTCTTCTTTACATTTGCTGTTCGCAAAAAAGAAGGGAGGGTCATTCCACCTCAATTCAACAGATTTACAGAACATCTTCTGCTCGACCATCTCAGATTTGCTTCAGATTTTTACCAGATGAAGAACAACCATAATAACTAACTCATGCAAAATATTAGACTTATATATCAAATATATACAGAGAAAAAAATTTGTGAACATGGTACCCCCCTCACTGCAAATCATCTTAAATCTACAGCAAAGTTCATACTGCATTATCTCAAAAAAAGTTTTCTAGGTAGAGTCATGAAATTTTCAGGGCAGAAAGCCTGCTGTCTATAGATGTCATTTGTCTTATTTGAAGGAATAGCCTTGGTTTTGACCATGGTGTGACATTGTGAAATTTGGAAAAAAAATTTAGCACTTTGAACTCCTATATTCACTGGCCCATCAAACACAAACTAAACATGGCAAGTGTCAAATAACTAGAGGTTCTTTTACATAAGTCTATATTGTTTTGATATTAACATAACTGGTTGTGTAGCATGCATATTTCTTGCATTTTTTAAAAAAATAAATCACAAAATATTATTTTTCATTAAATTTCATCTTCCAATTGCTCAGGTATGACAGGCTGTACCAATCAACAAAACATATTTCCTGGAAGGGCATCTTATATGCATAATGTGAAATTTCAAGATGGTTCTAGGACTCCAACCAGGCAAAAATATTTTTTGAAAAATAGACATATCGTGATCGCCAGCATAGGTTTAAACACTGTCACACATTTACCATAACTCAAAGAATTTTATTTATTTGAAAAACACAATCTAATGGATGAATCAAAATTGCTTCCAACAGTGAACAGATATGAAAAATCCCTATTTAATTTTTTTTTTTCAGTTTGTTCTCTCTCAAGATAGTTCCAGGACTCCAACAAGGAGAAGTATATTTTTGAAGTACATGTATTTGTGCATTTTCACTACTTCCATTTTTATCCCAGCTATTGTTTCATCATACATGACATGTCATGACATATCTCAATTTCCTGATCTCATGATAGTGTCCTGTCCAAGAAACATGTGGCAGCTGGCTGGTGATGTCGGGGAATAAGCCCACTGAAATCCCAACACTTCTTTTTGAAAATTTTGGCATATTAGATCAGCCTCCACCATGACCAGGTTGACATCATCAGATCATCATCAGGTATAAATAAGACCCACTCCTGAGATATCATTCAGATCTGTCTTAGAACGGGTGAAAGAATGAAGCAATCACAGGAAGTGTTCTCTGATCCAACACCAACTCTAAAGTTACAGGACATGATACCTGGAAAATATATCAGTTGCATGTATGACCGAGAGTGGTGGATAGGCAATATCAAAAGCGTTGACCATGAGGAAAATGATGTTCAAGTTTCGCTCATGCATCCACATGGTCCAAACAAAAAGCTTTTTCTGGCCCAGAAAAGATAATGTTTGCTGGGTTCCGCTGAGCCATGTCCTTGAAATCATCGATTCACCTGTTACAACAACTGGGAGACGATACACAGTTCCACAGGAAACACAAAAAATTTGCACAGAACAACTGAAAGACATTAAATAAGGTTTCATCATGTCTGTTTATAGTTGGAAACAATGTTGATTAATTCATTAGATTGTGTTTTTCAAATAAATAAAATTCTTTTTGAGTTATGGTAAATGTGTGACAGTGTTCGATGACGAAATTGCGACGATATGTCTATTTTTCAAAAAAAAATATTTTGCCTGGTTGGAGTCCTAGAACCATCTTGAAATTTCACATGCAGTATGCATATAAGATGCCCTTCCAGGAAATATGTTTTGTTGATTGGTACAGCCTGTCATACCTGAGCAATTGGAAGATGAAATTTAATGAAAAATAATATTTTACGATTTATTTTTAAAAAATGCAAGAAATATGCATGCTACACAACAGTTATGTTAATATCAAAAACAATATAAACTTATGTAAAAGAACCTCTAGTTATTTGACACTTGCCATGTTTAGTTTGTGTTTGATGGGCCAGTGAATATAGGAGTTCGTGAAAGTGCTAAATTTTTTTTTCCAAATTTCATAATGTCACACCATGGTTAAAACCAAGGCTATTCCTTCAAATAAGACAAATGACATCTATAGACAGCAGGCTTTCTGCCCTGAAAATTTCATGACTCTACCTAGAAAACTTTTTGAGATAATGCAGTATGAACTTTGCTGTAGATTTAAGATGATTAAAATGCTCAAAAACGTGTGGGGGGGTACCATGATCACAAATTTTTTTTCTCGGTATATATTTGATATATAAGTCTAATATTTTGCATGAGTTAGTTATTATGGTTGTTCTTCATCTGGTAAAAAATTTGAAGCAAATCTGAGATGGTCGAGCAGAACCCACTTGTTGAATTGAGGTGGATTGACCCAGGAGTGGATTTTGAGGATTTGACACGCTTGAACAGTAAATGGGGGTAGGGAAGAAAACAGCTCTTGCACAGAGACAAAATTGTTCAGAGGGGGAAGATTTTTTTTTGTGCTATTTTGGTGCCCTCCTGCCAATTGCTGAGTGAATTGTACATCTGCAGCTTTGCATTGTGGGAGTTCTGTGAATGACAGAGACTGATGTCCACCACAGTGCTGATTCACTCCCTGCCTTTCATTTTTGTCTTGATCTGAAATTTCCGGGAGTATATCCAAACAAAGCCTGGCCTGTGTTTAAGCAAGCAACAGAGCTGAGCGGGGAGGAAATAGGTAGATACAGTGCTTTACAAATTAAACCACTAAATAGTAACAAATTAAACCACTAAATAGTCCTTATTCACACATAAAAAACAAACAAAAAAAGAACAACTATATTTTATATGGCCTCCTTTGGCCATGATAACAGCTTGCCGTCTTGTATTCAGCCACTAAAACTAATTTTTATGTTCAGGAATGCAAGAAAATAACTGTTTGGCATCTTAAAAAAATAAGAATGTGCTTAACTATTTTTTCTGCTTTTTTGTAAAACAGTAAATTCAAAAATTCATGGATAACAACAATAATTATATTTTAGCATTAAAATATCATTTCAGTTAAAGAGCTTGCGTGTACTGGCGGATTAACCATTACAGAAACATAAAAATTATTTTGGTCAGCACCAGCACTGTTAATTTAGGGCAGCTGTGGCATAAACCTTACATTGGATGGCAGTCTAATAAATTTGTTAAGCACTGTACTTGAACCTTGGATGATAACATAAAATGGCCCAAATCAATTCTTTAAAAAGAGATTATATGCAGAACAGATTATTTGGTTCTTTCATCGATAAACCTTTCAGAAAGAGCCCCACAGAAGCACAGAAAAAATTACTCCATTCCCCTGGAATTCATTACATCTTGTTTTTCTGGTCACAACAGATCACTTCTCTTTGCCTTCTTTGTCAGAGCAACAGGAAAAAATCCACCAGACAATACAGTTTTTACTGTGGACATCTTAGTCACATGACATTAGGTCTAACTATGTAGTTTTAGCCTAGAAGAAAAGGCAGATTCAGGGCTGGGCTTTGCATGATGTCATCTCTCTGTTCAGCACAAGTAAGTTGTAATGATAGGCTTGACCCTCCAGGCGTATCTGACTCGAGCAGTTTGCTCTATGTGTTATTTTACAAAAAGTGTGACGCGCCGCATACACTCGGCAAACGCCGGCCGATTCATTCCTCATCAAACCTCAGATGTGTGACTACGGAAGCCATTAGCCAGACCGTTTTTTTTTTTTCAGGATAAACATGGCGGCGTCCAGTGGCAGCAGCGCCGGGTTCAATGTCAAATTGGTGAAAACATTGTGTTGCCTCTTGTGTCAAGACCACAGTCTATGGTCAAGACACGAAGAAGCGTCGCTGCACATAGATTTTGCGAAGGTCACTTTTGCCTCCATTTTTAGGTGGCGATGTAGTGCGCAGATTTAGACAACTGCTTAAATCGGTCTTCCAGCAAAGAAATGCCAGACAGAGCAACATATCAACTTTCTGTCACACATCCAAGGCTTGATGAAGAGTAGCAGAATCTGCCGACAAGTTCTGAGTGCACCGCATACACAGCCATTGCATGCAGACGACAGGCACCCAATCAGCCAGATTAGCTGTTCATGCATGACTCAGCATATGACATTCTGCCAGCTAAACTATCTGACACAGCATGGAATATGCAGGAGACCACAATGTGCTACCATGCAGGGATACTGGTGACAAGCAACAAATCCAGGAATCCACGTATTTTGTAATTGGTTTGTTGCATTTATTACATGACATGTCCCTGACATGTTTTTTTTTCTTTCTATTTTTTAATGTGCTGGGGATGTTCCTGGGTGTTGCACTCTTCTGTGAATGAAGGGGTGGGTTTGCCCACAGAGCCTGCTGAAATGAAGAAGCACCGTTCAACGCAATGAAACAAAACAAAAACAGAAGTTAATCTTGGAATGACTTTCACTTGCTATCAACAGCTACTGTAATAGGGAGATAAAAGTGGATAAATGAATTTAGATACAAAGAGGAAGGCGAGTGGGTAGCATAAGGAGGATGCTTATAAACCACAGAGAACCACAGAAAAGCTTAAGTCCATGTATTATGCCTTTAAAGTATGGTAAAATATACTTCTCAGAAACTCACCTTTTCTAAATCTTAATGTCCACTCTTGAGCTTTTTTTTTTTTTTTTGGTTCAAAAACAACTATTAAGCAGCATTTTAGATAGTTATACCCCTGAGGGCAGTGATTGCTATAATGGATGTACTAGGTCAGTCATAGGCCCAATTGTGTCATGAGCATACGCCCACGGCTGTTAGGAATAGCCTGTTTCTTTTTATTTTGTGACCAGAATAATAGAAGAGAAAACAAAACCATGAAAACCAAAACCAGTTCTACTCACTGTGAAAGTGCACACATCATTTGTCTCAGATTTCAGTGCATGTTTGCATCAGCAGTTTAGTATGTATGACTTCCTGAATGAGTGAGTTTGTTTATATTCCATAGTGTGCTGTCATACTTTCATAATTTGAAATGTAGCATGCATCGCTCATTGTGGGAACAAATGTGTGTCTGTGCTTATATCTCAGTGTGTGTGAGTATGAGTGCTTAGGGGCTCATTGCAAACATAATATATTGTACTTCATACCTAGTACTGGTGCTGCTGGTTCAAACCTAGCAGTCTGTGAAGGTAATCAGATGATCTGTATCTTCCTGTGTAAAGTGTCTGTGTCAGTTAATGACTGAATAAGGAAATACAGCCAATAAATGTGCAGACATTTTCCGGGGGAATTGTTGTGCCTGGATTGAAACACTTCTAGCGAAGAAACCTTGTTTTTACTTTTTTTTTTTTTTTTCAAGTTATTTAAAAATGCTTTGGTTGTGAAAGTAATGTGGCTGATCATGCATGATCGTACATTTGCTGGTCAGTCAATCCAGGTGTATGTCTGATTGATTAGAAAAAGAAAATTAAAAAATAAATTAAAATATTTGGAACACATAAGAATTCTACAGTTGTATGCTGAGTATAGGATTTCCATTTTTCTGAACAGGCAAATAAATGTCAAATGTGTCCCATCCTTCCCTGCCCGAGTCATAAGATGATGCCAGAACTGAAATCCCGCAATCTGATCAAATAGTCTCGCGGGGTCTTGATTGGATAGGGGCAAACTGCAACAATTGAATTATGTTTAAACCAGGTGTACTCGGTACTGATGAAGCACGACGACACTTAAAATAACCTAAGCATAATGTTTTTTTTTTTGCAGAGGATTTCTTCTTCACCGGTAGCACTGGAATATATTTCGTTCAACAAGTCAAACAGTGCCCCTCAGTGGCCACGTTAGTGACTCCCAGTGCACCAGTTTGTTTTTGGAACACTGAGTGAACATAAGACGAAAATCTACCGACGAGGATATAGGTCTGATATTTTATTTTATTTAACCAGGGAAGTCCCGTTCAGATTGAAATCTCTTTTTCGAGGGAGCCCTGGGGGTTGAGAGAGGGCAATTTGCACAGCCAATTAGATCGGGGGATGATTAGGTGGCAGGTCAAAAGAGCCAAGTTGGGACTTCAGCCATGACACCGGGGAACCCCCTACTCTTATCGATGAGTGTCATGGGATCTTTAATGACCAGAGTGAGTCAGGACCTCGGTTTAACGTCTCATCCAAAAGACAGTGTCTCCTTCAGTACAGTGTCCCCATCACTGCACTGGGGCATTGGGGATTATTCCGCCAGAGGGATGATCGCAACCTACTGACCCACTAACACCTCTTCCAGCAGCAACCTGGTTTTCCCAAGTGGTCTCTCATCCAAGTACTAACCAAACCCACACCTGCTTAGCTTCAGCAACCCAGCTGGTGCAGATCAAATAGTGGTATGGCTGCTGTGTCTGTGCGCGTACGCATATGCAATTTTTATTATTGTTGTTGTTGTTGTTGCATAATAATAATAATAATAACTGGCGGCATGGTGGCGCTTTGGATAGCACTCCCACCCTACAGAAAGAAGATTGTGGGTTCAAATCCGGCCTTTGGAGCCTTTCTGCGTGGAGTTTGCCGGTTCTTCCTGTGTTCGCGTGGGTTTCTCCGGGTACATGGGTTTCCAAGCACAGCCCAAAGATATGCATATTAGGCAAACTGGAGACTTTAAATAACCCATAGGTATGAGTGTGTGAGTGAGTGGCGTGTGAGTGGTGTGTTTGCCCTGCAATGGAAAGGCTAGCTAGGGTGGGTCCCATAGTCAGCTGGGTTAGGCTCCAGCTCCCCCAAGACCCTAATAAGGAAGAAACAGTACATAAAATGGATGGATAATAATAATACAAATAATAATAACATGCAGACAGTTCCAAATGATAATGCTTCAACTGACAGGGATAATTAGAAGCTGAAACAGTGAATAATGATAAAAAAAAGACAGTTTATGGAACCGCATGAAGCATGGCCAATATATGCACTGTTCAAAACCCATCACAGCACAATCAGATAAATCTATTAAGCCTTGAGGACAAATGTCCAGCTTTGGCCTCGCACCCTCTGAAATTTACATTTTGAAGGCTGCAGAGAAGACACCACTCCAAGGAGGTGGGAGCTCACTGCTCATTATAATGTTTACACACTGACGACTACCAGACAGCCTTGACACATAATAGCCTCTTAATTACATGCAGCCAGTCCCAGCGCTGTTAATTACACAAACAACAATTACACCCAAAAAAAAAAAGTAATGATACATTTTGTACAGCCCATCTCTGTGTCTGATTCGAAATCAGTAATCAGCAGTCATTAGGCCATCTGTGCTGCAACGAAAGGGAAATCATTAGCAGTAAATGGGATTCTTTACATCTTATGCTAAATGGGTGAAATTAAAAGTTTTAATGGCTGATGCACTGCTTGCCAATTAATGGCCTTTCCTAAAATTTACCTGGCAAAACTATTATTATTATTATTATTATTATTATTATTATTCACAGAATCCAAAAGAAACAGAAAAAATAAAATGCCTAATAATAAATGGTTTTTAAAACTAGTAACAGAAAATATGCACAGCGGTGGACAGATGGGTGCAGATGTGGTATTTGATACGATTTTTAATTTGGCCCGATTAGGGTGAAGTGGTATGACTAAGAACACTGACACAAAACCTCTAGTTTAGTCATATATGCACATAGTGAAGATTTAGATTGTATACAACTGAATGTCTGGGCTTTATTAGAGCAAGCCAATCTCCTGCAGTAAAACCCCTCTCCAGCTGAGGGGCTGGAAGCTTAAGACACGGCGGAATCTGGGTTGAAATTTAATTAGAGCACCAAATGTCACACTTGATTCTCGTTACCTGGACCTGATGAATAATGTATCAGACTGACAAAGACAACTTAATTTCAGCTCAGAGCTTGTCTTGAAATGATTCCCTAAGGTCCTCGTGTTCCTCTGTATCTCAAGACAGCACTCACAGGTGGTACTGTTGTTGCCCCCCCATCTGCACCAAAGACAAGCTGTGTGTTCAAAACGAAGATATGAGGAGGAGTTTTGCTGATAACCCGCGCACAGTTCATTAAAAAACTAAATTACTAAATTATACACATACTCACCCTATGCCCCCACACAATTGCTTCACTCTGATATTTCCACAGCTTACCCTTCCCACAATTTACACCTGCCCCAGACCTTGCTCAACATCTGCACTCTTTAATTCTAATGTCAGGGGGGTCAGTAGTGCTGTGCTGTCTGCTAGATAATATCCCTCATTTGAACTAAGAACCAGGGAAGATTTATCTACTGCTACATGCATAGTAGATGATCAATTGGTGTTTTTTTTTTTTTTTCAAAAAAAAAAACAAAACCATGAATACTATTCCTTTGTTGGAAAATTTCTTTCTCCTGAACGTGTAACCATGGTTGCAGTGCAGCTGCTTGTTAGACAAAATCTTCCTGCAAAAAGGAGATGAAACCATTACAGAGCAACCAGTTTGTGTCTGTACGGAACAATTTGCTGTCATACTAATTATATGCCAAAAACACATTTCATCAAGCAGTTGGGGCATTCATTTTCAAATGTTATGCTTGATATTTCTTGTGAATAGATACTAAATTGAAATAAGAGACTGAAAAAAAATCACAAAGAACACATGTAAATTAATACCCAAAGATACATTGACATATAGCCATTCACCCACAGATGATTAAGAGGGAGACTTTTTGGGGAAGATTTGCTGAGGTAAAGAGCAAGAAGCCTTCTCGATAACAGATGGGAGCCAAAAAATGTTTGGCTTGTAGCCATTGCGAAGTCCATTCAAATGGTTTATTTTATGAAGGAAAGGTGGCCATAGGTACCTTCATTGCTTCCTTCCAGCAAGGAAAGACAGGACCAATCTTGGAAGAAAGGAAATAGCAAATATGGATCACAATCCTTTGCAGCTCTGGCAAATGGATGCATAATTTGTGTCCCATAGTTTCCCGAATAATTGCGATGGCTGTCTTCGCCATCAAGCACAGGATGTATTGAAGCAAAGGACCTTAAATTTCTCTCAAACATGTCTGAAGGTAACTCCAAAATCTCCCCGCAACTTCCCCTTGGCCTGTGTGACTTTTTCTTTTGAGGTCATAGAAAAGTGGAATGGAAAAGAAAAAGGCCACTTGTTTAAGATAATTCGGATGCAGCTGAAGACCTTATGCATGTGCAAGACATCTTGGCACATACAAAACCAATAACATGGTCAATGATTGGTGCAAAACAAATACCCTGGCCAGTCATTGGAAGGTTTTGCTCGTGCAGAGGGGCTAAGTAAATCCGGCTCTTTGTATCTTCATAATGAGCATATAATCAAAGGGAATTATTTAGCCTGTAAGAAACAGGCCTCTTTACTAACCATAAATACAAGCCCTGTAATTTCAAGTAACGCTTACATGCAGTCCAATCTTTAAATCAAAATTGCTGAGCCTAAAAGGAGATATATTTGCCTCATGACTATGGTAAAATGGGCTCAGGCTGCATAATGAAAAACAGCATGAAACAGAATGAGTTCAGGAAAATATGACTGGACCGTCAGAAATCCAATATAAAGTCATTAAATTGTACATCCGCTTAATACAAAGCCAATAGGAGCACCTCAGAGTACTCGTGATTCAATTTTCAATTTTAATTTATTTTTTGTGCAGGGGTTGAAGGTGTGGGGGTGCAGAGTTGGGACACTGCCACACACCTGTTTGATTCTAAAGGAGCCAAACTCGATTGTTCGTTCAGTCAAAACCAGAGATCTATCCATTATCTAAAATGCCTCTTTCTTATCAGGGTTGTGGGGTAGCTAGAGTCCTCCCTGGCCAACCACGGGAAAAAGGCAAAACCACACCCTGGACAACTCGACAATCCAGCACAGGGCACGCACTCCATTCACACACTCATACCTACAGGACATTTAGAAACTCCAATCAACTTAGCATTCACGTTTTTTTTTTTTTTTTTTTTTTGGGCTGTGAGAGGAAACCAGTGTCTCTGGAGGAAAGTGACATGAATATGGGGAGAACATGCAAACTTCAACAGCTCTATCCAATGTGCCACCCCAAAAACAGGAATGTGTCCATAAAAATTAATTCTCTTATGCTATTCATAAGGATCCATGAATAACATTTTTCACAAGGCCAAAGGTTGAATTAATTTTGGAGTACTTCCATCAACAAAACAATATTTCATACTGATTGTGACAAAATGTACTCTGGCACAAAAACATCACTGCCAGGTTAATAAGTTCAGGTTAATAAGTGAGGCACTCATAATCAGGGCGACCACTTTCAGGAGTGAAACCAAAGAATTATGCTCAAATTCACCATAAATAGATTGCAAGTGTAATTTAACTAGTGCAAGGAGAGGAACCTTAAATTAGAGAGGCACTCTAAATATTAGGCCAGAGAATTTAGAAATATATATGTAAAACTCTCCTCTCACACATTGTGAATACATCTTAATTTATGCTATTCATTTCATTGTAGAAAAAAAAATCAGCAGCATGGAGTAGCTCTCATTATTTTTCTATAAAGTTTCTATAGAAACACATCTTATTTATAACCCTGAATACGACAGCTGCTGGTGTATAGGCAAGCTAATTGATTGGCCCCTTTTCAACATCCTTCGACACAGTTCAGGTAGGCAAGGTACAGTACATACATTGACAGCCTTAAATTATCCACTCACATTAGGTGAACATGTCATTTATGTGTAAGTGATAAATATGAAGTGATTTAATGACCAAATGTACTGGCTGACCAAAAAAAGTCGCCCTTAATGTTTCATTGGACTGCCTATCACTTTGATTAAGAAACTACACTCAGAGTGGTATTGCTTTGACAACCTTGTGCAATGTCTCTAGATTTATTTCTGTCCAGAGTTGTATTTGATTTTTGGCCATGATCTCGTATTGACCTCAAACCACTCTGAAAAGTCTTCTCCAGCCCATTAACAGGGTTAATAAGGCGTCGGACAATTTATAATAAAGCTCCAGTGATTCCTGCGATCTCCTTTGTTGTTTTCTTTGCTTGATGCAGGCCTATAATTTTTCCCCTCTGAAACACTGAAACAACTTTTCCACGACTGGGGGATCCAGCATCTGACATAGTTGTTTAAAAAAATTGGGAAGCTACACACTGCATCAATAAGGGTTAAAAGAATTGTTGCCCATTGAATCATATTAATCACTTCAATAATAAACCAATCATGGGCTCTTAATAATTTGCTTATTTCAGCTAAACGGCAACTCTTTTTAGCCAGGCAGTGTACATAGAGAATATTATAGGCATGCTGGAAGCGTATTTGTTTAAAATTGGCACGTTTTCCATGTGCTGGACACTTTAATCATCTCAGGCTGTCTGGCGTAGTGCAATCATTTTTGCCCACTTACATTTCGAAGCCCATATATCACAAACAACATTAAGCTTTTGTTATTTAATCCAGACTTGTATGGATTTTTCCAATGAAAACAAAATCTTGCAGAACTTATTCTTGATTCTTGATATTAAATTGGTCCCACCACTTAAATCAATGCATCATCTTAAAGATGTATGAATACTGTATGAGTGTATCATGAGGAGTTACATGCTCCTGTAAGAAAATAATACTGGAGGGAATGGGCTCCTCTTAGTAATGTTAAGACTGTGGAGAGCGATGTAATCAGAATTGACCACTAGGTGGCAGGCTGTCTTTTGCATCCTTCAGTCAACTTGGTCAAATAGAGCAACATTTGTTTCTCTATTCTCTGGATGCCCAGGCTTCAGGGTCACTTAGTCCCGCTTGGCATCAAAATCTCTACAGAAATCACTGAGTCGTCCTTCGTACTATTTCAGGAACCTGCGATGGTAAATGCTTGCGAAGGAAAGAGTTTTTCTTTCTTTTTCTTTTTCTCTTTCTTTGAAGAACACTGAAAATGAACCCTTGTTTGGTTTGTTGCAGTCTTGTGACTGTACATCATTAATGGTCAGTCCTGGTGCAAAGAGCGTTATCTACAGAGCAAGTAACCTTCACTGATAACAAACACAAACTAGAAATAGTTTGACTCGTTGCCATGACAATGGGTGTCCGAATTGTCTGTTTCATGAAGGAAAGAAGGCTATTAGCTCCTTAGTTGCTTCAATCAAGCAAAGAAATATGGAACCAACTTTGGAAGTTAAAAATAACTGATTATGGACCACAACCCTTTGCAGCTGTAGAGACTGAATAAGTTACTTGTCATAGCTTTCCTGCTGGATCAGTTGCGTCATCAATGATCGTTACTGAGCTTTTCATGTATTGATGGAGAGGACATCTGATTTTTCTCCAACATGTCTCAGGTAACTTCAGAATCTCTCTACAACTGTCCTTTGACCCATGTGACATTCTCTACTGAGGACAAGGTAAAGTGGAGAGCAAAGGCAAAATGGCCCTCTGTTCAACAGAGGGGCGGCACAGTGGCGCAGTGGTTAGCATTTCCACCTCACAGCAAGAAGATTGTGGGTTCAAATCCAGCCTGTGGAGTCTGCATGTTATCCCCGTGTTCGCGTGGTTTCCTCCCACAGTCCAAATACATGCATGTCAGGTTAATTGGAGATACTAAATTGCCTATAAGTGTGAGAGCAAATGGTGTGTCCAGGGTGGGTCCCTGCCTTTGCCCATAGTCAGCTCGGACAGGCTCAACCCCCCCGCGACCCCAATGAGGAAGGTGGGGGTATAGAGAATGGATGGATGGATGAATGGATGGATTCAAGACAGTCTGGATGCACTTCTGGGGTGTGTTTCCCAAAAGCATAGTTGCTAGCAACTTACATAGTTGGTCCATTCCCACTATGTAAGTTATCATCTGTGCTTTCAGGAAAAGCACCCGTGGCCCAAGAAGGGCTGCTGTGACTGTTGATTTTTGTTGTTCCTCATCAGTTGCAGCATTGTATTTGTTTCCATCTTGATTTCTTCTATTTTTGCTTATTTGTCAAATTAAATTGTTTCAGATCATCCCACTAATTTCAAAATCAGACAAAGACAATGAGTATGAGAAAATGAGTAAATGAAGCTTTTAAATGATCATTTCATTTAATGATGGTGAAGACTCATTCAAAATCTATATCACTCAAGAAAAAATAATCACCTCCTAAATCAAATAAAAGGCTGTGCCCTATGCAGCAGTAACTGGCAATGAGTCTTTCACATCACCGTCAAGCAATTTTGGCCAACTTCTAACAAAATTATTTTAACTCAGCCACACTGGAGGGTATTTAAGCATAACCTGCCTCTTTAAGCTCATGGAGCAGCATTTCAGTTTGATTCCAGTCAAGACTTTGACGAGGCCACTCAAAGCCTTCATTTTTTTAGCCACTCTCTTGTTTACTTTGGATCATTGTCCTGCTACATAACCCAACTGTGCTTGAGCTTTAGGTCACAAATATATGGCTGAACAGTCTCGTTCAGAGAGTCGCATTCATGGTTCAAGCAATTACTGTATAGCAAATCGCCCTGGTCCTGAAGCAGCGAAACAACCCCAAATCATAACACAACCACCACCGGTTTGACTGTTAGCATGATGTTCTTATTGAGAAATGCTATATCAGCTTTACGCCGGATGTAACTGGACCCGTGTGTTACACCCCACCCTTATGTCGGCTCAATGGGGAAAACACCACTCCACTACTGACCCAAATCCACAAAAAACACCTTTGAAACAATTAAGTTCATTGAATTTATTAACATCAGAGACATAAAACCATCCAAAAAATGAAATCAAAAGAACCGAAAACACAAAGTGAAAACTCAACAATGATACAAAAATCCTAGGCTCAGAAGCAGCAACACCAGCTATCCCCACATCAGAAGCCTCTCCCTTCTCATGCTGACACAGGTGCTTCTAAGCACTTCATTCCCTGGCCAGTCGCACCTCATTGAGCAATCAGATGAAGCACACCTGTGCAGAGCTAGAGAGGACAGGAGAGGTTTAAGGACAAACAGCACAGGAACCAAACACAACTGTAAAAACCACGTCTTCCAAAAAAGTTCAGCTTGTGATTCACCAGTCCATAGAATATTATCTCAAAATAGAAAATGGTGTTTCTTTTGACTGGCAGTGGTTTTCGTCTTGTGGCTTCCCCATGGATTTCAATTTTGCCCAGTCTCTTTCTTATTGCAGAGCTGTGAACACGCACCTTAACTGAGACAAGTGAGGCCTGCAGCTCTTTAGATGTTGTTCGGGGTTTTTTTGTGATCTCCTGGATGAGTCGTCAATTCACTCTTGGAGGAATTTTAGTCGGCCAGCCACTTCTAGGAAGGTTCACCACTATTCCAAGTTTTCTGCATTTGTAGATAATGGCTCTCACCGTGGTTCGCTTAAGTCCAACAGCCTTAGAAATGGCTGTGTAACCCTTTCCAGGCTGACGGATGTGAATGACTTTCTCATCTGTTCCTGAATTTCTGTAGATTGCGGCATCATTTGCTGCTTATTGCCTACTTTAGATTGTTTAGATTCAACAGGGCTGGCATGAATTATGGATGGGTGAGTCTCGTGAAGTTGATAGATGTCAACAACTTTATTTCTCATCTGTTCTTGAATTTCTGCAGATTGCAGCATCATTTAATCTACAAATAAGAAATCTGAAAGGGAGTAAACACTTTTTCACAACACTATGAGTGAGCAATTAAGATAGGTAATTACACAACTGACTCACCTCACTTGTTTTCTTCGCCCTTATGAGGTCAATTACAAAAGCCAGCACACTCTGCGGCCCTCCTGGCCCAAGGTTAGCCACCACTACTATATATCTTTTTTTTCATTAATGCTGCTATAGCACATTTTCTGTTTCCATATTCAACTCAGGCTTCCTCAAGTGAGACTGTGCAGATGTAATTATCATGTTTCTGACCTTTCCCCTTTTTTAGCCCTCTTCCCTGAGGCGTCTTCACCTTTCTCCCACCCTAGAACTGATCCGGCCTTGACCCACTCCTGAATCCTGGTTTTAGCACATGCCGCAATGGGACTTGGAAGCTTAGGTTCATCACCTTGCTTTCCTGAGTTGCATATTAATGCAGCAATGCTTCTGCTCAGCCATTTTGCCTCAGAGTCTAACTGGTCAGGCTATATCTGCTAAATCTGCTAAGATCATTTTCTCCCCATTACCTCCAATTACCATCCTGCCCAGGGGTAGGCATTCCCGTGACAAACCACAATCATTTAGATTAGGTGTGTTAGAGCAGAAAGACATTGGAAACATGCCAGCCTACATTTCCTCCGGAGGGTTGCCTACCCCTGTTGTAGCCCAATTTCTCCAGCAAAGGGTCGCCAGCAGAAATTGGGTTCCCCACTTTATGATTAGGTTCCTCCAAAGCTTTTTCTCTTCAAAGTGTTTTTCCACCAGTATTTCAAGTTATTTGGCAATCAGCAGATACTCCTATCTGATAGAACTAACGTCCTGGCTGAAAATTCCAGGTATGACTAGCTGGGGTCCCTAGTTGGTTTATAATGGTCTGTGTTGTGTTTTAGATACCAGTCTGAGGTTCCAAGCTGGTCTGTTGAGATTAAAAGCTGGTTAAACTAGTTTAGCTACTGGAGTAAGCTGGTGATCAAGCAGGTGGACCAGCTGTCTACTTTGGCTGGCCAGCAGGTTGACCAGCTACAAGTGTCCACAGTCCAGCGAAAACCAGTTTGACCTGCTTTTGCTGGGGTGGTATTTCTCATATGTCCAGGGTAGTACTGGCGAGAGAGTATTACTATATAGACAGTACAATGCAAATTTCTGTGATTTTAACTACAGTGAGTTTAAGTGTCCTGATGCATCTCTGATTATTACATGCAATAGATGGCCTGAAGAGAATTGCATCGATCCACTCACATGCTGGAATCTGGTGCCATAAATTTGCAAGTGTTTTCACAATTAAGCAAACAGTAGGTGGGAGGCTGCTTTAAAAAATACAAACATGGGGCTGGTCAAAATGGAAGCGGTGAGGCTGTTGACCTCAGCAACAAAATGTCTGTTTGCTTAGCAGCATGAGGCAATGTTATGAAAACTGCATCACTCAACTGCTATAGCTATGCCCTCTATGAAATCTCATCAGAAATCTCCCAATAGAAAACATCTTCTCAATAAAGCAAATTCTCTCTTGTCGCTTGAATTTGCTTGTCAACGTTGCTTGAATTTGAAACCGTTGCCATGTCACGGTAACCTTTGCATGAGCCCAACATAACAGCTGACAGCCGAATTGACTGCTGACCGGATGGAAGAATGTCAAAGCACCCTGTGGATCTGAAATGATAGGCTCATCATTGAAGAAGAGCCTAAACTGCGTGTGACAAACGTACTCACAATGAGTCCCACACTGTACTTGTGAAGGCCCGGGCACAGCATGTCCGACACCTAAGGATTGTGTTTCAAGTGCTCTGGCCTGATGTAGAGAGGAAAATTGCCGCTGATTATGCGATACAGTGCGTCTGTGCAGCTATGTAATCTGAATGAGTAAATAAATAAATAATTCAAATCGCATTGCCCACAACAAAAGAGCTTTTGATTTGATAATGGCTTCAAGCATGTTGATTTACTGCCAAAGTTGTTTTTTTTATATATTCAGAAGTAGAATGTTAACCAAAAGCAACATTCCAGCATAACTTGAACCTGTATTTGAAGGCTTTCAGTCCTCCATATGTTTTGAATACCGTACCACTGTAGGTGAGGATGCGATAGAAAAATACTTAAAAGCTACCTTATCTCGCATACACAGCCAGCAATGACATAATTATGAAGCATGGGGTTCAGTCTCATACTGATTTATGCCTAGGCTGAAGGGATCTTTTAACTGTCTCTGCTTTCACCTCCCTGTCAATCATAAAAGAATCATTTCTCATGCTCTAAGAGAGATTTAGGGCTGTTCTGTTATTCACTGGGCACCATAATTAACCTTCATCCTACTAAGTGGGGTCCATCTGGACCCCGCACCTATATATTCGTTTTCCATTTTAAAAAAAATGTGACATACTGCCTCACCGTTTCATGAATTTGTCAGAATTTATGTCTTAATTAAAACACTAAAGCACCGGAAGATCAGCTTTTTGCATTGTGAAGGTATAATTAATTTGTTACTGGGGTCCAACTGAACCCCAGAGTAAAACTTACCTGTCTTTTATTTTATAATTGAATAGCAGACTGAAAGTTAACTTCTTTTTGGTTGTTTCAGATTCATAATGGCCAACAGACAAAGACAAGCTGGATACACAGCAGCAGAGGCCTTAAGGCAGATTCTGAACACAAACAATGAAAATTATTTTACATTACTTTTTTGCTTTAAATTCTGTAAGAAAAGACAGAAGTTGTATCCAGAATGTTCTACAGCTGCATGAGCTGCAAAAATCATGAATATAATGCAAAAATTTCTTTTGTGGTGCTATAATTTGCTAAGTGTATGCTAGTTATTTCAATATTATTGCAATGTTATTGCATTTATAATACAACATTGATATTCAGCAGTAGTGGATTTTGTTCTTCAATAAAGTTATATGTGTTTGCTGCATTGAATTTGTTCTTACTGCATTGATTTAAAGGTATTCCTTCCTGGCCTGGTAGTTTGTTTATGTAAAATTGTCCAGTAGGATGAAGGTCAGTTGGGCAGTGACAATTTCATTTTTTAATTTTTTATTTTGGTTCTATTGGCTGAGTCAATCACCAGGTCTGATTCCAACTGTACATTTTATACGCTGCAGGAGACTGAAGTGAGAAAGTATCAAATACAAGCAGCAGTACAGGCGTGGCAGATCATCTCCAGGAAAGATCTGGCGATCACAAGCATCTGGTAATGTGTACGTGTCACAGACTTCAAGCAGTTATCTTGTGCAATGGACGAGCAACCAAATGAAAAAAAAAAAAAAAAAAATACTGCATTCTAGATTATGATTGAATGTCCCGAGCTTTTTCAAAGTAAAAGTTCACAGTTTGAATGAAGACTGTTAAAGAATGTTCAGATTAAAGTGCCAATCATACGCAGTACTCTATACAGCTTCAACACCATGGGAACTACTAGCCAAAATGAACAAAAAATGTAGCTTAATTGGCTTAGTATCATCTGCAATATACCTTAAATCAAACAAAACCTCATAATATGTTAAAAATATTTTCATTTTTCCAATGCCTTTTAATCGATTTAGAGGTACTGTAAATTATAGACATGATAACAGCAAAGTGGACATAGCAAAGATGGTGTTCTCACCTGGTATCAGGAAAATAGCCTCACTGTCTGAACACACGGATGTTACTGACAGCCTGGAAAACCAGGACGGACTCTGAGACTAAACTTTGGTGACTATACATCTTTCCTTCCCACCAAACACAATGAGAACAAATGATGCTGAGTGTTTTGAAGGTAGCAGATAAACGCCATCATCGGGCAAAGGATGACAGCTAAATGGGAGCACAGTGCTAACCCACTGCAGGTTAGAGTAACTGAGCTAAAGCACTTGTAATCAGCTCCTCCCTCCTCACGCAAGAAAGGATGAACCAAACTGCATTGTGGGTTAACAGTTGGGAAAGGCAGGTGGAAACAGAGTCCAATAAGCATCATCAGATTTTAATGGTACAAACAGGCCCGATAGTACAAACAGTTTTTACTGTGGTGCACAGTATGCTGCAGGCGCTGCAGAACATGCCCATTCATTGAGACGCTGTAGATTGCTTCCGTGTATCTCTTGACATGTTCCATCCCTACTTTAATTTGTACACTATGCCATTATGATTGCAAGGTGGAGATATGCAACCAAGCAGAAAAACACACATTTCTCTTGCTTATCAGCAATGTCAACACCAAAGCAGGTACAGGTAGGGTTGGTTTCATATTATCATTTCTCCCTCTCTCTCTCTCTCTCTCTCTCTCTCACACTCAATTTTCACTTTTTTAAATTTAATTTGCTTTATTGGCATGACAAATCAATACATCTCTGTAGCTAAAGCATTGGAAAAATAAATAAATAAATAAATAAAAGTAATATGTAAATAAATAAATAAATAAATAATATCTAAATTAATTAATAAAAAATTACACCAAAAATTACATTTTACATTACAAAATTACACTCACTCACACACACACACACACACACACACACACAGTGTCACTGCATTGTATCATCCCAATCTCTCGCTTTATCCCCATTTCCCATTTTTCTTCCCATCCAATCCACTATTTTCATTTTGTTCTATTCGTATATCATCCCTCTCTCACAACCCCTCCCTTTCCCATTAATTCCTAGTTCACTCTGCCAAAAATCTGCAGATTGAAATGATTAAAAGGGCATTATCATGCAAAAAATCAATATCAGGTCAGGCAATAATGAGAGAAAACTCACTTCTCATATAACATGCCATTTGCCTGATGAATGTGAGATAGCCTGTTCAAATAACCGCTGCTGCTTTGAAAGGGCATCATGTTTAACTGGAGTAGAATTCATTCTTTTCATTTTGAACACAGTTTGCATTATCAGTTCACAGATAATCCCAAAAGAACTTCTTCCCTGAGGATGAGCGCACTTTGATTCAAAGGCTGGAGATAAATATAACTACTCATTTACGGAGCATCTTTGAAGTGAAGATTTTAACAGCCGTGCAACAATATGTGGGAATCATACAGCCTGCTAGACTCATAGGATAATTTTCTAATTCAGTTTGTAAAAAAAAAAAAAAACAGCAAAACAATGTTCTCGGCAAAAATATTGATACATTGCATTTCTTATCCATTTCAATGTAAGGAAAAAGAACACCCATATTATTAAGAAACAACAAAAAAAAAACTCATAATATTTAGGACCAGGAATGAGGCGAGATGACAGTATTGTTTTGCACACATCTGCCATTAATTATTCACCGAACACCATAATTCACATTGCAGTGAAAAATTTTTGTTATTTTTTCAGTTGGCTGAGTCAATATTTGGATCCAAATCCATCTGAGCATGTATTTTACACGCTGAATAGGAGACTGAAGGCAAAACAGTCATTGAAACAAGCAGGAATTGAAGATGGCTACATTTCAGGCCTGGCAGAAGGTACAGTACCGAGCATTTAGTGATGTCTGTGCATCTCAGACTTCAAGCAGCCATTCCATGCAAAGGATATGCAACCACGTATTAAAAATGATAACTGAAAAAGGTGGGGGGGACTATGTTGAAAAGGTACTTTCACATCTAAATGGTTAATTTAATATGGAAAACATTCTCAAATTAAAGCTGACCATACGATGTTCAACAACATTGTCTTTGTATCCTTTCAGACTCATAGAGTTTGAATACAGAACCAAAATAAAAATGTGTCACTGTCTAGTGAATTACAGGTCCTGAACAAGAAATTACAACTCCTCTTTGGAGGAAAGTGGGTTTGACGCCACCTGACAAACCATGAACAGAGAACTGCACAGAAATAGAAAGAAAGGCCTTTAACCTTATTTGTGCAAGATCAGGAGAGTGACCATGAGACTGAGATTCCTGATGCCCGTGCCAATACACACACATGCTAGCTCTGTTAGCATCATGCTGGCTGAGATTAGCAGTTATCATCATAAAAAAGCCATCCCTGAGAGATTATGATTAATTTACCCAGATAATGTGGCTAACATGTGGTACCAGTTTTACATTTGGCAAATTTGTAAAGGAGATTATTGGCTGGGAAAAATGTATAAAACACTTTGCCAATCCATTTTGTTTTGCTAAAATCAGGCTTGCTAATATTCATTAGATTGTCTGGCCGTCATTTAGAGAGAACAGTTTTCAACAAAAACTGAATATATTCTGAGCACCCGGGTTGCCGCAATTTGTAATTTTATAATGATTATAATAAAAATCATTCATCTGATAATTTCTCTGTATCGTTAACAGTGGGCACACAGTTACACTTAACCTTTCCAAATGAAAAGCTATTACAGAAACAATGTCAGAATTCCTAGAGGAGCATAGTGCTTGTTTGTGGGATTATGCTATAATTGACAGTCAAAATTGAAGACCTGGGTGCAAGAAGTACTTTAGTCACAAAATAACACTTTTGAGATATTAAGGGTCAAAGTTTTGAAAACATGCTGCAGATACTTTTTTTAAAAGATAACATTCAGTGGCGCCTGCTGCTAGTCTCAGGGGTTATACAAAGTAGACAGACACATTTTTGTGGAACAATAATGCTTTATTACGAAAAAAACAAGAAAATCAGTTTCGGACTTCGATACTTCTTACCATAAAATGCCTGGACTTCGGTACTTATTGCCATAAAATGCATGGACTTCGGTACTTCTACCACACAAATGCCATTTCAATCATTTTCTGATTGCCAAACAGCCATTTTTGCTACGCTTGTCACATGACACATACTAGCAGCTGATTGGACAGTCATGGACTTAGGCACTTGTTCCTGATGACGTCAAGGACTTGAGTACTTCTGCAAAGACTTGAGTATTTCTTGCACAAAAATTCAGTAGATTCAGGGAAGGCCGTATATCAGTATTGAGGACTTGAGTACTTATATTTGGAATTTTTTGGCTTTAAATGATGCACATGACACTCTACTTTATGGTAGTAGTGTCAGCTCATTTTTTGGAAAATGTGACTAAAGTACTTATTGCACCCAGGTCTTCAATTATACTTTTGAGTCTTAAAAAAAAAAGCTAAAAAACAAAAAACTGGCCTAATTCTTCTTTATAAAACCCTTTTTTTCATTCATGGGATCCCTCTAAAAGAAAATTGCTTGCTCATTTCCCTATTCACTGTTATCATTGATGATGTCATCAGGTAAGTTTGAGTGGCATTTTTTTTTCAAAGCTTAGCAGTAAATGTTGTGCTTAATGAGACTTTAAACAGCCATATTTGGACAAAAAAGTCAGAGGCTAATTGGGGGTAAATTGTCAATATAGGGTGGAGTCAGGTAATTTGGGACACTTTTTGGTGGACTGCCAAGAAAACCACCAAAAATTCTGAAGACTACCTTAAATCTTGCTTTTATAAATTGTTATGGATCTTAGCCATTTTTCTATAAAGAAAATACATTTTCAAGTAAAATACTTTGGAAACTTTGGACCTTCAAACACATTAAGAGCCCCCATCTCACTCCAGTGACATGTTCATGTGAAATAGGACAACTAGTAAGGTTAAACTTAAAAAAAAAAAAAAAAAAATTGGTATCTCAAATCCCACCCGAATCTGCAATGCTCGATTTGAGAACTATGTACAAGCTTGCTCGTATGCGACCCCTTGTTGCCAACTCAGCAGTGCAAAGACAGTTTGCGGCTCTCCCTGAAGCACGCGCCTGTTAGCCACTGCTTCTTTACACTCATTGCTTGAAACTTCGCAAGCTCAGAATGAGGGTGGAGGATACCCAAACATGAGCAAGCTTGAGAATCTCACTGACGAGCTCCTGGCTGGCCAACAGGAGGCGCTGGAGCAACGAACAAAGCTACGATTCCAATGTCCCAACCTTGCAGTCCCCTCCCAATTCATTTTCCCTGCAGTGCAAAGCCAATTGTGCGCTGCTCTGAAAAGGCTACCGACCACTGCCGGCTGGTACATCCAGGGATCGAACCCAGGTCATGGTGGTCACTACTGCTCCGCAATGTGGTGCCTTAACCAAGAGAGCCAACCCTCTGATCAGGATCATTCATGATTTTTTTGGATCCATTTCTGCAGCAAATTTGATGGTTCACCACTATCTGAGCATTTTTACAAGTGGCGGTTGCTGAAAAAATATGCCCTATGCACACTGTCTTATGTATGTTGTGTTTGATATCCTGTTTTTCCTCCCACATTGCTGCTCTCTGTGCCTTTTAATTGTCCTTCAGGGACAAATAAAGTGTTTTTGAATTGAATTTGAATATCCTTCATAATTTTTCTAATGTGTTGGACAGTTCTTAGCCCAATTCCAGTGATTTCAGCAATCTCCTTAGTTGTTTTCTCTGCTTGATTCAGGCCAAAAATGTGCCCTTCTTGAAACACAATAAGGTCTTTTCCACAACCATGAGATACAGTACATCTTCTGACATGATAAGAAATGAGAAATGAGCGACAGTCCTGTGAAAAAGAATTTGCCCCTTCCCAATTTCTTTTATTTATGTGTGTGTGTGTGTGTGTGAGAGAGTGAATGTGTGTGTGGTTTTGTGAAAGATTAAAGGTCTGAGTCCTAACTCCAACAACAATATATATAGAAGCTTGAAATAATTCATATGGACCTGCATTAATTTATCCAGCTTTGTGCCATGAAAAATTCATGGATGTAAATCTACCGCACAATGGTCTGTGAGAGCAATTGTTGCTGAACTGTGGATTGTGTAACCTATGGGAGTCTAATGACTGTCATGGGAAAGGATGAATACTTTGTCCCAGCATGCACTGATCATAAGGAAAAGAATATTTCCTGGCCTTCCTGTTCCTCAGCCTGAAAACATAAATTTGCAAAATTTTCTGATATCACCATTTTAGATACAAGATTAGCTGACAGCAGATACAGGCAGCAAATACTTCCTTGTGTGTAGAATTACTGCGCAATGGCTGATGTGATCCCATTTCCAGTGACTCAAACACTCGAAAGGATTGTGTTTCCAGTGGACCTAAGCTTCTCTATTCACAAGGTATTTTGTCCTTCTCAGATGTGTCAAAGACATTATTAGTGACTTTGTGGCTAAGGACGTTTTCGAGCAAGGAGAGATGAATGTGAGGGAAGGGCTTTGCATGATGGGAGTGGGAGGGGGAAGAGCTCTCAGTATGGCTGGCACAATGGGAGGGAAGTAAAATTAATGCGATTTGCTGGGGTGACAAATTGGGAAGGATTAGGTAGGTTGCAGTGGAGTTGTACCAGCTGCTAGTAGTTTTCTGTTTTGAGACAGAGAGAGAGAGAGAGAGAGAGAGAGAGAGAGTCCTCTCTTCAAAAACAGCCAGTGGTCCTATTAAAACCCTTTTTTGTTCTGTGACACTCTCTTCACTCTGACATTGACACGCATGCTCATCCTTGCACTAACACAAGGCAGTCTCATTTTTATTGAATAACACTGATGTGAAAATCCACGTCTACTTTATTTACTTCACCTATCACAGTAACTCTGCTCTATGGGGTCTCTCTTGCAGAAGTACAGGGGTGAATCACCATGATACAGAACTCAGCCACTGATCCCTAAACCCAGTATTCTTTCCACAGGGAGGAAGACAGCTTAAGCGCATGAATCATGTAAAGCCATCCCTCAAAACATGAATTTATGTCACATTGTATTAAGTGTGGCTTAGGAAAATTATTTAAGCAACCAAAGGTCGAAAAACTTTCTTGGTTTCCTTTTTTATAGGCCCTCTCTTCTTTATTATGGTTATCAGCAGTATAGTCTAGGTACTGAATGAGAATAATGAAAACAGAAGTCTACTAAATGCAGGACAATCAACAGACGCGATGCAATTTGAACTTCAGCGACAGGTTCGCTGGTGAAATAGCCAAATGTACACCAAACATAGCAGTAGGCTGTCTACTCCCACATCGCTCAGTCCAAATGACCTCCATTTATGGGATTTTTACAGATGTCAGAGGAAATTCTGCCTGCCTTCCCTCTGCACAGTCTGTTGCACTTTCTCAGACACTTTCTCACACTTTTTCTTTCTTATTGCTGCCCCCAAGAGAACTCTGTGTGTCTCCTGTCTGTCTGGTTTCTATTGAGGTCACTACTGGAGCCATTTTGAGACTGAGCTACACTGCTGCTTTGCTTAATTGCTGCCAACCAAGCATAGAACAGCATTTAATACATACTCGTGCATGTCAAAAAGAGATCTTCATTTTCCAGCACGCAATAGGCTTGCTGCCATTAGCTTTTTAATAATAAAGACAAATAAAACAGTGAAGGTCTAGGGAATCCAGTAATGGTGAAACCAGTGTCAGACTATCACTATTTAGCTCATTTTGACCAAGCATTCTGCACAGAAAAAAAAAACATCAGGTACAAACAAGTTTACAATGAACCATAAATGATCTTGAGCGCCTTTACATAACTAACCCCTATTTAATAAAGTTTCGAGGGTGGCTGGCCATGCATGAAACTAGAATAGTGTGAACCCTTTAACTTCCTCAATTAGGGAAAAAAAATGGAACTGCATTGGTTTGCTCTACCAAATGGTTGAGCAGGAAGTTAAAGGATCAAGATAAATGTAGTATTCTGCTAATATGGAAGCTGATTGTCTGGAAATGTGCTAATGTAAAAAATAAAATGGTCCTGTAAAAACACTGCTCTGTGAAAAGTTTGGAGATAAAGACCCAGCCTCTGGTGATATCTATGGGTCACAGACTTACGCTAGTTACTGTTTCAAAGTTTCACCAGTATTATGTGGAGTGATGGTTAATGATTTTAAGACCATAGTAAATGTTCAGTGAATTTTAGTGAATTTTTCTCCCAATCCCCGCGCAAATACCCCCCCCCCCTTCCTGCCACACACACACACACACACACACACACACACACACACACAACCCTTAGCTAAAGGATTGCTGGATTTCAAATCCAGTGTCAGAGAGCAGTGTTCAAACCATATAAAATAATATCACTGTCCACTGTCCCCAGGCTTTTGACAGGCAGAGCATATTTCCTACATGGTTAAATGACGTAATTAACATTTAGGCTAATTTCAATCTAAAACCAAAATGGAATTACATCCCTCTATAAAAAATAACCGGCTAGGATTACGGAGACGCAAACTCAATATGTTGTCCCAGAGGTGTAAAAGTGCCGTGGTGTACATATCACACAGCTGCTGAGATTGGGCAGAAGAAGAAAGAAGGACCGCTTCACGCCGGTAACTGCCAGCAATTTGGAAAATCAGTGCAGAGATGAGAATGAGAGCATCAAAGAGAATGTGCACACACCCCCACAGAAGGTGATTGCGAGAGAGAAAACTGTGAGCTATGTCCTCTCAGAGGCATGCTGCTTTGATTCTCAATGAATGTCGCCCTTTCCCAAGGCACTAGAAACGGACACCTGCCACCCAACTCACTCCGCAACTCAAAGCTAGCTAGGCTGTGCCTTGGCCCCTGCCCAAAATGGAAGAGGGGTTGTAAGGTCATTTAGGAAAGGGGGTTTGAAATCAATGTTCAGTATATCGATTTCATCCCAGTATTTTGAACCGACCACCAGGATCTGCAAACCAACACAGTTCTTCAGTTAAAAGGTGGTGCAAGATCAGTTGACTGATTTTATGGGTGGAACAAAAACATGGTAGGATTTATACTTTCTCACTCCGAGACTTCGAACATGGGTGTAAGACTGACAGCGTATGCCATGTTAGTGGATGACAGATTCTTTGATATCAGTAAAACAAAGACAGTCGTCGTTATTTTGTTCCTGTGGTTGAGTCTGCTGTTATAACACTGATTTTCAATGTTGCTATTAAATGGAATGCAATTCACATGTTAGGAATGCAGGCAAAAAGCATGTCTATGAATAAAGTTTCTCATTTCCCTTCCAATTAATTAACCTCATGGGAAACATTCCTCGAGGTCTGGCCCTACACATAAACAAGATTGGAACACCAAGCAGAACAGTCTCTGCATCGCCAAGCACCGGTACGGTATAAAATATTGGCAGCAGTTTTTGTTTTCCTGATGGAACATTAATTTTGGTCAGTGAGAGGTAAAGGTACCTGGCTGTGAGAAGAAATTTTACAAGCTGGTGGTTTTCACATCCTCCTTAAGGCTCCCTTGTTATTGAATTTTTTTTGGAGCTGTCGAACCCATTAAGGGTTTGTTTTTCCTCTCTGCTTGATATTCTGTCCCACAAAAGTGGTGTTGGGCTGCATGCTACCCAGGGAAGATCAGAGCAGGTACCTGTCTAGCATACAGGATTAGATGCGAACAGACACGCTGTTGTATGGCCTCTTGATGACTGGAGTCTGTAGCCCCCGGTTCTCCCTCTATTGATCCTCAGTTTCCAGGGGAGAGGAGCACATTAACATCCCTCTACTTGCAGCACAGATACCCCTGCATGTCTACTCTCTCAGCCTGCTAACCATCCCAGTCCTGAAACACTTTCAAAGCCTGTGGAGTTGGGCAGGAGGGGTAAGATTCCTTTTTATATACCTGTGGTAAAACATTCTCCTTTGAAATCACGGCTTTACCGACACATGCTTTGAAAGGAGAGGAAACAAATGCAATAAACAGTGAGAAAATGAATTAATCATCCTAATGCTCCATTCATGTTATACCCACTCAACTATAATGGCCGTTTCAGTTTTCTAGCAAGTCAGACAGCTTAAAAATTGAATATTGCTCTTTAGTAAAAGACCATTTTTAGGACATTTCCCACTGCAAAGCAATAATCAAGCACAGCTCCATTTTACTGGTTAACCCTGACCCTAACCCTAACTCTAACCAGTGGATCTGACCAAGCTCCACCCGTTTAACTAATAGAATGGAGCTGTGGCTCTGCCCACCGGATCTTTGGTGCTATAGCCAGAGGTGTTTGAATTATCAGCCCTTATTGAAAACTGCTATGGAAACCTACTACCTAATAAGAATAAGCTTGTTTTCTCTGTTCCTTGCAGTTAAGGACCAATGATAGAAATGACCTTTTAAAGCAACATCTCAGGGAAAGTTGGTTTTTAGCCGATAAACAATTTACACAGCACAAAAAACATGTAGGAGGTTTCCCAGTCTGCACTCTCATGCAAGTCACTGCTCTGAAACTGCTTTCATTGATAAAACACAGTTATTGTTGAAAATTAATAGTGTTTGAGAACAGATGCCACTTACACAGGTTCAAAACATAAGCAAAACACTGCGCAAAATAAAAAATTCAAGGTAATAGGCCTATGTCAAATGACAAACTTTGACGTCTACCACTGCTTTTAATGCTTTTTGATAAAATACCATGTAGGTTCTGAACCAAGGAATTGAAAAGCGTAGAATAAACAATGTCATAGGGTACTTTCTGATCTGCAAAGTTCTAACAACGGGCGCTATATGGTAGGACTGAATTCCTATTGTGAACTGCAAGGCAAGACCACAGAATTCCACACAGGTAGGCCAATGGCAGCAGGTTAAGTCTTACCCAATATGGACAACTGTTTGACACATTCTGTTTTTTTTTTCAACTGTTTCAGAATCCTATGCTCAGAATCTGGGCAGTTTTAGAAATATTTTGTCATTTCCAGGAAGGTAATGTTTCTTTGCAGGACACTATTTCACTCTCCATGGTCAATAATTTTTTTCATTGTTTTTCATTTTTTTTTTTTTTTCATTGGTGCTCATATTTGGTGGTTGTGGCAGTCCAGGAACACATGCAACTTCATCCTGAGGGTAAGAAACCACTATAGAATTTGTTTAGTCATGTATGCAAGGCATTATCTTAAAAATACGGGAAAAAAACAATCATAAATGAACATCATTGGGAGGATGGGGTGCATCTGGCTTTGGTAAATGGCTTGTGATTACGTGATGGTGATATGACCATGCAGCATAATGGTCAAGTGTTCCTATGAGATAGCTACCCACCACACTGAGCAGGTTGCCACAAAAAGTCAGAGGCTTTCTGTGGCTGTCAAACATATACACTTCCAGATCTATGAATCAGAGCAGGACATGACTCATCAGAAGTATTGCTTCCTCAGCCTAGGGGCTCAGTTCCTGTGCTCTTTGCACCAGCTTATGGTCTCTGTGCATTAGCCTTGGACTCGAGCAGTGTCCTAGTGGCTGCTCAGCCATAAATGCCAGCTTTGTGAAGCTTACCTCATAGTTATTGCTGAGATTGGGTCACCGAGGTATTCATTGAACTGTGTGGTCATTCTGAGTCTATAGCTACGGTTTTAAGTGACCTTTCCTGCAAAAGTATCCTTCTCTACCTATCGGCGAACTTAGACTTAGACTTATCTTACATTCATGATTGCCGGTCTAGAATAGCTTATTGTACTGTTTATGATTGGTATGATAATTTTTAATAAAATATTATTGCTCAGTCTGCCAACCACAATGGATATGAAATTAAGTGATCAATATGTGTTTTAAGTAATTTTTATCTAAAATGTAAGGATTTTCACAAAAAGATGTACAAACTTTATAGGACTTATAACCATGCATATACCCCCCCACCAATTCACAGGCTCAAAAGAAATTGCACTTACTGTTCTAGCATAAGCACAAGTTAAAATTGATAGTAATTTTTAATGCTTGGATTTTCCTTATTGTCAATTGACTCAATTCTATGACTGTCAGGAACCCACAGAAATCACCAGAGACAGAATTTTTTCAGGCTTTTACTGCTGCTGTCTGCAGTTTCCTGCTTGTTATTGGGACTTTTTACCTTTAGCAGTTGAAAATGCATGCTGAGCTGGACTCTGGCCAGTAATTTGTGTTGAAAAATTATGCTGGGGATGCTTCAGGCCATTGTCAATACACTGAGAAGTTTTGAAGTTTTGAAGCATTCAGCTGAATCAAAGCAGATCATACAGGTTCATGAAATTCAGAATACCAGCTGCTGTTTCTGTCAGCAGTCGTATCATCAATAAATACATGCAATCAGTTTTATTGGCAGCTGTACATGCTCACACATGAACATGATAAGCAGGTGAGGTGCTAAGCTATGATCATAATACTGGTACACATCAATCTTTCTCTCATCTATTCCAGAAGATGCTTTTTAAATGTTTTCCTTTTTTTTTTGGCTGTTTTTGAGACATACCGAGCCTCAGCCTTCTGTCAGAGGCAACCTTGATTGTCAGCCAAAATGACCTGATACTTGGTGAAGTCCAATGAGCCATTGATCTTCACTGTTGCTCCCATCAACCACCATATTTCACCAAGGGTATGAGGTGCCTTTTGTTGTATGCATATCCTTTTCAGTGCCAGTCATGCTAGTGCTGAATTTGACCAAAACATTCAGTTTTAGTCTCATCTGATCACAATACCCTTCGGTCAGACGATTGCGGTCAATTGTGGTCAGATAAGAGAGGCTTTCACCTAGTGAAAGAGTACAATAAAATACTCTGTCACAACCCGAGAGTGAATGCCCTTCTTATCTATTAGAAGTTTGTCTTCTTCGATTGGTTTACATCTAGCGTGTTTGCCCCTCCTCAGCTGTGTCCTGTTTCATTGGTATTTCTTAATGACCATGTGACATGTATTTAAGCCCCCTGCTTCGTGTTGCAAGTTGCTGGATTGTAATTTGCATATTTGGCTAAGAACCAGTCAGTATTCCTGGTAGAAACTCTTTGTCTTTATTAAGTACAACGCATACTTTAATGACAGCAATTTCCGGAGGCTAGAGGCTGGTCTAGAAAATAACATCTATACTGTTATTCTTGCCAGAACACCAACTACTAAACCAACAACGAAATAATTTTGGCTGGTTCCACTGGTTAGGGGTTCGGGGATAGGGTTCATTTTAGACTGGCATCATATAAGGATGCCAAAAGGCTCCTTTTTCGTCCTATATTGACGCTTGGTCAGGTACCGTCACTATTTGACAAGTCGGGATGAGACTGGGCTCGGTAATCTGTGGGATCTGACGAACAACATTCTGCGCAGTGTATCTGAGGTTATGGTCCTCAAATTCAGGCTGAGAATGTCCCTCTCTTCTGCTTTTTCAAACCCCAATTGCAATGCCAGAGTTTTAATGAGCAGTTAATTTTTGTCAATCACAATTTTAACATTGGGAGGGATTATTTTCTCTCTCATGGCAAATGTTATCAGAATTACCAGACGTAAAAGAACCTTGGTTTGCGATGAACAACAGAAGTCTGGCATTAAATTGCGCAATACTACATTTGATCACAAAAGCATGATGTGTAAAAACTGTTCAAAATACAGATGAAATAACAGGCTCTAATTAGAGAAGATGTGAAAAGAAGACCAGAGAAACAAACCATTTGGTAGAACATGAGGAATCCAAAGACATAACAAAAGATGAGGAGTCAAGCCTGCTTTGTGTTAAGAGTTTTAATGGAAACCTTATAAAAGAAGTTAAAAATCCACGTGCTCAGCAAACTTATCTAAGCAAGAGATTAGCCATAATGAAGACCAGAATAAACAGGAGTCCCCCAAGGACTGGTTTTGAGAACCACTGCACCAGACAGTTGCCAATGCAAAGCCAGCACATCAGATTCTCATGAGGAGGTATGCAATCACATCACTAAAACTGATTTCAAATGCCATTCAATGTAAGCTCCCCCTAGTAATTTCATTACTGAGGAAGATACATGTTATTGCTATTTTCCATTCATAGATGAGCAAGTCTGCAACACAATGGCAAGATTATTCGCCCAGAATATCAGCTAGGACTGTTCAAAGCGACATGGAGATGAAGGCATCCCTGACCAGCCTCCAGCCCAGTTAAGATTTTCCAATGGAGGACTGTGGGAGACTAGGGTGGGGTCAAATATATCTGTCCCAGTATGATTTATCCCCCCCTCCACAGGTCGTTATTGAGAGTTGCAGTGTCAGAGGTGAAAGCCGAAAGCCGACAGAAAAAGGGAGATAAATGACTGGCTATTGGACAGGCCCTGAAAGGGCAAGGTGCAGCAGATGAGGCAATCAGACGATGGGACTGAGGCAACACCCGTCACTATGGAGCTGCAAGATAATGCGCTCTGATGAGACCAATAAAAATCTATTGCAGCAATCAGGCTGCTATTTCCAGCCATTCTGATGAGACTGAAAGTACCACCCCATAACCACAAATACTGCATATTAGTTTACCTAGGTTTACTAGGGCTGAAACAAGACTTCTTCTGAACAAAAAGATGCTAAAAGTGTGTGGTATTTATTATTATTTATTATTATTATTATTATTATTTTATTTTATTTATTTTTTTTAATTTAAACCATATTTTAGTATTTTTACATTTGTCCCAAGAGCTAGGCTCATCGTGGGGACTTATGCCACAAATATTCAATTTACATATTCTCCTTCTCTTTTTTTTTTACACATTTTTTTTTCACACAAGATACAATTCCAAATAGACCACAAAGACACTACACTACACAAAACAAAAACAAACAAACAAATAAATAAATAAATAAAGAGACAGTGCATATAAGATATTCGTGCTTAATAACAAAACGCTTAGTCTGCTCTAAGAAAGATCTAACAGCAGAAAAAACAGCAGTGTTTCTCTCAAAATTAAGCAAAAGGCTACCAAAAAGTAAAAGCTTGAATTTATCCAATAAACTGAATGAAGACTATATACTGCCTGTGATCGACTCAACAGAAGTAAGTAGATGAAAATGCTGAGCAGCAAAATGAGGACACATCAAAAGAAAATGTAATGCATCTTCTCTAAGAGCACCGCAAACACACGAAGCAGATGGACTACAATTAATCGAGTACAAATAATAATTTAAGCTGCAATGACCAAGCCTAAGCCTAGTATGCAAAATAGACAAGTACCGATCGCCTTCATAAAATAACTTATTACAGGGAGGTGTATAGAAAAGAGGAACATGCTGCAAGGCTCTTTTAAAAGACGCAACAGACGGGCTATTACGTACTACATGGGGTATCAAAATCCATAGCTTAACTGAAGAAGAAAGAAAAGAATTTTTGGATTTTTCAGTACGCACAAAAGGTAGTACCAAGTCAGCCTGATTACGTAACATATTAAAAGACAACTGACAAACATTGCATGGAAGAAGAGATAAAAGGTAATTTGGTACCAAACAATTTACCATTTTATACATTAATATCAGTTTATGAAACTTTCTACGGTCACTTAACCTCAAAAAATTAGTTTCCACCAGCAAGTCCGAATGGTGAGTGCCTTTCATAACTCCATTTATTAGCCTTAAGGCATCCAACTGGAGGCTTTCTAATAAATCAGATTCACCCAAAGTACATCCGTCCCAGACAACATCGGCATACTCAAGCGTAGAACGAACAAGCGACTTATACAAGATCTCAAGAGTATATCTAGATAACGTATATTTAAAACCTTTTAACAAATTTAATTTTTCAGAGGGTTTTTCATATAATTTGAACACATGAGCTTTCCAAGACAAATTATCAGAAAGCAAAACTACCAAATGCTCGTGTTTCTTAAGGACCTCAATTGCTTCGCCATTGATCGATAATGCAGGGTGACAAGGCTTATCATTCTTCAATGATAAAGTCATAGATTTAGTCTTAGAAGCATTCATAGTCATCAACCATTTGTCTGCCCAAGAAGAGATCAACGCGAGGTCTTCATTAAGCACTTGTGCAGATGCTTCAGGAGAGTAAGATACTTCCTCCAAGAGTAAAGTATCGTCTGCAAACAAAAAACATTCGGAACTAAGATCCTCTTGGATATCATTAATATAAATCAAAAAAAGTAAAGGGCCCAATACAGAACCTTGAGGAACCCCTGCATGAACCTTTTTCCAGGATCAATTACTACCCTCAATAACCACACGCTGCTGCCTATTGCATAAATAACTCGTATGTGGTATTTTATTGCAGGCCTTGTGAAATACAGTGTTCAAAAGTCTAGATATTATTAATTAATTAATTATTATAATTAACTTATTTTTAATTAAGCTGATGCTTTTAATCACAGAGGTTCTGATTTGGTATTAAATTAATTTTAAAAACCTAGACATCAATGCTGCTATTTCTGTTTGGAAAAAAGAAGTATTTTCAAATGGTCATGAAATGGTTGAGCAGGAGGAAATGATTAAACAAGTAAAATAAAATCATTTTTACTGGTGTAAGTCCAGTAAGACCTGTTACAGATGCTGTTGTTTGGCAGTTACTATTCACTAAAGCAGCCAGCAGAGGACCTGGGTGTGTTTCTCAAACTACAGACTCTGATGTACTTCCACTCTCGCACAGATGTGCATCTCAGCCATGGATTTATTTTTCTGTCTAGGCCAGACCTGGTTTGCACTCTACTTTTAAAAGAAGAGTTCACATCTTCACATGAGATCTGATTCTTGGATGTCTCATGCATGGAACAGCCTTCAGCTCTAAACATAAAAACTGACTGATAACATCCACAATTTTGACCATTTTAGACCCAAAATTGAACTTCGTAAATATCAATGAACTAGTAGAGTACCAACTGACAGGGCCCTGTCAGGGGCTGTATAATATCTATCAACTGTCTTGAGTGATATAGAAACATTTTAAAAGATTTTTTTTTCATGAACATTCAGTGTCAGAAATGTGCTTTGTATCTGCAGAAACATTCATGATGGAAACAAAAATTAACATATTGGACCAAATTAAAAAGTATGAATAAGTTTTCGGCTGCTCTAATGAGGACAGTGCTATCTCCGAGGGCAAAATTTTAATTCAGTTATTTTCTTGCGGTGTTAATGTACGTTTTATGGAAGTCTACTAGGACTGTAAGCATTGCTTAGTGTTACAGGTCGTGTTTGTTTACATGTGGAGGGGGGGGGATCGGGTGTTTTACAGAGGGTTATAAATACGTGTAGCTTGAAATTATAAAACCAGTTTTACTTCTTGACCCTTTGCGGAAAGCACAGTAAAACTCGGAACACGAGCAAGACAATAATTACTGAGCTGCTTGAGAATGACGGTCCCCTTCACTGACATTTCACCAGACATCACAGAAATATGGAGAAAAAGGACGTTTTGGATACCATCTGTCGTTTATCGACCGCTCTTCAAGTTGCAGTTTCATCCACATTGTGTTGTACATTCCATCTTATAACGTTAACTTCAGCAAAGAAAGGAAAAAAAAAAATCTCCTGGTTTGACATGGAGCAATTGCAATACGCTTTTCTTTATTGACGACACATTTTGTTCAGGCCCCCCCTGCAGTAATGACCAAAATCAGAGCCATTCGCTTCTTCTGTCAAATTGGATCCTTTTTTCCCCTTTCTCCCCAAGGGAAAAATTGAAAGGTTAGTTGTCGACAGCCAATTTTAGTTATTTGGAGCGAGTGCATGTTCCTGTCACAGGGCTGTGGTCCATTTGAGGCATGATTCAGATATTAGTTTGGCAGCAATGTGGTTTGACGCATTCAAGCATCCAGTGAGTCTAAAGGGTTGCCGAAACTGAACGACTAATACTGGATACCTGAGAATAGTGTACAGCTGAGCAATAAACTGAGCAATTTGTTTAGTCGGCCTGTTTTGGCTGTCACAAAATAGGCACGTTGCTGTATCCCTCTTTCCAAATTTGCAACTGGTTGAAAAAAAATCAAACCAGCAACATCAGAATATTTGACTCACAAATGTGTAATTCTGCAGTTTGATTCCTGCAACAGTCAGGTCCCTTAGTATTAGGACAGTGAAACAATTTTAATGGTTTTGGCCCTGTACACAGTGGATTTGAAAGTGAGCAATCAATCAGTGGTTCAAGTGTAGACTTCCAGTTTTAATGGAAGGGCTAGATCAAAAATATTGAATTAACCATGAAGGAACGCTTTATAGCCCCCATGCCAAATTAACCAGAAAATTATTGGACAAATATAATCATAAAACATATTGGAATTTATGCTGGGCTGGATGTCTGATAAAAGTAATGCTTGTGGTAAAAGGGGTGCTATCTAATCATGCTGTGCCATTACTGACTGTGGTTTGCAGACTCAAAAGGCCAGAGTGTAACTAGCTTCTGCGCTGCTCAGGTATATGGGAGGGACGGTTGGTTATGGGTTATCATCGTTCATTGCTCAAGCACTTCCTACTGGCCATTTGTATTACCCTCCCTCACCAACCCTGGCCAATTTCACTCAGAAGGATGTGTTGTAGAACCAAAGCACACTTGAACCTGGGGGAAAAAAAAACAAGAGGCATACATTCGAATCAAACTGCAATTGTACTTCTGAGTTTGAGAAACCATGGAAACGGCCATCACTGTTGCTTGTGTTCTGTGTTGCTTGTGCTCTGAGTAACGCCCTATTCATTTTGATTACATATCGGATGGCCGCCCAACCAGAAAAAAAAGGATTGTGAGGCTTGAATTCAATCTTTAATAAGAAATTCAAGCTGACTGGCACAACTGCAATCACAATGCTTGTTAGCTTGCTTATTCAAAAAAAAAGCTAGGAACTGGTTGCACTGCAAATCTCAGAGGGAAAGCACCGAGACACATTGCACATAAGGCCTTAATACATGGATTCAAATTATAAAGCAAAGTGAATACAACCATCTTGCTTATTAAATATTTATGTTGCGATAAGGAGCCTGTATAATTATGAATAGTCTTCTCAATTTTCCCCCAGTACTTCTAAACCTTTGGTAGCAACAGGAAAGACAGTAAGCAAAATTTATCACAGGCAAGTTTGTTGTTGATGCTATAGTGTTGTTCCATTTAGTCTCATGGAGGATCTTGGGCAGGCATCTCCAAATCTGACCCTCAAGTCCAAACCCAGTCCTGTTCCCTTTCCTTCCAAGCAATTCAGTGAACTACATTTGCTAGTGATGTGCAGACAGCACACCGAGCTCCCAGATAAGGGGGGGGACCAATAAGTGAACTGGTGAGACAAAGTGACGTAGTGCCGATTTCTATGAAATGGATTAAATAGCCTGTATAACACCACTCACACAACCACCAGCCAAAAGGAAAACAGAAGGATAACCTGGGCTTGGCCCTCTCTGTCCTATCAATAGAGCCTGAATGCACTGCCTCCAGGATGCAAACGTTGACAGTTACAATTCCTATTTGTACTTGAATCAGCGAGCTCCCCAGAAAATAAAATTAATGAAATGCTCACATGCAAGAAATTTGTGCTGCCGGATAGCTCACTCGGTTAAAGCATCGCATTGCGAAGCAGAAGTGACTATCACGACGTGGGTTTGAGCCCCGGTTGTACCAACCGGCAGTGGTCGGCAGCTTTTTCAGCGTAGCGCACAATTGGCCATTGCGCTACAGGGATCCAAATCGGGAAGGGTCGGCCGGGAAGGGTAATATAATATGGTTCCGTTGTTCGTTGCTTAGGCGGCTCCTGTTGGCAAAGACGGGCGCTTGTCAGGAAGATTCTAAGCTTGTTCATGTTCGGGTATCCTCCGCCCTCGTTCTGAACTTGCGAGAATTCAACCAATGCGTGTATAAGAAGCGGTGGCTGACAGGCGCGTGCTTCGGAGGAGAGCCGCGAACTGTCTGCACTCCCTTGAATCGGCAACAAGGGGTCGCATATGAGCAAGTGTTGTATTCGGGTGGGATTGGAGATGCCAAATTTATATTTAAAAAAAAAAAAAAAAATCACATTTGTAAGAGTTCTTTCATATGTTGAAGTTATTCAAGGTGTTGATTAAAAGGCAAACCAATTTCAGCCAGCATTTAGTGGCCGATATTGTGTGGTCATGGCAAAAAGAACCTGAAAGGTCTTGCGTATTTTCTTTCCCATGCATGAGTGAAGTCAGGCATCAGGTTTGCACATTTGTGGTTTTTTTTTTCTTCTTAAATTGCATCCAGTCCACAAGACCCCTGGAACAAAAACCTTTAATGAAAACACATTCGTACAAAATGAATACGTTTGACACCCGCAAGAAAAAGCAGCAAGCGCAACCGAAACCAAATCCAATGCATTCCAAAATTACATTGAGCAGATACAAACCCTTCCACCGAACTTGCTTCAAGGAAGGCGGTCTTCAATCTAGCTGCTCAATACTTGCAGCTGCCCAGGTTCTGTTTTTCCACAGATGCATTTAACACACAAAAAACACAAGAGACTTATCGTGGTCAACATATAATGCCCTGGGGTTTATTTTTTGAGAGTTCGGTCACATTTTTCATCTTCCAGGTGGGACTAGAAAACCTCAAGGATAAATTATGCCATTGGACTGGGCATTCAAATTCTGGTACTGTGACAAAAACTAAACGGTAGCATTGTTTAGTACCGTACTCTTCACAGAAGAGAGCTCATATTTCCAAAGGAAGGCACCCGATACTTGTGGCTCTGGCCTTGCAGCCTTCTGAAGAAGTTTAAAAAGGAAAAGCTGGCTTTTTTCTTACTTTTCAGTTTTTTTTTTTTTTTTTAGAAATTGGAATGATGATACACGTACAGCAATTACTGCCATTCATCTCCCTTATATCCTTTTTTACGAACAAGTAACAAAAGAATGAAGTCTTTCAATACAAGAAGCATACAATCATTACCACAAGAACAGAAAAATACAAAAATAACTCAATTTGTTTTTAAACCTTACAAAAGAAAAGGGATAAAAAACAACTAAGGTATTAGGGACTCCGTTTTATGAAAACTAGAGACTAATTGTATAAAAGCAGCAATGATTAAAAAAAATAGTGCTTAGTTAATTGAGAAGCAGCATTGGCTTCTGGGAAGAGACTTCATCCCTGGTTTTGTTACTCGTCTTGGGACTACATTTATGGAAGATACCAGTATGCAAGAGATCAAATCCATGAACAAACCGATGCCTTAAATCGACCGTGTCCAATTCTGTATGTATTTCACCATTGTCTCCACATGATACACAGAAAACAGAGGAACCCCCGAGGGAACCCTGGTCATGTTTCACAATATACAAAATACAGGAGTCCATAGCTACCTAACATTTACTACAGCACAGGAACCAATGAAGGTACAGTGTACAAAAAAAAAAAAAAAAAAACAAAAACAAAAAAAAAAAAAGAAAACAAAATTAAAAAAACAAAACACACAAAACAAAAATCAAAAACAAAAAACCTGTAAACACAGCACAATAAATAGATAAAACAGCAGGTTCCGCACCATGCACGTGATGTGGTGACATTTCTTTGCTATACAACTCTCATCTCACACTCACCAGTTTCTATTTTTTCGATTTTTTTCCCAAGTGCAAAACATCACAAATGAACAGTTTCTGTATTCAAGTAACATATATACAAGGGGGAGGGTATTACAAATATGCAGTACTGTACATATAATTGTCATATTCATAATTTACAGATGTTGATTCCTTTCATCAACAGTAAAAATAAAAAAAATAAAAAAACGAAAGCATGAAAGAGATGAGAATTGCAATTAAGTCCCAACTGTTGCCATGGAGACACAACGTGCTACGTCCCGCGGTCCCTTGCATTCGCAATGCTATGATGCATAGCACCGAGGATGAGTGATGCCAAGGTCCCCTCGCTGCGAGTAGACACTACGTCACCTCCATGGCCATTGTATTGTCCGCTATACTGTTCAGTGCCGTCTTGTCTTGATCGCGATTTTCTCTGCAAAACACAAAAAAAATGGCACAAAAGAAGCAGGGATGAATTCATCTGAATCCTGATGCAGCTAGAAAAATCACAGCCAATGTCAGTCGAACCCAGCTGAGGCAGCGGTCGAAGCATCAGAGGTGGAAAATCCAGCCCCAGAAAGCTAAAAATCAAGCCCAGTATTTTGTTCCAGCCACCAGTTTTCTAGCTAGCGCAGTTTTCCTGCAAAGAGGTACAGCTACATGGTGTAAACGGCTGGCTGAGCTCATAGGTGGAAGAAGCGCGCAATATTACACTACGACCACTGGTGTGTTTCCACCTCTGCTGAGCACTGCTCAAATTGTGAGGGTCAGTGACGGTCAACCGTCCTGCTCACGGACTTGGCACCTAGGCGCCTCTCACCTGGGTACGAGGTCCATGGAAGAGGCGGCCGTGACCTTGGGCATTTGACAGTTTGTAGTGGCGGCCAGCTTTAAGGCAGAAGTAGGAACTGCGTTTATAGTCCTGGGTATGTGCCGCGCGTTCAGGTTGGCGATGGAGTTGACGGCGCCCCCTGGGGAGGGCACGCTCAGACGGAGGTTGCTCCCGATCAGGACCTGAGTAGTGGAGTTGGCAGCGGTACCGTGGGAGCTCGCAGTCTGAGCGGCGGCGGGGGCGCTGGAGGGTTGCAGGAAGGTGGGACCTCCTGATGTTGTCGTCGCTGGGCTCGTGTGGAGAGAGGAGGGCGCCGTGCTGCTGAGGTGTAAGCCCTTGTATACTCCTGTGCCGGAGGTCCAGAGGAGAGAATTTTTACAGAAACTGTTCAACAAATCCTTTATCCCAAATCTGGTTATTTCATTCAACTCCTAACTTTGATTTCCTCCAGCCTGCACCCTGTTGGCTATCTTCTTCTGGACAGTATAGTGCAAGTTGGGAAATTTCTTTTATACATCAGAGTAAAAGCACCACAAAAGTTAATTTTTTAAAAAAATTGGCAAGTCTTGGACTGCACAGATTTGCATGAAAGTTTTAGCCTGCAGTCCAAGCATATTTCACATTTCAAAGGCTTTGTCATGAACTGTGCTTCATTACACGAGCTGAATGTTAACAATGACGTGGCACTTCCGAAAACTAGGGTTTCATCTTGGACAAAAATTGTTTCCCCAATTAAAGTTCAGACTTCAGGGGAGATTTTTTTTGGCAAATATCTCCTTGCCATCATAAAAGCACAACAGGCCCATAATTTTAGCAGCATTTTTGTGCTGTAAACATACCCTCTCTAATAGCCAATCCAGAGTGAAGCAAAGATCAAATTCTTTTCAAACTGATTTTGTATGCCAGGAAAGGTACGTCACAGCCATATTTCTAAGAACTGAGCAATGTTTGATGTTATTAATTTAGCCCTTTGTTGAGGTGCAACTAGTTTTGAGAATTGGGTGGTGCCCAACTTTTGCCCAGGTGGATAACTGTGTTTGTTTTAGTTTCAATGCATTTTACCCAGTCTAACAGCTGTGAAGCCGGATCCAAATTTCCGCTATGGTAGGCAAAGGCTCTATCTAAAAGTGGATCGTGAACAGAGATGAGAGTATTAGACATGGGGATTTAAAAACGCCGGCAGGACTGCTCTGGTACAGCGCGCACACGGGTGCGTGCCCAGGGGAGTGGCTAATGCTAATCCGAGACGCGCTCACCTGAGGCCTGAAGGACGCCGTTGACGCCAATTCCCAGAACCACCTCATCCTTGGCTTTGAAGGCCGTCAGCTGGTCTGTGGTCACCAATGCGGAGGCAGCGAACTGGGCGCTGATGGAATCCAATGTCTTTGATATCAAACCCTGGGGAGGCAGGGGGGAGGTAGAGAGTGAGACTGAGGGTAAAGCACATGGGATGGGGGATGAGGAGAGAAGTCTGGGGGCCTCACTGACCTGCACGCTGTTGCCGGCGGACGCGCTGTTGGCTTGCTGCTGCTGCAGGGCCTGCTCCAGCTGCTGCTTCTGCATTAGTGCCAGTTGCTCTTGATGTTGCTGGTATTGCTCTGCTGTGAATGCTGAGGGAATAAAAAAAAATTACTTCACTCAGAGCCACACAACACCGCGCAGAGCTACCATTAACCCGGGAACTCTGGTAAAATACGCCTCAAAATCTTGACTAACGCTTCATTTAACGGATGCAAATTCTTGGACATTAAAAATCAGTACGCACTGAATTATTCAAACCACGCCTGGCAAGTGACTGCTGGACGCAAGTCACCAACACTGACGAAACATTGTAGTAATAACCAATTTACCCTCCATTTCGCCGAACCAATGCCGAACATTTGCGTATAGTCCAGTTGCTGTAGACCTTTAGGGAGGGCTTGTGGGTTTTCACAGTGCAAAGCTTTCCAAGCCACTGCATGGTCGCTATAAACGCTAGGTACTGCGGAATAAGTCCAGGCTCACACTTGCTGGAGAATATCCTGACAGGATATGTCCCATTAATTAATTCCTCAAGCATGATTATGTCTATTGCCAATGACCGACGATGAGGTCCAACAAATGAAGCCTATAAGTAACTAGAAGGCACTTGGAGAGCGCATTACCTTCTCAGCCGTACTATCATTGAATGCGAGTGTTTAATGACAGTAGTAACATCTTTACGTGCATAGACATTCTTTCAGATCCTGGATCAATGAGTCGTATATTCTCCAAAATGTAATCACCTTCTCCTTAAAGCAGTATCCATCAACACACAAAATATCATTGACATCCATCCATCACGTTTTGACACATTCCGCTAACTGATGAACGAACGAACAACCCAACAAATCTCCTGGCAGAGGCATAATAAATCAAGAAAAATACTTCTTAATAACAACCTGCCGCGGAATACGTGCTTTAGTTCTCAACTGCAATTCTCCCCAGACACATTAGATGGGAGTAAAACATTCCAAATCTCACAATCTATCACTTTTCAGTGGTTACTATCCACTTCAGCAAGCAATTGGTAGATCCCAGTGTTTATGTAGGGTGTGGAATATGAAGGCCTGACAGTCGGAATGCTTTACTGTTGCATAAATGGATGAATGAATGAATGAATACAAAAATTAACTCATGAGAAGTTTTGTTTTATTGCTTTTAAAATAACTAAATGATCAAATGGATAAAATGGTTATTCTGGATTTCATTTTTAGTTCAAATATCTAGCTTAGGTAATCAGAATTTGAGGTATTTGACTGACTTGTCACCTGTCCCCCCCCCCCTTCTGCTGTCACTAATCAGGCCTGATGCCAGTTTTGAAGGGACAGCTGATCTGACAACTGATTTAACTGTAGAGTTGAAACTGTGTTATACTTCAAGCCCTCGCAGCTCCTGGGGTGCCTGGTGCAGGATTCCTAATTTTTTCCCGTAAAACTAACTGTGGCAATGTCCAGATCCTTCACTTGCCGTCTTGATGGTTCATCTGTCAAAAAATAGAGCTTTAAACGTCTCCATCCCTGGGGAAAACTCTGCTCTGAAAAATACCTTTGGCGTTAAAGGTCTACAAGAAGCCCTAACTACGTATACAGCACCTATGCAGGGTTCCTACACCTTTCCCCAAAGTCCATCACTTTGAAAGCTGTTTCAAGGGGCATTTTCAAGCTTTTCCAGCACCTTATAGCTGTGATAAACTACTTATTTATTCAACTGCTCAGTCAGACAGCCATTTATTGCGAAAGAATGCAATTAGCATAACCATTTCAAGCACTTCACTCAAAATCCAAGCACTTCTCAAGGCTTGAAAACTCCAAATTAAGATCAGTGTTTTCCGGTACCCGGAGGAACCCTGCTGATGGAAGCCTCGAGCACTACAGGTGAGCTAAAGGGCAGAGACGGGGCAGGTCATCTCACAATATAACAAACCATGACATCAAACATCAAAGCGGAGCCCCAGGGAAGGGCGCCATCAGTGCCCCAGAGCGTATGCCACCATACGGCGAAAGATCCAGCAAAAAGTAATTCGACTTCAAAGCGACTGGCAGGAACCATCACTCTTCTACATCGAAGCAAGACCACCTCTCGTCTCAGTGTTCAAGAGATTTATACTGATACAAGCCAGAGAAAATTTTATGCAGCTCACATCCTACTCCAGAGAAATTTGCTTGGGGGGCTTTAAAAATTAATGACTCATGAATGGGGCGAGGGGGGTTATTCATAACATCAGGATATGAGTCTGTTTCGATTCGTCCTGACGGACTCGCTGCTGGCTGTATCGATTGTGGATTCTCATCAGCTGGACTCTGCAGGGGACCCGCAGTGGCGTTTCGGCCACACAAACAGGGCTGGCCAGATGCTCTCCCCTCTTCGCCCGTGCGCAACAGCGAGGAGACTGCTCTCAAATTCAGACCCTGAGATTGACTACTGACCCTAGGAACTCTGTGGCCAGCGCATACAAATTGGATCACACACAGACACACACACGCACACACAAAAACAGGCCCCTTTTTCTAACAGTGCGCAAAACAGCCCGGCCGGCCACCTCTGGGAACAGCTGCACATCGGAACAGAGCTCCTCGCCCAGGCCGGTGAGTGAAGAGCTGAGCTTAGCCGAGGCCTGGAGGAGCCGCCGAGCTGGACTGATGCCTCCAAGTCCTTCATGCTGCAGGACACACCCCCCATCCGTCCCCAGCCCAAACATCTCTCACGCATTCTGCATAACTGCTCATGAGACAGGGTTCAACTGGCTCTCCAAGCCGTGGAAAGGAACAGCACCACCACATTAACGCAAACACCCCAGTTTCATGTAGTCATTCGCTTGAAGAGCGGCTAGATAGAAAAACTACAATTGACAGGGCTCCAACATAAACCAGGGCATCTCCACAACACCCAATTTATATTTCTAATTCGTCAAAAAACCTGAAACTAGATCACAGAATAACATTTCAGACTTAAGGGCTTTACATCTTACACAGAAAACATCCATTTCGGTGCTTTGTTTTTGTTTTTTTTTCCCCCTTTCTTTTTAAGAGACCCAACTGACTCATGACATTCAGCAAGAGCACTACCTTTGCAAACCATTAGTGCATGCTTCATGATACATGCATAGCAAGACCTGATAAGAAATGACATCAAGGTAATAAGATGGCCTTGATTCATGGAAGGCGTTCAAGAATCCCATTTTCAAATTTTGAGAGCCATTTATAATGCCATTGGGTAATTCCGTGCCAAATCACCAGATTTCAGAGACGTTCCCGACTGACCATCCCAGATTTTGTTCATATTTTTTTATTTTAATGTCCTTGTTACTAATAATTGCTGTGCAAAATTTTAGGCCAATATCTCCACTAGTTTTGGAGATATTAAGCCAACAAAAAGGGAACGTGGCCCCATATTTAGCATAAAAACGAGTACTACAATCAAACATCCATAGTTTGATGGTTAATAACTTTTGATCTGTTCACACTAAATGGTGTAAATTTTCACGCACAATTCTTTTATATAATAAGGCTCTGTACACAGAAGGAGAGCTTTGTATGTGACATATTTGCAGATTTATGGCATGCCAAATATGGCTTCCTGGAATGCGCATTTGTCCATGGTAGCACTTTTGGCTCTCTATATCTTCAGATTTAATGACACCAGATGTCTGATTCTAGCCTGGAATCCATTCATATCAAGCTCTGGTCGCTCCCAGCGGTCACTTGCTTATATGTCTGGCCTCAGTCGGTAGGCCAGTGTTTGACTCTCAAATATTAGCACAAAATCCATGCGAGATCTGCGATTGGCTCACAGTCGCAAGGGTGCCCCGCCTCTTTAGATAGACTTAAAAGTAAATAAAATACCACAGTTCTGCATTCAACGGAAGTCCCGCCTCCCGGCTCGTGTTTATACAAGGATTCATCTGAGTGGCAGCAGAGTCTCTGGGCAATGAACGCGCCGAGAGGCGGGACTTCCGTTGAATGCGCGAGCTTACTTGAAGCACAACTGTGGTAATATATTATTTTTAGCGAAAAATAACCGCGTTTCTAGAGTTCTGAGGATACGAGTGGACAAAGCAGACTTGGATTACACTGGACGATGCGTTGGACGATGGTTTGAAAGTTTGTCAACAGACGTTTTGTGGAGTTTTCCCATTGCTACTGCATGACCCCATTTGCTTCCAGCAAAAAAGGAATTTGGATAATTTCTCAAAACTCTCCAGTGACCATAAAGTTTTGCCAGGTGAAGAACAACTTCATCCGTTCAAGACATCTAATGGTGAGTAATTGACATACAAATTATAGTTTTTGGGTGGAGTATCACTTTAATCTAGCTGATGCAATCATGCCCTTCGAGCTATAGCTAATGCCAATTACAGTGAAATACGCTATGTTATTTAGTATTATTTAATTTAGCCTTTATTATACAGGGGAATCCCACTGAAATAAACAAAATGCAGATATGGCCAAACATTATCCTGTTCAAAACCTAACAACCACTCCAAGAGTAAACGCAAGCAAGCCACAATCTAATTTTTAAGCTCATGTCAAATCACATTCACGAATGCCGTTGCTGGCCTGCTAACTCAGTCGATTGGTGGTTCTCGCCAAAAGGTCATCCAATCAGCCATGAGCAGAAAACATGAATATTCATATATTCACACTTCATTAGTGATGTAAGGGCTAAACGCTGGCTATACGACTGAGGCCAGACTGATATCAGTCAGTGACCGTTGGGAGCGACCGGCACTTGATATGTATGGATTCCGGGCTAGTCTGATTCTTTTTAGTATATGAAACATGTTATAGTACTGTCAGGAGAAGATGTTATATTTGTAACAAAAATGATACTCTCTCATATATAGGCACCTAAAAACTGAAAAAAGCTTGTCGCGTCTGTATTTTGAATGCTTATAGCAAAAATCTGACAAGGTCTACCAGAAAACACACTAAATCAGTGAAAAGAGCAAGGTCTAATTGCCATATGTATCAAATATGAAGTTGGTGCTGTGAAGAAAACCATTTAATTCAAGCTGTTGAATATAGAAGGTTTTATGACATGCGAAAATGCCATTCACAAAGTTACATTGTCATGGATTTGCTCCCACCAGATGAATACTGCAATCACATCAACTGGTAGACAATATGTAGCTCTGTCTGGTGTGGCTAAAGAAATTGACCAGTTATTCAAACACTTCAAATAGACATGCTAAGTCTACACAAACAGAATTAAATTTGTGTATGACTTTTGTGAGATTTGTAAATCATTTATCATATTTACAAATATACTAAATATATGTATAGTCAAGAGAATTGAATAATGATGTAGCATGTGTGATGTAACCTTGTGAATGGCAGTTCCGCATGTCATAAAACCTATATTCAAAAGCTTGAATAGTTTTCTTCACAGCACCAACTTCATATTTGGTACATATATCAATTAGAGCTTGCTCTTTTCACTGATCTAATTTGTTTTCTGGTAGACTTTGACAGATTTTTGCTATAAGCATTCAAAATACAGACGCGACAAGCTTTTTTCCATTTTTAGGGGCCTATATATGAGAAAGTATAATTTTTTATACAGATGTAACATGTTTTCCTGATAGTACTATAACATGTCTTATATACTAAAAAGAATCAGATATCTGGTGTCATTAAATCTGGAGATACAGAGAGCCAAAAGTGCCATCATGGACAAACGCGCATTCCAGGAAGCCATATTTGGCATGCCATAAATCTGCAAATATGTCACATACAAAGCTCTCCTTCTGTGTATAGAGCCTTATTTTATCAAAGAATTGTGTGTGAAAATTTAGACCATTTAGTGTGAACAGATCAAAAGTTATTAGTCATCAAACTATGGATGTTTGATTGTAGTACTCATTTTTATGCTAAATATGGGGCCACACCCCCTTTTTGTTGGCTTAATATCTCCAAAACTAGTGGAGATATTGACCTAAAATTTTGCACAGTAATTATTAGTAACAAGGGCATCAAAACAAAAAGTTATGAAGCAAATCTGAGATGGTCAGACGGGAGCCTTCTGGTGATTTGGCACGGAATTACCCCATTTGTAAATATTTTAGAATGTTAAAGCAATGTGAGAAAAAGGTTTGATGCAGATAAGCTTGATAAAAACAAAGAAGTGCACATATCAATACTCTTTCGTTATTATGGCAACCCAATGCATTCTCCACGAACGACCTTTAAATGACATGTAATAAAAGGTTGGATAACAGATTCTCAAGGCAACAGCCATGCACGAAATTGGCCACACACGAATGCAGTGCTCACCAGGTACGGGTGGGGCTCCAGGGCCATTTCGGCTACCGGTGGAGGTCCCGCCTGTCCCAGACTGCCCCGAGGGGGTCCCGGCCAAGCCCCTGTGCAGCCTCCTGGAGCAGGCGTCCTTGGGGTTGTGTAGTGGTAGTGTCCGGGGCCTAAAGTGCCTCCATCGACAGGACTTAATGTTCAACAGTATCTGACTGAGGTTTGGAGAAGGGTTTCCGTCCGAGGTATTCGTTTCTGAGGTACTGGGGAACTTGTCAACTGGAGCAGATGGAGGGGACGCGGGCCTGCCCCGGTCCAGGTTGTCGAAAACGCTGTCGTCGAAATCTGTGCGCGCTCTGTCAAGCAAAACCCTGGAGGGCAAGGAGAGAGCAGTCAAAATTCGGCGCGTAAAAGTGCTGCAACAGAGACACAAGCATCCAAACCGTGGATTTGGGGAATCGTTACACCCCTGTTTAACATTCCGCTCACCCGGAGCGGTAACAGAAAGGGTCTAATCCCAGGCTGTTTGTGGAAGACGGGAAGCGTTAAGGTTCACAGTTCCAGTCTTACAGCAAAACTACTTGCCAGCTTGTGACGCATATATATTGCAGTATTATCTCCCGCAGCGCTAGGCTGATTGTTTCCACAGATTTATTTCTCCAAACTGCTCCAGCAGGGCATGGAGACAAGGGAAAAAATAAAAATGAATTGCACTTTGCATTACTTTCCCGATAAATTAAAGCTGTGGATGACAGGAATATTATTCAGCCTATGTATTCCCCCAGTGATGCAGGAGAATGCACGGATTATGTTTACACAACAACCCACGAAGTCTACAACTGGGCTGCCCAACCCATTTCACAGATTATCTACCATCCTGTTCACTTCAACCCCCATTTGCATACCCACAATGACCAATAAGCACACTGAAAAAAAATCTTCAGCCATGTAATAAGGTGTGCATTATTTGACTGGGGAAGTGTCAGGTGGTTTCGTCAGAGAAAGGACGGCGGATCCCCAGGAATAGAGTTCAGAGGCTCTAAAACCAGCATTCATACAGACCACAGTGAAAAATTGACTGAATCCGACGCATTCACATTAAAGGGCATCTAAAGTCGATTCCCATTGTTTTCGTTTATCGGCCAATCACGAGCCGCACCTGCGCAAACGAACCGAAATATAAGGATTATCTACGCATGTACACAAAACATTGGTTTATAAGAATTAAATTGGTCATATGACAATGCAAGATGTCAACAAAAGCAAGTGATTTGTTTGGAAACACTGAACATTCAACGTCCCATCTGAGAATCGACTTTAGATGTCCTTTAACTACAAGGGCACCCTGTAGAGCGCATACCTCCACCAGCACCTAACCTTCCACTGCAGACGTCTTATGCGGCTTGCTATCCCCCCCCCCAAACAACCTCTGCGCACTCAAGCCAGGTTTTGAGTTCTACGAGGTAATGGCATTGCGTAAAATAAGCAAATCGGAATGCTTGTTAAACAGTAGTCCTTCTGGGTTTCCCCCGTTAAATATTAATCAACAAAAATGGTGTGTACTGAAACTTCTGCACCTGCTTGGCCAAACATGGCCAAAAATCAAACTTGGCCTAGATATTCATCCCATATACACTCATATAAAATATGAAAAGGATCAGTGAAAAACTGAAGGCGCTAGAGCGCTGACAAGGCAAAAAGTTTACGGACATGACAGACCACCACGAAGGCATCCAACCACAGCATGAGCCTGATTGGCCTGGAGGACAAGTGGGCTAAAAACATGTTGATGATGACATTTGTTTTGAATGTGAAATAAGAATCGGACTGAAGAAAAAGAAAATACATGTATAAGAAAAAAGCCAATTTGATGTTCTTCCAATTTTGAGTCGTGTTCTGTCCGTAAATACTGCCGTATATTCCACAAGCAAACTGTCTGTATGCTGTACGGGATGCTACTGTTTATTAGAAAAGTTCTCAAGAATAAGAAGCCAACTGGATGAGAGCGTGAAGGAAATCAAGCGACTTTACCAATGATTGGCCCCGCGTCAAAGGTCTAACTACTGAAGCACTGACCAAAGAGTGCTGCTCTGCAGCTAAAGAACTTGTAATTGGGCAAACTTCAACACAGAAGAAACCGGGAGAAATCCTACCCTTTGAACATTTAACATGTTAACGTTGGTTAGCCTCCATTGCAGACATCTTGTGCGTTCTGCTTGCCTCCCACTACAGTATGCGTCTATAGCTTCAGAAAGTTTGGTTGAACGCCAGACGCGGCTCGATATGCAGACGTTGTTGTGTGAGGGAAGTGAACCACATGAGCCATCTGCAACAGAGGCCACTCCTGCACCTCCATTTCAGACCTCTCAGTGATGCTGACCTTCACCGCTGAAAACCTAGACCTCTAAATGTTCCCACTAAGTTTGATAAAAACTGGTCCAGAACTTTTGCCGTAATCCTGCTAACAGACAGACAAGGAAAAGGGGGCAAAAACCTCTGTCCATCTCCCTGGCGGAGGTAATAACAGCGCCAAAATCCCGAAAGATAAGCACTTTATTGAACCCCTGTGGGGTAATTCGTCCGCTGCATTTAACCCTTCCTATAGTTAGGAGCAGTGGGCAGCCACACAGTGCAGCGCCTGGGGACCAACTCCAGTTCTAAAGCCAGTTCCTTGGTCAGGGGTACTGGCAGGAGTGTTCCTATAATGCATGTTTTCGTGGGTGGGGGAAACCAGAGTACCCGGAGGAAACCCACGCGAACACGGGGAGAACATGCGAACTTCGAAGTTAATAGTTGCTGTGATGTTGCTAGTCGTAGTGGGGACTGGAAACGAGGGTAAGGCGCACTCACCTGCCCCCCCTTCCTACGCGTCGCCGTGCCAGGCCCACGCAGCGGCGGGGAACCGTCAGCGTGGTGAGGGAGTACCTGAAGCGCGCGTCTCCCGGCCCGCCCTCCGAGGGGCCACACCAGGGCCAGCCACCGCTTTGGTCCAACCGAGGCTGTCAAAGGAGAGCGAGGGAGGGAGGGACTGGGGGTCAGAGAGGCACCGAGAGCAGGCCACCTCAAAAACACTAAACCAACAACAGTGGGTTGGGAGGGGATACGTACAGCATAATATTGACAGCCGGCCTTCCTCCGGAACGCGAAGGGACCATCCGGATCATTCTCTTCCTCGGCTTCCGAGGATCCCGAATGAATCTGGGGGAAGAGATGAGAATGGTAAGATGTCGGGAATGCCAGTGAGGGAGGGAAAAATCGTCTCTTGGTCACCTGTGGTGTCCCTACCTGGGGGAAGGTGTCGTCGTCTGAGCTGGGGAAGTCGTATTGGTTCAGGTCCTTCGCGTTGAAGACGGAGGGCCCCGACTGCTGAGGCGCGGCAGAGGAAGGCAAGACTTTGGGCTTCTTCTTCTCGTACTTTCGCTTCGTTCTGACCACTTCGGTCTTCTCGGGCTGAAGGGAAGAGAAAGAATCATCAGAAAAATCAAACAATGCTTCCCCGTCCTCCATTACCAGATGTCGCAGAACAGGTCTCGATTGAACACCCACCACTGTCTTTTGCTAGCCAGCTTTAAAGAGCCAATTGTGTGACTACCTTTCAGTAAACTGCAACATCGAGCGCCTCGGGCAAAGACATTAATGTTTCTTCAAGGCAGCTTCCAGGTAGGGAAGCACAAGTTCAATGGCTCTGGAACAGCCAAAGTCATAATAAATACCAGCACATCACAGGGCACGACAGCAAGGGTAATCCCAACACACTACCCCCAAAAGCACAAAGCTGTACACTGCTGAAATACAAAAACACCTCTGGATGGGACGGGGTCAGTCACATAAATAGTGTGGTGACATTGCTGTGCAGGGGTGGGGGTGGGATGTGGGATGGGACAGATGGAGCGTTGTCCTCGCAGCTGTGGCAGACATAACTCATGACCCGCAGCGCTAGGCCGTTAATCAGCAGCTGCCCGGGCCCCACCTTGGCCTTGTAGTCCTTGAGATCCATGTGGTCCTGCAGTCTGAACTGAGCGCTGCTGGAGAGGGGAATGATGGGCACCGTGAAGGCCGGCTTCTCCAGAGCTCTCTGAGCCAGCACCTCTGCCATGATCTCTCCGCCGAAGTCCGCGATGCTGTACCTGCGGAGAATGAGTGAGCCTATATAAACGCTGGCACTATTGCAAAAGCCTGCTATATTACTCCATTTCTGCTGTAATCATGTGTAGGGGGACAATAAACAGCAACCAGAAAAAAAAAATTGGTCCAACTGATTTTTTTTTTTTTTTTTTTCAGGAATTACCATCAGCATTGCCAATTCTTGAAGCCAGAATAAACTTGACAGTCTGGTCGGACGCAACTGCATGGATGTGGCCCCTGAAAGCCCGCTTCTCCCTTTTTTTGCGCATTATTCGGCCAATGCCATCGCCATGGCAACCAAAATCGATAGGTGTCATAAATGAAGTATAACGCGTCCATACCAAATACGAAAGCAATTGGTCAAACATTACAGCCTGTACAGTGTCCACAAGGAAATGTGTACGAACGCGGCAGCGAAGACAAGCATAAACTCATAGAGCAGGGCTATTCAACAAGGGCTGGTGTGGGTGCAGGCTTTCGTTCCAACCCAGCACTTACCCACCTGATACTACTAATCAAGCTCTTAAGCAAAGACTCTTAGGGTTGATTAGTGGTATCAGGTGTGCAAGTGCTTGGTTGGAATGAAAGCCTGCACCCACACCGGCCCTTGCAGGATAATGTTGAATAGCCCTGCCATAGAGGATGCAATAAGAGCTTTTTCCACAGAGGGCAAATTGAAATGTCATGAATGCAAATGTTTTTTAAACCACAGGTGGCCAATGAATTGTTGTTAAGAGCAGGTAGGCGACAAAGATGGAAGCAGAAAATATAAAAAAGGGGGGGAAAACTAGAAAGTGCTTCAGTCCATGTTGACATTATGCGCCTGATCAAGCGCTGCATGTTAATGAGCTCGTTTGCCTGACATTCGTGAGCAAACAAGGTCAGCGGCAATTAATGATGCGCTCAAAGCGGAGCGAACGTGTACACCAGGGAGCATCAAATCTGGACCTCAAACCCAACTCCACACTCCATTTTTCCTCTCACAGATAATTTACTGCAGCCTGCGCTCTTCACTGGTAATGTGAAATAGGCAGGGGGTGCGGAGGGTCCTCCTGATGAGAGGACAGGTGTGATGGGGAGACGGGCAGGGTGGGGAGGGTCCTCACTCCCTCACCTCTTCTCCACCACCTCCAGCGTGAGGTGCAGCAGCTCCCTCTTGCTCTTCTCCCTCCTCTTGATCATCTCCAGGATGGTGACGGCCCGGCTCAGGTCCCGCCGCAGCTTCAGCATTTTCTCATACGACGCTTCGTCGTTCTTGCGGTTCTGGAAGAGAAGACGACTGGTTAACGCACGAGCGTACGGGGGAGCAGGAGTATGCAGATGGGAGTCCGTAGCTCCGACCATTGCGTTTTAGCAACACCCAACTCAAAAAGGTGAGCAGAGGCAAGAGTAAGGCTGGTCACCTTGTAAAATGGCCACAGGCACCCATAACTGAGCATTAATCTTTAACTTACATGCACAAGCACAATTTATTTTTTGCGGTTATTTTTAGCATCACCAATCCCCATCCGAATCTGGAAAGCCTAATCAACGGTGTACGAGTACACTCATGCTGGAATAATTCTGCTCTTTCGGCAGAGCACAGGCGGTTCACGGCTCTTCACCAAAACAGACAAGTCAGCTGCAAATTCCCCTCATTTAACGGTCACAGGCTGTTCGAACGCACAGAATCAGGGCGGAGGAACCCCAACATTCGCAGGCCAAAAAAGCAACAGACGAGAGCTTCGATGGTCATTTACGGGGGCTTCAGCATAAAACTATGCTGACCCAAATCAACACTATCCCTCCTATATCCCTGAGCAGCACAAAGCCAATTATCCTCAAGCTTTCACGCTGGCCAAAGTCAGCACCGGTGCAGCTGAATTCTATCCGAGGCCGTGAGCAGTCACCCTCGGACCGCAGGAGGCAATTATAGAGGGAGCCAACCAGCCAAATTATTATTTTAAAAGAATCACACTTGGCACAACAAATTCTCTCAACCCTAATCAGCTGAAGAGGAGACTGGCGTTTTGTTTCCTGAGTGCCTGTATGCACCAAACCAACGAGTATGCCAACTATTCATCCAGTTCAAAAAGGATGACAATACAAATATAACGCCAGTGCGAGCAGGTGCTAAGAATTTGTGCGGTGTTCATGGCGCCACAACTCCATCGGGTCGTGACCCGACAGAAACCGAAACCTGACAACTGACGTCTGCTCGGTCACTGAGCACCACTACCTCGCCTCCGCTGCTGGGGAAAGTCCCCCGGTGCTGTGATCAATGACTCCCGACCCCGGGAGGGACAAACCGTATTCACGGACCAGTGAGCCTGAGCTGACTGAAAGCAGAGCTCCCCACACGTCAGCTCAGACTGCGAGAGCATAACGCTCCACCATGCCCCAGGATCAATAACGGCACAAACACTACACTCCTCAGAGACGGCCATTTTAACCCTCCCACTGGATGAAATCCAGAGGCAATTCAAAAGTACTGCGGGAAAATGACCAACTAATATTTCAGCTTTACATGAAGTAAGGAGGCAAAATATACGATCGGAGGGAGCTTGTAGTCATTCTGCAGTAGGTAACACTATGAGTCTGGAAGCTATTACATGACTTCAGACACTTCGCCTTCGGGTAAACGGACAATAATGAAAAACAGAAATAGAATGCGTTTTTACTCGTAAAAACTAGCGTCTCCCCCCCGGCCCCATTCCCTGCCGAACCCACCGGACGGACGGACAGCAGACAGACAGGCACCGACCAAAAGGCACCACTGCAGGACCTGAGTAGGAAGTACGCAAAGTATCGTTAAGATAATGCAAACAGTTCAGGAGTTATGCTCCGGACAGAAATAGATCACATCCGGACGGACAGACAGGCACATACCAAAAAGCACCACTTCAGGACCTGAGTAGTAAGTATGCAAAGTTTTGTTAAGATCATGCAAACGGTTTTGTAGTTATGCTCCGTAAACAAAGTGGGAACGCTGACACGAACGCGAACCGAGCCAAAAAACAATGTCTGGGAGGGAGGAAGACATAACTAAGAAGAGGCACTTTTTGCCCGGTCTAGTGATTTAAGGGTTATTCTGAGAATAAGATCCTCCTACCAACCAATTAAGATGGATCTATTCAAATGCATGTGTGTTGAAGCTTAGACGAGTTTCACCAAATTGACTTTCATTCATCCTGGACGCCTGATCTGAATGAGCCCGCACCAGGAGAGGACGACTGGCGAGAGGTTTGACGGTGTCGGGCGTGCAGTTTGACGTCAGGAGAGCTCACCTTGCGCGTCTGCATCTTCTCGGTCCTGCGGCGGAAGGCCACGTAGGGGTCATTGGTGCTGGAGCCGTCACGCTTCTCCTGCTTGACGGTGGGGATGAGGGAGGCGCTCTTGCAGCTTTTCCTTTTGCGGGTCCAGTAGTCGAACACCTCGCCGATCAGCTCGTCATCCTCTTTCAGCAGCAGCTTGGCCTCCTGCAGGGTCACCAGCTGACAGAGCCAGAGAGAGAGGGGGAGGGAGAGAGGTCAGATCGAATAGAGTAAGACCAAGAGACGGCAAAAGAGTCAGAGGGGGACAGGGGGAGACAGATGGAAAGAGTGACTACAGTGCACTGAAGTAACCACAGAACTGATGTGCAATTGAAAGGTACAGTACAGCATATGGGCCACTCCAAGAACACTTATAGATAAGGGTCACACACTCCAGGTACACAGACATTCACAGGCACATAACAGGCCAGTGCCTCAGAAAAGGGACATTTATCCTTTCAGTAAACCGCAACAGCGCCGCAAGCGCAATCTTAAAGGTCCGCTATTATGCCACCAGGTGCACAGCTAATTAGCCATTGCGAGCCAGTTCAAAATCTCCCCTTCCTGACACCACAAAGGGGGAGTGACCACCCAGAATAATGAAATCTGATCAACTGCTGTTGCTGAATGTGATTATTTCTTCTTGCCCCGGTTGGTTACTTCCCCATGTGATGTCAGAAGGGGAAAGATTGCTTGTAATAACTAATTGACTGTGCACCTGGTGACATAATAGTGGACCTTTAAATCCGACACACTGCACACTCACATACAGGGCAGAAGCACCAAAGTGGTAAAGCCTGGAGTGGCCCTGCGAGTGATGAAATGAGCGCTCTGCACACCCAGGTACGGCTCCAGAGGCAGCGGGGACGGAGATGAACAGAGAGCTGATCGAGGGGATGAAGAGTGCTCGACAGCGCTGATTACCTGCTGACCGCTGCCCTTCTCTAAACGGTCCATCATCTCCTCGAACTGCAGGGGTGTGATCTCCAGCTTCTTCCTCAGCTTGCTGATGAAGGTCTCGTCCTCCGTGTCCAGGTCGTAGTCCGGCTGCTCCGTGTCCAGGCTGAAGGCTGGGGAGGGGGAAAGGGAGAGAGAGGGCACAGGTCAGACCAATCACAATCAGGAGGTCAAAACCAAGTACGTAGAATGAATGGAGCACCCAATGTCAAAGGTACAGAAGGAGAGAATGTACTCAATAGCTTTGAGCATGCGGGCCAACACAGAGCCCTCTTTTCATAAATCTTGCACACTTCGATTTCAGCGCAACAAGGAAAAATTATTTCAGCACAAAAACGCAACCCAAGATTTTTCAACACGAAGAATTTTAAATTAAACACAAGCCATAAGGCAGTACGATGACCTTATCAGCAACACCACAGTTTTCACAGTAGTTCACTCACGCAAATGAGGTCAAAACGTCCAAGTGAAATACAGTATAATATGCAAAAAAAAAAAAAAAGTGCACAAATTCCATTTAAAGCTGAGTAAAACGAATTCCAATATAGTTAAATACCTCATTTTGATAAATTTCAAGAAAAAAAAATGAATTACCTTATGAAGTTTCAACCATTTCTCTTTGAAGACAAATGCAAATTCAACAACCTTTATCAGGGAGACCGTAAGAAAGCAATGAAAGAGCAATTTATGGGTAAACAACTGACAGGATTTCAGGTTAAGAGGTGAAGCAGATCAATGATGCATCCAAATCCAGCCCTACTAGTGACAAACTAATGGGCCAGGTCACGCGGTAACGGAGTTACAAAATTGGTGTATTTTGTATCATAGCTCCCAAACTAAGATAGTTACAATTTAAATGGCTTTTTGTAGGTCCTCGCTAGCACTTCAAAAAACAAAATAGCTCATTTTGGTCATTTGATTTATTTTGGGTGAAAACAGCAAAAAACTGGTCGGTAACTGAGTTGTAACATTACCGCGTGACCTGGCCCTAAAATATTTTTCATTTCACAAGACATCGACTGCTTCAATATCTGTGCTCAGTGTGAGCAGCTTGAATGAACCACACAAAAGGCTCACACCAGCACACCTCATTGTGACCTCCTCCAACAGGGCCAATACTGAGCCAAAAATTAGAGCACTGAGGCAACACCGCGATTCCGCACACATTTCTCACCAAACAATGCCTTCAGGCAGATTCATAACATAATCTGTTTCACAAATTATATTAACACATGACAGTACAGAGTCTGAATGTACTTTAACCCTTAGAAAGCCAAATCCACCTTCGGTTGCTCAATGATGTAAGAAATCAAAATCAAAGCTGTTGAAAACCTATCATGTGGCGACTGGTTTGCTCTTTTAAACAAGTTGCCACATGACAGGTTTTCGACTGTACAAGGTGATTAAATGTGTATTCTTTTTTAAATTTACTTCAGTGCTCTAAGGGTTGTTAATAAGGATTAAGTGGAGGATTATCTCAAGCATAGTCCTCATTCCCAGGCGCATGTAACATGATGCCTTTCTAGGGATACAATGACAGCACAAAGCCTGGCCGCCGGGCAAATGCAGCATCAGCAGTGAGGATGTTCACCGTTGCATCCTGAGAGATGGACAGTGATGTTGCTCGGTACGCGTCCTGCGTCCCTGACGCATTAAAATCTGAGAGGACGCAGTCAGTGGCGTAGCTAGAGGGTGGGCCAAGACATGTCACTTTACGACAATAATTAGTCCTGGCTAGTTCTCAATCATTTTCCTTTATTGACGCGTTTTCCAGTTCTCGTAATTTGCAACTGAAGACACGGTTTCTCTCCATATGCGATCTAACAGCGATTAAATCATGGGCTAAATTAGGGCTGCACGATAAACGGAATCGCGGTTATCGCAAGCGCAATAAAAGTAACTGCCACGATGAGGCAGACAGACAGGCTTGCCTATTACCTTTTCTACGACACTTACCTAATGCGGTCATTTGAAATGCTTCCGGGAAGAAAACTGATTTGAAGTCCGCTAATTACCAGCGAGGTTCGACCGCCTCCTTCACCTTGGCATAATTATCTTACCTTAAATCAATTCCCGTGTACTTTGCCTAACTTGCAATCAAGCCATTTATGCAGCCAACTGACTGATCAAAGCCAAAATATGGCCAATAATGATTAAGAAGAGATAATGAGAAGCAGACGGACCTAACCAGGCTGCCGTGTTAGATTGAAAGAATGTTAATAATCTTAATAGCAGACCTCTAAATTCCACCTCTCGTAGAATTTTTACATATTATTAAAAAGATTTCTTAAGAATAAACCATTTCAAGATGGCCTTGGTTTTTAAGCATTTCAAAACACACAGAAAGTGGATAACATTTTGTGAAGCATCTAGAGCGTGAAAGAGAGAAATTATTTTCGCATTGCACGCCATAGACAAATACAGCGCAGACTTGGCAAACAAGTTCAGGCGAATCTGTGCCGTAAATTTCTTGCATTTTTTATATGATAATTGAACAAGATTAATTAAAAAAAAAAAATTCATAGCTCTTGATTTGGTGACTTTTGAGCGTCTAATAGCCAACAGTGAAGGTGGAAAACATTTTGTTAAAGCGTATCGAACGTCACATGTAAATTGTTAATGCATTTGCACGCAGCGCAGTCGAATGTAAAACTAGAAATAATCGAGCAAACAAAATTCAGGCAAATCTGTCATGTTTCACGGTCATTTAAATTTAAAAATGTAATAAACACAACATATTCAAATAAATCAGACTGTCTACCAATTTAAATCGTTAATTGAGTGAATCAACTGTTTGATTGCAAATTGAGCAAAGCAAGTGGGAAGGGGGTGGGAGCAATTGTCGGGTAGAGAATGATGATTTTGCAGACCTTAACTTTGCTTTGTTCAGCACGTAATTTACCTGAATGTGTTTGCGGGACAATTTCTAGTTTTACGTTTGAATCGCTGCTTATGCTAATGCAATTACAATTTCTACAAGTCACGTTCGATACGCTTAAACAAAATGTTTTCCACCTTTACTTTAGGCTATTTAGACGCTCGAAAGCAACCAAAATAAACAGCCATTAATTACTTTATTTGAAATCTTGTTCAATTATCAAATAAAAAAATTATCTAAATTTGCGTTTGCCTGAATGTGTTTGCTAAGTCTTCGCTGCATTTGTCTATTGCGTGCAATGCGAAAATAATTTCTCTCACTTTCACGTTCGATATGCTTTACAAAATTTTTCCACTTCATATACATTTTGAAACGCTTAAAAACCAAGGCCATCTTAAAATGGTTTATTTTTTAAGAAATCTGTATAATGATGTGTAAAAATTCTACGAGAGGTGGAATTCAGAGGTCTGCTGTCTATTCAGATTACTGACATTCTTTCAATCTAACACAGCAGCCTGGTTAGGTCTGTCTGCTTCTAATTATCTCTTCTTAATCATTATTGGCCACATTTTGGTTTTGATCAGTCAGTTGGCTGAATGCCTAACTTGCGATCAAGCCGTTTAAAGTACACGGGAATTGATTTAAGGTAAGCTAATTATGCCAAGGTGAAGGAGGCTGTCCAACCTCGCTGGTAATTAGCGGACTTCAAATCACAGTTTTCTTCCCGGAAGCATTTCAAATGACCGCATTAGGTAAGTGTCATAGAAAAGGTAATAAGCAAGCACGTCTGTCTGCCTCATAGTGGCAGTTACTTTTATTGCGCTTGCGATAACCGCGATTCCGTATATCGTGCAGCCCTAGGCTAAATTCAGTACAGCTGCAAAACAAGAACAGAGAGTTGGGTTGCACAAAACATCCGTTTAAAACAATTATTAGTCCTCACCTGTTCTCAGTCATTTTCATAACAGAAGGTTCACTCCGAGAGCACTCCACACTTAACGGGTGCTGCTTGTTCTCCCCGATTAGGTAAGATGACAATCAGATGACAATCATTCATCTGGACGCGTATTTACTGTATTTAAATCAACGTTATACAAAATTGCTTAACTGTCGACTCTCACGCAAATAGCTGGAGCCACACGCTTTTTATAGCCTATTGAACTGCCGAAAGCATTTTTTTTTTTTTTTTTTTTTTTTTAAATCAACCCACACAAAACCGAGAGTGAAAGTCGCGTTTCATTGGAACACGGACCAGTTCAATCAACGCAAAGCATCGGCCTATATTAGTAGTTAATATATTAATATTAATATAAAAAGTAAATTATTTTTCTGCACTGAATTTAGCCCATGATTTCATCGTTGTTAAATCGCATATGGAGAGAAACCGTGTCTTCAGTTGCCAATTACGATAATCGGAAAAAGCGTCAATAAAGGAAAATGACTGAGAACTAGCGAGGACTAATTGCTGTCATAAAGGGACGTGTCTTTGCCCACCCTCTAGCTACGCCACTGAATGAGTCCTTTCAGATTTTAATGCGTCAGGGACGCAGGACGCGTACCTAGCAACATCACTGGATGGATGAAAGAAAGATGCGCCGCACCGCATGTTATTTTGCCACATGAAATTTAAATGGTTTAAAAAAGTAATCCTCATTGAAATTTATTTTTCTGAGTCTAAACTAGAAGTACAAGCAACTCTTCAAATTTAATTCCAAACCAGCCTGGGTTTTGGCATTTTGCTTGAAAACTGTGTGGCTGCAGTCTAGCATCTGCAGGTTGAATTTGAGGCTTTTTTTTTTTTTTTTTTTTTAATTTCTACAATAACAGTATCAAAATGTTGAGCGCTCAAGTTATACAGCAGCAACTTGACAAATCTTTATTTTCATATTGACAGTACATTTCAATTTTCATAGGTCATTTTATACTGAAAAGTACCGTGTAAAAAATTAATTAAAAAGACATTTTGGCCACATTGCCAAACGCCCCATCATAAGGCATGTATTAAAATGAAGAGCAATGTTTCTCGCGGAAGCAGAAAAACTACTCCTCCACATGCACCTGGCCGCTGCTCTACACTATAGCAGCCATGAATTAAGCAATGGGCAGGCTGCCATGCACCACTTTAAGCTGGTATGCCAAGCATGCGCTGTTACATCCAGTGCCAAGCCCAAGCCTTCAAATAGAAATGAAATTTCAGCGCTCCATAAAGATGTTGACAGGATTATGGGTGACTGAAAGGGATACTGACAGAAGGCACGCAGAACAAAAACCGACTCGATTGACAGTTCAGTTTAACCTGCTTCAAGCTTGTAGTAACAGGAGACATACATAACACTAAACTCCTGCAGCAGAGGAAACGAGTCTCCCATACATCAAGAACTTCTCACAATATGACAAACTTTCTGACAAGGAAGTACAGCACAGCTGAATTCATAAGGCCACGCCATCATAGAGAAATTCCCAGCAAACTGATGAAGTTCCCATGGTGTGTTCTGAACATAACATGCACACTATGTAACAACAAGGTTGTGAGAATGAGTCATGATGACTGAGCAGGAAGCCCTCCTTTCCTTGAGCCTTCTCATTAAAAAAAAGTGCCACGGGCACTGTAGCTCACCTGATTGTTTATACTTGTACAGGCTGTGAAATAACGCCATGAACAAACTTTGGTGTCCTCATGGGCAGGAACATGTGTGTCAAGTTTCAGCTTTATAGGCCCAGTGGTTTCGGATAAGATGATGTTTTTAGTAAACACCTTTGAAAGTGGGCGTGGCCAAAGTGCTGAGGTCAAATCAAGGTCAAATTTCAAAATGTCACAAAAACCATCAAATATGTTTTAGGGCTTGCATCCATCTACCCATGTAACAAATATTAGCTTAATCGCTTCATATGTGCCAAGTTTCAGCTTTGTTGGACCAGTGGTTCTGGAGGTGGTGATGTTTACGGACGCTGATGACGACTACAATGACAATGGGCAGATGGGCCATGACAAAAGCCCACCAGACCTTCAGTCCAGGTGAGCAAAAAAAAGGAATAAAGTGATGCACAGGTCCTAAGCCAGGGTGACTGCCAGCGATAAAGGGGCTCATACAACAATGCTTGCACCACGTTATAGTGGAAATGCCCATTTCAACAGTCAAGTTGACTGCTGATTCAGCCAATAGTGAGGGCGTTAGAACTGGGGTGTACAAACCTGTTACTGCCATAGGCTTACATGCAACAGGGGTACAAAATTGACTTTTCTGCCCACTAGCCAAATGGTGAGTCAATATTCAAATTTTACCAGCCATCTGATTGATAACTACTGTTTCTTTGACTGGTGAGTGAAGCAAATCTACCAGCCAGTGCCAATTAGAATATTTGACAAGCATTAGATAGGTGGCTGGAGCCAATTTACAGCCCAGCATGCAACTACTCAATTTCTTCACCACACAAACAAAATGAACAGAAATACAATTAAGCAACAAACAGCGGCACCCAAATACAATCCAATTAAGACTCAACCATCTATCACAATGACCCAGGGGCTCTGCTGCAGCATCCATTTCTCTCAGACTGGCCAATGAAAGTGTACCAGCAAGGAAAACTACTGCACCAGAATTACCATCTAAGCTGAGACCGTCCATTCCTCGAAGACCCGAACAGCAGCACATTCACTTCAGAAATGCGGTCTATAACCACAGCAAATTCCATTCAATACTTTGGTCAGTAACTGTAGCACACTCACTTCACACCTGGTCGGTAGCTGCAGCAGAATCATTTTAAAACTGGTCAGTGGCTGCAGCACAGTCACTTTAAAACCGGTCAGTAACTGCAGTGAAGTCATTTTAAAACTGTGGTCAATAACTGCATCACACTCACTTTAAAATGCAGTCAGTAACCGCAGCATACTCACTTTACAACTGGTCAGTCGTGGGGGCACACTCACTTTATAACCGTGGTCAGTACCGTGGCGCACTCGCCAATACTGAGTTCGGTAACCAGCACACTCATTTCAACAATGTGGTCAGTGACTGTAGCACATTCACTTTAAACCCAGTGAATAACAGCAGGAATAACAGCAGCACACACGCTTTACAACTGGTCAGTAACTGAAAACCAACATCATGGCTCCTGTTTTGTGGCCTCACATGAGCCTAGTTCATCAGTTCTTATTCAGCAACTGTCTAGCTGTGAGTTTTCCCAGCACTTATGAAACTACAGTATGGCTTTTCAAGAGTCAATGTGTTATACCACAATCAACCAATTCAATGATTAAGAGTCACTTCTCTACACATTTTGGACCCATCAAACTTCTCCAGTCATGCAACCAAATTAATTGATAGAACCTTACTGTAGGGATCATCTCATGTACAGTGGTTAAAGCAAGAAAGCTCCCCAAGCCTGAGGGCTTTCTGGGCTCTGAGTCTTGCTTGCAGGCAAGCCAAACCCCCAAAACTGAACTATCGCAAACAGTCGTAAAGAATGTCAATTAAATTTAATATGAAATAATAAAGATGACAAATTTTAAAGAGCCTGCATTTTCTGAGCAAGAAGGAAATGGATGCATGCTGAACAAAGAATGGTCAAGATACATATAATTTCTAAAATAAATATTTCTAAAATATTAATGCAAAATACATTTTGAACATGCAACACAAGACATTATAAATGCATTTGCCTTGCATAATGATTTACATTCAAAACAATTTTGCACACTGCCTGTCCAAAAAAAAGTTTAGTTTTGGATTTAAAGCAGCACTATGTAGTTTTTTCACTCTCAAATATATATTCCCAAGATCATTCTGGTGATACATCAACTCACAATAGGTTGAATGACACCTTTGTCAGGGCTCGATCGCGCCTGCATCGTCTTCACTGGCACTATGTAACTTTGGGTTTCAGGTAGGAACCCAGGCCACCCAGGCCCAAAAAGAACTACAAATTAACTTACTGCTTTACGGCATTGTGGGAACGACTTGTATTTCGTGGCCACAAAATACAAGTCGTTCCTAACGTAGCTATTTTGTGGCCACGAAATACAAGTCGTTCCCAATTTAGTTAATTTCGTGGCCCACGACATATAACTTCGTTCCCTCAATTTCGTTTAATTTAAATTGAGGGAACGACTTGTATTCGTGGCCATCGAAAAGCTAAATCGTGGGAATGACTTGTAACTTCGTGGCCCACTTAAATAGCTAAATTGTGGGAACGACTTGTATGTCGTGGGCCACAAAATAGCTACTTTGTGGGAGCGACTTGTATTTTGTGGCCACGAAATGACAAAGTTGTGGGAACGAGATAATTAAATCGAGGGAATGACTTATATCTCGTGCCCACGTCTTATATTTTTTTCGTGTCATTGCACTTCCCGGGCTCCGTAAATAAGAGCCAGGACTAGGATCAAAATTGGACCGGCTTTCACTCGCTGGCGAGAGCTGAAAGAGGAGGAAGGATGTCCGACCGATGGCGACCTGGCGTTGTTGTTTTACACAAGCAAGTTCAAATTGTTAACTTAATCCTTCATTCTAGATTTAGTTCTAATGCATTTGAACTTGCTTTGTGTCAGGCTGTGTCATTGAAATCACCTAGTATCCCATTTATACTCAGTCAAATAATCGTCTACACCGATTTACCTATCTAGAAGGCATCTGACATGCTAGCCAGTGGTCATGCTATCGCTAGCTGGCAAACATTGCTAAACCAGTCGCCAGTCGAAATGTTTGATCATAAACGTGTACTTCACTCCTATATAGAGTACTAAAGGTAGAAGATTTGTCGTGTTTTATTTCGGAAGGATAAGGTAATGATCTGAGTTAGCATGTACTCATGTCCTTTCAGGGATTTTCTGCCAATTCCCTGCCACCCTCTTGTTTTATTGCACAAGCTAATTGGTTCTGTGCATGACAATTTTGTGGTCGAATTCTACATAGGGACTGGCTATTCGAACAGCGACTGTGCATGTAAGCGACATCCAGTCACTTCTTAGCAGAGCAAAAATGAATTGATGCCCGTTAGGGCTAGGATTAGTAGCAGCTGTGCATGTAAGCGACGCCAACTTGCTCACTTGCAGAGCACTGTGGAGCAGATAACTATAATGATAACCATAACGATTTGAGCATCAACACTAATGAACGATATCGTTGTGTAAACATTGATGTCGTGCGTTCCAGCTGTGCCAGAGCCCTTTTTTCTCTGCAATGTCATCTGCCGTGTTGAATGAATGCAAAGCCCTGTAAATTCCGATGGATTTCGATTGGCAGTCAGTTGGTGCGTAAAATTGCTCTGAAAGTGACCGTAACGATATCGTTTGCCATTAACATCGCTGTTATAGTTGTAGTGTGGACTTCGCCATCTACGTGAGAGAAACAGATTTTTAAGTCTCCCTTACCTGGTCTGAAGACATGGTTGATCAGATCGCACATTTCATGTCCTGCTTCAGAAAGTTCGCTGGTGTCGCTGGCTTGTCAACAAATGCACATGCAGACAGATTTTACGGCAGTTGTTACAGACAATACTGTTTATCAAGTGCAGGGGGACAACGCGAGCGAATCCGGCGAAAACTACATAGTGCTGCTTTAAATAAGCAAAATACTCAAAAGCCTATCATATGTTTCAGCTGGCAATAATTCTTTTAATCCTGACTGTTTCAGTACCAACTTATCATTTCTTAAACAACCATGTCGAAAGAGGCATCTCAGGTTCGCTGAAAAGAGGTGACTGTGTTTCAAGAGGGGCATATTATTGGCCAGCAGCCAGAAAAGGAAACAGCCGAGGATACTGCTGAAACCACCGGAATTGGGTCAGGAACTCTCCAACAGTTTATTAAAACATAGGAGGATAGTGGTGAACTGTCAACTGTCAATAAATAGGTGGGAGAAAAAAAATCATGAATGACCCTGATCAGAGATCACTACAATGCTCAGTGAAGTGCTTTTCTTACAAACCCATTTCCAGAAAAGTTGGGACGCCATGCAAAATGTAAACAGAAACAGAATACAATGATTTGCACATCACTTAAACCCTACATTTAATGGAAAATGGTTCAAAGACAATATACCAAAAGTTGAAACAGAATTTTTTTTTTTTAAAGAAATATTTGATCATTTTGAATTTGATGCCAGCAACATGTTTCAGAACAGTTGGGATGGAGCAACAAAAGATTGGAAAGGTTTTATAATGCTAAAAACATAACGCGTTGCTGAATACCCCTCGGCCTGTGCAAGATTTCCTGCCTCAAGGTCACAGCGCTAAGGTCAAAGGTGAAATCCAGCATAAAACGAGACATTGCAAATCTGTGTCTTAGTGAGTTACCGTACCAAATTTGGTGAAGCTGCGGTCAGTAGTTGCCGAGTACTGACCCGTAGAAGATTTCCTGCCTCGAGGTCACAGCGCTAAGGTCAAAGGTCAAATCCAGCAAAAAACCTGACGATGCACATCTGTGTCACAGTAAGTTACCATACCAAATTTGGTGAAGCTGCCATCAATAGTTTCTGAGTACTGGGCCGGACAAGATTTCCACGATCAAGGTCACAGCGCTAAGGTCAAAGGTCAAATCCAGCAAAAACACCTGACGTTACACATCTATGGGTCATAGAGTGTTACAATACCAAATTTGGTGAAGCTGCGATTATTAGTTGCGGAGTTCTGACCCTAACAAGATTTCCAGGGTCAAGGTCACAGCGCTAAGGTCAAAGGTCAAATCCATCCAAAAACCTGACGTTGCACAGCTATGTGTCAACGTGAATTACCATACCAAATTTGACGAAGCTGCGATCAATAGTTACTGAGTACTGGGCTGGACAAGATATCCACGATCAAGGTCACAGCGCTAAGGTCAAAGGTCAAATCCAGCAAAAACACCTGACGCTGCACATCTATGGGTCATAGCGAGTTACAATGCCAAATTTGGTGAAGCTGCGATTATTAGTTGCGGGGTACCGACCCGGACAAGATTTCCAGGGTCAAGTACCCAGGGTTATCGTTTTATTTTCAATTTAGAGTTGAAATAATTTGCCAATCAGTTCAGTCTGTTTTTCTTTACATTTTACACAACTACTCAACTTTTCTGGAAACAAGGTTGCAAAAAATTACCAGTACAACTCATAGCTATGTTTAATTATGAAGGGAAGAGCATTTCCACATGCACGATGCTATCAGAACTTAGAGCATTGGGACTAAACAGCTGCGAGGCCACAAGAAAGCCAGTTTGTTAGTGAGGCCATTTTGGGAAAAAATTTCTTCAATTGGCAAGGGAGCATAAAGATTGGACCGAGGAGCAATGGACACCTCAGGGTAAAAAAGGAAGCCCATGAAGCCATGCACCCATCAAGCATAGTACCCGCAGTGCAAACCTCTGGAGGCAGGCTTATGATTCAGGGTTGCTTCACTTGGTCAGGTCTAGGGTCAGCACTATTCTGCAGCAATAAAATGAATTAAGCAGACTACCTGAATATACTGAATGACCAAAAACCCATCAATGGACTTTATAATCCCTGATTGCACTGTCATCCTGGGCTATGCCTATGCAAAGATTCACTGGGCTCACATTGTGAAAGAGCGGTTTCACAATGCGGTAACTGGCGACCAGAGAGACCGGACCTTAACCAACTGAAAGTCTTTGGGATGTGCTGGAGACGGCTTAACAGAGTGGTTTGACTCGCCTATTGTCAATACATATCTTGGCCAAAAATGAATGCAAATCTGGTTGGGGTCGCATGTCATGAGGTGGGCCACAGAAGTGTGACAAGGTCAAAATGGTCCATTTTTCAATACTCCTACTGCATATTACATACCTTCAGCCCAATCAAAAACAGCAAACAGAAATTTATTATCTCATTCCGTTCTAATGTTATTGAGAGTAACATGTATTTAACAGGTAAATGCATTGAAAGCCGCTACTAAAAGTCCGTTTTTCTCGGAATGGACCCTTTTTACAAAAACTAGTGTTATTTGGTTAATATTCATTCAAATTCACCCAGGTTTGTTTTATTTTGTAGATAACATCCAGTTCATAAAAGATACACTGCCTTACCCTGGAGTAATAGAACATTATAACCATAATCTAGCTGCTTCTCGGCTGCCACCGCTCCACCACCGCTCCGATCCACCCAGTTATTGCTTTTCTAAAAAGGCCGCTGAACCAGAAGTATCCCACCAAATCAAACAAAGTTGGTGGCAAATGAAAGAGAACTTCAACAGCTACAATTTGATACCAAAATTACAATAAAAGACCTATGAATCTTAGAGAAAATACATTTTGAATAAGCAGTTTCTTGGCAGAGTGTCACAGATCCACCATTTTTGAGTGCCCACCCTCATGGCATGCGACCTTGGATATAAATCTTGTAACATTGTATAAGATTGTTGAAATGATTCCACAACGTACATCTGCACTGTCATCAAAGCCAATGGTGGCCCAACAAAATATTAGTGTGCAACTTTTTTTTTTGGATGGGCAGTGTATTTACTACCAAACATGTCACACATATTTTAGAGTACATGAAGTGACTCCTGTCACAATCCGTATGCTGGCATGGAGAGCACTTGCGATCTGCATGGAAGAAGTGTAGTGAAATGCATGGCCACTTTCTGTGACCTGGGAAACTGAGTGCTGGTAGAATCTGCAAATAACTGCACAGACAGCCACAATGAGGAAACAGTGGTACATTCAGGAGTGAAAAATCGCACTTTGAAAAGCTGACCAGTGCAGCAGCCCCTGCCACCCCTCACAGTCAAAGCCTATCCCCTCATGTTCATAATATTTAGGATTCAACATTGCAGTACGTCACCCAATAACATCTGAATAATAGCTTAACGTGAGCCCTACACAGCCACAGGGTTTCCCCATCACATGGCCAAACAACAACCATCAGGATAAGGTACCCCCCTCCCCCGCCCCCAAAAAAACCCCCCACTAAACCAGGGGTGGCCAACCCTGGTCCTGTAGAGCCACAGTGTCTGCTGGTTTTTAGTGTTACTCAGCACTTAATTGATGAATTAAAGCAGTTGATTACACACTTCACTTATCTCACCTGGTGCCTTAGGTTTAAATCGGGTGGAGAAAACCAAACTCAGCACACCCTCTGGCTCTACAGGACCAGCGTTATCCACCCCTGCTCTATAAACTTTTATCTGTACTCTCTACTTCTACTTTGTCTGCATTACAACTACGCTTAATACCCAACCACATTGACAAATCTTGGTTAACACGTAGATTGCTGTCACAACCTGCAAGTCTGCTTAATTGGCTCTAGGAGTCTTGTGGGGTTGTTCCTGCTAATAGCTTGATTGGCTCATTATTACCAAATTAAACCTGAGACACCAGGTGAGATCAGTTAAGTGAGTAATCAACTACTTTAACCCATTAAGACCTAGGACACCTCATGATGCACTTCATTCACATTTCTTAAAAATTATATATATGGGTGATTTTTTCAATAGGGGCACAACAGTGAAAATTCATGTCCGGGCCTGTAAATTTTTAGTAGGTTAGTGCTTGGAAAAAAAATATTCGCCAAGTTATAAAGCAGGTTAAGTCCCAAAAAACTCCAAAATATTAGATCTGAATTTCATCAATTTTTTTTGTACTGCAGCATTGAACGTAGGTTTTGCTTTGATTCAACAATGTCCCAAATCAGGGTGGATTCATTGTTAGGCACATATTTAAGTATATTTCCCTTAACCGCAACCCGAGGAACAGTTGTCTTAACCAGTATTGTCAGGTTTATTAATTCCAAAACATAACGCGTTGCTGAATACCCCTCGGCCCGTACAAGGTGACGGCGCTAAGGTGAAAGGTGAAATCCAGCAAAAAACCTGACGTTGCACATCTATGTGTCACAGTGAGTTACCATACCAAATTTGGTGAAGCTGCAATAATTAGTTGTCGAGTACTGACCCGGACAAGATTTCCAGGGTGAAGGTCACAGAGCTAAGGTCAAAGGTCAAATCCAGCAAAAAAACCTGATGTTGCACATCTATAGGTCATAGTGAGTTACCATACCAAATTTGGTGAAGCCACACGATAATTATAATTTGCGAATACTGACCCGGACAAGATTTCCAGGGTCAAGGCCACAGACAAAGTTCACTCAAGGTCAAATCCAGCAAAAAACCTGACGTTGCACATCTATGGGTCATCGTGAGTTACCACACCAAATTTGGTGAAGCTGCGATAATTAGTTGTCGAGTACTGACCCGGACAAGATTTCCAGGGTCAAGGTCACAGAGCTAAGGTCAAAGGTCAAATCCAGCAAAAACACCTGATGTTGCACATCTATAGGTCATAGTGAGTTACTATACCAAATTTGGTGAAGCTGCGATAATTAGTTGCCGAATACTGACCCGGACAAGATTTCCAGGGTCAAGGCCACAGCACTAAGGTCAAAGGTCAAATCCAGCAAAAAACCTGACGTTGCACATCTATGGGTCATAGTGAGTTACCACACCAAATTTGGTGAAGCTGCGATAATTAGTTGCACATCTATGGGTCGAGTGAGTTACCACACACCAAATTTGGTGAAGCCCGCGATAATTAGTTGCCGAGTACTGACCCGGACAAGATTTCCAGGGTCAAGGTCACAGAGCTAAGGTCAAAGGTCAAATCCAGCAAAAAACCTGACGTTGCCCATCTATGGGTCAGTGAGTTACCATACCAAATTTGGTGAAGCTGCGATCATTAGTTGCTGAGTACTGGCCCATACAAAGTCATGGACGGACGACAGACGAACGACAGACACGCATGTGACGACAATACCCCTCCGGCCGAAGTCGGCCGAGGGGTAAAAGCCAACTATCATTATCCTCCCAAGAGTCTGAAAAAAATCCATTTTTGTTGGTGTGCTGGAAAATCCACTCCACTCCGTTACCACCTAATGTAGTGGCTCCCCTTGGCTGAAGACAGGGAAACCAGCAGATTTGGTCCTTGCTGAAAAACATTTATGTAACCCCCTTTCCTGTGACAGTAAGCACATGGTGAAGTGGCCAGCATTTTCTCTGTATTCTCATTTATAACTGAAGTTGGGGAAGTAAGTTTTTTCATTTACACTCCGTTACTTGTAGCCATTTCCATGGAAACCTAGGAGCAACTTTAAGTGACTTTTTAAAGAAGTAAAGGAGGATCTTAGGGACATCAATGGGAATCATCAAGTTCTGCCTCACTGCATGGTGGCTATAACCTATTAACTTGAAAAACACTCCACTCCGTTACTTTCACTCCGTTACCATTTATAGTAACGGAGTGGAGTTAATTGGTAACCAAGTGAAAAAAATTGGTTCCCTTTACATTTGGACAAGGACAAAACCTGCAGTACATTCCTCACTATACTTCTGGGTCTGTCCAAGCAAAAGGGTAGGTTTGCATACCTAACTTCCAACCTCATTTTTTCTGAATGGGTGGGTCAGATGCATAATTTAAGCTGATAGGTATTTAGTACACATCCCAGAGCGATAACATAACTTTATGCCCCTCACATAAACCACTGAAAAGTTCTCATTTAATATGTCAATTTAGGGGCAATTTTTTAATTTTTGTGACATTCTTAAGTACGTCAAAAGAGAAGCCTTATTAGCACCTTAAGGGCATTCCTTTCATATTAACTTTATTTTCTACTTGAAGATTCAAATTTAGGTGTAAGCAGAAAAAAATTGATGTTTTTTTGGGGGGTTCCGTATGTGATGCTGTTCCGTCCATCAGCTACCCCATACACATTCTAAACAAATATCATAAAATGAACACTTTGAAAGTAATTTTTCTGTTTTGAGCTTGAGAACTATTCATCTCCTCGCAACATAAGTGGTGTGACGGTTTGTTTCTTGCGTAGTTAAAGAGAAACACGTCTTATTTCAGCCACCCGGAATTCCGTCAATCACATTACGTGACCGGCATTTTTGGATGCTCCTCTATTCAAAACGCCTGCCAGCAATAGAACAAATTCATTAGCATTGAAATTGTGATCATTTCACTTTTTGAAACCATGTCTATTCGCGAGCAAGTTGTCACCTTTGAGAGAAGTTAAGTCAAGGTTTACGGTTATCATAAATTGTTACAGGTTCAATCAAAATCCATGTTTACTGGGGTACCAGTTCTATCAAGTTGGATGTTCTGTGAAGTTTGAAGTTGCTGTTTTTTAACGTTACAAGCATTTCTCTTTTGTTATGGTTCTATGGAATAGACATTTCTGTACTGTGTTTGTTTTTTTTAAGCTAACATAGCTGAGGTACACTCAGGAATGACACTTGGAAAAGTTTGGGACATGTAGGGCCTACACTACACTTTGCTGGAATTTCAGTAACTCCTTCCAGTGACGTCATCATTTGTCAGCTGTCTGCCGAGTTGATCACATCGGACAGACCGAATACAATTTCCTAAGTTTTGTTCTGTTGATTTTTATTAGTACATTTTCTCAGGTTTATCGCAATTCTAAGGACTAAACTTTCTGTAACGGTTTGTCACGATCTGCTGCTGTTTGTAAAATAAAATACTGTTTACATTATATTTGGATTTATTACCTTATTACATGTACGCTTGGGTACAGTTCAATGACCAGGCAAAGTCAATGTAGCGTTACAAACATTTCAAATGCAACAATTTCCACTCTGTTACCAGCATATTTCACTCCGTTACTAAATTCCTCTGCTCTGTTATGAAGGCCATGCTAGACGTAATTACTGTGTGTCTCCAACATTACGAATGACTGAGTATCTTCAACAGAAGTGACAGAACCATAAAAGATCTGTTTGGATATGGTTACATGTGCATATCATTGTACTTTCAGTTTTGTCTGAAAAAGTAACGGAGTGGAAAGGCCATGTAAATAAAAATTGCCCATCGTGAAAACAGGAAAAATCCAGCTCTGCTGGTATACTGGTTGTAAACAAAAGGCCCACCCTGTCTACCAGAGTTTATTCAGTTAGATTCTGCAACCTTTTTAATCAGTCATTTGTGATGTCCTAGTTGTGCCTGTATTGAAAAAAAAAAATCACCCATATATATATTCATGTCCCTTCCGTTTTTAAAGCGAGTGCAATGCAGACGTCGCATCAGGTCTTAATGGGTTAATCCATCAATCGAGTGCTGAGTAACACCAAAAGTCAGCAGACACTGCGGCTCTCCAGGACCACAGTTGGCCACCCCTGCACTAAACTTGTCATTTCCTATCTGCAGCAACTAGTAGATATTTTAGTGCTGATGAATAAAGCCTGATTGCTTAGTTAAAAAAAAAAAAAAAAAAAAAACAAACAAACCACTGTTGCCATGGAAACCAGAAGTTAATGTGCGGATTCTCATTCAATGAACTGTACCTCCAGCAAGATACCACATGACAAAATTCAACAAAATCAAATTTTTTTTTTTTGGACCTTTCATATTTTTGACCGAATCCCTCTGATATTGAACCCTACTGCTGAGGGAAAGGTGCCTTCCACACCACAGTACTGCATCAAAGCATGCAGAACTGCATGCAGGATCATTTCAGCCTCGTTTGAACTCCGACTATTACAACAGCAGTTATGGTAAAATATTTTCTGAACTCCGGCCTATATTTTTGAACTTTGATCTACTTTCCCCGAAATGAATGACTTGTACCGTTCTGTACCATGGCTAACCTGTGCAACAAGTTTGGAAATGATTGCTGCAATATTCCAGGAATTAGATGTTGCTAATAAACAAATACACACAACTAAAACAATAACTCCCTGGATGCCCCAGGGTGAGGTAAAAATACACTGAAATGCCAATTATGGACTTGCTTAATCCCCACAAACAAACAGCAAGGACCAAATGGAGAGATGGCCATGTGGTGGCAACAGCCAGAGAACAGTGAGACTGTCAGCACAGGAACATTACTCTCTGCGGTGATCATTATGGCAGAGAGCACCATGAATCATAGCGCTGACAAGTATCTCAGGACTTTCCAACGGAAGAGCAGGAGCGGAAAATGACAAGATGACAAGCCAAGGACCACTGGAGTTATTCCAATGTTTCCAATGCCGGTTTCTCTGTCTATGGTCCCATCAACGGTTCCTCCAACAACAGGACAGGGCACAGGGGAGAGCGGGGTACAGAGGACAGTGAATACTAGCAACCTAAAATGACCCCTGGGTTTCTGCTCACCAGTGAATACCATAATCATGACCATTTGTTCCTTCCACCGTTCTCCAAAATGCACATTCCTACTCAGGATAGTATGAGTCTGTATCAATGGGACAAGAGGCAGGAATGTGCCCCCCCCGGACCGGACACCCACCGCAAGCTCACAAACCAAGAGCCGTTCAGCCTCCCCATTAAGCTACCGCAGGTCTATGGACTGTGTGCAGGTTTCCGCCAGATACTCAGGTTCACTCAGCCACTAGTCAGGGACCCAGACAAATCTGCTAGCTCCTTTCACTTGCTCTGGCAGATGTGTCTTGGCCACGACCACCATTCAAACGTATTTCCATCAGACTAAGTTCTAATCAAACCAAAAACAACCATCTAATATGGGGTGGGTTTGATTTGATGAAATATTTTTGTAAATAATCAAGATGGCTGTTGCTGATGTTGAACAGTCCATTGAAAAAGCAATTAACAGTAATAACTATACAGGATATTTTCTCAACAAGAACAAACGACCACAATTAAAGCTTTAGCAGATGAGAAAGATGCCCTTGCCAAAACTTCTGACAGAATTCATTAAGTTTAATTAACCAACTGGTGTTACTCATCGCCAGAGAGAAATACAGCCATAGTGAAAACATGAACAATATCCACTCGGTTATGCATGTATAACTGGCAGCATTAAGTTTTGGCAACTAAATCATGTCATGACAAACGTGAGTGCATCATGTTGAACTAGAAGAGCTATGAACTGGATGTTGGAATTCGTTACCAGGCCTCGGAGCCTTCCAGTGGTTACAGAGGATAGCTTGTTATAGTCAAGCCTTCTTAATATTTTTAAGCCAGAACCATGCTGCCTCTGTGCTGGTGTAATTTTTCTTGAAAACAGCTCTACTAGAGATGTTCAGTAAACATAATGAACGCCAATACAGACATAGCAGCCGGTCGAGATTCACGTTACAGTTTTGCATTAACATTAGTAGCTAGCTTGCTTAACAAAATGGTACAATGGGAGCCAACAAGCTTAACCCCCTCATGCATGAATTATGATAAACTCAGTCAGGATTTTTTTACTGAGTGGTTTTATACATCCTTAGGGATGTAAAACAAGATTTAAAAGAAAATTTTTTTTCTCTCTTTATTCTATAAATGACTTTTTCCCATTGCAATGACCTGCCAATGGGATTTTTTGTATGGGATGATGCAATAGCTTCCACTAGAGTGGACTATATGCAGCAGTGCCCAAAAATGCAGGCATATAGAGAAAAAACACTTCTAACAGCTGTACACTGTAGTGACCTCCATGCAGAAAGGGTTAAATTCCATCCATGCGGAGCTGTTCACGTTCCATTGCAATCATTGGTTAAAGGTCTATCCATCCAGAGACGAAGTTTGGTCGAAGCCCATTGATAACGCCCCTTGGAGAGCAAGAATGAACTGAGTGGTTCCAGACTAATTTGCCAATAGGTCTAGCAATGCCAGGCTGTGATTCACCGCCAGACACAAAAGAATTTGGGTTCATTACTTTCACCCCTGGTTTGCAGTCTAATTAACACCCCCAACAGCGCTGTTTCGTACTGCAACACATTACCACCTAACCCACTTACAGAAAACCACAGGGTGGAAAACAAGCCCGTATTACCAAGGAGGTTATGTGACCGGTTGTGCTTGTTGGTCTGTTCATGTGTTAGTGAAAACAGTCGCAAAAACTAACAAATGAACCAATTCATGAATCTGCAAGAAAATTTTAATCACAGGTATAGATCTAGGCCCAACTATGGACAGGATTTTGGGACAGATCTGGATTTTTTTTGGAAGGATTCCTTACCAGATCAAAATCTGACATTCTAACTAACCACAAAAGCATAGATTTGGAATTTAAAACAAATGAAAAAAAAAAAAAAAAAAAAAAAAAAAAAAAAATAGGGGGCACTCACACTCAATGATGTCAAGATAAACGCGAATTGACCTGGATTCAGATTTCTTTCCAGATCTCGGGACTCAACTTGTGCAAAATTGGGGTGTGTACACATACCGCTGCAGGAAAGTAGCTAACAGAGGTACACTGCCAATCGCCACTACATTATTGTCAAGATTATCTTGATTCCTGCTAAGCAAGATGAACAAATAATACAGAGAATCTTCAGCAGGGGTGCCAAATGGGGAAACTGTTCAGCCTTGGAGGAGGTTTGCAATCTCTGATAGCTTGTGTTATGAAAGCGTATGAGTGTGCAAAAACAGGCAAACTGTTCACAGGGAAATGATAAAACATCATACTCAAGTTTATTTTTATTTATTTATTTATTTTTTACTTTCAGCCAGTGTAAAGGTTCAACTTTGTGAAACTCTAAAACAAGGTAGATTTTGGCAGATTCCCAGTTCATCAACCAACATTTTCCTCAGTGGTGAAACTGTCTCCCCTATGAGCAATACAGCACATGGTCCAAAACCGCTAACAAGCTAAACCTGGTGATGGAGCGCTGCTTTGATGAGAAATGGCATTCGCTCTGCTCAGCCCCGAATGCACACGATGCGCCGTTTGGCAGAACTGCGGACGCATTAAACATCAGACAGCGGATAAATTCAACATCTGCTGGGAACAGCAAAAGCAGCCGCAGACCGGACCCCGAGAAACACTGCACAGCAGTGAGCAACTCATAATCAGCCCCTCCCTCCTCCACCATCCCGGTCTGGCTCGGAACATTAATAGTTTAGAACCCAGCTGCTGCACTGTCTGCCATGTGCCTGAGAGATGCTGCTCATTCATGCCGCCATGGCTGGCCCCAGTATAGGTCACACCCGCCCTCCATTCAAGTCAACGGGTAACTTAACATAATACATAGCCCACTGTTTTTTTTGTCTCGCAAGTAAATGAATGCTCAATATATTTCTTCCCTCATTCTTCCAATGGTCACCCAGGGCACCTATTACGACAACATAGAAACCTCTTGCCAACGAATCACAAGTAGATCACATCCCTGCACTAACACACCTGGTGTATGATCAGCTGTAGGCGCAGACTCTGGACTCAAATTTGACAACACAGTGACGCACAAGAACTGCAGTTCCCAGAATGCTTTTCCCAAAACCCGAGCAAAGACCATGACCAGTGTCACAGTAAGCCTGTTCAACAGTCTTCACACGGTTTATGAGCTGGATGCGAGCACCAGCAGGACAGGACAGGGTACCCTGCTCTGATCTCCACAGGAAGAAGTGCGCTCGGCTGGAGCCAGACTAGGGGAGGGACACTTGATACGGACACGCCGTCTTTTCGCCTGTGGCATTTGCGAGAGCACGGCGCACCGGCACAGCGGCGGCCTCCAGCCGCCCATAAAGCTCAGCACAGCACGCGGTCTGCATCATAAGCAGAGTACTCATCATCCTGCATCATTATTCAACACGCCGTCCCCATTCCAAAGCAATCAGCCGCTGATTTCCCAGTGCAGGGGCTGGGCAGGAAAGTTTATTACTGTACGCTAGACACAGCCTACCACTCTGTGCACACTGCGTACTTAGAAGTGCTCATTATGCGCGTCTACGTGCAAGAATGTACAGCCCCACATATCACCAAACGGCGCAATACTCACCACAGCAAACTTCATCCCAGAGAAAAGACTCATTTCTGCATTACACACAAAGCCTGCTGCTGCTCACTGATGGCAAGTCATTTACAGGCAAGATGGACACCATGTCCCATCAACACTGGCAGCAGATCAACTGCCTAAGGACAAATAAAAAAAATAAATGTTTCCCGTTTCCTGACCCTATCCAGGTCATAAGGGTCGACCCTAAACATTTTTCTGTTTTCAATTTCAAATAAAAAGAAATGTAGCTGCCCCCCGATGTCTGGCACGACATCATTGATTGCACGCATCGCTTTTCTCTTGTTCGCTGGTTTAGCAGTTTTGTAGTCCGTCTGTATTCTCTAGCGGAGCCCTCATGCCAAGCCAGTATTAATTCTAGAATTTCCTGAGGGCACAGGGTTTGGGTATGAAAAAGGGGAACAGCAGTCACGTCGAGCGAGGGGTTGTCCTGAAAAAGGGCACAGAGGTCGTAGCGATCAAGCAGCAGCCTGCCAAGAAAGGGCAGTTCATTTGTAGCGGTAACTTGGATGCCTTCAGTACTAACACCAGTCACTTTCCTTGCTTTATGGATGTAACACTACCTGCCTTTTGCAGATTTTAAATGCTAAAAAGGCTTTTTTTATTCTTTCCTAATGACAAATTACAATTACAAGAGAAATACAACTCCACTCTGAAAGTATAACAAATTATTTCCAAAAGGCATCAATTTTACCCGAAACAATCTTAATACAGAACACTTCCATTTCCCAGTGAAATTTCTGTAAACTACTGGTAACCTGCAGCACAGCTGTCTTATCTATCCCCAACTGCAGCACATGTGAACACCTGATCAGAGTTGTGAAAGGATCCATTCCCATTAAAATCCAGTCACACAAGGCACCCTCCAACTCAGTCACATTTTGACACTACAACATCATGTATTAGAATGATCGGGAGGCTGGTGGTGAGTTTGTGATTCCTTAAACCACATAACAATGGGAGAAGTTAACATTTTGCAATGCAAATCCGCCTAATCTGATCACTGCAGACAATCCCATCACGTGCAGGTTCTCTCTGGCCCCAACAAGAAAACAGCCCCAAAATTTCCCCTGCAAAGAGCTCCCCCTGACAAGCCTAACTAGCGGACAGGCCTATGTCGTGTGATACAAGGGCAGAGTAACCACAAAGTGGGACTAAATCTCTCTATTTCAATTGCATGCAGTTTCAGCAACATGACGTGAACAAATATCGGCTTCTCATAGTGAATGACTGGGCCGTGCCCAGCTCATTCATGTGTCATAATTATTACTCAGGCCGGTAGGCCACGAGTCCAAGTTTCGGCTCCGTTCTTTTTTTTTTTTTTTTTTTTTTTTCAGGGTCGCGATTGTCCTGCTCATGCGTGCGCGCGGTTCGTGATTAGCCCAGGCCTAGACCCAGCCCGAGTACAGGCTCTAAGGAACCTCTTGTTACACTACAGACTTCTCGCCAAACAATTGCTATTTGCGTCATAAAAATCTTATCATTCAAGTTGATCAACACTTTTGCTCACTTATTGTTCCTACCGGAAAAATTCTGATGGAACGACGTTCCTTTTTCGCTGATTCGCCACCTGCTCAAGTCTTCTTTTGTGAGTTGGCTTGATGATCTGATGATTGTCATGCTATTAACGTGAATAATACGGCTGAATTCCGGGAAACGACAGAAGCGCCACCCCCATGTACAGCGGCAAATCAAACTTAAATCAATATGAATACCTGGGAATACACAACACATTCGCAGCACTGGGTTTCTGTAGATCATTATTTTCTGTCAGCGAGGTTGAAAAGAGATCAGCAACAGCGATCGTCAAGCGCGGCAAGTGACGAATTCAGGCGTGGCGTAGTTACTCGGAGTTGGGGAGGAGGCGTGGTGAAGGCGGGACCATCCTTTGCCATGTTAGGATTCGCAAATCAGCGTGGCGCACCTTCCTTGGGAAGAAAAGGACTGCTGTGGTGGGCTTTACACTGTAATAAGGCAGCTATGGCGGGAGAGAATCGGGCACGGCGCAGCGCCATGGACAAACGCTCTACATATAACACTAAGCTCCATGCAAAGGCCCATTGAATGTTTATGAGGGTCTTTCCTATTCAGAAGTTTTCAAGGTGAAAGTTTGCGAGAAATGATTTGACTTGCCAAAATAAAAACACTCACTTAGAGGTATAGTTTTTCCAGTTAAAGTTGAAGTTCAGTCTGAGTCATGGATTGCGGTTTTAAAGATTTTTTTTGGTAGTAGTTAAGCTGGATCAGCCTGCAGCTGGAACTGCTGACTGCGTGATGAAAAAAGTCTGGGCACCTAGTGAGTACAGATTCCTGCAGCCCTCCACTTAGTGATGCAAACCATCACAGACAAAAATTACAGTAGTCTTTAGAAGATAGTTGTCTCAGTCCAGCTTAGTGCTGTTCAAAAGTACAGTGCCTGTACAACACCTTGAAAACTTATGACAGCTTTACTAGTTCCTTCTGTTCATTTCAGTCATGTACATGTATGTCAGTTTTTGTATATTTGTTGAATGTAGCATACACCAAAAGCACTGACTGGTAGCATGTCTCTCAGGTTTGGCATATGCCTTACATACTGCAGTGACGGGGGGGGGGGTAAGAAGACTGATCATCTACCCACCACAAAAATTTTACAAAAAAAAAAAAAAAAAAAAAAAAAACCCTCTCCCTACCCATTTTTCAAATCAGTGTAGTGGGAAACACACCTATTATTTTATTTGGCCTGAAGCAAACACTGTCCAGAACTTATCCACAGCTTATAGCCATCAACACAGCCCACACCTCAAACAGTTCATTTCAATCAGCAGTTTCCAACAGCCCACTTCAAACATCAAACACTGAACACAGCCAATAACCCATCATCAAGAACACAGAACTGCTCAACAGTTACTCAACTTGCACCAAACACTGTATCTCAATGTGCTAATCACAATGCAATTACATTGTCCAACCATTCAATAAGAGTAAAATGCAGCACCACTCAAGCTGGGCAATAGAAGACTCCAATGTTCCCATCCAAAGCAACAATCCATCCGAGAGTGCAGACCAGTCGCGTGTTACGGTTTGAGGCAAGGTCAATCTTCCCTTGGAGCAGCACTAGACCTGACCGTTGTGACAAATGGCCGCATGCAGGTTTATATTTACGAACACACCGACAGAGGGGCCATCTCGCCGTTACAGATGAACTCTCCACACGAGGCGAAGCGACAGCAGACATGTTGAAAAGCCCCCTTTCGGGCAGTACTCACGCTGCAAGTGAATGAGCTGCTTTGGCATCTTGAACTCCCCTGGGTAGAGAGACTCATAGTAGGCGATGTTGCTTTCAGCCTCCGGTACAGGAATGACCATATTATCCCGCTTCTCTCCATAAACCTGCTGAGCCGAGATGGCGCGCTGGAGATGGTGCTCCTGCAGGAAGGAAAAAAACAGAAGATTCACATTATGACACATTTTCCACGTGTCAAAAACAACTCCTTCCACAGAAAAGCTGCACCCCAATTCTAGAGTAAAGAAAGGCTTCCTGTGGCCAACACTGACACACTGAATTCATAAGCACTGAGGGGGGGGGAGAACAACACCTTCCCCCAGGGTGATATGATAAATGTGGAAATTCCCTCCCCGTTTAAGCTTTGGTGTTGTTAATTTTTCTTAATTTTCATGCAGTCAAGGTCATTAAGGGAATGCAAAAAAACCAGGGGAGGAACTGAGGACTACACCAAGTGTGGGTTTTTATGCAGTATTCTACCTGACGGAACTAAAAATAGGACCACGGGTCCAGTAGTCCAATGGCCAAATATAGAGGCCCATATTCTGAAGTCAGGTCTAAGTGTGGTTTAAGTGAAGTTTATTTCTCGATTCAATCCAACTGTAAGACAAAGAAATTGTAATTATGAACAAGAAGTTTACAACAAAAATTATGAAAATCTCAAAATTCAAAAATCAATTTTTTTTTCCAATTCTTTGAACGAACTGGGAGACCTTGTTGCAGGAATGCTCCATAAATATCAAGTCATTCTGGCAGACCGTTTCGGAGACAGTTTCTTAAAAAAAGAAAAAAGAAAAAAAATTGCTAACGAAGGCTACAATGTACGCCACGTCATGCATCGACCCTTTGGGCGCTGTTGGACTAAAAATGACAAATACTGCACAGCAATTCCAGCGTTACTCACTTTACATTTACAGCATGAGGCCATAGTATAAAATTGTTTCACCACTTATTCAATGGACAGAACTTCAAAACTTCTACATTGTGGCAACCTCCGACCATAATCACCGTTACTTGAAAAAACCCGAAATTAACCCCTCAATGGTTAGGCTGGCAGACTGGATTTTTCAAGTGTTACTCACGTTACGCAAAAGTAACATGGCTTTTTTTCACTTTAGTTTGGTCCAATCCTCTTCATCGGTGATGCATTACAGAATAACTTGGATTATATATGTTTCAACCTTTATTACTGACAATTCCAGCGCAACCAAGATTTCAACTTAACCCAATAGCACTTGGACCGCCCGATACCACCTGAAACTTCTGTTCCCTAGACCGCCTAAAATACCTGTGTCACAAGATTGCCTAGGGTTACACATTGGACTACGTCATCAGCTTGAAATGGCTCAAATCGGCAAGAGGGATTCCTCAGTGACCTAAATTCAAGATAAAACATAGGGGTCGCCATTTCGCTATTTACTGTTCAATCAGTGGTAGAATGCCTAATCTTAGTAAAGTTCATTCATTTTACTCAAGGCAATTTCCATATTACATTGTGCCAAAAACTATGCTTCTGAGGCATGTATCAGATGTTTGTTATCGATACTAAATTCAGTATTTTTGTATTATCCATGCACAAAGTACTCAATTTCTCTTAATTTTAGAATATATTTCATCATCATATTATATTCAGTGTTTGTTACTCATTTGCTTGCTTGTTTCCTTCAGAAACATATTCAGAAATTGACAATAATTCTGAGTCCGTATAACTCCAAAAATCCAATGTCAAAAATACGGAAATTACCTGGATTTTCCAGGGAACAGAGGTAATCTATATATAATGAGACTAAGTGCCATTGGGTTAATGCAACAGTAATTTTCTGCAACGGGCCCTTCAAAAAAAAAAAAAAAGTCCTGTTACTCACGTTACGTTACTCATGTTACAAGTAGGTTTAAAGTATCTGGATGCTCACCATACTGCGTTTTACTGATCATTTACAATATTTCAATGCTTCAATGCGATAGCGCAGTGGTCAAGTAGGCTTGACTTGAGATCGTAAGGTCCTGAGTTCAAGCTCCGGTTATGACCTTCGCCGTGTGTTCTTGGGAAAAACACTTCACTCCCACACTCCACGCCTCACTCCACCCAGGTGTATAAATGGGTTACAGCAAATAGTCAGGGAAACTTGACTAAGAGCTGGGGGAGTACTTGCGATGGACTGGCATCCCATCCAGGGGGAGTAGTAATACTCCTAGTCAGTGTTTTCCACGACGAATTTTAACATGTAAGCGCGGCAGGTTTGAAATTTTGCGCGACGAAAAAAAAAAATTGGCAACATGTCTAAAATCATGAGCGACAGGTTACAAAATAATGATTTTCAATAGGTCATCAACACTGACTGGCTCGCAAATTTTCACAATCAAAACATACTAAAACCGTTATAGCATACAAAAATACATACAGCTAAGTTTCAGTCACTTTAGGTAAGGCAGAAGTCACAAAAGCTCTAAGAAATCGAGATAACAAATAGCTCAAATGTGCGCGCTTTATCTCGGGGCTCCAGTTCACGTTAGCGGACATACGGCCGACAAGATAGCCGGACACGTCGGGCACTGGAAAGCTACCGTGCCGGTACTCCAAGCCGCATCGGGGTTCTTGAAGAGAAAAGGGACGGCCCGTTCGTGGCGAGTCATTCTGAGCGCTATCGTAGTTAAATAGCTAGCTTGACCTGCGCACGTGTACGGTGTACATGTACTTTTAAAATTATATCGATCTGACTGTCAGGTTTGACCCATAGAGCACCATGATCCAGAGATCTACGAGTCCAATCCATGCACGCATACAGTCGGCATAACTCCCATATCGTATTCGTATAGTGTGCAGTCACTGTGGTGAATGGTGGTCTTTATTGATTCAGTAATTGTTCTGAAGTTCAACTTGATCATCAAGTCATGGAAAAAAATGGAAGCAGCTCACTTTAACAACCATTTTCAAGCAAAATGACCAGCTATGTCCGGATCCTTCTGAACGTCCCAGTACATCTGGAACTGCCGGTGTTCTGTCAAATTTTGCTACCTATCAACATATGCTACCTCGCAGTTCTGCGCTTGCTCAAACCTAAAATCTCGGGATGATAAACTCATCCAACTCATTATAACATCTGCTTATGTTATAATAAGCTAACAAAATATAGGGCACTGGCAGCCCCAGAAGCTCCTGCCATTAAGATAAACAAAATGTCGAAGTTTTTGTTGACGGACGCACGCACGGATGGAGCCCAATACCATAGCTCCTGTGCCACTCGGGCAGCGGGAGCTAATTAGGAGCCTGTAACTGAAAATGTTGATAAGATAAAGCCAATTGTCAAAGTTTTTGGTGATATTTTTAGGCCAGTGACCTTGAAAAATAGGCCAAGGTCACCTTTAGGCACGGCATTTGCAGGCCTTTATGAGATGCATGCCCAGTAAAAATTAGGAGCCTGTAACTGAAATAGGTGATGAGATGAAGCAAAATGCCGAAATGTTTGGTGATATTTTTTAGGCCAGTGACCTCGAAAAATATAGGCCAAGGTCACCTTTAGGCATGTCATTTGTAGGCATTTATGAGATGCATGTCCAGTAAAAATTAGGAGCCTGTAACCAAAATCGTTGATGAGATAAAGCAAAATGTGTTGACGGACGCACACACGCACTCACGCACAGACGGAGCCCAATACCATAGCTCCCGCACTGCGAGCGGCGGGAGCCAATAACAGTTACTGCTGTAAACTGATTCATATTGCAATATTAAGGCGAAAACAAAGACTTTACCATCGCTTTGCATTACGGTAGCACAAATTGTCAGAACACCGGCAAAAAGTCTATTTGAAGAGGCAAAGGGTGGATTTTTCGAAATCCTGGCTCAGTCAATATGCCTGGCTAGAATACGAGGAGGGAGCTGGCAAGTTTTTTTATCCTTTTCTTCCAATTACCACGATTCATAAAAAGATCAATATCATTGTGCCTATTGAGCTGATATAGGCCGATGAATACTCTAAAACACCACCTCGCCCCGTGAAAAAAAGTAAGATGAGACAGATAATCAAATTAGGTATTATTTATAAAGTTAGGAATAAACGAGAGAGAGAGAGAGAGAGAGAGATTGTCTGAAAAGCAGGCACTAATGGCTTTGCAGCTTCATATCCAGGCCGATATTTAAAATCTACCTAACCAAACTTGACCAAATATTAGCCGAATTTTTTCAAGTAAGCAATATGCATCAAATCTTTCATAAATTTGAACGAGATCGGACCACAGGAATTAAGCGTGAGCCGCCCAACCTTCAAACGAAAAAATAATTAATATAGCCTATCCCAACACTTACGTTAGGGGTTACAGCACAGCTGACCAAAGGTCCGCGAGACCGAAAGTGCCTACTTTAAACAAAAATAAAGTTATTAGATACAGCATTTATCATTTCCATTTTCAAATTCGAATGGATATGAGGTAATATTTCAACACTTTGCCGCATACACTACCTCGCCCCATTATCTTAGCGAGCTGCTGGAAGCAAAAATTTCATGAAAGTTATGCCTATCGTTTTTATGCAGACCTTCAGTCTCGCGGACCTTCGGTCAACCGGGCCGACCCCGCACGAGGCCATGCAGGAAGTTTTTAAATTGAATATGCAAACAAATGATAAAAGATTACATGAGTGGGGTTTTGTATTTTTTAAGCACACTTATTACCCAGAAAAAAAAGAAAAAAAGAAAAAGAAAAATGACTACTATTTTTAATAGTAATAAACTTTCACTTATGACTTCGAGAGAAATTATGAACAAACTTTTCTCAAGTTATTTTTTTCTATAATCTTTTATAACCTTCAATATGTATATTTGTATTCATCTTGATGTTTCAAAAATTCTACTAGGAAGAAGGAACTACTGGGAAATCTATTACACAGCCCTGCATGAAATTTGCTGAGTAAGAGCTGATACCTGATTTTAATTTTGGGGCGCTGAATCCAAATATTACATGAGTTTTTGGCGATCACGTCAGGTTTTGTCACAAATCACTGCCCTTGGTATAACTGTTGGTGCCTACAGAGAGACTGCCCCAAATGAAATTATTCCCGTAAATCAAAGAAAAGAAAATTTAATTCTTAGGTAAACTGCATTTTGTTTTATTACATACTGCAGAATGCTCAAAATCTGTGTAATTTTGCTATCATTTATCATTGTGTATTCTTAGATATATCAATATGAAAAAAAGAATTTACGATTTGTCAAAAAACCTGACGCGATACACAAATTTTTAGGGCAAATTTGAAATCAGCGCCTTCGAATTATATAAAATCAACAGTTTATCAAATCAGCAGAGAAAAAGTTTCAAAATGCAGGGCTGTGTTATAAGTCGCTGATCATTTATTGAAGAATCTATTTGTTATTGTCAAGGTGTGAATCACACATTCACATAAAATTTGATGACTCAGAAATTCAATGCATCACATTTTAATGAGGAAAAACACATGAATTTGCAAAATTATTTCCTCAAATCTTGATTCTTAATCCAACATATGTTTAAAAATAGGTCTAGATTGCGCCAGAGTGCATCTAGAAACCTTAGAGCTTCCAGAGGTCTTAAGCGGGTGCTGGACCCCGGCCGCAAGGACTTTGCGCTTCACGCTAGTGATGTCCACTTTTCATCAGCTTACATGTTTAAATTTTGAATTGTGGAAAACCCTGCTCCTAGTCGTTTCATGACATGGAAACCAGGGTTAAGCCCCGGCCCGATGGGCCACTAGGCTCGAAACAGGCTTACTCTCTTACTCTCTCACAATGTTTCAGCCATGTCAGCCATTTCTATTCAAGAGGCCTTCATGATTTCCAATTTCTAAGAACCCAATCTGCAAGTACATCCTTAACCACCCCATATACACCAGGACTTACTCACAATACAGCCATACATAAATTGTATTGCCATTTCATGTTTGAATTTTCAGTGGTCATGTTGCACTTCAGCTGGAATTGCCCTATAAGTTCTTAAAGCAGATGAGTCAATTTTTCCTTGTCAACCAATTTCTATGTTTCCATGCAAGTCCACAATGATTGAGGATACAACAGACCACATCAACAAGAGGCAACTCAATGCAAATCATCGATTGCTATGTCGCCACCAGAAAGAGCTTCATACGCCCTGAGAGTTGATCTTCGGCCCCCACATAACTGACCTTCTGTGACCCTGACCTTTGATTCAATGACCTCCAAAACCTAATCAGTTCAGGTACCCTCAGTGGAGAGTTACCATGTCTGATTCGGTGAAAATCCCTCCACTCATTCAGCAGATGTGCGCAGGATTAGGAAAAGGGGTCACTTGGGTCATTTTATGAAAATTGAGATTTTCCAACAAAATCAGAGTGATCCGAGTTTTTCATTTTGAGAAAAAAATTGGGTGAATTTGTGCACAGCAAAGTGTTGTAAATTGACAGTACAGTAGTGCTGAGATTGAACAGGTTGAACTTTGACCCAGTTAATCTCAGAATGGAAAAAAATCCCAAGTGACCCCTTTTCCTAGTCCTGCACACAGATATAGCTTTGACAATTATTGAGACAGATGGACTGGAAAACTATATGCCTCCCGCCTACTGTGCAGGGGAAGCATAAAAACGATAGCCAAAGACCCCTATATTTTAAGTTCAGTTCCTTCAATTCCAAAAAGCACAACAATGAATTCAGCGCTCGACTGTTCACATAACGAATGAAAACAGTTGATGTTTCCACTTCACCAGGGATGGCCGGATACAAGAACGGGAGGATGTTACACACAAACATGGAGCTTCCAGACAGTTCTGTTACCCAACACCCATGCATGAGCGATAATGGGGTACATAATGGCTTTATTTCTCGCTTGTTTAACAACAATTTCAGCATATTATTTGAGACTATAGTGTTATCCGTTGCACGTTTCTAAAATTAATGGAATTCAGGCACGTGCTGCTCACTTAGGTACTCATGTCTATGGGCAATTTAGAGTCTCCAATCAGTCTAACAAGCATATCCTTGGGCTGCATGTCTCTCTCAGTAAATCTATGTGATGGAGGGGAGAAAATGCTTCCTCCACACAGAGGCCACAGTTCTGCTTTAAATATTAACCCTTTAAATGCTAGTCATGGCTACAGTCGCGATGATAATTCATTATTCAATTCAATAACTAGACGTATGTCGATGGCGCGCCATCGCAAATCTCCGCGCTCTGCAACGAATGTCATGGGAGTAGTAGTAATGTGTCAGAGGGCAATTCACTGAACTGGCTTTCTGCTGTACAAATGATAATCTGCTTGTTGCAGTGACAAAGCACTGACACTGATCAGAGTTATAGCAATGTGATATAGTTGGTTAGTTGGATAGAGTACTTTGAGTGTCTGTTGAGGGCATAAATTACTCTTCATTTTGAAATGAGAGTATTATGAAAGGGAAGGACGTACGGTACAGCGATTGGCACACCTGATGCCATTTGACCTAGAAAATGGTCAAAATTAGATCAAATTAAAAACCCGTCTGATATGTGATGAAGGGTCATTCCATGCATCTCCCATAAAAATTTGAGCGTCCTAGCTCAAAGCATAAGGTAGATATGGCCATTTTTCTTTTTTCACAGAAAGCCCCCTAGTGGCCAAAATATGAATCAAATCACAGGAGGGAAATTTTTGGCAGGCAGGTTGCTATCACCAAGATACATATCCATACCAATTTGCAGCCTTCTACGTTGAGTAATAAGGAAACATGCCATCCTTTAACGATTGGCACACACACCTGACGCCATTTGACCTAGAAAACTGTCAAAATGAGGTCAAATCAAAAACCCATCTGATATGTGATGAAGGGTCATCCCATGCACCTCCCATAAAAATTTGAGCATCCTAGCTCAATGCATAAGGAACTTACGGCCATTTTTCAATTTTCACAAAAAGGCCCCTGGTGGCCAGAAGAGGAAATGAATTTAAATTCTAAATGTGTTGTGCACCCCTCTGGGTCACTACCTTACACACACCAAAGTTTCAGGCTGATTGGTCTTATGGCCTAGGAGGAGTTACTGTTTCGGACGGACGGACGGACGGACAGACGCCGAACTGTATTACAAGATCTCCTCGCTTTTTTGGAAGCGTGGAGATAACAATTATTCATAATGGCTGCTGATCGCGGCAATTGCCGCAAGGAAGTTTCCAGCCAACACCGCTGGCTGGGGGGTAGGTGTACTTCACCGTTCCAATCAGATTTTAGTATTTACACAGGTGCATTGGGGATTGGTTGCTAGGGGCCCCGGAGCGCGCATTGTGACCATTTCTTAGAACTGCATAGTTATCCTATGAATGAATCATTATAATATTCTGGTTTTGTCAATCTTGACCATGCCTTTTTTCAAAATGCCAGATCTTGTCAAGTGATGGCAGTGTCAGTTTAAAGATGAAAATGCTGAATATCTAGATGTGCAGTTTGCCGAAAGTGATAAAATGAAGCCGACTTTCTTGGCTTTGAGGAGCGAGAATTTTTGATGTGATTGATTCAGTGTTGAAGTGTACCATGTGGGAAATACTTTGAGCGTTTTTTTTTGTATAAAAAGTAATTTAGCGCTGAAATTGGTTATACAAAACTACATAAATGGCACATGAACGGAGCTACACAGGGAATGTCAGACCAGCCCAGGGCTCAACAACACCACATTAATAAATGCAGATTAAAGCTACAACACTGAAAGGGGGAACATCCTCATTAAGGCCAGAGGGCCCGAGCAATGCCAGTAAATAAAAGAAAAAAAAAAAAAATATAGAAATCATTGAAATTCTGCAACACGAAGACATGACATTTTCAGTCAGTGAGAATCTCTACACTGAGCCCTTGGAAAATGAGAACAGAATGGGACACTTGCCAGCCAACCAACTATTGATACAAGCACAGCAGTAAATGGTTATTTTGTCGAAGCTCCTGATCTTAGCGTAGCTCTCACACTGAAGAATCTTTTTTCATTTTAAATTCCGTAGTTGGGCCACAAGTCAGCATAGTTTAGTACACTACAGATAAATTTATTTTTTTGGGGGGCGGAGAAGCTAAATTTACCCCAAGCAAATTAAAGACCTACTTGTGATGCAAGTCTTGGCACAGCCATTTTCCTCAACACCACCCACTCTCAAATCTGTGCAGTATGCTTTGTACCAACTGCCCCCACTTCATTCTCCATAGCTCAGAATACACTGAGTTCTGGTTCTTCACTGCAAGTGCGCAGCAGTACGTTAGGGAATACAACATGTCTGAGGCAGTGACGAAGATTTATCATGAGCTGAACTGAACTGTGACCAAAAACAGACGAGCGAAACTGTGCCAAGATGGGCAATGAAACCCACAAGACAACTAAGAAAACCAGCAGGACAAGAGTCTATACACAAATGCTGGAAATGCTCTTCTATAAGAAAGCACCATTTCAAATGATTTTTAGCCCAGTCAAAACATTTACTTATTCATGGAGTGCGCCGTGCCCAACATGCCAATCGTTTTCACTCCTTTAAGGAATGATAAGAGATGTAAACTCTGTGAAGATTACTTCTATTGCCCATACCAAATGACTTTGTATAAAATGTTTATGGAGGCAAGATGGTTTAAAACAATAATCTGTCCACAACAGAAAGAAAAGGCAAGCTGAAAAGTAGGGCTGGGCAATCTGGGCCAAAATCATATCCACGTTCTTCACTGAATACTACTATCAATTTTATGGCAACAATGTTTGGATAACCATTGGTGCATCCACAAAATATTTACACAATGCAACTTTTAATAAAAGGTCATTAGTAATGTGGATATGACAACCAGGCAGGAAGAGGCAAAAGCAAAACCACCAGTTAAGTGCAGAGAACTGCACCCCATTACAGTCAAGCAGCTTTTAAAATCAGAAAAGACAACACGTATCACTATTTATATTACATAATATTGATACATTATCACTATATTGCCCAGCACTGCATTCAGGACTGATTTCTGCATGCTGACAAAAGTAGTAGGGCTGGTTTATCAAAAGAGACACTGTTTGGTGGAGTACACAGATTTAGAATAATCGAGAACCAGTATGTTTATTTTAATGGGAATGGGAAAAAAGGCATGCACTCAAAAACCCACACACCAAGTGGCATTAGTTTTCAGTGTTTCAGTCAATGAACAGTCTCTCCAGCCACATAAATGAAAGAAAACAGTCTTTGCTCTGCCCATTACACATCACTACCACTCAAGAGGTGAGGTGCTGGCAGAGCCAGAAAAAAAAAAAAAAAAAAAGGCCAGAAACTGCTCCAACATCAGGCCATTTTCTGCCAAAATCTCTTCACACAATGTAATACCTCCCTGTAAACAGGAACCAGCCACTTCAGCGGATTTACCCAATTAAATGCAAAGAAACACTAATCAAATATTCAAGAATGTCAACGCACAATCTATCCACTTGCACAGCAATGACTTCAACAGTGGTTTCAGCACAAGAAAAATAAGGGACATTCCACAACACAAACTGAAGCAATCAAAGAGTACATGCACATTAAAAATGAAATTCAACAGGTGCGGGATAAAACAACTCTAAAAGAAAAACAATTTCTGATATCCGCACACTGTTCTAAATGCTCCCAAAAAACTTTATTCTTCAAAATTAGCAACTTGTCTTTTTGCGAGCACTTCAAACAGTGTGCGGATATCAGAAATTGATTTACATTCCATAACACTGGCAGCTGACTCAACAACTTCATAAATAAGAATCCTTTACTGTGCCCTTTCAAACTCCAAAAAAAAAAAAAAAAAAAAAAAAACCATCGTACTCCCAATTATCTGAGGCCAATCTCAGGCTGAACTCATGCCTATAACGGATAGAGATGAGACGCACCCACAAAAACCTAGATTTCAGCTGAGTGTCATTTGCTGAACAAGTTAAATCACAATCATTTGCCAGTAAGACAAATTATGATGACAAATTGTGGGGAAGTAAACACAGTTCAACCACATTTTCTGAACTTATCAGAATAAAGGTGCCAAATTGTCATGATATATGTGGGAAAGCCAAGTAAATTTGTCCTTTGGGGTTTTGCATGCACAGGCAGCAAACACTAGAGCCCCATTTTAATCATAAAGAAACCAATAAAACCAGTGTTCATTAGAAAATCTCTCCCAGCACCACTTCAGCAACACTGAAGTGCAACACAGCCAGGATCTGTCCAGATTTGAAAACAAACCTGTCCAACAACCCACCTCAGACACCTAGAGCAAAATGCTCCAATTTTGCTTAACTGCCAAAAATATTCAATACAAAGAAGAAAACCTGATAGGAGTAATTTGACCTTTTTAAATCTCTACACCTAAGTGCAAACCAATTCTCCGGAGTGAGTAAGCCGATTGACTGAAGTTCTATAGAGCGATTAATCCTCAGGTGAGAAGTACACAGAAGTGTGCATGGTTGTGCAATTCTACCCCCCGGGGGCTACAAAACACACTCACTGTGCCAGGCTGAGCCCAGTCAGAGGCGGTGAGTGCACTCAGGGACAGCAGAAAACTGTCACAGACAGACAGACACTGATCTGGGGTGACCTGCCCTGATTACTCCAGGTGTGCTACAGCAGCTACACTGACAGCAGTGAGACTGAATTGCGGAGAGGATGGGATTAAAGCATCCGTTGGCAGTTTTCACACCTGCACAAGCAAATATGACCCGAGAAAAATCTCACTGCTGCGTGACCAATGCCAAATCCACAAGCAAGGTCTACATTTAAAATACAGCAATGACATCAAGCTGGGATCTCCAATTCATGACCCTCAAAGCCTGAAATTTGATTGTTTTGTATGCGCTTTTTACTTGAAAGTCAGATGTAGTTTGGCCAATCAAAAGTACTCATTGTTCAGTCTGTTAGTTCACGGACTGGGAGCTAAAAATAGGGGCTGGATTTGGATTTGAGGGACAGACCTGGGGATCCCTGCAAAAAGGTAGTAACTATGCAACACAACATTCCTACACTCAGCAAAAAGAAGCAATCTGAACTAAGAGACCTTAGGGACTCAAGGAGGCAGCAAAGAAAGAAGTTCAACAAGAAGATTTCTGTTGAACATGAACTCGTGCTACAAGCATTCCAAATTCATAATCAGCACAAACCCCAATTTTCTGAATCAAATCATGACTGTTTTGACACCCAAAAAAAAAAAAAAAAAAAAAAATCAAAATTGAACAAATTACCTGTGTGATTACTTTCCCTGAACTTTGGTCCACAGCTACAAAATGCATGATATCCATCCCATTCCACCACATGGACTTGCTGATCTGAACAGGACTTCAGCCAGGAGGCTGAGCAAAAAGGGCCAAACTAAAAAATCCAGGGTTTGAGGAGACAGGTAGTGTTGGTGGTTAGGAATTTTTTTTTTTTTTTGGTAATTTTTTTCTTTAAGCCAATAGTCAATCCTAACCCTGAACCTCTCCAAAATCTGCCCCAGATGATGAACCACCCTAAACCGAATTAGATGATCACGTTAGATCAGTTTCTCCTTCCAATGTGACTTGCGTTTATTTCACTAGCATTTTCCGACATAGAATTCCAATGTAGGGTCATGGAACAAGAGTCTAATTTGTACCATCAAATCTGAAGTGTTTAGTTCTACAAAACAATATTCATGCTGATGACTGATTCAACAACAATCAATTCTACAATCGAGCGTATACCAGGGCTGACACAGGCCTCTGAAATAACAGAACTGACTGAACTCTTAATGTCAGTTAATGAAATTATGCAGTACGCAAGAGTGGACATGAACAGGGTTCTACCCAGCCGCGGCGCTCCACCGCGCTGAGATTTCATCCCGCCGCGGTGAGAAAACTCAAAAATAGGGTCCAGGTGTTTGCTTTCTAGGATCACTAACTTGTTATGATGGTTACCATTAATATTAACGCACTTTTTTGGCCAAAACACGCTGCCTTTCTCGAATGACCACACAGCATGGAAGCTGCCTTATTGTAGCTATGTGAAAATCTGCATGGTCCGCATCAGTTATTTTCTTCCCAAATGCTGTTTCCGCCCTTTTGTCGGGGTATTCCCTGGAACTGATAGAATATAGAGTAGCTGGAAACTGCCTTTTTAGCTTAATTTTTCAATTTTAAAGATCTGCGCACATTATCCGTTTCGATGAATAGTTGGAAGCATACTCGTTTTCAAAGTGTACAATTTACACCGAATAGGCTACTGATCAGACACTATTAAAAAATAAATAGACGTGATCTTTAATATTTCAGTTTAAATTCGGCAAAATTTCATTGCGCTTTATCAGAAACTTTTTTGACCGACTCTGTTCCGGAGGCTACCGAATCCCGAAACCATTATTTTCGTGGGTAATTTAATGCGGCAAAAAATCGCGTGAACTAGCTAGATCATAGACTTTGAAAAGGACACCAAGGATTGACGATGTCACGCAAGACATAGAAGCTTACCGTTGGCCTCTATTAAATAGGCTATTCAAAATCCCCGGGATGCTACATGCGAATTGCTTACTTTTTGGCTTAGAAGCAAGTGTCGCCCCGTTTCAAGGATAGCACCGATGCGTTCATATCCCTTTCAGAGGCTTCGTGATCCAACCTTAAACTCAGGTGTCTTAATGGAAATTTCCCACAATAAATCCACAATGTTATATCTAACATCGTTAGTTACGTATTACAGTATACCCAATTTCCCACGCTGAAAAAGCTATTTTCGTCCAATAATCCACTATCCGTAGACTGACAGCTGTGTGCTCGTTACTTTGGAGCAATTAGAGGCAGTTTTTGACTGGCAACCATTCTTGTTTAAATCACTTATTTGTAGCAAATTGCGAGATGGAATTACACGAGACTACTATCCTCACTCCTTACAGATCTATCCCATAGTGGGCAAGTGCTTGAAATAATTAGCCATTTATAAGGAATAAGACATTTTCCACGGAAAAGTACAATTTGGTCCCAAAATCATAAATCATTCCCATTCAAAAAGTAAAGTCTAATTACCAATTATAAAATGTGTGAGCTTTTCTGTTTGTAGCAGAATACTACAAAGAATGTCAGACGCTCGTGTCCAGCGGAGGCTTTTTTTTATTCAACTGAGTAGGCTATATGAATGCCAGTCAGTGCGCCAACCAACGAGATATATAAACTAGAGGCGCTACGTTGTTCGTTCCAGATCAGCCAACATGTGCAGAGCTGGCCGCCACCTTATGACGGGCATGCCTGCCGCTGGAACCCATGTAAACAAATACACTCTGGTTAATATTTCGGTAAGGACTGGGCACTTGTCAACTAAGATAAATTATCATCGCAAATGCCGGGCACCTTGATAACAAGTGTCTTATTGTGACCGCAGCCAAGTTGTGAAACTAGTTTATTAGAGGAAAAAAAAAAAAAAAACGCTGGTTTGTAATTGAATCTGACACATAGGCCAAAATTAAAAAAAAAAAAAAAAAAAAAATTGGTTTGTAATTGGATCAGACACGTATCTATGACCTTTTTTTTTGATAGAAGCTGCATGGTGCAGACCCGGACACTGACATTACGATGGAGGAGGAACAACCAAACCTATTCGCGTCTGCGGCTGCTGATTTCAACGGGTTTTCGGACGTGCCTAACACTTAAGTCGGGAGTGGTTCAAAGTACTGCGGTATTTTCGCTTGTTAGGACTGTATGGCACTCAGTGGAAATCAAAATTTCTGCAAGGCATGAATCCACTTTGCTGCACCTTTCTGTGATGGACGCCCGTCACAAGATGCCGGCCAGACTTGCATATTGAAATCGTAACATAGCGCCTCTAGTTTATACAAGCTTAACGGTTCCCCAGTGGGATGGTTTCTCTAGATAGCGGAGTCAAGATCGCTTTCAGTGAATGTTTCCCAACGGTCATGAAGAATTTGTGCATTAGTTTTGACGTCGCTCGCAAGCAATTTTTGAGCTCCAAAGTTTGCTTGATGGCTTGCTAGCTGTCCGCAATAACGTTAACTACGAACGCCGGTGTTCTGACAATTTGTGCTGCCTCGTGAAAAAAATGCTTCCGTGATGCAAAGCGATCGTAAAGTGTTTGTTTTCACCTTAATATTGCAATATGAATCAGTCTACAGTAGTAACTGTTATTCGTTTGCTTATTATAACACTATGGAATGCGTGGTCGGATTTGTAGCGAAAGATCAGCTTGGCTTCACTTCCATGATACCGAATGCGGTGAAGTTAGCCGGGGTGTTCATAGTTCATCTCATAATGTGCTCGGACTTGTATCGAAAGATCACCTTGGCTCTATTTCTATGATACTTGGGCATGTGCACGTATTCGTATTGTGTACAGATGAACGGTGGCGTTATATAATGTGAGTAGCTGACGCAAGCACTTCGCTAGCGAATGCGGTGAATTTAGCCGGGGTGTTCATAGTTAATCTCATAATGTGCTCGGATTTGTAGCGAAAGATCACCTTGGCTTTTGAGTTTGCTCTAGACTGACTGAAGCCAGCACTGCAAACTTGGGGTCCGGCTGTGTGAAACGAAGTGAGGCTGAATCGAGCCTGTGTGAAGCGAAGAGAAATGATAAGGCAACGTAATGACGTACCATGAGTGACGTATGTTGTGCGCTACGCACTGCTGACAGAGGGAGACAGACACATTACTCAAATAGTAGTAGTGACAATAGCTCGTTGGCGCCAACATCAGGGGTAATGTCCATGCTCCAGTCTGACTAGTCGATAACAGATATCATCGGTCTAACTATAACCCGTAACATTTTCTTTATACTCATCCAATATGAATGGTTATGGTGTCATTTTGAAGTGTTTTTAAAGCACTTTTCAGTGGTGCTAGTTGCACTGGTATTGGTGAAGTTTGAATTTTTTGTTCACATAATCTACATATTGTTTATGCTTGACGCGCGCCAAGAATGGACATTTGGCTCCGGCAGCATTCATGGGTCAACGATTCTTGCCGGATAATCCCGCTCTGACGTCGAAAAAGTTTAAGTTGAATATTTAGATTGAAATATGCCTTGATTCGAAGCAGATTATGGAGACTCTTTCTGTAAACACGGATTGACTTTCTGTATCAGGAAAAACTCATTTGACAAAGGGAGATTCTGGAAAAGGATTTCATGCAAAATACTTCACCAAAACGCACCAAATCACTCCATTATATCAAAATGTCCATTTTATCAAATTTCCCTGGACACACCCCACCCCATCACAAACACCCCCCCGGTATGGCTTCTCCCCACAGGGGCTCGCGAGTTGCGACTGCTAGAACACTTGAGTAGCACCACTCGGAGGAAAAATTCTGGCTAGAACCCTGATGGATCAATCAAACTTCTATCGTGCAGCAGACTTCAAGGCCGAAAAGAAAATCAGAAACTTAAAAAAAAAAAATTCTGCCTCATTTAGCCAACTGACTGAACCTCAACAAATATCATGTCTTGGTGATGTCTTGGTGAGCTACATCACCGTTCACCAATAGGAAATGCATTTATCTACATCAGTTTTGCCGGAAGCAAAGATACAAAGCATCTCTACTGCCAAATGTTGTATTTAAAGTGTATTAAATAAACACTTGAACATAATCACAAGAGATGGTACACTGGGAAAAAAAGGCTCATTTAAAAGTGATAGCGCTCATTACAGGGTATCATCTCATTTGCAATTTGCCATTGACCAATTAAAACTTGTCCTAGTAATCTTCTATTCCCAAAAAAGAATTTAATTGAATTTGGAAAATGAATAGCATTGCCCAGGGTGTAAGCATCTGCATAAAGACGAGCCGGTCTGAATCTCACGAGTCCCTCTCCAAAGGCATGCACTCACTGACGAACACACGCACAGTTGGATAGATGAGGCAATAGCCCCCAGACCTTATGTTCAGGAGGTGGGGGGGACGTGCAACCAACAGCATGGCAAGACATTCCATTCAAATAGTGCTCCTAAAATGAAAGCCATCTCTCCTCATGAGAGCAGCTCAGAAACTGGCCTTATTTCATAAAGCAAACAAATGCACACATGGCATTAATATAAAAACGCATTGGTCAGCACTTCAGACCAATCTACATCACTGGTTGATACTCTGACATTTCAAAATTACAATTCCAACTACTAACCTAAATTGGGATGGTAGAGAACAAGCACATAAACACAAGGAAGCCATTTTTACATTTACTTTGACTTGTATTTCATTAAGGACTGCATAAAAATTAGGCATTTTCAATGTTTTGTCTAGTCAACAGCTTTATTTTGTAAATTCATTCCATTCAGTCTAATGCATTCCAAAAAAAGAGGCCTGTCGGCCTAGAGAGCTCCGCTGAGGATGAGTGAAATGTCCATGTCATCACTTAATTTCAGAAATCCTTGAAAACTATTGCAATAATATTAACACATGACACATTTGGTAACCAGAATATGCTGTGAACCAGTTTGGTGTCTCAATTTATGTAGTGTAACAACAGAACAATAGTATAACAAATTGCAATCATTTATTTCAATCATCTTACCACCAAGCAATACTAACAACCAACAAATACCCTTGGCCCCCCACAATCACAATCCTTCTAACACTCATGGGACAATATGATGCGGAACAAGATGATCCAGAACAACTAATCCAGAATGATGATCTGGAACAACTTGCCCAAGAACAATCATCCGGAACAATGTGATCCAGAACCACATGATCCAGAAAAATGATGAGGAACAACAAGACCTTTTACTGTTTATCACCCTCTCGTGTCAAGACAACAGTTTCCACTTCGTCCATCATCTGCCAGAACCCTTCACAAGTGCCAAGGTTACACATTGCCGTCTGCTGTGATACACATGGGACAAAGAAAACTGGCTCAGTCACACTACACTGCATTCAGTCGTGTTATCAAGATTGAACATTTACATATCCTCATTTGAATGAACGCAAAATAGCAGTATATGACTCGGTCAAGGCAGAAATGGAAAGAATGAGAATGAAGAAGTACAACTGTGCTACACTCCAGTGTACCAAATGCCAGAAACATCATTCAAAGTAGTGTTTCACAACACACGCTCCCTACATGCGCACATTGACGATGTCAGAGCAGAGCCCAACTACACATCTGCAGATATCATCCCTTTTGCAGAATCTCATTTGATGCAGTCAGATAAGAATGAGGACTATCAGATTCAAGGATTTTATGACATAATTTGTAATGACCAGCAGCCAACAGGAAACACCAGACCTCCTCATGACATTGCTGTGTATGCCCGAAAGCCACATATTATTCCTGGAAAGCTTTCATATTCAACTCCCGAGATGGAGTATTCAATTGTTACCATCATGAATGTTAAACATGCAATAATACAGGTTGTACCTCTGTATCGAGGAAATAAATGCACACATCAGTTGTTGAAATCCCACTTGGAAGATGTCATGTCGACCAATGATATAACAATTCCATACGTTGTTCTTAGGGATTTCAGTATAGATTGTAAGTCACGCAAACAAGTCAGATTTAAGCAGGGTTCTGCCCAGGATGCTAGGAGTGCTGGTTGGCAAATTTCTGCCGTGCCGGTTCCATTTTGTTTGGGGGGAGATGGTGCTGAGATGCGTTTTCTTTTGTTCAGCAAGGGGCATGGCAGTAATATTGCACACTCAATCGCGTGTCTTCCAGTATTTCCGAATTTCTCCTTGTTTTTTTTGACCGGGCGGCACAGCCTTCTGCAGTTACGTGAGAGAAGCCACAAATTATTTTGGCAGTTGCTACGGGTATGGCAGTTTTCCAATGCATTTCAATGTAGAGAGGTACGGCAGTCCCAATTTCAAACCCTGCCCTAACCTAACCCTGACCCTAACCCTAATCCCCAATCCCTTGAAATTGACTGCCGTACCAAAAAAACCAAAAAATCTCCAGACACTGCGAATTATTAGGAATTGCTGGGAAAAAAAATAATGAAATAAGTTGACGCACTAGTCAAAGCTATGGCTGGACAGCGCAGTGGTTTAATTATCTCGGGTTTACAGTATGATATACTTACTATACATCTCGGGTACAAAGTAAACATGCAAAGACCTCGATGCGATCATTACACTTGCTTCTTTGACTTGCTTTAACATAAATTGAGATAATGGTGTTCAAAAGCCATGAGGAAAATAAATAATTTCTTCATTGACGTTACGCAGAGGAAAATGGTTTGCATTTTTTTATCGCATTGAATACACATCTATTATCAAAGTCAAAATATGCTTTGGTTATTAAGACATAGCCAAGTGTACTCTTTCTTGGGTTAGGAAGAACACAGCCGTTATTAAGGTCAGACTGGATAACATGAAACTTGATAATTTTGTTAATTCTAATTCATGAAACATCGCGCTTAAAGAATACCGTTCATGTATACCGAAGTGCGGGATATATGGCCAACACTGATACGATATCATTTAACATATCTGTGCTTACTTTTTCAGTTGAGCTGATTATTATGCATAATTTTACAGAACAGGTAGCCTATTCAATTCATAAGGTTAAAGACATTCATTCATCTTGAAAAATACAAACAGTTACATTAGCTGTGTTTCCATCCACCTATTTTAATGCGCATTTTGATTTTGCGCTTAAAAAAACCTGAGTGGAAACAGCCAAAAGGCGCATCAACTCGAAATATCGCATCAATTTTTTTGCGCAAGGAGGAGGAGGAAAATTTTCCGAATGGATAAAAATGCGCATTAGTGCAGTGGAAACGGGTTAGTGAACAAATAATGCGAATAAATGATGACATTTAGTATCTACGTCATTTTTGCTTGCCTACGGTGGCAAGCTAGCTAGTTTGCTACCTCGCGCTAGCTATAATGTTAGAGTTCGTTATCACTTTAGCTAGCTAGCAGTTAACACAGTAGAAGCGAACTGTAACCCTACACTACTGTGCTGGCTGTAACATTAAAGACTTTGTAACCATTAGCTTAAGTGATTACTTTCATTCGTTTTCGCCACCAGCTTTCCCATTTGTTTTCCTTTTCCTTCGTCGCGCTTATTGACGTCATAGCGTGTGCCGTCTTCTTCTGCAGAAGAAATGGCAATTGGATCGAGAATTAGCGCCACCTAACGGCACGTACGGCTTATCCCGCAAAACAAAAGCACATAATTGAAGTGGATGGAAATGTGCACAAATGCGCTTTTCCTTTTGACGCACTAACGAAAATTTGCTGAAGATTTGCGATACAAGTTGTATGGAAACACAGCTATTGGCGATTTACCTTTTTGAAGTCAAGGAGCTTCAAAACGGACCATTTAAATTTAAAATGGGCATTTAATTTCATTTTTCCGATAAAATGCGTTCGCGAATGGGTGGGAGGACATGTCTTGTGATATGCCCCAGGGCAGTGAACACTATTGGCGATTTTAAAAAGCAGATAAAGAGGTTGGCCACGGAATTCTTTCCATGTTGACAATATTTTTAGACACACGGACTAGTTTGAAGACAAGTTCACGAGTCCGCCTTAATGTTTACTTTTGTGTGCACTAGAGGACTACCGCGAATTTCGACCCCGTTATTATCTTGTAAGTGCAACACGGAATCTCACCTTAAAAATCTGTCAATTGGGCCCTGATTCTTCCGTTTGGCCATCTCTCCGCTAGCCATCTGCACGTCAGCTACACTCGTGTCAAAGCATAATACTTGTACAATAGGCGGACTGCTATGACGACCACCGCAGATGATTCCCGCAAATTGGCTATGTCAGGGATCGGGTCGAAAACGAAAGTTCGCTATTCTAACAGTAACATGGGGGGGCAGACATATATAGGGTCATTTGTGTTTTGTTTCTTGCGGTTTTATTGGACACTGGATGCATTCGTTTTAACTGATCTTTGAAAAAATAGTGCCGTGTGGAAAAAGCACTTTCTGGGCTGAGTGGTAGTCAGATTCTGAGTGCTGGTCGGTACATTCAGAGTGCTAGTTGGCGCGGACCACCACCGACCAGCATTGGCAGAACCCTGTTTTAGTGACATTGAAAAGATCCTAGATTGCAAGCAGTTGATCCAAGAAAATACCACAGTGTACAACACAACCATTGACCTTGTATTTTCCAATATTCCACACTGTAACATTGGAGTTAGTGTCCATTCATTCAGATCATACAATAGTTACATTATCCTAAAATAAAAGTACTGAGGTCATGCAAAGGTATCCCATAGGGATGTCACCTTGCAGCTCTGTTCAGTGCGATATTCACAGACACCATGGAGCCAGCCTTTGCATGCCCCAGGATCTGTCAGGCCATCACTGTGACAATGTTATTCACAAGCTCCGACCTAATCTGTAAGGGGGTGGGGTGGGGGGTGGTATTTGTTGGTTGTTAGTATTGCTTGCTGGTAACATGATTGAAATAAATGATTGCAATTTGTAGTGTGGTTCTATTGTTATATTACATAAATTGAGACGCCAAACTAGTTCACAGCATATTCTGGTTACCAAATGCGTTGTGTGTTCATATTGCAATAGTTTTCAAGGATTTCGGAAATTAAGTGATGACATGGACATTTCAGTCATCCTCAGCGGAGCTCTCTAGGCCGATAGGCCTCTTGTTGAGATATTAATGAAAGACTGAAAAAATGAGCACAAACACTGATTTTCTAAATCCCAAATGCTGAATTTCTCAAAAACCGGGACGTAGAATTTTCAGATTTTCACAGTGAATATTCAGAATATCAAAAGGAAGGCTCACACCAAATTAGAAAAAAAACGTTACAGTTTTTGAGATTCAAATTTGAAGAGAAAAGTTGATGCCAGACGGAGACAGACAGGCAGGCAGACAGACGCCAGATGACTCGGCATTAGGAAAGCTCCGCTGACTGCTGTCTATCATCACAGCGGAGCTAAAAAGTTGGGAGGTGGCCAATTTAAGGCTAGTAATGAGGTAAAAAATTTGAATGCTGCTGTAATTTCAAACTGCTGATGTCAGCACGCGATTGTAATCATGATTCAGTGCCCAGGAAAAGCCTAGTTCTGATGGAGCACGGATGAGCTGAGGATCAACAATCTGCCCTAAAAAGCATTGACAAAAATCACTGAGGGTTTGACCCTACAGAGTCGATGGATGCGCCGGCGCGTCATAATCACGTGACCGATTTAAGACAACATAGTGGCAAGATGCAGCCTCGTAGAGTGTCCATTTAAACTTGTCGAAAGTGCACACTCAAAACTATATACCAGTTTTTGAATTATCTTGATAGGCCAAGTAAAACAATACTTCTGATTAATTTATCACGGCACACTTTTCCTGATTATTTTTGTCACATTTGGTGCAAGAAGAAACAGTAAAGAAGGGCTGTTCTGCCTTCTCTCGCAAGTCGAAAGTGCTTGCAGCAAAAAAAAAAAAAAAAAACGCCGCGGAAACTTAAACTGGCCCGTCATTCTGCCGAATAGTCTTACTAAACTAGTTAATCGTCTGATTGCTAATCAAGCAAAGGGAAGGATTCTGTCTCACCAAACTAACCTCCGACCGCACGTCACAGCAGTTGGTGCCTTTTTTGCTAACGAGTCGGGGTGCTGCAGCTGCAGTTTCCATCTTTCACATGGGGTTTGTTGTGACATGAGAGGTCTACTTCTTCGTGACCTGCTTCTGAATGCAAGTATCAACTGGAACACTCTGAAGCGTATACTGCTCCCATTAGTTCCGGAATGGTCACAGCACCAAAACTTACCGTGCCTCAAAATAATAGGCATCGTCTGTATTTTTTCCATTTAAGAATCGAAAGGTATCGCAAGTATCGGTTCTTGTGACATCCCTATCAAAAAGTACATAATAAAGACAAACGCAAACCAACTGCCCTTTCTCCACTTTCGCGCAGATGACTGGAGCTAGTGGTGAGTGAACTACACCAGGAGCCCCAACCACAAACACACAAACACAAAGACCTAGTATGTCAGTGCAGCTTAAGTGTGCAGCTTATCCACTCTCAGAACACAATAACCAAATTACTCTATCCAACGCATTGAAAATACACAAGAAATGGTCAAATCTGCATCTTTGCCTGGGCTTTTAATCTTCATGCCCCACACTCATCTCATGGAGTTTCAGTTCCCCTCATCTTCCCCCACAGTTACAAAATTTAGAAATCTGTTCATCTGCTGTATTTGGTAGCAACAGTATCCAACCACTGTCATTTCAGAACAGCCAACAGAACATATTAAATATCCTTCATGGTTACTGTACTGGCATTTAATGCCTCCAATTACTTCCATCCCTGCTAAAGACCGCCACAGACAACACAGCCTTATGTTTAGAGCCACAAAAATAGAATTTGGGTTTTGACTCAGACCTTCCACAAGAGCCATGCAGACACAACTATTTAATTAGCAGCACAGGTGCTGGGGGAATCGAAGGGGAAACCCTTAAAACTCAACTGAAAGATTCAAGGCATCTAGAGGAGTTTCAGCCCGTAAAGGACAAGGGTGTAAGCCTAAGCCGAATATTCATGACCTCCGACTAGTACTCATACAGCGCAGCATCAACGAGCGTCATTTACCCATCTGTGATATAACCACACAGGCTCAGGATCACGACAATACATAATGTTCACAAATACCAGTTGAAACTTGACTGAGCCAAAAAAAAAAAAAAAAAAAAAAAAAAAAAAGCCTTGTGAACAGTGTTCAAAAACAGCATTGACTTCAGGGCTCAGAAGATTCTGCAATGGACCACACATCGGAAATGCATACCGAGGTCAGTCAATTCAATATTTCGAGACCATTTTTCATTTCCAAGAACTCCCATGTAATTCAGACAAGGCAACGAAAAACCGAATACTATATGCATAGCAAAGGCATAATCATGCAGGAGGGGGCGGGTGCTAGACTGGCCTGCCTGCAGTCCTGACTTGTTCCTAATTGAGCGTGGTGCATTTTGAAAGGCAAGATGTAACAAAGACTCTTTTCTATTGCACATCTTGACTTATTTTCAGGAAGTATCGAAGACAAAATTGTAACAATATTTAATCACGCAGTGTCTTCAGTCCCTATACATGTATTAAGCGTTCTGAAAAGGAAACATGGCAAAGAGGTAAATACTTTACTGTCCCAACTTCTCAAAAAATATTATGCAAGAATCAAAACTGAAGTAGGCCCAATAAATTCTGAAAAATCAACACAACTCCTGGTGAATCAGAGTGATTGTATCATTTTCAATACAATACAGGTGAAAGCAAATTTCTGCTTTAAGTTTTAATTCAACACTGCATCCCAACTTTCTCTGATCTAGGGGTAATAGTTTGAGAGGCCCTGTTCAAACATTTATTCACCTTATCTCGGATGTTTATTTTAATAATGATAAAACAAATTCTTTGAATTATATCGGCATCAAATCGCACCAAGACAGAAGTAAAACATTTGATTTTAAGGTAATCAATAAATCTTTTGGTATGGACTACCACCACAACAAACAAATGACATGGACACTTGAAATGTGTTAAAAAGAAACTACTTGTATACAGTAAAAACACACTTCTGCAGCTTTGAAGAAAGCAGAAGTCAGTGGTGTGCAAAATATGGATACGTTCAGTGTGCCTTGCAACCCCGGACAGACAGCGGCACCGCCACACAGCAGTAAGACTGGTACTCCAAGCAAAATCATTTCAACAGCTGATGAATCAAAAACAATGGCACTTACACAAATGACACTACTTGACATGTAGAGCACCAGTCAGTCTATAGCTGGAACCCACAGATGTAAAGCATCTTCCTACTGCCTGCACATAAAACAAAGGACCCCCTACATTCATTTTCTGCAAAAGGGTTTCACAAAGGCCACGCTTAATTATGATGTACTCGGCTGCATTAATTAGCCCAGGGATTTACAGTCAGCTGCATAGAAAACTTCCTGCTGGCAGCACTGAGGAACAGTGATTGTTGTAAAAGACAGAAGCAGGCAGTGAACTGCGCTCTGAGTGAGTGCACTGCATGACCTTGGCTTAGGGCCCAATGGAACACAGGCACGTCAATTCCAAGCCACAGGGAGACGGTTCAGAGAAATGCAGCCCGTTTGCACCCACACAGTTCCTCACCACATAGTAAAGCAAACCAGGTCTATCGATCCTAAAGCATTATATCTGGGCAGGGGGCGAGAGGGTGTGGGCAGCTTCTTCACCTTGCAAGACAATCTGTACATTGGTCCCGAAGCACAAGTATGAGATAGGCAGATCCTGGTTTCAGAGGAAAATGCTTGAGGCTGGGATTCCACTAATGCTAAAGTCAGGGTGAGGGAGTCAGGATTCAAGATGCCTTTTGGCCAGCTCCTCCTCTTCTCAGAGAAGATCAGCTCAAAATCTAATCTCAGCTGCTTATCACCACATATCGACATGAAACTCAAACTGAAATAATCGGACACCTCCATCTTAGAAGACAAAGGGATACTGATTATGGATGTCACAAAAACAGAAACTTCGATACCAAGTTGATAGAAAATCCCAGACTAAATAATGAAAAATCGCTTTCCACAGAATTCGTGGTACAGCCAAATATGAGTACCGCATTCCTTTTTGACATACGGTGCCTCAAAATTATAGGCATTGTCGGTTTTTTTCATTTCAGAATAGAAAGGTATCGCATGTATCTGTTCTTGTGACATCCCTACCTCGCGCAAGCGATCGGTTTCAAATGAAATTTCCAGGTATCTATCCTGCTATAAATACCTCGTGTTCGAAAAAGAAACTGTAGGTTTATCTCCTAATTGATCAAGCATTGAACTCCGCATAAGCACTGAATGGCATTGCTTGCTTGGGCTTCCTGTAAGCAAGTACACGTAAATCTGTAGTTTCGTGAGCATTTCAGGTTCGATGTACTGAGTAATAACGCCGCAGAAACTTGAACTGGCCCGTCATTCTGCCAAATAGTCTTACTAAATTAGTTAATCGTCTGATTGCTAATCAAGCAAAGGGGAGGAATCGTTCGCTTTAGGATAAGGATTCTGCCACACCTAACTAACCTCCGACCACACGTCACTGGTGTATTCATACGACTGTGTCCGGCGGAGGAATTGTGGGAAATGGTGTTGGATAGGCAGATGGGATCGTGTCTTTTAATCACGACAGACTACAACTACCAAGTACATTAGCGAGATGGCATTGTTTCACGTCTCGCTCTCTTGCACACACACACAACGCCTCTGTCTCTCATCGCACCGGTGCTACAACAGTTCTTTCATTCATCGCGCGGACCAATTTTCACGTCGCAGGTGCGACATATATGTCGCACTGTACAGCCCTGTATTTCTTTGAGCATTCCATTGTTTACATGGTATCTTACAAGCAAAGGGCTGGTGCTAATGCTGGTTCTTGTTACAGCCCAACACTAACACCAAATTCTCCTTATGTAGGTCTTGACTGAACACCCGTCAGCCAATTAGATTAATTAAACGCAAATCTGCAAGCAGCTTCATTAGCATTATTTTAGTTCTGATTACAATGGTCCAGTTTTTATATGAAAAATGAATGGGGTTTTCAAAAATCGGTGATAACAAGGTTCATGATTGAACAAGATGACAGTGTCATCACTATCCCCCGCCACAATCAAGGGCCGTAACTCAGTAAAAAATAAGCTTCGACATCCACTTTCGAACTCAATATAGATCATGAGTAGCGTATTAAGCATACAAAATTTTACACATCTAGGTTTAAAAGTTTCAGAGAAATATTGTCACCAACGTGACCAGGACAGACAGACATGCACAGATGGTTCCCAATCCACTATTTGTTGTCGCACTTTGTGGCAGGGAAATCTTTAACCCAAGGAAAGCCCAGGGAAATCAGTTTTTCGGGGCGATTCAGAGAAAATCAACTATCACGATATCTTTGACTCAGTAACTTGATTTCAATATCAAGTACAGACACCTATTGGTACTTTCAAAAATTTACATGTCCGTTTTGATAGCCGTTAGTAATCTGGATGACCAAGCAGGTGCAGACAACAGCTAGAAGTGTCTAATAGTTGCAAACAACTGCATCCATTTACTGTCATGTAGCCATTTAAAATCAGAAAAGACCAGGCCCACACTTATGTCATATCACGATATTCAAAATCCCAGATGATATCCATTACATCGCGTTATCAATACAATATCAAAATATTGCCCATCCCAATTGTGATAATGCGGTTGAACAATCCACACTTTTTCAAGAATGAGAGGCTCTGAGACGATGTAAGGTGAATGTCGCCAAGCGCCATTTAAGTTGGAACCACATATTCCACTTATCTCAGGTCTGCTTGTGCGAACGTCGTGCATGCTTGTAACCATTTTTCAAGGTAGCACATTGTTAGCAACATGCAGATTTTATGGACACTGAGTGCTTAATTTTCATGCGGTTATGAGGAAATGCGTATCATCTCACTTAACAAAATGTACACCATCTCTGGCAACAATTTCACTCATGGACCTTATTTTCAGCAAATTTTCAAAATCTGTCCAACTTTTCCACACAGACACTAGACCGATGAAACTAGAAGTGGACAAATGCTACCAAAGCCACATACAAAATAACAGGATTGTGACTTTGTGAACCATGTTCAACTAGAAGATTTGTGTACATGGGACACAGATGCCTCCGAATCTAGGAAACTCAAAATTTACCTCGGATCAAACCCCTGAGAAAGCATCAATTTAAAAAAATTCAGAAATCAAATATGAGATGCACATCTTTTGGGTTCCCACAAAGCGCATGTATAAGCTCTATGTATTCTGTTGAGCAGTTTGAGAAGTGGATAGACGATACTCCCCACCACCATGATCAACCCCGTACAGATATACGTACACACAGGCGGACAGGGGTAACCCTAGAAGGCCCCAGCCATATACGGCTTGGGCAGAATAAATTTGTGGACCATAACTACTGACCTTTAACTTTTGAAAGTTCAAGTTTATCTTCAATTGTGACTTATTAGTTGTTTGAGGGTACAACTAATCCTCGGAGCAGCTGACCAGACTCAAACACGTTCTCCTTCAGCTTAAAGGAGCTGTGTCACAATTACTGTCCATGCTCAGAGCTTTGAAAACTGTTCAGCTGAACAAGAAATCAGATTCAGCCTGTGAGAAAGCCCAGATGAGTCCATTCTTTTCCAAGACATGTATTTTATCACATGCATGTTCACCCACAACAGTTTTCAAAATTGAGCAAGAATTCTCAGCCAGAAATAAACATCTGCTGACAAAATTTAAGACTTGGCCTGGCTCAAAATCCAGACCTTAATCTGACTGAGCAAATCTGTTGGAATATCAAAGGAATCTCTTTGGAATGAACTTCAGACCATAAGGAATGGCTTGGCGAGTGAGGAAATAAAAAACATGAAAACTAACAAAGGGTGGCCACATTAGGTAATGACTTTTTCCATCAAAAAGACATCATTACCTCCACTAGGGAGGTCGTTTTTGCTTCTGTTTATTGGTTGTCGAAATCGACAACCATGTCCCTTTGTTCCGTCAGTCGTCTGTCTGTTTGTTACACACCTTTTTGCAATTTATCTTCATTTGATCTTAATGAAACGTTGACACATAAAGGAATGTCCGAGACACAGGCCTTTTCTTTTTCTAGTTTCTACGTCAAAGGTCAAGGTCACCGAAAACATGAAAACCACATTTTTGGCCATAAATTTCGGAATGTAATATCATAGAGACTTCTAACTTGGCTCATATTGTCGGGTTCAAAGAGCTCTACAAAATGAGGTCAATGAGCTTGACCTTTCGCCTTGACCTTGGATTTCCGCCTTGAACTCAATTTGACCTTGACATTTTTTTCTTCAGAAATTCAATTTGATGGTTGGATGTCATGTATAATAGGACAAATATGCCCCATACCAAATTTCAACATGATCAGATCATTAGATTTTTATACAGGCATTTCTATGGCAACCAAAATGTCCCCATTATAACGAAAATGTCAAATTTGCACTCAAAGCATTAAATAACTTTTGAAATCCGAAGATAAAACACATTTCTTATAGCATTAATACATCTAGGGTGTGCCTACCTGGTCCTAAAATTTCAAGGTCAAAAGGTCAAGGTCACTGGTGGCCATTATGTGAAATTGACCCAAGTGGTCATATTTCAGGAAGTATAAGTAGTGGAGTGTTCGGACCATTCTGTCATGTAGAGGAGATCGCTGCCTACAACTTTTCCATTTAGACTGAAGCTGTCTGACCTATAGGTAAAAAGACTGGTCAAGGTCAAAATTTTCATGGTCAAGGTCATGAACCTCTAACTTGTAAAAAAATTAGGTCATTGGTGATTTAGCATAGATATCATCATGTAAACATAGTCTACAATGTATTTTCATATGTTGTACTTCGTATTTAAATCATAAAAGCATTTGTTTTTAAAAGGCAACCTGAATTCCATGGTAACCATACACTTGTTACAATCAAATGACCATTATGAAGTACAGTTAAGTATCTCACTTTTGTTGATGAATATTGTAAGGATAATCAATGCCATCTTATGCACATTGAACCACAAAGTTTTGACATGACCAGAATCCTGCACGCTGACTGGCTCAGCAGCAAATGTACCCCCTAACTACTAATGCAATGAAACCATCTTCCTTGTATTAATTGTCCTAGGCCACACATTTAAAGTTTTGAAGCAAAGGTCAAAGTACCAAGTAACTGTTGACCACATTACGAATTTGAACCTAGTCTCGAGTCAGACACCAGACGATTTCGACAACAGTCCCGCTAGGCGGGAGTCATTTGTTTGTCTGTCTGTTAGCAGGATCTCTCAAAAACAGTTGCATAGATTTCAACCAAACTTTGCAGGATGTTAAAGTAGCACAGGAGGAACAAGTGATTAAATTTTGGCATCTCTCGGGCAAACTACAGCTGAGATATAGGCCAAAGTTCAAATCCCACTATGCTGGTGCTGCTCTGGGCTCTCGCTAGTCCAGCCCAAGTTATTTCAGTGTTTACCACATATTGTAATGGGTTTACATATTTCCATCAATATGATCCAAGATTACATAAAATACTTGAATAGTACTTGGTTTCTGATTTATCTTCATTTTGTTAAGTGTATAATCATCACTGCACACTTCAGTATAAATGCCACCAGAATGCACAGGGAATTTTTTCCTCTTAAATTATGCTCATTATGCAGCATAAATTCACCTAGCAGGTATAACAGAAGATGGTGGGCTCCTCCACTGACTTGGGGGGGGAGGTGAATTCAGCTTTGCAAATACACAAACAGCCAGCAATTCCAAGATATCACAGGATGTAAACAAACTCGGGCAAGCAACTGTCAACAGTGGGAAGCCATATTTGTAATGCATATTATAGCAAGTTTTGGGGCAGAGAAATGCAGCACACAAAGAGAAAGCAGCTTGATAAGCATGCCAAAATGTGGAACATCCCAAATATTTCCCCAAAAAGAAAATCAATCAAAAAAATGCATGAAGGAACGGAGGTTCGTTTGAGCCAACACTTCCACTTCCTTCCACAGACTCCTCTCCAAACAACTTGAAATCAGCAAAGAGGTTGATCAGAGGCAAAAACATCAAGGCTGCAATGTATTTCAACGACCACATAGTAATAATTTCATTCAGACCATGGAACATTACATAGATAAACCACAGCCACAAGTTCATCCTGTCAAACAAAATTCAACTCTAGACAGAAAGCTTACTTTGCAGTTTCTGGCGCAGTAAACTGCTTACTTCCATACCAATGCTGCAAAATAACCAGTCCATACAGACCACTGCAGATGGTAAAACTTATTAACATATCAAAACAAATCTGGAATTGTCTCATACGCAATACCACAATATCCCAGCGTAACTGTAAGGCAGGTGTTTTTTTTGTAAACACAATGGCAGCTGTGAAAACAAATGCAGAGAAAGGAAGCACAGCCCTCCCTTCAGACAAGTGATAACTCATTACCAAACAGCGCGCAAGTCCACTTCCCTCTGAGAAGGGTATGCACTCACTGTCAGGGGGACACTGCATGTCCATAAAGGTTGCCATAGTGACCAGTAAGTGGCTTGCTGCAGGAAGCCTCTTCCTTCAGTGCAGAGCTACAACTGAAGATGTAAAGGTTTAGACTGTTTGACAATGACCAGGTTTCCACGACATCACAAGAGTTTTGCTTTCAGCTAGATTAGCCAAGCACCTTAGTTCCCTGACAATCTCCTGACTGCAGGTAGCCTTTTCTAAACTATGTATCGCGCCAGACATGAAGTAATTGGTTGATTCTCTCGAAACTCGATTCATGAGGTGTCATGAATTATTTTGGTGTTTACAGTAAATGCTATCAAAATAAGGATAATACAATTATAAACATCTCTTTATGGTGTATTTCACTCATGATCTCAAAAGACCATAATAAATGTATATATTAGATTTTTTTTCACATTTATGAGTAAATTTCTCATTACCACAATGCATCAGAACTAAATTTGGGTCCTTTTAGGTTGAATATTAAGAATTAAAATTGATGACAAAGAAAAAAAACTTCTGTGTATGTTAAACTATAAACAGTTACATTAAATAAACATGTGGTATTTAGTCATCATTGGTGACTGTATTGAAAATAATAAGAAAAATAAATGTGTCCAAGACCATTCTTCTCATCCTCCGCAACAATTTTCAATCATTATTAAAGTCCTTAAGGAACTTAGATTTTCAAGGAATTTTGTTGGAGGGGACAGTATTTATAGTGACACTCCAGATGGCTACCAGGTACGCAGATCTCCTTTAATCTCTTCAGATAAAGTTAAAAGTATGTTTGTCGTAGTACCTACACAACTTTTTTGTTCTCATTACCGAAACGCAAAGTTTAGAAGTTTTAAAAAATGTTGCCATTTTTTATTTTTTGATTATTATATTCCCTATTATGATCTAAATATAAACTGAAAATGTTTAGCTAACCATCATGGTGTTTCCACAGTTAGCAATGAAGTTCAAGGTCACTCATCCTCCGAAACACCTTCCTCATGCACCGCAACAATTGAGGGCCTGTTGCGGAAGATGAGACTCAGTGTTTCGGTAATGAGAAACAGACTTGTATTGGGAAGAGATGCATATAATTCTTGCTCATGCCCTTGTATAACTATATTTGTCATAAACAATTTCGCAAACAGGTTGAGTGACTATTTAGTGACTTTAGTGACTATTACAACTTCTCCAGCAGGGGTCACTAATTTTTTATTTTTATGCAGTGCTTACACAAAGTGTTCAATGAAGGCAGTATAGTCCACCTATTATAATTTGATGTTTTACAGTAAAATCATTTATTACCAGGCCTATTTTCATATATTTTATGAAATATTACATTTAAAAAGGTTTCCTGACATAAAATAGGCTCAAAATTAACATTTAGAACTCTGAATAGTAATTTTTCGCGATGAAAACGAAGATGCAAACACTTTTCCGTGAAAATTTGAGGTTTTTAAACTATTTCGGACTGCCGAGGCTGATCGGGAACGCCCCCTTCGAAATGGGTCAAAATGACTGGAAATTGCCTTCTCAATCAACGTGACGTCACGCAAGGACGGCAGCTGTTCAGATCTCGCTCGCTCGAAAACAAAATGTAGGTACACAATGCTTTATTTACCATAGCCAGCAGACAGACCCTTGCGAAAAACCACTATTGGAATACCATAAAATTTACCACCAAAAAACTAATACTACTGTAGTAATTGTATTTTTTTGGAACGCACTATAGAGATTTTAGTGTTACTATTGAAATATTGTAGGGCTACCATAGCTAATAACACTTCAGAAAAAAACTATTGTAATACTGTAGCTGGTGAAACGTACTATAGAACCCCACAACCACACTTGTATTCGCTTCTTCGCTTTGACTTTAAATGTAATCTGTCATGCGAAAAATTTGTTTCGCGTCCGGTGTGAAAGCAGCTTTAGACACGCACGCAAGCTTGCTGACGCTAATTTCCTGCCGTAGTTAGCCAGCTAACTTAAGTTCGACATACCGTTAGATTATCATGAATTTCGATTATGAAATTATACACCAAGCGTTCAGTCCAGTGTTGAGAGAACTGCCAAGTTACACAACAACTACCTACCTGTCAGTTTAACAAACCACATTACCCATTTAGAAAGCTAACGTTAGTTAGTGACAGTTGCGTGTACTATTACAAATTGTATGTTTTTTTTAAAGAGTGAAATAAAGTTGGGCATCAGAACAGTGAATGCTGAACTAAATCTCATTTCCGAAACACTGATTCTCATTTTCGAAATGACATTCTCATTACCGCAACAGGAGTTTTTTCAGCAAATTAAGCCATTATTAGATAATGATATTTGGTTTGAAAATGTATATATTATAAATACAACACCACTAATCTAAGGTCTGCCACAAAAAAAAAATGATTAAGTTATTTTTTGGGAAAATGACGAAATAAAAAAGGTTGTAAATCAGGACGTGTTTTGGTAATGAGAAAAATAGGGATTTTATAAAAATAAGTAACGTTTTAAAAATAATCACTAGAGAGTTATACATAGCTTTGAGCTTGTGTAATAAGAATCTACTTCAGAAATATCTTAAGACACATTTTTAACCATATATTTAAAGTAATGTGTTGCGGTAATGATAATTTTTTTATGATCTTCATCTCAAAAATGTAAATAATATATCGAAAATATTAACAAAATCTTCCAAAAATAATGTCTTTAGTAAGACCAGACAATCTCATATGTACATAGAAAATTATGCCCATAGGAGCATTTTAAATTTGTTGTTGATGGAAACCATTTAAATCCAGATTTCACGAGAATCACCCAACTATCAAGGGGATATTATGCTTATGATTAAAAGAAACTAGCCAAAAATCTGATATAAAACTTGTTTAAGGCTTAATTTTCAATTATTTGCCAGTGATATTGCTTTTAACCAAAACACGGGCACAAATGCTTGATCTATGGCATTCATGGCTGGACTGTAGGCTGCAGCACAACAAAGTCGGAAATGGCATTTAATACAGCTGAAGCAGACAAAAATAGAAAGTATTTAACTTCGTAGCCAACTCACTTATGACAGAAATGCAAATATCCAGGATAAATGATGAAACAAGGCAACATTGTCACCAATGTCCCCCGCCACGGTAAGAATGGTCACGGTGGAATGGGGAAAACTTGTCTCCATTAAACACCCATACACCAAGTTCAGAGTCAAGGGCCATAACTCCGTACAAAAAAAAATTCTCAGAATCAATTGTCGAACTCATGCAATAGGGTCATTAGTACTGGCCACACACAAAATTTCACCCATGAAGGTGCAATAGTTGCCAAGAAAACTTGTCCCCATTGCAAATCCCATACACCAAGTCAACGAACAGAAACAAGGACCATAACTCGGGAAAAAAAAATTTCTCGGAATCAACCGTCGAACTCATTCAATAGGATCATTAGTACAGGTCACCCACAGAATTTCATCCATGTAGGTGCAATAGTTGCCGAGAGAACTTGTCCCCATTGCAACACCCATACACTTAAGTCCGCGAACAGAGTCAAGGGCCGTAACTCTGTAAAAATGAATTTCTCGGAATCAATTGTCAAACTCATTCAGTAGGGTCATTAGTACTGGCCACATACAAAATTTCATTCACGTAGATGCAATAGTTTCCGAGAAAACTTGTCCCCATTGAACCCGGACGGACGGACGGATGAGCGCCATTCCAATATCCCCAGATCCACTTTGTGGCGGGGGATAATAAACGAAATCTGAGCAGGTCAATTGTATCAGCCGGCAGGACGCTTCAATTACGTTTAGCTCACTGGGGGATATGAAGTCACGTGCAGGATGGAGCAAAATGGCGTCGCACACATTACGTTGCAGATACGTGCCTGATGGAATCGAGGCGTTAGCCAATGTGTGTTGAAGCTGATCTGGCAGCTTGTTTAAGTGTAGAGCCTCCACAACTCCACAGGTCAGTTAATGTAGATTTTTTAAAATTAATTTGTCAGCAGAGCTGCGCCGAATTTTCGGCCACCGAAAATTTTCGGCCCAAAATGGCAAAAAAAATATGCATTTTCGGTTTTCGGCTGAAAGACGTTTAACACCGAAACAATATGGCCGAAACAGGATGTTGTGATGACGCAAGCAAAAAGCGGCCAGCACGCGCTTGTTTGGACTTTTATTCTGTCGATTTTGATAAATATTTATGTGTTTAAATCAGGGGACACGCACTACCGTCAACACTTTATGGCACTAAGGTCCGCGAGTGCTTAATTGTAATTTCTGTTTGACATTGTCCTGATGCATAGGATAGCAGCTGGTGTTGTGTCCGATTCGGTTGCACATTAAATAACGTACCACCTAAAAATGCAAAGCAATGATATCCGTAAAAGGCATAGAGTATTCATAGAAAAGGGCAATATATTCAAGGAATTTGTGTACCATCAGTATTCCATAATGTAACTAGAAACCCTGGAAAAAATGGAATCACCACACACCAAGAATGTTAATTTACCTTTTTTCCTTCATAATAAAGAAGCAAATAACACATTACAAAACAATTATTGTCTATGAGCTTGACATTCAGGCTTCATAAACATTTCACTTTGAAACTGAAGGCAAAACACGTAGCAAATACGCAAATCGCTGGAGATGGCAGAGTATTAAAATTTATCGCTTTACGACGGTCATCTCATCTGTGATACCTTTCCTAACAAAATGCTTCATCAGCACTCGTAAAGTTATTTTCCATGCAATTTTCATAAAATAGGGGCAGCATAATAACTTTCTCAAGGGGAATTAGTGGAACAGAATTGGTCACCGTTGCTTCTAATTTCGCTACGAGCAGGGTCACAGGCAAAGAAACGCATTTCATAAATGCAGCAGCTTCGGTGAACAAACGCAACCTTGTTTGAAAGGTAAGGCAACGCACAGTATATTTATCAAGCAGCCTAAAACAAACACACATTTCAAAAACACAATTTGAAGACCTGTTTCAATGATGGCAAGTGAAGCCAGTTTCCTAGCGATAATGCGGAAGCGATTTGTTTTTCGCAGAGACGATTCTCTCTGATCAATCAGTGGGCTGCTGTGTTGTCACACAACATATTTAATTTGACAATTCTTCAGCAGCCTATAATAGGCCAGTCTGTTATAGGCCTGTAGGTTATTCATGAGCGGGGCCAAATAAAACATTTATCATTTTATTTTATTTTTTATTGTGCTTTGTTGGAATGTCAGTGCTAAATAAATATTTTCATAATTTTGCAATTGATTTATTCTTTGAAGCACGAATATTAATTTATGCAATTGCAATGCCTTGACTTTAGTTAAGTAATTACATAGTCATAGCCATAAATGCAATGGTACTAAAAATTGGCGTAATAATTTCTTTCGGTGTTTCGGTTTTCGGCCAAGCGTTTCTCATTTTCAATTTCGGCCAAAAATTTTCATTTCGCTGCATCCCTATTTGTCACCCTTCAGCATGTACGCATGAACGTATCCGGCCAATAATTCTGGTATCAAATGCACTGTATAGGCATGGGCAACGCTCTGCATAAACTCTAATGGAATGCGTAACAGCTGAACTGGGGCGGTAAACAAGCCTCAGAAAACTTATTAAAAAATGATGTAAATACCATTTTCATAAAAAAAAGAACACCATGGTTTGATTAAAAGCAACCTTTTTCAATAGGATACCCGCATTTCATACATGAACTCTGCGTGATACGGCCAATAACGCGATTTGAACAGAGCTATTATTCGCCCGTTGGATGAATGCGTGATCTCAATTTGCACCGTGTTTACAAACTTTCAAGTGCACGGCGTGGCAAAAATATCCATTTTGGAGGTAGATTTCAAACAGCCCGCGCTGACGTGATATCCCAGCTACGGCCCTTATTGACTTACAGCCATCTAATTTGAGAAATTACGAGTCTATTCGTCCAAACTAGACCTCCAGGGATGTGAAATAAGTTCGACAGAAGTTGTTGAAGTTCGTCATGAAGTTCGCCGTGACTTCTTCCCAACAATAGCAAGAAAGGTGAGTGTATTTTTTACTATTACCTACATAGTTAGTTGACAGAATATCCTGTGACCCTATTTGTGAAGTTTAAGTAAAATATACCAAGGAATAAACCAGTGCCAGGCGTTCAAAACCTACCAGTGTTCTGACAAATTTTGCTACCTATCAAAATATGCCACCTCGCGAACATCGGTCACAAGATTCATTCACTTATACCCTTCAATTCGAGACTGCGAGGATGGAAATCTGAATAATCAATTCGGAAAAATTCTCGGCTCTCGGTAATTCTGTATATCGTTTAAACATTTTGTTAATCGGATTATGAAAGAAGACTGAAAATAAGCGCCCGCTTTTTGTTTGGGTGTAAAAGCGCGTATTTAAAGGAGAATACATTGTATATATTGATTAAGCATTGAACTCTGCATTAGTCGAACTGTTAATATTTGTTGATGACATTGCTTCGGCTTCCTGGAAGCAAGTACGCGCAAATCTGCTGTCTAGTGAGCATTTCAGGTTCGATGTATTGAGTAATAACGCCGCGGAAACTTAATCTGGCCCGTCATTCTGCGAATAGTCTTACTAAACTAGTTAATCGCCTGATTGCTAATCAAGCAAAGGGAGGTTTCTGCCTCGCCAAACTAACCTCCGACTGCACGTCACTGTGTTTTACTATGAATTATTCACAGTAGCTCATTGAAACTATCATGGGAGGAGGGTATATGGACATTGTAAAAAAACAGCAGGTTTTTTTTTTTTTTTTTTTTATCACCACGGGTTATTGAAGGGGGAACGTTTGACTCATTTCGTAGCAGTGGGAGGGCAAACAACTGCCGGCATCAGCGACTTCACTGCATTTTATATAGTAATGGGCGAGTAGCGTTAATGTTTGCCCTCTCACCGATAATTCTGACATTTTTGCAGGCCATTGATCCAAAAAAACCTTCACAGGCAACCCATACATACCATTTTTTAATATTAACACAAAACCTAATGTTTGTTGAACATAATTGGGTGAAATTCAATGCATTTTCCATTAAAAAGGGCCTAGGGGGTGCTGCTGTACTTCAGAAAAGGGGTTGATGACTTTAGCATCAATTATTTCTGTTAGGGTACCCTAATGGATAATTTGGCCAGGTTTATTTCTGAGTAGACTGCATTTTCGAAAATGCCCTCAGGCTTCACCCCCCAATTTTCACAATGGGTTTTGTTGATAAATGCCGAAATCAGCCATTTTTGGGACCCTGTGGCTCTGAGACCCTTTCCTGTAAAGGCGTTGGACTTGTGGCAAACTCTTCATCTGTGTCTTCTGTACTTACCTGCAAAAAATCATTAGAAAATAATAAAAACTTTTTTCTCAGCAACTCAAGAAATGTTGTCATTTTATTCATTTGTATTGCCCATGCCTACACTGTATAACTGCAGTGCGCAACAGTGCTTGTAGGGTGGGCTGGAAAGCCATGGCGGCGCAAGTGTCAAAATAGAGCCTTAAAATTCATCCATGCTCCAAATTTAGCATAACACCCAACTGTGAGCAAACCAAATTTTGACAAGTTAACTTTGCAATATTACTCAAACACTAAACTGTAGATTATACGTTGGAATGAATCTCAAGTTGGCAAATTTTCTATATGTGGTGAAGCCAAGGTAAGTCATGAATTACCAAAAGGAACAAACCAGAATACCACCAACTAAATGGCTGGCCTGATACATGAATATTCATCAACGAGCAAAACACTATAGCACTACATCATCCACCTCAGCACTCAGTCTTGCCTCAGCGAATACTGATGAATATTCACGACTGACCATTGATTCAACAAAAAGAAATTTCACCCCCATTAGCCCCCTGTTCAGTTGTGGCCATTACCATTACCTTAAAATTATAAAGAATGTAATGTCTTCAGGACTTTCACCATGAACTTAACACTGAAAGTAATTTCCTCCACAACAGCAGAAAGTGTTGTCACTGTGCACAGCACTTCACTGAAATACAGAGCAATCCTTTCCATGCATCTTTGAAAGGCCAATGCAGTAATGAATTAGCCATGACTACAAGCCTACAATCCAACCAAATTAATGTCCAAATAATCAATGGCCTCTCCACTTCAACAACAAATAAATTCAAAGAACTGCACAGAATACTCATGTCCACATCCCACCAAGAATCTAAATTCAATGATCCAAGGCACTGATTTCAAGCAACAGCTCCTAAAAAAAGTCATGACCTAGAATTGAAGGAATGGCTTCAACAGCCCTATCATTTATTCCAAGATTTTGACAGACTGAGAATAGGCAAGAAACCTGCTGGCGCAACAATGTTCAGTGCGAAGTAAAGCAGAGTCAGCCAGGAGACAACCAACCATCAAACACGACAACCCTGAATTTTTAGAATGAGATCTGTATAGTGGAGCTGTGCGACTGCACTCAGGCAGAGAGACAGGCTTGAGCAGCCTTCCTGTGGTGCGCGGAGAGTAAATGGGTCAGTACGCCACGCAGCTGCAGACATTTCACCAGCGTGGCGCCCGCAGTTGCGCCGGCTCTTTATCTTCATTGTCATCCCGGGCCGTTACATAACACGGCGCACGTGGGGATGGGAGATGCTCTACTGACAGTCACCCCCCCAGTCTCCCACCGTGTGCTTTGTGCTGCTGATCCATCAGAACAGCCCTGACTCATTGCGCAGGGTGGAGGGGGGTGCTTCAGTTAAGCACCGTCTGACACACACACACACACACACACACACGGGAAACCCTGCAGGACATCGCCTTGGAGGAAATGAATGCTTCAGCCCAGGACGAGGGGCCTGCGCCAAGATGAGCGTGGCGCTGCCCTAGCGTGCACTTACCGCGATCGAGCCTATGCAAGCGAGCTAGAGGTGTAAAAATCCAGGTTCAGAAGGTGAAGTTCTCCCCAGTATTTTCTCACAGCAGCCAGGATTAGCACAGTTCCTCAGTCACAAGGCAGAAAAAGTGCAATAAGCTCAATTCATGGGGAGAGCAGGAGTCCAGCATTCGTGAGCCCTGGAAGTATCATCTATGAAGCAAGTGCTGCACGCAAGTCAGAAATATACATGCAATGCATTTACGTAACTAGATAACTCGGTCGCCACAGGGACCAAGTCGTGTATCTCCCCGATCCCCAATTTTCGGACAAAATGGCCGCCAGCAGCCATTTGGACGTCCGAAATGCGCAAAAATCAGTCTTGAGCATTGTCCAATCAATATCTTCGCCTGTGTGAAATTTGGAGAAATTCCCGTAATAATTGTGGCTTCCAGAGCCCGAAACAGAAAATCTCTACGGCGGCGGCCCCGGAACTAAACCATAGTATCTCCCGACTATCGTCGTCCGGGAGATACAAAAAATATACAATTCCTGCGCACCACAGCAGCGGTGTACAGGTCCCTGAAGGAGCAAGTACACCATTAGGTAGATGGAAAAATCACTCAGGAGAAACCAGGTACTCTCAATGTATTTCAATGGCTTTTTGGCTTATGGGTGGGCAGTACAGTACAGTACATTAACAAAAACAGAGGAGGACTTAGTCCATACACCAACATATACAGATATTAAAGACCTTACGCCATAACTTAATAGAGAATCAGACCGAAATTTAGGATTACAACAACAAAAAATAAAATAAATAAATAATTAGCCTGGGTGGGAGAATGAGTCCACAAGCGCTGGTTGATGCCAAACCCTGAACTCACAGGTTAGTCTCCGCTGTTTGAACAGATCTCCAAAACTGCCGATCTGCAGCAGTGATGCACGCAGTGCTCAGTGCAAGCTGTAGTGGTTGACTTCTGAACAGACATGGAAGAAACTCCAGTCAAACTCCAGCACATATAAAGGGTTCCCCACGTCAGACAGCCTCAAAAATCAATGAAACTGAACTAAAAGCTGAACAGCTGAGCAAATGACAGCAGGTTCAGCAAACAATTAACGCCATGCAAATCATTAATCTAAATCAGTTAGCCCACGACATGTTCTGCTAATGATCAGCTAATCTTTTAAATTGTCTTGGAAAGCACCAGCTGTAAAAAATCCCGAGAAATGTTGTTCAACGATACAACCTTCAAAATTTGTAATGAAAGCCACTTTAGCTTGCTCTTGAAGTCCAGAAGTTGTTTCACAATACCAAAAAAAAAACCTGCAAAGGCTACTCTCACCCCGCCCAAGGGTAAAAGGAAAAGCACACGTCTATTTTAGCGACAAATTTTCCTTATTTTTCATTTAACATTTTTCATAATACAAACCAAACTAGAAAGTCAACATTTACGGGCAAATGCAGGATATTTCACTCCGCATCCCTCACCTGAGCGGAAATGGACTCGTCTAAAATTGCCCCCAGGCAAAAAAGGACCATTACGAAATCACCCCGCAGCTCTTCTAAAATAGACTTTTTAGTGAAAATAACGGACATGAAGAAACATGAAATATAACATTTAATCAAAGCAAAATGTTTGCATTCAAATGGTGAGGTTATAGCGCAACTGTGTTAGTCTAACAACTTCCCACCGTACAGGAGCCTCAAATAGATTTTGTTGGGAAAGGAAACAAAAACTGAAAAAAGAAGCAAAACAAAATTAGAATTGCCCAATTAAAATGATTTAAACCTTGGAAAATCTTTCTAATTCGGACTCAAACTATAAGGGTCTCAATTTTAATGACATAGTGCGCTTCGCAATGAATTGAGCTAGACTTCTTTTCAACTCTGAGTCGCCAAAATCTTAGTCCGATTATTGATCGCTTTAAAAAGAAAAAACTGATACTGTAGAATTTAATTCAGCTGCAAGTGAATTATTTCGAATTCATTAACAGAGCGGTGACTGTAGGCGTGATCTGCCGTGGAATGTGACATGCAGTAACAAAGATGACATTGCAATGCCAGCCATACTGACTGCAAGTTATGCAATGCGTGAGATTTTTGTGAAACGAAAAAAAAAAAAAAAAAAAAAGTATTAGCCATCTCCATGCCAAATTTTAGGTCATTTGGCCTGACCCTAATAACACAGGAGGAAAAAGTACACATTTTTGGCCATTATTACCCAAAAAAAGCTTATTTAAATCATTTCTAAGGCCAGCATCCAAAAAATGAAAATGCAAAAAAAACATCCGGGCATATGTTGCTTAGCTACCCCTGTTCCAAATTTCAGGTCATTTGGCCTTAAAATGAAGTGTGGCGCCCATTTGATCAACAAGCCAGGAGGAGGAGAACAAGAACAAGAAAACAGAGCTAAAACAGTACATTTCTCTCCTCCTACAGGGGAGTGAAATATAACTCTCCCCCTAAAGGGGAGTGAAATCCCCCAATAGGGGAGTGAAATATAACTCTCCCCCTATAGGGGAGTGAAATATAATAATCCCATCAGTTGTTTCATTTATACTGAATATTACCACTGAAATATTACTTGAGCAAATTTGCATATCGTTTCATTCCAGCAAACTTTCCCATTGTTGTATACACCGGCAGCCTACCTGTCGTTAGCATGTCAACCAGTTCTCACCACTGCCTGAGTCTGCAGACACCATTTCTTATTTCATGTAACATAAAAGCATGCCGCTTAGATGAAGACGTTTTAAATTAATTTCTTGCTTGTGGAACCCTGTTGCCTGTAAGATTCCATCACCGCCTGAGAGAATTATTTCCATATTTATCCTTTAGCTAGCATGCAACTTTGTAATACAAAGAAACGCAAGTCCAAACATTAATGAATGTCCTTCCAACTGCTGTTAAAAATTGTGATGACTATTAGTTTAGGCATCGAATACCATGGAGACTATAGGCACAGCGAAGGTGTAATTTCAGGTCAATACAAAATGCCCATCCCAAAAGCTAAAATGCTTTACACTTCTGTATAGGTAAAATTGTCTTATATTTACACACAAAAATATTGTCAAATATGTTCAGGTGAATATTTGTGATTCAGACTGCCCAAAAGGGAAAATAAAATTAATTAAATAAATGAATAAAATAAATAGACGTCTTCCTCATTTTGGCAGCAAGCCATTCTTACCAAGATGAGTCCTTTGAAAAAATATTTCTGTAACCAAAAATCAAGAGATCTTGTACATCTACATATTAAAATGCCTTCGTTCACAGTTGGGCCACTTCCCTGTTCCTTCAACAAACTGGTGTCTGTACGGTTTTACTACATCTAAACAGGTGGACACATTAGCCTTACAATTAAAGATAAATATGCAAAACATCTCTAAATTTGCTTTTTGAAGAAAATGTGTTAACACCTTCATTACACTTAATTTTTTAGTATATTGATTTTTAAGAGAGACCTCATTGATTTCAGTGCAGCATTATGCTGGGGGGGGGGAGGACTTGTAAACAAACTCAAGTTGGGATGATCATTTCTAGCCTCAGCAAAACAGAACAAGAGCCATCTGGCAATGGCATACCCCCCTGGCCCCCGAAGGCACATCTAGACATCATGCTGAACAAGTCTGTGAAGTTTTGTGAAGATCGGATGCGTAGTTTCCAAGACATGGCCCGGACAAGGTATGATTCCGGACGGACAGACAGACAAGGCAATGGCTATATCCCCCCGCATTTTGATGCCGGGGGGATAAAAAAAATGGACTGCATGGTTAAATTTTATAGCTTGGGTCCATCTTCATTTCATACATTACCTTGTTAAGTTACCCGTTAGTGAGCCCAGACGTCAATTTTGCGCAATAGTACTTGGTCATGGTATTCGGACTGTAATGACATCATAGGCAGACGTTCGAATTCCCCATTAGTAGCAAAAATGGGGACTCGAAGAAGGCAGTACAAGTGACTAAGCTTTGTGTATTTGTGGTGCCCACCAATTATTTCACACTACAGAGTGAAAGTCACGCGAAGAATGCAGAAATGGGGTTCAGAACTACTGCAGACACATCAGTGAAACAACTACAACACAACAGCTTTATGCAGAAATTTTTTACAGCTCAAAGTTTCCATTTTCAAATATAAGACACTGGCTGGCAGCCATAATTATAGACCCTAGAGATGCATTACTTGAAGGTGTAAAAAAACCAATCAAAGGGTCACCAAATGAGAAGATGCTTGATCCAAAGGAGCAAATTGCAATAATAAGGCCAAGACCAACAGTTGCCACCGACCACACAAATCACATAGAATTCAGCATATGGTGCATTGCAATAAGCCAATTCAAAAGTAGAGCTGTAAGTTGGAGCAAGGATCGGATCGATTCATCGGATCGGCAAACTGCCACCTGTGATCAAGATCGGATAAAATCGGCAATTTTATCCCCTTTGTTTTTCTACATACTTTTTTTCCCCCTCACACGCACGCAACGAGCTAGCAAGCCTGCTGCCTAACCTTACCTGACCCTAAACGGTGATAAAAAAAAAAAAAAAAAAGTCATTCAGTACCTTGTAGCCAACATTAATTCCCTTGGGATATACGTTGTTGCTTTCGGTTTATCTTTTGATCCGCTGCACCAGCCACCGCACTTCAGGTCGTAAATTAACCTCTCCTGCCGTATTGGATCGCGGATTTTCGTTAATGCGACAGATTACCCCGACTAATGCAGTTTATGTATACACTTACGAAATGGGCTTTATACTGAAATGAGAATCCGAAACCTTTAATTTTTATTTTGCTGATTTTATTCGCTGTTGTTCTCTCATTCTTGGATGGTGAAAGAGTACTTAATGTGGATGACAGCTTTTTTGCTTGCCATTTCTTTCATTAAAAAAAAGAAAATGCATGCATGGAAACTGAAGAGTGTTATCGGGGGAAAGACAGACATTAATTCTTCAGTATTTTATCCATTTAGGGTTGGTGGGGAGGGGTAGACCTATCGATCGAGTTGGACGGGAAGAATGGAAATTAGCCGTAACTCAAATCACGTTGGGGGGGGACTTATTCTCTCCGGCCCCTAGGCCTCCCTTTCCCTCTCCTTAAAGTCATCAACACATTTTCTCTCTCCCTCCTCCGCTCATGTCTCATCTACCGTCATAAACTAATACACCGACACACAGAAGTGTTATTCTTTCTTAAATACAATCTTTTTTTTTGTTATTTGCTGTTCGTAATTACATATATCACTCATGCACATTCAATCTTTCATGTTCTCTCTTTGACCATGCCCCATCAAACCAGTTATTAAAATCAATCCAGTCGTGCAGTTCGCAACAAATCATGCGTTCCGTTAATCTCAAACAATGGGCGCAACACCCTAGGGCATTCCACAACTCTCTCCACAAGTTTTTGCAGTGTACAATAACAATGGAATAGAAAAAAAGGATATCAATACTGACAAGCAACAAATGCGTTGATTGTTTTCAAGTATTACTAGTTACAACTGAAAAATATGTATCTTTCATCTTCACAAAGAGGGATTCTATAGACAGTCTGAAGTACACACAAAACCGAAGTACATTTAGTAAGTCAGATATTTCTTTTTTTTTTTTATGAAATACATTCAAAACCTGCAGGAAAAGATAAATACATCGAGAATTCAATACAAAAACAAACACAAATAAGGTCACATTATTGATTCGTTTTTAGTTTTATGCGTATCGACGTTATCATATCCGATTTTCGGTCAACTATGATTTGCTCCTTGTCTTGACTTCAAATTTAAAATTCTGGGATTCAACTGTGTATATTGTATAACTCTAACCAGGGCGTTCCAATAAATTACACAAATAAATTAGTGCTGCACACAAAATGAGTTTAACTTGGTTTTGTGAAAACTGAAAATCAAATTTGGTTATTTAGCATAAAACGAAACGACAGCCTTCTTAAAATGACTATGCATCATTTAGGCTACTCGCTTATCGAATGAGGTGACGATTGACTTATGTTCGCCAACTTGTTCATGTTGTCTGGATTCAGGGAGCACCTCTTTTTTATAAGAATGTTCCCTCCGATGTTACGCGAGACACTGGGCAAGACTGAAACGAAATGGCGGTGTGTGCAATCAGAGGAAACCCGTCTCTATGGTCTGCAAAGTATTAACATATTACCGTTTCAACGTTAAACAGGCGCACCGATATCATCTTACCTTTCAAAAAGTTTCAACCGCTGGAAGCATATCATGTTCTTTCAGAATGGCATGCGTATCAGACCTCCAGACTCGTCCTTCGAATTACGATGACAGCTTTCCACGAGAATATTTTCCTTCCTTTGCCATTTTGAATGCGAATTTTCCGCACTGAACGTGTAGAAAAATAAATTAATAAAGCTGTAAGCCAGCCACAGTTCAGCGGCCAGTTACTGTAGTTGATTGGCCTCTGGTGGACTCACTTAGCCTACCAATCTTCCGATCTTTTTGCTAGATCGGCAATCGGCTCAAATGCCCCGATCACTGTATGATCGGAGGAAGATTGGTTCCTGATCCGAGAATCGATTACAGCGTTACTCAAAAGTGGTCTTAATACACACAGCTAGTGCTAGAAAAAAAAAAAAAAAAAATTTTGAGCAGTGATCACACCACGTTCCACCAACAAACTTCTGGACTATGATCGCTTTGGCTGACTGTGGTCTTAACGGTTAGATGACTCATGATGAAGCGAGTCCACAACCTTTACTCAAATCTTCCATACCGAATGTGACTGACAATGAATAACACTGCTTACATTTACATGTGCAGGAATATTCCAATATTACATGGAGTCGTCATATTCAGTTTCATTGTTGTCATGTTAGCACCTGTCCAATTCAGTTTTGGACAATATTCTCGTTCACCAGACTCCCAGGCATGTACGCGCATTATGAGTGGAAAGTCAGCGTATGTAAACAATTCAAAAAAGCCAGGATGATTAGACACCTGTGCATGCCCATGCCTACCCCAGGAATTTCTCCAACTCATGACCTGGTAGTGTGACCAACTGTTTTCACAGCGCTCTTCTTCCACTGAACAACAGTCTGCACAAAATAGCATTTAGTTGTGCAAATCCACTAACACAGCACAATATGGCGCAAGAGAAAACATCTTTATCCATCCTTGAGCTGAATTGGGGGGGTGATGCATTGAATAGCCAACTGTTGGATGCGTTGACAAGAGACCTGACCAACATTTCTTCAAAAACCACAACAAGCATCAAAATCACCCAAAAGATACCCATCCAAGCTCTGACCAAGTTGACAAAAGCAAGTGAATCTGATCTAGCTCGTCTGATCAGATTATTATTTGCTGCCATGTGAACAGGAATATTCACGAAGGAACATGAAAACGCAGCACCCCGATTAGAGCATAACCAGAATGAATGCCTAAATCTGAATTTGGTGTATGCGTAAATATACACAATGTTAGTCACTTACCTCCCAATGACCAACATTTTGCTCCCGAATATTAGAGCAAGCCATGCTCAATTATGTGAAGCAATACAAAAGATCTAGGCCCAACTTCACTGCAAACTGCGCTTACACAGTGTAACGATGGGGGTGTAGCCAAATAAAGGATACCTTTTCTTAAACCACCTTCACGCCCAATTCGGTCTCATCAGCCTTACATGAATTTAGTCTGAACAAGTTAATTCCGGAAGAATACATGAAATAGCCTGTGCAAGCTGGACAAACAAATTACCCATGTGACTCAGAAAAACAATGTGTCAGACTTTCTATGGTATCAGTTGCAGCGCAAGACGAATACAATCATCCATTACTATACACCACAACACTAATTGTGAATTCATATGAGTTACATCTACCATTGCATTTAACATGCGTTCACTCAAAACCATTTCAAAGGATCACAGCGTCAGAAAAGACTCGAGAGGATGTTTGTAGGCGTGACTGAAAGTCAGAAAACTGCACAGGAAACTACGCCATCAGTGTGAAACACTTTCACCCGATTCAGTGCCTCTCGCACCAGTTTCACAAAGATGCAAAGCTGACCACCATGAAAGGCGCCCATTCCATCATATTTCAGCAGTACACACAGCAAAGTTAAACCCTCCACACCAGAACCAGAAAAATCTTTCCATGGCCATGACTAATGAACTGCTCATCAGAATCTGTATGCTAAAGATTCAGTTTCTCACTGACAAAATTCACAGTACAAAATTCTTTAGTAACCATGTCAAAGACATTAGAGAGAAGACAAAGCATTGAAAGCAATTTGAATGGGAAAATGTGTAATGCCAGAGATAGATGTGTAACATTTATCCCACCTCTTTCCCCAAAAACCAATCCTCTGCTTTAAACAGCCAAACCGGGAAACATATCTAGCCAATCCTGTTGTTGCGTTGATGCAAACACAGTTCAGTAACCCTTTCAACCCCTTACGTTTTCAACCGATTTGGTGGTTTTTCATTCAAGTGCTCTGGTGGGATGAGCCCATTGAGAGTGTATTATTCGGGTCAGTGGGATGAGCAGGAGTTATGTCATAGCACACCATTAAAGTTGTCAAGACACCTTGCACCAGTGTAGTAGAAGTATAACCTGCGCAGAAAAAAAAAAAAAAAAAAAAAACCTTTTTAAACCATATTTTTGGACCACGTCTCAACTTTCTCAGTTTTTATTCTATGCATGCAGTTTTTATGTCCCTTTGACCACTGAAAGTGAAGTCAGGGTTTCTGCTACATGTAATTGACCGTGGTGCACTGCCACGGCAAAATAAAAGCCACCACACCTATGCAAAATGACTTCACATAAACTCCAAAAATCCTAAGGACAATCAGGTGTCTCCAGTTCTCCTTGTTAAGTTAAAAGGAGCGCCAATAATTCTTGACCCGTTGTCAATCATTTTGCTTCATGAACACGTTTTCCAATGCATAAATATAGGGTACTGGCGGCCCCAGAAGCTCCCGCCGTTATGATAAACAAAATGTCACGGGTTTTGTTGACGGACGCACGCATGGACGGACGCACGCACGGATGGATCCCGATATCATAGCTCCCGTGTCACTCGGGCGGCAGGAGCTAATTAGGAGCCTGTAACTGAAAATGTTGATGAGATAAAGAAAATTGTCAAAATTTTTGGTGATATTTTATACCAGTGACCTTGAAAAAAATAGGTCAAGATCACCTTTAGGCATGTCATTTGTAGGCCTTTGAGATACGTGTCCAGTAAAAATTAGGAGCCTGTAACTGAAATAGTTGATGAGATACAGCAAAATGTTGAAGTTTTTGTTGATATTTTTAGGTCAGTGACCTTGAAAAAATAGGCCAAGGTCACCTTTAGGCATGTCATTTCTAGGCCTTTGTGAGATGCATGTCCAGTAAAAATTAAGAGCCTGTAACTGAAATAGTTGATGAGATACAGCAAAATGTTGAAGTTTTGGTGATATTTTTAGGCCAGTGACCTTGAAAAAAAATAGGTCAAGGTCACCTTTAGGCACGTCATTTGTAGGCCTTAATGAGATGCATGGATGTAGGTCTTTTTGAGATGCGTGTCCAGCAAAAATTTGGAGCCTGGAACTGAAATCATTGATGAGATAAAGCGAAATGTGTTGACGGACCCACGCACGCACGGAGCGCGATACCACAGCTCCCGCACCGCTGAGCGGTGGGAGCTAAAAATTAGCCATCGGCAGTAAAACTCTCTGCTTCCTTCTTAATGCAATATGTGCAACGATTAGAGAAAAAATATTTTGTTCACTTTGCAAAACGATAAACTTACTACGTTACTACTTACTACGTTAATTTCTGTGTTTGCTGTGAGCACATCCTGCTCAACCTAATTTTATCTTCATGATTATTTAATTTCAATTCCTGAGTCCAGAGTCACAATTGGTTTTCATATTATGTGAAATCCACCGTCACGTACTTGAAACTGCTAAACCTCCGTGCAACAAGACTTCAATTACTACATCGCCTAAGTGCTGATTAATGAAAACTGGCCACACCTGATAATGCTGAGTTTTGACCTGATGCTGAAGCCCTCCGCCACAGTTTCAATAAATCCTGGAGGAAACCCTGGAAGTTATGCCTTGCCTGAAGACTGACCCCGTTAGTGCAAAAAATTTTCCAACTATTATTCAAAACAACAATATTCCAAATTTAATACTGGTCATGTAAATATTATGGATATTCCAGATCAGGCCTGAGACGGGAGATTATATGCAGATATTTCAGTTGTAGAAGCATTATTTGAGCATTAATACAGCACATTCTGAATGCATCTCATTTCAGGTTTTTAATTGTAGCTTTTGACACATGGCCTAGATCAGCTACATCTCAGAAAACGAGAGCAATTCCACGAAAGGGCGTAGATTTGGAATGTACGTCATTATATTAATTGGAATATGAACAGGTACATGTAACTGGGTATTTAAGTGGAAGATTCATTTCCAATAGCCATGTGAGATTTGATGGAATATTGTCCTTTTCAAAATAAGGGCTAAAACCAGAATATTTAACGCATGTAAAAGTGATCAAACAATTAAAAGCATCCCGATAACGTCAGGCGCTATGGATACTAAATCGTACGCGAGTGATCAGGATGGTTCCTTCTGAGTGTATTAGGGCCATTCTCAGTCACGTGTGTGACCAAAAATGTAACAAATAGTAGACAAAATCTCCTCCAATTACAAAAGCATTGGAGGTTCATGATTGTGGACCTTGTATAAGAGTACTACTTATCCAAGTCTATCAAGTAAAAATGTTATTTGTTACATTAACTTTAACTACTTAAGGTCAGAGGTCAAATACGACTGGTCACGTGTGTGACTTCACACGGAAACAGGTTTTTCATAACTATTTGACTTCAAAAACTCTGTGAAGTTGAAAAATCTAAAATTTTCATAGTTTTGGGGTATGGAGAATAGCAAGGAATAAATTTGATACCTTTCATTAATTTTCAAAGTATTTCTTTATTTGATGACATCTGGTCATGTGTGTGACATTTTGGTTCACTTCTCAAAGAATGGCCCATTACGATGCTATAAATACTATGCAAGCGCTAGATCAAACCTGAATCCTCACATTTTCGCACTAGCCACTAACAAAAATGAGGACTTTTTTTGCATACATTTATGATTCTAGTAAACGAACTCACAATGAATTCAGATTTTGCACCATGGATAAACAGTGTTCTCTCTTAGTTTGGGGGGAGGAGGGCCAGGATTACAATACCAGAAAAATAAGTATTGCAGTAACTACAAGGCCCATAGTTATTGCACCCAAGAACAAATGATGCCATGGTTTAGAAATGCGCTGCTCATCTAAAAAATCCATCACCAGTACTCAAACAACAGTTCAGATATGAGCAAGGGGCATAGAACAATGTTTTTGCCCAATGCTGCATTGGCCTCCATACAATGATTTTGTTAACAATCCTAGCCACTTTGATAAAGCATTTTCCAAAAATCAAGAACAGCGAATTGTTAGAAACCATTTGAGGGCGAAAAGCTAAATGACTACAGACAAGATCTCTTTACTTCTACATCTGCCATTCCAGCACAAAACTCCAGACTGAACAACTTATGAAGCACTGAAAAAAAATAAGGATGCAAACAACCATCTCAGCCAGAAACACTCTTTGCAACTGAAGTAGGCCTATACTTTTGAACATGGGGGGGAAAAAAAAACCGTGTGAAATAAATATCAACACGCATTATCACGCTCAATATCTTGCATCGTCCCATTTTTAATGTAACAACTCTGTCACCAATTCCCAGCTAATAGAACATGTAACTTGCACTGCAAAAAGTAGCAGAACGCAGTACAACTTGAAACTACTGAAAGTATGCAAGCTCCAAAAGGTTAGAATGGCACAGCAAACCAGTGCTGTTACACACCACAATCACACCAAATTAAAGCATGGGATTCTGTAGCTTGGCTAAATACACTTGTCACCTTAATTGTTACCTGTACTCTTTACTTCAAAATGAAAAATTACTGAGCAATGTGGCAATACAAAATACAGCTCAAACTTGAGAATAGAAACTAAGCTCAACACTGAAACTTGACCAAAAGCTATGAGAAAATAATTTTATAATTAATTCATGGAAGTGCCAAACATTACCTCATTTTAAAATCAAAGACAATAGTACAACTAATGATAAATCATTCAAACGCGTTAGCAGACTACATTGTTTTTCTTTGCTCAAAATTCACGATGGATGACAAAAAGACGTAGTGAAACCATGCCTTCTGGCAATGCGAAACACCCAACTGCTCAATAACTGGTCTTTTAGAATTCATCAAACAAAACGTTTTTAAGGTCTTCAAACTTTATCAGCCCCCATCATACAGTACCTCTTCAACCAAAACCCTCATAATCACGAGTAAGCGCAAATTATCAAAAAAGAGACACCATTGGAACCGTAACTGCTGAAAAACACCAAATTATCCGTCCCTACCTCAACCTTCAAAGCCTAATGTCCACGAAAAGGGATTTCCCTTCAGCCAGCGTCATGCTTGGCTACAACAGCAAACTGAAATGCCAAGTCGTGATGTGAGCCGTTATCAAAACAATGTCACGTTGAGCCGCTGCCTACGGCTCCTAAACCGACATTCAACGCTTTACTGCCGCAATATTCAAACTGGCATTTCATTTGCGTTTCTCTGTGACATTTAACTTTAACAGTACGAGTTGCGATCGTCACATCAAAAGAAACGTGATAAACGTGCAGCGAGTCATATAGGTAACACTCACGTTGGACGTGCGAATATCAATTTGGACGACGTTGCATATACGGGAGTTTAATTAAATCATCTACAGCGAGTAAAACCCGGTCAGCAAGTTGACAGGCAAAAGGCTTTAGTTCCAACTAAAGCTGCTTTCACACCGGACGCGAAACGAATTTTTCGCACGCGAAACAACGCGTGTATTCGCGGCTTTGCATCGACTTTGAATGTAATCTATCGTGCGAAAAATTCGTTTCGCGTCCAGTCTGAAAGCGTCTTAAAGCATCACAGGACGTCTGACCGACATGCATCTGGACAACATAAGCGCTTCGCGTAACAGCAACCCGGCTTCACTTTGCCTTGCAGTCATGCTCTGTTCCATTCAAAGTACTGACGGCAGCATACGATGTACCAATAATCCTCAGTCATTCAGCTCACGGCCGCCGCCCTCCGGTTGTTTGTTGCAACCGCACCAACATAAGGCCCATCCCAAAGCAGAAAGAAAGTCAACAAAATGGCGGATTATCACGTGATTCCTTTGTGCTTTGTAAACCCATTCCTGATAAAACGACCCGCAATAACCCATCTCCTTTACCCAATTTTGAACCGATGCACAACAACATTTTGAAAAATGTAATTTAATTCGACACAGCACGAATAATACATGGTACAATACCGTCTTTCCTGACACAGAAAAATGGCCGCCATTTTGTGCAAACTTGCGCAGCAAAGATAGGGGCGCCTTACATATCTTGAAAATGCAGGTACAAATACATGCAGGTTTAATAACTCTAAAACGTACCGATTCCTCCTCCTTTTCCATCCCAGTCGGCATCTGTGGCACGGCGCGATTAATAGAGGCATATTCGTGCAGATCTGGTAAGTCCTCGCAGCGGAAGACGGGTAGCGGCTTGGTAGCGTCCAGCGCCCGTGCCCGAAACGACAATTTGCTCATTTTTATAATTAAAGATGCAACATAAATCTATCCGATCCCCCAAAATTCACAACCGTCTCAGTTTTAGTTCTCATGGATGAATCGGTTGCGGTCCCCGGGAGTCTATCGTTCGATTGGTACAAAAATATATAAATGGCGATGCGAACGGAGCCGGGAAGGCCCGGATCTTGGTCGCTCTCTCTCGGTCTCCTTTTTCGGTCGCTCCGCTCTCCCTCTCTGGTTCAATACGCCATGGCCAACATGGCGGACATTAAAAACTCTTTAACTCTCCCTTCGCTCCTGGCGGCCCAACCCCCGATAAGACAACAGCCATTCCCACCCGATTCCGCGCGCGTGCGCGTTCGCGGCACCTTGAGGGGAGGGGGGAGCGGGTGGGGGAGGGGAGTGCTGCACATAATTTCTAATAAACAGCCAAAGGAAACACCCCCCCCTACACGTTGAACTGGGGGAGAAAAAAAACCGTGCGCGCCACCCGGGGACAAAGCCATCGCTCGTTCATGAAATTCAAACCATTTCACAACCAGCCTAGGAATAAGCAGCAACAGAGGTGCTTCGCAATCCAGAGTGATGGAAATTTGCACAGCAGCTCAAATGTGAATGGGTTACAATGGCGGCAAAAACAGAATATAAAAATATTAATGGACTGAATACAAATATCTGACTGAATACAAATAAAACGATATACGTTTTTATTTACGCACTATCAGAGGATTCGTTGGGTGTGGACAGTTGAGCTCGTAACGGAGAACGGATCTGGAGAGAAAATTCAACTTGTTTGACAATTTGCGAAACAACTGATGGCATCATTTCCCCAACCGCGGATTATCCATTACGGACTGCATTATTTGCTCACATGCAACTGCGAACGGGGAAAAAAACACGAGTTTGCGCTACATGTAGTTAGCGAGGCAAGTCCATTTTTAACATCCCACGTGTTTCAGCCTATAAAGGACTATTGGGCATCATGTGGCACGTGCTATTATGGCATTCACCACAAGAAATCGGTAGCGGGCTGGGTCCCATCAAAGTCTAAACACCAACATTGCGCCACTCATTTTACATTAAAGTTGACGTGAAGTTTTGGTGCTTGTCTGATTTCCTGCAGATAGGAAAGTCTCTGCCAGGGTGCAGTTTCAAAATTAAACTAATCTTGGTGAATGTCACCCTCTTCTGGAATGGTCTGAAATTGCACGGAAATTTAGTACTGCTCCAAGAGACATGAGGAGCAGTGGTTCAGTACTTGTGAGCATTGCATAGCTTCAGTGGGAATATCCTTTAAGTAAACTTCAATTTTTGGAGCACTTTTTCTGAAAGACCTCGGTTGGCAGAACCATTAAGCATACCAAACATGCAGCTGGACCCATACACAGTATCCCCAACAAAAATGTTGCAGTCTTCATAAAGTATCCAAGATTTTTTTTTTCTACGAGCTATAGATCAGCCTACCTTAAAGGAATGCATAAAAATTCCCACAAGCAAAAATAGCCAGCCCACTACTCCCATTAATACCAGCTATAGATTTCAACCTTAAGCATTTTACCATCATTCTCTCTGCATTTTGAACATCTTTTCATTTGGCCGAATTTGCACAGACAACAGCCCTCAAGAATTGGCAAGCAATTACTCCATTACCATTTTTTTGTATAACCTGAACATAAAAAGTGGTAATTTGAGGAAAAAGTGAACAGCTGAATGTTGAAAGTGAAAGGCCCTAATGATCACTGGAGAACCCTTCAAATCCCACAAACACTTTCTTTTAATTTACAATTTAATTTCATTAATCCTTATTACCAGAAAGTCCTATTGAAATATTGATTTTCCGAGGGAGATCTGGCCGAAACAACAGTCGACAAAAAAGAGTGGACAATACAGTCAATGGATTTAAATCCAACAAGGCAACATTTTCACCAATATCCCCCGCCACGGTAAGAATGGTCACAGGGGAATGGGGAAAACTTGTCCCCATTAAACACCCATACACCAAGTTCAGAGTAAAGGGCCATAACTCCGTAAAAAACAATTTCTCAGAATCAATTGTCGAACTCATGCAATAGGGTCATTAGTACTGGCCACACACAAAATTTCACCCATGAAAGTGCAATAGTTGCCAAGAAAACGTGTCCCCATTGCAAATCCCATACACCAAGTCAATGAACAAAAACAAGGACCATAACTCCGTAAAAATAAATTTCTCGGAATCAACTGTCGAACTCATTCAATTAGTACTGGTCACCCACAGAATTTCATCCACGTAGGTGCAATAGTTGCCGTGAGAACTTGTCCCCATTGCAACACCCATACACTTAAGTCCGCGAACAGAGTCAAGGGCCATAACTCTGTAAAAATGAATTTCTCTGAATCATTTGTCAAACTCATTCAGTTGGGTCATCAGCACTGGCCGCATACAAAATTTCATTCACGTAGGTGCAATAGTTTCCGAGAAAACTTGTCCCCATTGCAAATCCCATACACCAAGTCGACGAACAGAAACAAGGACCATAACTCCGTAAAAATAAATTTCTCGAATCAACTGTCAAACTCATTCAATAGGATCATTAGTACTGGTCACCCACAGAATTTCATCCACGTAGGTGCAATAGTTGCCGAGAGAACTTGTCCTCATTGCAACACCCATACACTTAAGTCCACGAACAGAGTCAAGGGCCATAACTATGTAAAAATGAATTTCTCGGAATCAATTGTCGAACTCATTCAGTAGGGTCATCAGTACTGGCCACATACAAAATTTCATTCACGTAGGTGCAATATTTTCCGAGAAAACTTGTCCCCATTGAACCCGGACGGACGGACGGACCAACCGACGAGCGCCATTCCAATATCCCCGATCCACTTCGTGGCGGGGGATAAAAATAAACCGACAGGGTGCAAATGAGATCAGTAACATGGATACAAACCTCTAAGACCTGATAGTTAGCTTAATGTGCTTTAAAAGTATAGAGTAGTCAAACTGGGGCTTTAACTGGAGATTATCCTAAGACCATTGCAAAGTCATCACTCTTTCGCCCCATCTCCCCCCCGGCTCCTCTTCCCCCCCCCCCAAGAGCTTTGCAACTTGATAATAAATGAGAATTTTCCAGTCTAAAAAGTATGGAGGGGAGCTGAAACAAAAATGGAAATATACAATTAACTATCTACAACCAGTATTAAAGTGCCAATGTTCTCTCTTAAGGGAGAAATCTGCAATGTTTGCCATTTGTTACGAGGGGTCTGCCATTGTTATGTTCCGCTAGCAGTGACGTAACTGGAATGGTTGGATCTACAAAAATTCTATAGCAGTGAGCTATGCATCAAGAGCTTACTATATAGATTCTCAACGAACCAGCAGCAAATGCAAAGAGTGAGAGGAGGACATTAAAGTTTTGAAATATGAATTACATAATCGGCTCGTAAGATAATCAAACCAATATTATTTGAACAAATGTATTTGTAAGAAGCCAACAACTAAAACTTACTGCAGGAGGTAAATGTGTGCATATAAAACTGAATATCTATGGTAATTGCAACTTACCTGTTGTCAGTGGAGAGAAGGTATTCAGCCATGGTCAGCTGCAATCAATCCTTTCAATTACATCACCAATTCCAAAAGAATGTCCAATGAAGGCCTAAAATGGACAAGAAAGCAGCCATTTGAAATGCGTAATTTGACATCACCCTGTGCACACAAATCAATTTTTAACTCAACTAGTAATTGACCAGCTGAGTTAATATCGAATTTTAGATCGCTTGCGTTCACCATGTTGACTGCCCCAGTGGATAGACAAAGGCTGCATACTGAGCATTTGAATCTCATTTTTGCCCCCGCCCACATGCTAGGACTGTCATTAACATCTGGAATCAAAGACGCCGCGACTACCATTTTGATGCTTTCAGACCTAATATTGCACATGGGTAATATTTGGGTGTAGATGTCAACAAGACAAAAAGCAGAAAGAAACAAGGCAACATTGTCACCAACATCCCCCGCCACCGTAAGAATGGTCACGGGAGATTCCATATTCTCATTGCAACACCCATACACCAAGTCCAGAGTCAAGGGCCATAACTTGGTAAAAATAAATGTCTCAGAATCAACTGTCGAACCCATTCAGTAGGGTCATTAGTACTGGCCACAAACTAAATTTCATTAACGTAGGTGCAATAGTTTCCGAGAAAACTTGTCCCCATTGAACCCGGACGGATGGACGGAATGACGGACGGACGAGCTCCATTCCAATATCCCCGATCCACTTCGTGGCGGGGGGTAATAATCAACTTCAAAAGGCGAAACAGTGGAAAGTTAGTAAATGTGCTGAGGAGAGAGAATGTTGGGCGTGCAGAAGTGTTCCATATATGATCCCCTCAGATCCAGGAAAAAAAAAAAAAAAAAAAAACACTTCCACGTAAAAGGTGAAGAACATGATTCGCAGTGAAACAAGTGATGTGAATTTTGCAACAAAATCCTTTTCACAGGAAACACTTTTAGGTTCATAATTAGAAAATTAAAGAAACGCAGTATACTAAATCCAAAAGTCAATGGAACCTTCCATACACTCATGCAGAGAAAACTTGTCCCCATTGCAAATCCCGCACACCTAAGTCAACGAATAGAGTGAAGGGCCATAACCCATGAAAATAAACTTCATTGCAAATCCCATACACCAAGTCGATGAACAGAAACAAGGACCATAACTCCGTAAAAATAAATTTCTCGGAATCAACTGTCGAACTCATTCAATTAGTACTGGTCACCCACAGAATTTCATCCACGTAGGTGCAATAGTTGCCGTGAGAACTTGTCCCCATTGAAACACCCATACACTTAAGTCCGCGAACAGAGTCAAGGGCCATAACTCTGTAAAAATGAATTTCTCTGAATCAGTTTTCAAACTCATTTAATAGGGTCATTACACTACTGGCCACACACAAAATTTCATCCACGTAGATGCAATAGTTGCCGAGAAAACTTGTCCCCCTTGCAACATCCATACATCACATTCAGAGTCAAGGGCCATAATTCCTTAAAAATAAATTTCTCAAAATCAATAGTCGAACTTATTCAATAGGGTCATCTGTACTGGCCACCCACAAAATTTCATCCACGTTGCCGGGAACACTTGTCCCCATTAAACAGTCATACACCAAGTTCAGAGTTGAAGGGCCATAACTCCGTAAAAATAAATGTCTCTGAATCAATTGTCGAACTCATTCAATAGGGTCATTAGTATTGACCACACACACAAAATTTCACCCATGAAGGTGCAATAGTTGCCGAGAAAACTTGTCCCCATTGCAAATCCCATACACCAAGTCGACGAACAGAAACAAGGACCATAACTCTGTAAAAATAAATTTCTCGGAATCAATTGTCGAACTCATTCAATAGGGTGTTTAGTACTAGCCACATACAACATTCCATTCATGTAGGTGCAATAGTTTCTGAGAAAACTTGCCCCCATTGAACCCGGACGGACGGACGAGCGCCATTCCAATATCCCCCGATCCACCTCGTGGCGGGGGGATAATAATAAAGAAATCAAGACACTTGCAGAGTTTGATTTGATTTGATTTATTTGGCAATAAAAGTACATGTAAAATACATAAAACAATAATTGCCGAGGATAAACACAAAAAGCACGAAACTTATTTCCAGTGTGGTCCTCAAATTCCAGTGTGGTCCTCACTGGAGTTGGTTAAAATTTTTTTTTTTTTTTTTTTTTTTTTTTTTGCAAAATGCAAAAATAAAAAAAATGGGGACCATTATAACCATATAGACAACAACCCAGGATTTTATCATTTCTAGCACATAAGACACATATAAGACCAACAATTTCACCAATTTTTGACTTGGTGTAGTTTGTTCCTAGCTAACTGTGCTTTTCAGGACAACTTTGCGGACACAAACAGCACCTCTCTGGTTAGCTTCAACCGTGGTGGCTACAATTGGGAAAGGTAATGATGAAACTGCCACATTCATGCTTACCGAAGTCACACAAGCATACCGATCAGAATTACTGCATATAAGTTAACCAGGAGAATTTTTAATTAGCACGGCACGCGAACTAGCATGCAGTAGCTGGTAACCCAGCGGTCATAACAACCACAGAGACAAACCCTTGCAATACAGGTTTTACAGACAGCAAGTTCCGTTACCGTGGACAGTTGTACCAAGCATCCAAATTACAAACAAGTATAAAAAGTTAGCTTCAAATGAGGTTAATGTTCACATACCTTCTGTAGAATTTCCCCTGATATCACTCTTGCATGTTTGGGACACAAAAATTAGCAACAGTAACTTGGCTACGTTAGCCGCAGTGCTACAGCCACAATCAACTGGCTATCACATCAGGTTGGCTTATGCAGTAAAAGCAACTTGCAGCTTCTGTGTCTGTGAGTCACGGACAGTCGCGACAGATCCTGGCTTTATCTTCAGATATTTTAGAAAGCACTAACAACTGGCCTCAAGCGTAGGCTAACTATAGTTAGCGGTCCTGCTAGCCAGTAGCCACCTGTAACACGTTAGCTTCCCTTAAATTATTTGCTGTTATATAGTTACTCACAGCTTGTGGCTCCGAGCGCTTGATCGATGCAACTGCTTCAAGGTTTGAGAAGCAGCTGAAATGCTTATCCTCTGTCGAATTATCCTTTATTAACAAAGCTGTCTTTGGTGAAATGCTGAGCACAATCAGCTAACGTTCCCTTTGGCCGTAGCTGTTTGCTGCAAGAAAACAAAAAAGCTACCCACTGATTTCTGGTGGCATCGTCTTTTAGAAGAAATATAGTTGTTTTTCTTCGCGTCCAAAAGTAAACGGACAAGCAGCTTTGGGAGAGATACTGACAAAATTGCACCTCAAATGATCTGCGGTTTTTCTTTTGTATTTCCAAAAGTGTAGACGCTACTAAGGCATAGTATGATCTGCCATTGTTAGTGCCTGCTAGAATAGTTTCCAGTGTGGGCAGGTCCAGCGCAGTGGTTGGCTCTGGCTAGGTCTGTACTAATTGGACAGCACAACCTGACGTCAGGTTTTGCCCAGATCTCGTGAAGATCTCGGGAGGAGCTGTTCAGAGAGGAAATCACGCTCACGAAATCACGTTCTTGGATTACGGCAAAACCCCTGTATCTTATGTTTAGAAACTTTTCAGAGATTGAGCATGGACAACCAACATTATAACATTACTAATATGTATTAAAAGAAGGATCAGCATAATAGGTCCCCTTTAAAGCTTGGAGGGGTGTTCATTGTTGGCTTCGTTTGAGGGAGGATTATCGAGGGCTTGAGCAAATGAAAATGCGCCCTTCCCATTGGAACGACCCTACAAGTGGCAGCCATCTTACATCCGGGATTTTTTGGGGATTCCCCCATCGATTGGAGGGCGAGTGAACACGATGAAGCAAGCATTTTTTCGGATTGGAACACAGCAAGCAGGCTTGCCTGTTTGCCCCATAGTGGCAGTTACTTTTATTGCGCTTAAAATTATCGTGATACATTTATCACCCTGCCCAAGCCTAAATTCATCCTTGTCAAGGGAGAATTCATGATGCCTGTTTAAGATCGCTTGATCAATAATCACACAGTTTATTTACTGAATAATAAAAAGCAATATATAAGCCTGTGATTATGAAGTATTATGAAATTACAGATCACTGAAGGGCAACACTGCCAAAAGACTTAATAGTAATATTCTATGGATGAATAAAAAACAGTAACAATAAATAATAAAAAATAATTAATTAACCCAGTGCTTTCCCTGAATTCCATCACCAGTTCTAGGATTTTTAACAATGCAACCTAATTTCTTTAAAGATTGCACTTAATCATAATGTTTTCAGTGTTCAAAAGCATAGGTCGCATTCGCAGGGAAGCGTAGTTGCACACTGGTTTCTGCGCGAAGCGATAATTTAGTAAATTACCAACGCTTCTGATGTCGAAGCGTTCGTGATGGAATAATCTAGTAAAATGGATATTAGGGCATCGAGAAAGTTTGATGCATGGCATGCATTTAAAACCATTTAGTATACGTGCCATGCGTTGAACCTTCAAGGTAGCAAACTCATTCATTAAGTCTTTGCCGTTCGGCATCTGGGAATGTTGTAGGAAGGCTATAATTTGAGATTGTATGAAGGGCAATTATCAAATTAAACAAATCTGAACCTTATCTAAATACCATCTTCAGCAGCATTTAGCAGGGGTGGATCCAGGAATTGCTGAAAGGGGGGGGCGCAGCAAGGAGGGGGTTGGGGACCCTCCCCCAGAAAAATTTGAAAAATTAATGTGCTGAAAACACGTTTTCCTGGTATCTTGGGAGAAAAATCTGGCCTATCTGTTCGATGATTTTCCTCCCAAGGTTCCAAAAATTAAGCTAAAAAAAACTTTAAAAGCACTGTTATAACGCAGTTTTACATTAACTGACAACTTTTACCTTTACCCAAGACTTTCACTTTACTGTCACAGTTCGTGACCTTAACCCTTTCACTGCTGTTGGTGACTTGGTCTAAATTTCAAAGAGGAGAAAATCTTTCGAAATCATCCAAACCCTACAGTGTTTGCATTCAGTGGAAAGTGCTTAAAGGTTACCTATTATGCTATTTTTCCAAGTTTATATTTTGGTCTTTGACTCCCCTAGAGTACTCCTGATCGCGCAAAGTAAAAAAAGGGTACTTATTTCGCTCATACTGCCGTCCTCAAAAAACGCCACTTGTAGTCCATAGTGGTCTCTGCCTGAAACGCCTCACTGGGGTGGCTCTTCCGCTATAGCCCCCACTCCCCGTGTGCCCTCTTTCTTCTGACTGGCCAGCTCTGTGGAGGGCGGAGTTGGGCGGGACGAGGCAGCAGAACGCAGTTTTCCGTGTCCCTCTCCCCAGAGTGAAACTTGAGACACGGCTGCCATCTGATAAGGAAACGGCGGGCAAATTCCGCAGTCTAATGCAGTACATGTGTATAGATCAAATGAAATGAACTTGTTCTAATAAACGCAGCGGCGAAAGTGGAGGACGCACTGCGAAAGACTGGCAGCTCAAGCACGAATTTGCTATCGGCTACAGTTTGCTACGGCGACAGTGGTGAGTACAGCGGTTCCTCTATTCTGTAGCTGGGATGCAGGGAAAGCTAGAATCCACCTTATTGAGACACATTTGTAGAATGGGTCGACATGCCCAAGTGTAGACCGGAGACCGAAGAAATCCAGTGGGTCTGAGTTTAGAGGGAAACATGGACAGTGAGGAGCAGCTAAAAGTGGACCAACAGCTTATGGACTGCTTCAGTGTGTATTAGGACCTGCTGGTTTGTGTGCATAGCTGTGGTGTGTTGTTAGCGTGGAGAAACGAACAGCTTCTGCGCTGGTATATGACGGAGGGCTAAAGCTCCAGGCTAAACTGCCTTTTCGAAATTGCCCGTGGTAATGGTTTACTTATTGCTTCGAATGACCAGCTTTTCCTCGCGGAAAATGGGCGAGTTATGGATAGTGCTGAGAGCGAGATAGAGCTCTGGTTATGTCATGAACATAATACAGGTTTTACAGACCGGTAGTTCGTTCCGTTTGCATGAACCGTTGCCATCGTTTGTTACACCGGACACGTTATAGCCTATGCGCTTCCCTATTGCTTTCACCGGTAGCATCAGAGAGATTGCCCAGACATTGGAGATGTATCAGGCTGACCCCGGTCATGGATAAGTAAAGCGATCATTTCACAAGCACCCAAAAACGCAGCCCAAACTCTGCAAAACCTACGTCTGGTCTAACTGCAGCCCAACTCGGCAGACACATACAGCACCTCTCCGGTTAGCTTCAACTGTAGTGGCTACAATCAGGCAACGTTATGATGAAACTTTCACATTGATGCTTACCGAAGTAACACAAGCATACCGATCAGAATTATTGCATATAAGTTAACCAGGAGCATTTTTAATTAGCAGAGCACGCGAACTAACATGCAGTAGCTGATAAGCGGTCATGACTTTGAATGTAATCTGTCGTAGCGAAAAAATTCGTTTCGCGTCCGGTGTGAAAGCTGCTTACCGCGCCCTTAACGCGTGTATTTGTGTCTTTGCATTGACTTTGAATGTAGGCTAATCTGTCCCGCGAAAAATTCGTTTCGTGTCCGATGTGAAAGCAGCTTTATGGATAGTGTGCGACAGCTAGAGAGAGCTCGGTTATGTTATGAACATAATACAGGTTTTGCAGACCGTAAGTTCCGTTTGCATGGACAAGTTGCTTATGTGGAGCCAGCGAATCGATCACTTCTACAGGAAAGAATTACCTATTTGATCTCCGCCTTTTTCGGCTTTTTATTAACCAAAACAATTTATCAAAGGGGGATGAAATTATGTCACGGTAGTACAGAGAAATCATTTGTAAACCGGTAGAGCTTCTGCGTTTCGCATTGCTTTCACGGTAGCACCAGAGAGCTTGCTCAGACATTTGTGAAGTATCCGGCTGCTCCCGGTCATGGATAAGTGAAGCGATCACAAGCAGCCGCTTCAACTGTAGTGCCTACAATCGGGCAACGTTATGATGAAACTGCTACATTGATGCTTACCGAAGTAACACAAGCATACCTATCAGAATTACTGCATATAAGTTAACCAGGGGCATTTATAATTAGCACGGCATGCAAACTAACATGCAGTAGCTGGTTACCGAGCAGTCATAACAACCACAGAGACAAACCCTTGCAATACAGGTTTTACAGACAGCAAGTTCTGTTACTGTGAACAGTTGTACCAAGCATCCAAATTACAAACAAGTATTAAAAGTTAGCTTCAAATGAGGTTTATGATCACACACCTTCTGTAGAATTTCCCCTGATTACAAACAAGTATTAAAAGTTAGCTTCAAATGAGGTTTATGATCACACACCTTCTGTAGAATTTCCCCTGATATCACTCTTGCATATTTAGGACACAAACATTAGCAACAGTAACTTGGCTACGTTAGCCGCTGTGCTACAGCCACAATCAACTGGCTATCATCTCAGGTTGGCTTATGCAGTAAAAGCAACTTACAGCTTCTGTGTCTGAGTCACGGACAGTCGCGACCAATACAGGCTTTATTTTCAGATATTTTACAAAGCCTGCGTTTGAGGCCAGTTGTTAGTGCTAACTATCGTTAGCGGTCCTGCTCGCCACACGTAACACGTTAGATTCACTTACAATATTTGCTGTTATATCGTTACTTACAGCTTGTCGCTCCGAGCGCTTGATCGATGCAGCTGCTTCAGGTTTGAGAAGCAGCTGAAACGCTTATCCTGTGTCGAATTATCCTTTATTGATAAAGCTGTCTTTGGTGAAATGCTGAGCACAATCGGCTAACGTTCCCTTTGACCGTGGCTGTTTGCTGCCAGCAAACAAAAAAGCTACCCATTGATTTCTGGTGGCATCCTCTTTTGGAAGAGAAATAAGTGTTTTTCTTTGCGTCCAAAAGTAAACGGACAAGCAGCTTTGGGAGAGATACTGACAAAACTGCACCTCAAATGATATTTGGTTCTTCTATTGTATTTCCAAAAGTGTAGACGCTACTAAGGCATAGTATGATCTGCCATTGTTAGTGCCAGCTAGAATAGTGTCCAGTGTGGGCAGGTCCAGCGCCGTGATTGGCTCTGGCCAGGTCTGTACTAATTGGACGGCACAACCTGACGTCAGGTTTTTCCCAGATCTCGCGAAGATCTCGGGAGGAGCTGTTCAGAGAGGAAATCACGTTCACGAAATCACGTTCTTGGATTACGGCAAAACCCCTGTATCTTATGTTTAGAAACTTTTCAGTGGTTGAGTATGGACAACTAACATTATAACATTACTAATATGTATTAAAAGAAGGATCAGCATCATAGGTCCCCTTTAATGAGAGCTTTCCAGTGAAAACCAATGTGCTATGGTTTGAGCGATTTTCAAAGGTTTAGATGTTTCAGAAATGTTGACAAAATTTCCACTAGCAGTGAAAGGGTTTGACCATATTTCCCACAAAACATATTAGTTTTTGAGTTTATATAACACCAAACAGCTTCCAAAAAAGTAATTGTAGTGTATATCTAACATGCAAACCCAGTGGCTATATGAATCTGTGATTTTAGCAGATGTTAACAGATCACCAAATCCACCCTACCCCCCCCAAGTCCCTAAACCAGGTTTAGTAAAAGATACCACCCTCAACAGCTTGTAAAAAGTGATTACAATGCTGTGATTGCCTTTTTTCAAAATGGTTCTAAAAGATGAGGCTTTAATGCTTCCAAAACACTCCCAAGTGTTGTCAGAGTAGGAAGTGTTGTCATACACATAATCCGAGTCACCATTTAAGTTGAATTTCTGCACGTGTGAGTGAATTTACTAATCTGGAGGCAGTGGTTGGGTGGGTAATATCCAAAAACATATCTTATTTATATTAAAGATCCTATTTATCCTAAAGATGTCCTCATATAAATTTAATACAATGATGCTGTCCTATATTAAAACATAACATTGTCAACATGTAAACTATTTTTTTAACGGAAATATTATTATTATTATTATTATTATATTTACATGAATAAATGTGAAAAAGAAATGTGACTTTAGGGCCATTTAGAATTTTTCAATAAGACCATTGAACTATTTTGATTGAGTGACATACGAGTGATTCTGAACGTCAAGACGGGGTTTTGGAATGGAAAATTTGGAATGTCTTCCGGTATTCCAGGACAAATTTTATTTGGCACCGTAAAACAACGAATCAATATACATCAAATAGTAGGCTATGAACAACTGGTCCATCAGTGGGGTCCTTTTGTAAGCTCAAGCAAATTTTAACAGAAAGCATACTTGCGATAGCCTATTAATTTAACGTCAGTCTAACCACTTCCATGTCCCCCTGCAAATGAAAACTACTTGCTATGAGAATCATCATGGCCAAACAGCTAGTCATTTTTCTGCACTTGAAAGGCTGAGCCTCAAATGTTGGTTTCCTTTATTCTCTAAGCTTTTCTGCCTTTCCATTGCTTTCTGAAATTTTCGTCTGAAGTCGTAGTCTTTGAAACCATGGATACATCCATGGTTGAAATGCATTTTTAGACTGTTACCGCAACAGGGGACAAGCAAGGCCGTTGGTCGAACAAATTTCCCAGAAGGCTTGCCTTCTTAAACTTTAGGATGAAAACAAAATTAAATAAATTGTACATAGCTTAAGTCTGTGTATCATTTTTGATTTGCAAGAAAAGAATTTCTCGGTCATTCCTATCGCATAAAGCAAATATACAGTTGGATCCAAATAAATTTGCCATGATGCAAGACGACCGGATTAGTGAAGCTGAACCATTAAAAGTGGTATATAAACCGTGAGGACCGCAATAATGTGATTTTAGACTAAGATATTTTCAGAGATGATGAACGACGCCAAAATACGCGTGCACGTAGTAAATTTGAGCTTTTTCAAAGAATAATATGCGCCGAATTTTTTCACTTCTCTGCGAAAAAAAGAGGGGGCGCCCGCCCCTCTGCGCCCCCCTTTGGATCCGCCACTGTTTAGTTCATAACTCTCCATTTCCAAGATGGAATTTTGAGAAATTTCATTCAATTTCGGCCCATGCAATCTCACATTGTAGCCTTCCTCACTGATGCAAAACTGTATAATCCTTAATGGCAACGCAGCTTATTAGAAGCCTATTTGCTAAGTAAATTGATTCAGTTTATCATCCGATTTTCACTCAGGAATAGAATGAGTGTTAACCTGCATTTTGGGAATGTCATTGGTTGTAGACAGTTTTATTTTTACATGAGTAGCCTTAACACGCGCACCTAAGTCTGCAATACCGCATTTTTACTCCTGGATAAAGCAAAGCTGAGGATGGACTTGTGATGAGACTCCAGTGTCCCTCACTAATCAATCAATCAATCAATCAACTTGCCGTTAGCAGGACCACGGGCGGCAAGATTCACAGACAGCTTATCCTGGAGTTAAAGATGGTGTCAGTTTGCTAAGAAACGTTTTCTTCGGCGTATCAAGCAGATCGGACACAGACACAGAAATAAATATATTCCATTTTGTGAGCTGCAGGAATTCAGAAGCTTCTTAAGACATTGACGTTTTATGTCACCATAAATGTGGATAGGAAAATGCTAGATAATTATAGCAATGAACTATAAAGCAAACTGAGGGGAAATGGATACGGATTGATTCACACTGAACAAATTAACACTTAATTGGTAATTAGGAAACCTAAATTGGATCTAGTTTGGAGATAAAATGCACTGTAAGGAGAGGTGAGAGCGGTGCCAATATCCCTCCGATGACAACTCAGGAGTAGAAGAGAAGAGGGGGGCGCACCGGGACCAAGTTTGAGAACCAATGATCATAAGTTAACGTTAGCCAACGTAGGCTGAAAGGCTTGCGATCCTCTGATTACATGCCTATCACCTGGCCAACTGCGACGAGTAACAAACTTATGCTGGCGATAAATGGATGAAGCTAGCTTACGGGTATTGAACAAAACTAATTATCTAAAAAAATAAATAAATAAAAAAAAATCGGGTTCAATCATCAGCAGTCGAAACACGCGGAATTATTTATTAACTAGCTAAATAAAACAGTATATTATCCTATGGGGTAATTTAAGATGGACACCAGATTTCCCCTGTTAATAACCAGTTCCTTGGTTATTCCCCAGTCATTCTCAGTGGCGTGAAATGCCTTCACCCCGGCAGACACCGCCGGGAAACGGGGCTGTGGTAGTGCAGGCCTCGCGCTCCGGGAAACTGCGTTGTCAGAGTCGGATGGATCTCCATCGGTTCCTCATTTTCATCTTCCATCACACTAATGTATTTCATTGCTAACGTTCATCAGAAATAACTAGCACAAGCCCCGTCATGCCTACCTTTATTTCACCTCTTTCAATTTGCTTCCTATTTCTAAGTCAATATGAATTGAATTGCCTCATTACACCATAGCTGATTGTGACTCGTTCAAATTGAACTTTGTGACTCAAAAGTTGATTTGTGTTTAACGATTATTTTATGATTTGACAGTGCATTATGTTAAGGGTTCTGACAGCTTGAAGAGCCATTTAAAGAACTGATTTGTCTCATAAACAGCAGATCATTTAAAAAAAAAAAAAAAATCACACTCAAATGAAGTAGGCTACACTTGTGGCCAAGGAGTTTATGATTCCAGAAATGTATTGTTTTAACTCCAAGCCATTTTTCAATTCTCAATATTCCTTTTTTTAAATAATAATTTCACAGCTGAATTTTCATGAAGATGTGTTTGTGACCCTTACTCTGAACTAAAATTATGAAGAGAAACAGAAATACAATAAATCTAATGCTACAAGTATCTTGTTTCATTTAAGCCATTTGCCCCCTCTCTGTGAAGCTCAAATCTTGAATTAAAAAGCCTCAAATAGGGCAACACATAAATAGCCATATTTGGCTTCTGCGCAAAGGGGTTAAAAAGAACTTTTTTTGTTTACTTTAGCATTTTAAAGTATAATCATGACAGTCCTGCATTGTTCTACCGTCAATGTATCTGTAACTACTGCACCTTCCAATAAGGAGGAGTTCAATCATTAACTGACCACCATAATTACCTGAAGTAATGCCAGATCTGGGTATACAAACTGTTAAAATGCAGAATTTTTGCTCTATAATGCTATTATTTTTTCTTCATTAGTGTTTAGACACAGAATTATCTTTTTCCTGGTGGTTAACTTGCCCTGTATTTCACTATATGCATTGAAATGATCTAGTATACTTTTGGGAGAAATTGCAGCTAAAATCAATGTTTTTGTGTTCTCCTTTTCATGTAACGCGGGTCACGCTATAATTAGTGTTAATTAAAACATGTTATGAAATCAAATGAAAATTTGTTCATACTTTTTCACAGCTTTTACCAACACCTTCCAGCACACACATGAAGGGGTTCGAACATTCAACATTATAAGGTACAGGGTAAAATATAAATTTGGAAATGCACAAAAATGTAATGCAAGTCACTGTGGAAATGCCCAATATCAAAGCAAAAAACCAACACTGATCAGACTAGCAGAGCTTCCAATTTGGACGTCAGATCATCACGGTATAAACCAAGGACACTGAATAAAATACAAACTGTACTGTATATAACTATATCTAGTTTCAACTTCAATTCTGTCAAGCCTATTTGCCATCAGTCACTTTTGATTAAGCTAAGATTTCTTATACTGAGTGAAAATGTTACAATGTCCCTTTGCTGTAACAACTATACACTGAACATCCACCTCCAGTTCTACACTGTAGAAACTATCTGGACAGTTCAGTTTTGGGCCACTTCAGTTTTTGACTTGATTCTCAAAGTCAGTATCACCATGCAAAAAAGTGAGCAAGCCAAGCACGGCAAGTTAACAATACTTAACTAGCTAGCTAGCCTGCATGCGATACCTTTCCATAACAATTATGTAACATCAGTTTGTTTGCTAGCTCGCCAGCGAGCTAACGGTAGCTAACTACTCAGTTGAGAGACTCTCACTAACTGACAAGCAGAGTGATTGAGTTAGCTTTATGTCAACATATTATGGGAATTGCAGTTAAGCCGCTTGTGGCAAAGTAGCCGGCGGTGGAGTCAACAGAAGAGGCCAAAATTTTAGGACAAGAGTCTTCTCTATTTTTTTTTCCTTTTTTTCCTCAAACGTGCAAATATTTACAGTAAAACAAGCATTTAAGGAGTAAATAAGCAAGAACAAAAAAAAAAAAAAAAAAAAAAACTTTTTTCAAAACATGTTGGTTCTTAGGCTATGTCAAATGACCCTGCAGAACCTCTTCCCCAAGACCACAGCTCTTTCCTATTAGCCAGTCTCCTCTCTACTGAGACCATGGGCCTAATACAACATTGAACAATGTGTAGCCCCCTCCACTTGACTACTCCAAATTCTCGATCATGAATTATAACACCATCATTAAATTATAATACAAAAATAAATAAATAAACAAACAAAGACAACTAAGACAAACATACACAATCATTTCCAACCCCCCTCACCATTTTGCACAGTGAAAATTGCACTTTACATTGTTTACAATAAAACACCCCTGTCCTAATGGTTTAACCAACCCGCCACCAGTGGAACACCCCTATACTCTTCAGTAGTACAGCTACTCGGTTTCCCTGATGGAACTAGGAAGTGCGTGCAGAGATGAATTGCAGTGAGTGAAACTATACAGTTGCAAATACAGAGACTTAACCACTAAATGAAAATATTACAGCCAGAGTGAATGTTTGCAATTCTTGAAACCAGACAAATGGATACAGATGAGGGTTGAACATGAAGTATTTGGATTTAAGAATGATGAAATTTTATCAAACAAATTTTGCTCTAAAAATACCTGTAGGCCTTTCCCTGCATTTTAATGGAGTTGCTTATCGGAAAATGAAATCAATGGCAGATGCTGATGAATGACATAATGAATAATGAACCGGTCATAAAAAAAGCTAGAGTGCCAAGGGCCCTGAAGGTTGCCGGCAGTTACAGCTCCAACAGGAGAAAAGTAACTAGCATCAGTCCGCGGATTCAACAGCAAGCCAACACGAATTCTTGCGAAAGCAACACATTGTCTACACGATATTGGCGTTAAAAAGCTCCAGCTCGGACATCCGCGAAAACATTAAACCTGTTTAATTTTTTCTCGAATTTCGGCGGTTATGGCGAATGGTCCCGTACCACTGCGAATCAATTCACGGTTCTTCGAATCAATTCTTCTCTGCGAAAGAAGAGAACTGTTTCATCCGCACACTTCCACGGGCAACGCAGCACAGTGAGAAAGGGGTTTTAGTTACCATTATCGGGCAACTCGACTGAGCAGTCACACTTTTTCATGATTGACAGACAGCAACATTTCTGCCATTTAGCAAAAATATAATCTTTAAGAAGTCTAGATCATGAAATCCGATTAGATTTTTTTCTAACCTGAACTTTCACTGTCGTCTGCTGTCAATTTGTGAAGTGCACCCTCTTCTCAATTCACTTCTGGTTCTTGCTCTGCTTTCAGACAATGATTTTTTTTTTTTATACAACACTGCCACCGAGTGGGTCTAATTAGTATTATTCTTTCTATTCCATGATGCCAATAGGAACAAAGATCCAAAAATGGGTTTTGACCAGTTTTCATTGCCGCAGTTGATCGTGAAAAAAGGTCGACCATGCGGTTACAATGCCCGTAAAAATTTTAATTATATATAGGTTAGTGCCCAATACATACTAATTTCTAAAGACATTATTAAACAAGGAAATAAACAGATTGATTTTGTCACATGACCTTGACCTTGAAGACCAAAGTCAAATCCAATATGGTGTGTTTGATCAGCATACATGATTTGTCATTAGTATCCAATACATACCAAAGATCTAAAGCCAACATTAAAGGACTTTTAGGCCCTTTTGTCATTACCTGGACCTTGTTGCCCAAGGTCAAATCCAATATGTCGAAAACAACCAGCATACATGATTTGCTATTAGTGCCCAATACATACCTAAGCTCTACAAACAATATTCAACAAATATGGGCCATTTTTGTCATATAACCTTGACCTTGAGGCCCAACATTAAATTTGACTGACTGCCTAAGAATGTTCAGCATACATGGGTTCCTATACATGCCCCGAACATACCTGAGCTCTAATTGCCATATTCAGCAAGTTATAGCAATTTTTGCCATTTGATCTTGACGTGCAATGTCATATTCAACTTGCAGAGAATGTTTGGCTTACATGATTCCCTATAGTTGCCACATTAAGCTGTTATAACACATTTTTGCCATTTGACCTTCACCTTGAGGCTCAAGGTGAAATTCGAACAACCGAGAATGTTTGGCATACATGATCCTTTAGGTGCCTCATACATATCTAAGCTCTAAATGTCATATTAAGCAAGTTACAGCACATTTTTGCCATTTGGCCTTGACCTTGAGGCCCAAGGTCAAAAGTGACAGACTCACAATGTTTGGCATACCTGATTCCCTATGGGTGCCTCATACATACCTAAGCTCTAAATGCTATATTAAGAGAGCTATAGCACATTTTTGCCATTTGACCTTGACTTGGAAGCCCAAGGCTAAATGTGACCGATTCACAATGTTCGGCATACCTGATTCCCTATAGGTGCCTCATACATACCTAAGCTCTAAATTTCATATTAAGAGAGTTATAGCACAAAACACCCTAAAAAATGATGAGGTCCAGACACGTTGCCTAGGTGGCGCTATGAAGGAGCGATTCAATCAAAACGCCGTTTACACCATTGAAGCAGGTCATGATACGGATTCCATTGCTGCAATTAAAAAAAAAAAAAAAATTCATCAGACAGTTTTTGAGAAAATTGCACCTAAGTGCCAAAAATGGCCATTTAACATAAAAATTGCCGCCAAGTCTAAATGAACGATTCAATCAAAAAAATTTTTGCTCGGGCATTAACTCGATGACCGATTTGATCACATCCCCAAATTTGAAAAAAAATTCATCAGACCGTTTTTTGAGATACGGCTTTAAACGGACGACGCCGACGCCGCCGCTGGACGCAAAGTGACGACAATAGCAAAAACAAATAACAAATAGACAATGACAAAAACAAATGTTGCCACTAAACGTGGCCATGTCCCCCTCCAGCTCACGGAAATCGACTGGGGTCGGCGTATCACACTAATACACATTGAAGCCAAAGATGAATGAAATCGGTCAAACCCTTCTTGAGATATTGCGCTCACAACAAACGGGACGTGACGGACGGAGCTGATTACTATGTCCCCAGCTCCGCTCGCTACCGCGGCGGCGGGGGTCAACAGGAATGGCAATGAAACCGAGTATGTAGTGCAGCAGCATGTCAGCCATGATGTTACGATGCCAGTGTTGTGTAATATCTGGTCTCCTCACCCCCTGAACAATCTTCATTTAGGCTAATACAGAACACTTCTGTTTCCAAGCGAAATTCCTGTAAACTACTTATAATCTGCAGTACAGCTGTCTTATCTATACCTTTCTGTAGTATATGATGTTAACACCAGATCAAAGTTGTGAAAGGATCCATTCCCATTAAAATCCAGTCACACAAGGAACTCTCCAAGTCTGTCACATTTTGACATCACAACATCATGTATTTGAATGATCAGAGATCATTGTGCATGTTTCGGGAGAGGCCGGAGGCGAACTTGGGATTCCCTAAACCACATAACATTGGGAGAAGTTTGCATTTTGCAAATCCGCCTCATCTGATCACTGCAGACAATCCCATCATGTGCAGGTTATCTCTGGCCCCAACAAGAAAATAGCCCTAAAATTTCCTCTGCAAGGAGCTCCCCCTGACAAGGCTAACTGGCAAACAGGCCTATGAAGCATGATACAAGGGCAGAATAACCACGAAATGAGACTAAGTCTCTATTTCACTCGCAAGCCACAGTTAGTTTCGGAAACATGACGACAAATCAATTTTTTGACTGGTTGTCCACAAACAAGCTCTTCAATGAAAATCAGCTGCCCGTCCGGAATGGTGGTTGTCCGTATATCAAATCGCCAACCAATAGAATGCCAGGTTCGTGTTGAATTAAAAAATTTTACTTTTTTTTAAATTAACAAAACTTTATGTAGCAAAGTTACGAGTATACAAATCAAGTCAGGTACAAACGAATACACAGTAAAACGTGAGAGCTAATAACATCAAAATATGCAAAAGAAAGAAAGGATGTGACAACGATAATGCAATGACAGACAAGCCCCTATACTAAGGGACTCGAGAGATTCAATAATAGAATAAATAAATGAAAAAAAAAAAACACCCACACACAATACAACAATAATTCAGAATCAAAAAGTAATTAAGGACTGACAGAAAATTTACACTTCAAGGGGTTACATCAAATATGTTTCTGTAATATTGCAAGAACCTGTTGCTTTTTTATTGTTTGAAAGGGCAAGAGAGTCCAGCAATGAATGAAATTCAATCAAGAAGAGGTGGAAAGAAGGTTGACAACATAAACATTTCTGCTTATGAATATAAAATTGACCCACTAAAATAAAAAAGTTGACAACATGGTTTAAAGATTTGTTACCCCTATTATCATAATAACAAATTATATCTTTAAGCGTGAAACAATGAGAAACATCAGTGATATTGAAGACATGACAATTTAGGTCAGCCAAAAATTTTTGTTATTGTACACTGAAAAAATAGATGGACAGATGTTTCATCAGCATGTCCACAAAATGAGCAAGAGTTAATATTGTCCACATATTTGGAAATGATAGAGTTCACAGGATAAATTTTATGCAAAATTTTAAAATGGATTTCTTGGACTTTGTTAGGAATACAAAACTTATTAGGTAAAAGCCATGCTTTTTTTTCCAGTTTATATCTTCCAAATGGGAGTTCAATAAAATTTCCTCTCGGGGTGATTTGATTTTTACTTTGAAGGATCCATTTGTTTAACTTCATACAGTGTACCGTGGGGGCTGTGACGTTTACACAGACCTACTCCGAAGATTCTGCGGAATGTGTGGCTATGCCGCGAATGCGCAATCGCTTCTTATTAAACTATGTTACTCTGTAAATTATGTAGCCATCTAGCTAGCTAATGCTAACTATAAAAATCTTTGTAAATGATCGTCCTAATTGACTTGATTATTTAGCCATCTAGTTCGCTAATGTAACGGACACAGAAGGATGCCAGCCACCTCAGATGCATACAGTTGACCGTTATTTGCACCTCTGTGGCAAAGACAAGATATGTCATGGCTTCAATTACAACCACGGGCCCGAGGTGCACGTTCACTGCTGCATATACCATATCAGCATGAAGGCATTAGACAAAACGGTCTCTTGACCTCACGGATATCTCCTGCTCTCATTGCATCCCATGGCAGACTGACTATCGAGAGAGAGTAAATGCAATCGTTCCAATTAACATATAACTGAGTGGGCATCTTCAAGTCCAATCAAATGCTTCAAAACTTTGACAACTTTGTCTCACATGGAGGCAACTTCCATACAAATTGCTACGAGCTGCATTACAGGCATAGCTTGGGAAAAACGGCAAACATTACAGGGAACTGCAAGGCAATAATGGTGAAAGATCTTCACTTTCTGCTGAGAGTCGATGGATTTTAAAACCACGCTCACGCTAACGTTAACAGTAGAAAATCCTGTTTAAGCGATATGATTTGATTTGGCCATGACTTCACTATCTTAGCTAGCTTCCGTGCGTCCAAACTGCATTTTCACATTTTTGGGACGTTGGCTAGCTAGCAAGCTAGCTCAAACGCAATCACTGGTACTGCAAACTAGCTAGTGAAGTTAGGGCAAAAACAAAGGACACCGCTTAATTATGAAGATTATTTACAAAGATTCTCCATAGTTAACGTTAGCTAGCTAGCTAGATGGCTACATAATCAACAGAGCAACAATTTAAAGGGGACCTATTTTGCTATTTTTCCAAGTTTATATTTTGGTCTTTGACTCCCTGAGAGTACTCCTGATCGCGCAAAGTAAAAAAAAAGGGTATTTATTTCGCTCATACTGCCATCCTCAAAAACTGCATTTGTAGTACATTGTAGTCTCTGCCTGAAACGCCTCACTGGGGTGGCTCTTCCGCTATGGCCCCACTCCCGTGTGCCCACTTTCTTCTGACTGGCCAGCTCTGTGGAGGGCGGAGTTGGACGGACGAGGCTGCAGAACGCAGTTTTCGTGTCCGCTCCCCAGAGTGAAACCTGAGACACGCCTGCAATCTGACTAGGAAGCGCGGGCAAATTCCGCAATCTTACGTTATACTTGAATATAGATCTAATGACATGATCTTGTTCTAACAAACACAGCGGCGAAGTGGAGGACGAAAAGAATATCTGTCATAAGCTCAAATTTGCTATCGGCTACAGTTTGCTACTGCGACAGTGGTGAGTTACAGCGTTTTTCTACTCCTAGCTAGGATGCAGGGAAAGCTAGAATCCACCCCATATAGAGACATTTGTAGAACGGGTCGACATGCCCAAGTGTAGACCGGAGACCGAGAAACCGTGGGTCTGAGTTTAGGGGAAACATGGACAGTGAGGAGCAGCTAAAAGAGGACCAACAGCTTATGGACTGCTTCGTGTGTATTAGGACCTGCTAGTTCGTGGTGCATAGCTGTGGTGTGTTGTTAGCGTGGAGAAACCTAACAGCTTCTGCGCTGGTATATCTTAAAGCTCCAGGCTTAACGGCCTTTTTCGAAATTGCCCGTGGTAATTGTTTACATTTTTTATGCGCCGGAGTGACAAAATTTGTTTCCTCGCGGAGAATGGGCTTGTTATGGATTGTGCGCGAGAGCAAGCTAGAGCTCTGGTATTGTTATGAGCATAATACAGGTTTTACAGACCGTAAGTTCCGGCTCATGCGGAACCGTTGCTTTGCGCGGAGCTAGCTTAATCGATCACTTTTACAGGAAATAATTTAATATTCAGTCGCCGATTTAATATTCAATCGACAGCAATGCAGAGAAATCGTTTGTGATACCATACACGTTATAGCCTGTGCTTTTCCTTATTGCTTTCACCGGTAGTATCAGAGAGCTTGCTCAGACATTGGGGATGTATCAGGCTGACCCCGGTCATGGATAAGTAAAAGCGATCGTTTCACAAGCACCCAAAAACTCATCCCCAAGCTTTGCAAAACCCACGCCTGGTCTAACTGCAGCCCAACTCGGCAGACACATACAGCACCTTTCCGTTAGCTTCAACTGTAGTGGCTACATTCAGGCAACGTTATGATGAAACTGTCACATTGATGCTTACCGGCAACACAAGCATACCGATCAGAATCGCTGCATATAAGTTAACCAGGAGCGCTTTTTTTTAATTAGCAGAGCAGGGGAACCAACATGCAGTAGCTGATAAGTGGTCATGACTTTGAATGTAATCTGGCGCGTCCGTGTGAAAGCGGCTTGACATACCCGTATTCGCGTCTTTGCCTTGACTTTGAATGTAATCTGTCGCGCTAAAAAATTTGTTTCGTGGTCCTATGTGAAAGCAGCTTTATGGATAGTACGCGACAGCTAGAGAGAGCTCGGTTATGTTATGAACATAATACAGTCGAAGCTCGGTTGTGTTATGAACAAAATACAGGTTTTGCAGACCGTGAAGTTCCGTTAAGCGCGGACAAGTTGCTTATGTGGAGCTAGCGAATCGATCACTTCTACAGGAAAGAATTACCTATTTAATCTCCGCCTTTTCCGGCTTTTTATTAGCCACAACAATTTCTAAAGGGGGATGAAATTATGTCAAGGTAGTGCAGAGAAATCATTTGTAAACCGGTAGAGCTTCTGCGTTTCGCATTGCTTGCATGGTAGCACCAGAGAGCTTGCTCAGGCATTTGTGGAGTATCCGGCTGATCCCGGTCATCGATCAGTGAAGCGATCACTAACTGTAGTGGCTACAATCAGGCAACGTTATGATGAAACTGCCACATTGATGCTTACCGAAGTAACACAAGCATACCGATCAGAATTACTGCATATAAGTTAACCAGGAGCATTTTTAATTAGCACGACACGCAAACTAACATGCAGTAGCTGGTAACCGAGCGGTCATAACCACAGAGACAAACCCTTGCAATACAGGTTTTACAGACAGCAAGTTCTGTTACTGTGAACAGTTGTACCAAGCATCCAAATTACAAACAAGTATTAAAAGTTAGCTTCAAATGAGGTTTATGTTCACACACCTTCTGTAGAATTTCCCGATATCACTCTTGCATATTTAGGACACAAAAATTAGCAACAGTAACTTGGCTACATTAGCCGCTGTGCTACAGCCACAATCAACTGGCTATCACGTCAGGTTGGCTTACGCAGTAAAAGCAGCTTACAGCTTCTGTGTCTGTGAGTCATGGACAGTCGCGACCGATACAGGCTTTATCTTCAGATATTTTACCAAGCCTGCGTTTGAGGCCAGTTGTTAGTGCTAACTATCGCTAGCGGTCCTGCTAGCCACCCGTGAACACGTTAGCTTCACTTACATTATTTGCTGTTATATCGTTACTTACAGCGTGTGGCTCGAAGCGCTTGATCGATGCAACTGCTTCAGGTTTGAGAAGCAGCTGAAACGCTTATCCTGTGTCGAATTATCCTTTATTGACAAAGCTGTCTTTGGTGAAATGCTGAGCATAATCAGCTAACGTTCCCTTTGGCCGTGGCTTTTTGCTGCCAGCAAACAAAAAAAGCTACCCACTGATTTCTGGTGGCATCGTCTTTTGGAAGAAAAATTGTTGTTTTTCTTCGTGATCCAAAAGTAAACGGACAAGCAGCTTTGGGAGAGATACTGACAAAATTGCACCTCAAATGATCTGCGGTTCTCTTTTTTGTATTTCCAAAAGTGAAGATGCTACTAAGGCATAGTATGATCTGCCGTTGTTAGTGCCTGCTAGAATAGTTTCCGGTGTGGGCAGGTCCAGCGCCATGATTGGTTCTGGCTAGGTCTGTACTAATTGGATGGCACAACCTGACGTCAGGTTTTACCCAGATCTCGTGAAGATCTCGGGAGGAGCTGTTCAGAGAGGAAATCACGCTCACAAAATCACGTTCTTGGATTACGGCAAAACCCCTGTATCTTATGTTTAGAAACTTTTCAGAGGTTGAGCATGGACAACCAACATTATAACATTACTAATATGTATTAAAAGAAGGATCAGCATAATAGGTCCCCTTTAATAAGCGGTCGGGCATCCGCAGCATAGCCACAGATTCTACGGTATCTTCAGAGTGGGTCTGTGTAAACATCACCGCCCCCACGGTACACTATATGGCAGCGATAATTTCATTGGTCAACACGGAACCTGGCATTCTATTGGTTGGCGATTTTTGATAGGAATGTACTGTAGAAAAAATCCGAGCGCGAGCAGCATGTTTCGAGTGCAAGCAGAAATGTTTCAAGTGCGCAGAGGCAGTTGTCCGACGGGCAACAGATTTTTCGTTTTTACTTGTCCGCGTGAAAAACTGATTGTCTCGGGCGCCCGGACAACCGATTTGTCGTTCACTGAACGCGAACGAATATATGGGCCGTACCCAGCTTGTTCATGTGTCATAATTACACGACAGACTTCTCACCAAACAGTCGCTATTTGCGTAATAAAAATCTTATCATTCATTCTTATGAACTTGATCAACACTTTTGGTCATTTATTGTTCCTACCGGAAAAATGGAACAATGTTCCTTTTTCCAGATTTCACCACCTGCTCAATTTTTCTTTTACGAGTTGGCATGATCTGATGATTGTTAGGCTTATAACATGAATAATAAGGTAGAATTCTGGGAAACAACAGAAGCGCCACCCCTCTGTGCGGCGGCAAATGGAACTGAAATCAATCTGAATACCTGGGAAAGAAAACATCTGCAGCGCTGGGTTTCTGTACTTTATCATTTTCTGTGAGCGAGGTTGAATAGAGCGATCAGCTACGGCCATCAAGCGCCGCAAGTGACAAATACGGGTGCGGCACAGCAGAGTTGGGAGGGAGGCATGGCGGACCTTCCTTGGGAAGAAAAGGGCAGCTGTGGCGGGATTTAATGAGAAAAGGGGCAGCTCGGGCAGGAGAGAATCGGGCATGGCTCAGCGCCATGGCCAAACGCTCCAGATATAACACTGATTATTGCGTTTAAATGCTATGAATTGGGTTATTTATTTCCGAGAATACTCAGTTACTGCACAAATCACATAGACGACTCAAATGACGCAATTTGACGCAAACTGACGCGCAATATGCCACGAAAGTCACATGGGGGGGGACCAGATTTTATGGGGGGGGACCAGATTTTACACGACACCCGCAAATGGCTGACGGCGTGCCATTAGTGCGTCATGGCTCAGTCCGTGACAGCGCCGACAGAAATCAAGTTCGCAGTCTATTAAATCACGTGGTTCAGCCGGGATAAACGGTCTCCGGTCACGTCATATTAAAGTTATGAAACTCACCGATTAGATTTCGGGTTTGTCAACAAACGCAAAATTCACCCATCTGATGTCGTACCTTTCATATGGAAATTTGATTTTGTGTTCTTTGCATCTGGGTGTCCCAATTCTTTCTCTAGTTGCCAACATCACGTCGAAAGCCTACCCTGCACTGGCATCTGCGCTTAGGGGAATTTTCTCGAGCTCAATGTCCGTGATTAAATGTGGCACATTTACTATCAACGGATTAAACATCTAAACAGTTTCAAGAGTTTGTTGTTTTTCTTCTTCAAAAACTTTGGTCGAAGTTGAATAAGAACCCGACATTGACACATGGACTTGATACTCCACCCCAACGTATTCATCCGCGTGGCTTGTCAAATTGTCATTTAAAATTTCTTGCCACCGCATATTATTGCTGTAGACATCTTCGTAGATTCTCAAGACGGACAATCAATAAATGAAAATGACTGCACCACCGCAAAAATAAATAAGTAAATAGAGCTGCCGTTTTGACACGTGACTGACCGAGGAAACTTAACTCTTTCTTCAGCAAAAAAGTTTTACAAATTATCTCTCGTTTGTGAAAATCCACAGGGGGGAAAAAAATTGGTTTATAAACTCCAGGAAAAAACTTTTCGGTCGGCAGCAATTTGATCCGGGTCAGTCGGGTTATGCGCAGACAGACATATTTTTAAGGATGGCCCCAGTGGACTCAGTTAGCAGAACTAAATTTAGCAAAAGCCAATTAGTCCATCAAGGGTTTTCAAAGTTGACGGAAGCACAACTCTGCTGAAAGAAAAAGTTATCTTCGCTAATTAGCAGTTAGCGTATTAGCAGAACTGTGCCCGCCACTGGTATGCGCACACACGCACAGTATCAGACCGATACCAGAGGCTGCTATCGGTATCGGTGCATCCCTATAAATATCCACTCAATATAATGAATACAAAAGACAACTCACTTTTCACTCATGCACACTTTGTAGAAAAGACACCAACCATGAGAAAGAAAAAAAAAACAGATCATGAACAAATCTCCCGTTGCCAGACAACCAACACAGAAAGGGAGGAGGAGCACTAGCTTGTACAATAAATTTAAGCAGACCAAAAAAAAAAAAAAAAAAGAAGCTTAAAATGAGTGGGGAATTAAGTACAAAAGGAGTAAAGCCTTGAGGACTTTGGTTTTAAAGCTATGGTTCTTCAACATCACTGTCACGACTGCCAAAGCCTTCCTGGGCTTCTTAATGAGAAAACATTTTTGAGGGATGAAAAGATGGAGACCGCCAGTATTTATTTGCTCACATTTTTATGATTTGATGCATTGTACAACTTTACAGAAAAATGGCAAAAAATCCAAGGGGGTCATTCCATATCAAGTCACCAAGGGGTCCCATGGCAACCCTCTCATATTTTCATGGTATTTTATAAAATACCTTGGGATATATTATGAAGCCATGCCAAGTTTCAGTCGCAGTCTTTATAATTTTTGAGATATAAACCCTCAAAGTGGGGACGCATCGCCATGCGCGTAAAGATTTATTTTTGTTCAGCTTTGGAGCTTCATATCTCATTAACTAATCCTCATGAAATTTGGTGGGTAAACAGATTTCTAACCAGGCTTTCAGGATATGACATTATAAACTTGTCATGTTTTATTTGTGAATGTTTAAATATGCCATATTTGCTCATGCAATAATTTAAGGTTCTTAGGGGGCCCCCCCAAAGGCCTCCAATCATACTGACAGACTCAATATTGCACGTGAGAGATATTTGGGTACAGATAAGCAAGACAAAAAGCAGGAAGGAATCAACACACTTATATAGTAATTAGAGTGCGCTGAAAGTGGCATTTTTCAAAATACGAAAAAATTAACCACGTTTTGTTGGAGCACCTGACCATGTTGACAACTACTCAGTGTTTTGAGATTTCTACCCCATTAAGAAACATATTGGGTTAAGATCTACCGACGGTGGCCGATGAGGGTAAATGCACTGTTCAGTCAGAGAAAACAAATATTCAAAACTGCAGCCCATTTCTCCACTTGGAGATGTTTTGGGCCGTTGCAGCGCGTTTGCCCTCGTCGGCCACCAAAGGTAGATCTTGAATCTTAGACTTCTTCTGCAAAGATGAACAAGGCTCCCGGCTAAGTGGCTACATCGGACATTTGGGTAAAAAAAAAAAAAAAAGGTGAAAAGCGGTCTTTTCAAAGACGTCAAATTTGAATGTCGGGGCTCACGGACACTTGGATTATGCCATACAAGCAGTATGGAGGCATTTCGTGTTTTGTTTTTCTTAATGTTTTTTTACACTTGAAAGAGTGGCCCCCATTGACTTCAGTTGATTTGGATTTGTCATCAATGCGGTTTTTCTTTGAAACTCCACAAGTGTTTTGAGTATGAAAGAAATTCACTGACCACTCAATTGGCCTTGGGGTGAGTAGATAAGTGAATTTTTCATTTTTGGGTGAACTATCCCTTTAATACTTACCTATACACTTGATCACCTAGTGATCCGAAGATTCATCAGTCTGGGACAGGACAAGTAAGTGCCGAAATTCAATACAACAGCAATTTAAACTCAACATTGATTTTGGTAATAGTTGCTGGAGTTATTCAAATCTTTAAGCAAACCAATGCTAAATATAAGTCAAGCTTCAATAACTCAACTTTCGTAGCTACAGTGTGACAGCAAGGTCAGTCCCACTCTTACTCGAATAGATCTTGAAGCTGTACTCTGGTTAATTGAAAAAGCAATGCACATGCAAAAGCAAGGCAAACTGCAGAAGAGAGGAAATCTTTGTGAGGAGAGAGGGACGAGTGCGTCCATATTTGACCCCAGAAAAGTTAAACATTCATGACATGCAAATTCAGAGGGTTGACGCCTGCAATAAAGACACAGAAGTCACTGACCCTTGACTAAAAAAAAAAAAATAATTTGAAAAAACTGCAGAGCCTTGACTGATTATCCATAACAAACACCATGTTCGGCCATAAGGGTGTCCATGAGTGTACTTGGTACTAAAACACCCTGAGCCAAAGATCGAGAATTGATTTTGTCGTAATGTTATCAGATCTGCAGCCATACATTTCGGACACTCAGGTGAAGAAAGGGGCAGAGCCGTCAACTGATCGCCACCTGGTGGTGAGCTGGATCAGATGGCAGGGAAGACTGATGGACAGACCAGGTAGACCCTAATGCGCTGTGAGGGTTGACTGGGAATGATTAGTAGAGGATCCTGTCCAGATGATTTTCAACTCACACCTCTGGAAGAGCTTTTCCCATATCCCGGGGAGACTAGGGACATGGAGTCTGACCCTGCTAAAAGTCTCCACTGTGGAAGCGGCAGCCATGAGCTGTGGCCTGAAGGTTGTGCATGCCAGTCATAGTGGCAACCTAAGGACCAGCAGGTGGACACCAGCGGTGAAGGAGGCTGTCAAGTTGAAGAAGGTGCCTTGTCTGACCTGGTTGGCCGAGGGGACTCCAGACTCGGCAGACCGGTATCGACAGGCTACTAGGACTGCAGCTGCGTAGCCGCAGGAGCAAAAACTTGGGGTTGGGAGGAGTTTGAGGGGGCTATGGAGAAGGACTCTCAGAAAGCCTCAAAGATGTTCTGGCAAACTGTCAGACGACCAAGGAAGGGGAAGCAGGGCTTCACCCAGGCTGTTTTAAGCAGAAGTAGGGAACTCCAGACCTCAACTGGGGATATTGTTTGGAGGTGGAAAGAGCACTTTGAGGAACTTCAGAATCCAGCAGACATGCCCTGCATGGAGGAGGCAGAGCCGGAAGACTGGGGTGAGTCTTGATCCATTTCCTGGGTTGAAGTCACTGAGGTGGTCGAAAAGCTCGGCAGTGGCAAGACACCTGGGATGGACGAGATTTGCTCTGAGTACTGAAGGCTCTGGTTGTTGTTGGGCTGTCATAGCTGATCCGCCTGTTGAACATCGCGTGGATGTCGGGTACAGTACCCTTGGACTGGCAGACTGGGGTGGTGGTTCCCATTTTTAAAAAGAGGGATCAGAGTGTGCTCCGCCTCTCAGCCTCCCAGGGAATGCCTATGCCAGGGTGCTCGAAAGGAGACTCTACCCAATCGTCGAACCTTGGACTCAGGAGGAGCATTGCAGGTTCCAGTCTGGCTGTAGAACAGTGAATCAACTTTTACCCGAGCCAGATACTGGAGGGGTCATAGGAGTTTGCCCATCCAGTCTACATGTGTTTTGTGGACTTGGAGAAGGCTTATGACCGTGTACCGCAAGGTATCCTAAGGGGGGTACAACAGGAGTATGGGGGTTCCCAGGCCATTAGTTTGAGCCATCCAATCCTTGTACAATAAAAGTTGTGTCCGCATTCCCAGTATTAATTCAAACTCGTTTCCAGTTGGTGTACGACTCCGCAAAGGGTGTGTACCTTGTCACCTATTTTGCTCATGATTTTCATGGACAGGGTGTCAAGGCGCAGCTGAGGCTTGAGGGCGTCCAGTTTAGTGGCCTCGGGATTGCAACTCCACCGCTTGCAGATGATGTATTCTTGTTGGCTTCATCGTGCTATGACTAACCACACGCAATGGAGCAGTTCGCAGCGGAGTGTGAAGCTGTCGGAATGAGGATCAACGCCCCTAAATCAGAGGCCATGGTTCTTTGCCAGAAAATGGTGGATTATCCAAGTGGGGGGTGAGTTGTCACCCCAAGTGGAGGAGTTCAAGTATCTCAGGGTCTTGTTCACAATGCAGTAATCAGATTAGGCAGATTTGCAAAATGCAAATCAAATTTCAGCAGTTTTGACAAAATGCTAATTAACATAACAATCCCTTCTCAAAAAATGCGATTAAAAAAATCTTAATATTTCATGGATCCCGACTCCCTGGCCTGCAAACTTCCGAATACCCAAGCCACACAGCAATAGGAGAAGTTTTCACAACTTTGATTGGCTGGAAAATGATGTTCCTCATTTGCATACCAACCAATCAGCTTCTGGGAAACGAATGCATGCACTTGGAACTCGAGAGGCTTCCTGGTAGTCACACGCTATATCATCTTTGGTCATGACAGCTAGACTCTGCTACTTGAGCCATCCAAAGCCATCGCGTATTAAATTACGTTGCTCTTTGGATATAGCCACCTAGCTGGCTAGTAAGCTAACTAACGTTAAAGGTGCACTATGCAAGTTTGTTGACATTCAAATTCAAACAAAACCGAGGTAGCTCGCCACTCCCTCCCATAGTTCCCTCCCTCCCATGCTTGCGTAACTGTCAACCGTTGTCGGTGACTGGCTGGAGCGGTTTGTTATGTTATGGAGCACAGCCTGTGCCCCTTGTGTTTATTTGCAGTTTGTGATGCCTGTGCGGTCTCCAGACCCCTGGTTTTTTTTTTTCCCCCCCACAGTGAATTCAGGGGCAGGCAGCTAGTGGATCATGGGGAGGTGTCGGCAAATTGAGACAAAAATATAATCGCGCAGAAAATAAACAAACTTGCATAGTGCACCTTTAACTAAGGAAAATCTTTGTAAATGATAATCATATCAAGGCGATATGATTTGATTCTTGCCCCGACTCTACTAACTTTGCCAGCTGTCATAGGCATGAACTTATCTGAGGTTTCGCGGCAGTTTCGTGCGACCAAACTGAACTTTCACATTTTTGGGACATTAGCTAGTTGGCTAGCTAGTTCAAACGCAATCGCTTAGGCACAGCCAGCTGGCTAGTGAACCTATGGTAGTTATGATGCCTATTGGAGAAGTTTTTATAGCTCTGATCACTTTCAACGCCATCGTATGCAGACGATCTCTTGCTACTGCTGTCCAATCAAGAGATCAAGAGTCTTTTTTAAATGCCCAAATATGGCTCACTGTATAGCGCACTCGAGACAGTTAAGACAATTAAAGATTTGACTAAGCCGAGAAGACACTGATCAGCTTCATATGCATGTGGTCACCTTTAAAAGTGATTAACAAGTTTAAAACTGCAAAAAGACTGAGCTAGAGTAAGGAGTAAAGACAATTTCACCAACATGGAAACACAGATGCTACAGGCTATTAGTTCAGCTTAGCACCTTTCGAAAGGCCTCTGAACAGATCCATTGCAAGCGCAATCAAAGATTCCAGTGTCTGCCAAGCTGTGTTTATTCAGAACAGAGTGCAGGCCCCAAGGTCTTTTTTTTTTGGGGGGGGGGTTCTTCCATCTACATAATGAGCAGGAGTGAACATGACACACAACCTTGAACTAGAAATTAAAGTCACGTGAAGAGGCATGATAGGGAGCCCCTTTGGTCTTGTTTTCCTGCCTGAAGCAACCCACAGCCACTAGCTTCACTCTGTTGCTCCTTTAAATGTTGCAGCAGTTTTGAGAGCACCCTGTCCTGAGAGGACCCATTTTGTGGCAACTTTCAACTCTCAAAGTAACCCAATCCTTCGGGAACAAGCACGCAGGAATGGTCTGAATAAGAACTAAGTACTTAGGAAGGCCCCTGAATAAAAATACTGTGCGTGTCCATAAATGACCATCTTTCTAATTTTATTGGACACACAATTCCTGCTGAATCCTTCCATTTGATGCGCTGGGATCCAACATCGCCTGGTGAAATAGTGCTTTCCCTAGATGCCAAAAAAACAAGATGCCAAGGTGATTTCTCACAAAATTACTCCCTTGTTTGTCCAGAAAAAAAATAGGACATCAGCCTCAGTGACATTTCCTTCATTACATAAGCAAGAATGTACAATTTAGGGAGAGCCACTGACCATGTCGCCCAGACTAAAAAAAAAAAAAAAAAAAAAGTAGGCTAATTTTTAAAATAATGATCATTTAAATTAAAACATTACAGCCACAAAATGTCACAAAAGCTATTTCTGACGCCACTTGTCAATCATTATTTTACCGTAAAGGGAGCACAATTCCCGCAGATCCCATTATACCTTACTCCCTAAGGAATTGCATAATGTTCATTAATTAGCCCGTCACTAAAAAGCCTTGCTTCTCATTGCATAACAATCCACAGGCCAATGGCAAAATAATGGGTAATAGATCCACACCAGTCAATTCATTCTCAAATTAAAGTAGGTCAAATGCAGAAATGTGGGATAGACACAAGGAAACAGGGCGGGGAAAACTTACAGAAGCGAAAAGGCCATTTTCAATGCGGCGAGATTGTATAATCGGAGTCAGGGCGGGAGGCTGTACTGTAAATCACAGAGTAATTCGGATTATAATTGTATTAACATTGAGATATTAATCATCACACATCTTAACCATACGCAAACAGTCTAGCAGCGGTCTTTCGGCAAAGGTGTATCGCTGGTCGGAAAATGTCCTTCGGATTTAAAAAAAAAAAAAAAAAAACTGCAACTGATAAGTAGGAAGTAATGTTAGCCCTGCCTATTCTAAATTCCGTATTAACTGACATAAGATCAAGCGTCAGAGTACGCCAGGGGCTTTTCCACAGCAAATCATTTTGCCAGAGGTGGGGGAAGGGAACCGTACAGAGAAAATCTGGTATTATAAGTAACTTATACAAGCTACCTGGCTAAACAAAAAAATGTTTGCATGAATGTTACTGAAATGCAAACGTAAAACCCGCGTTCTTCCATATGCTTCATATCAAGTAAAGTGTGAATTTAGCGCCGACATGGGCATTACAGCGCCACCATGATACCTCCATTAATGCAAACAATAAGACCTCCCCTCTACCGTGCGGTGTAGAATAGATTCAAAACAGCATTCGCAATTTGACAACCCCAGGTAAATACATGGATAGCTTAACAGATACAGAATAAAATTAGAGTAAGCTGACCAACAAATATGCAAATTGACAAGCCTTTGCGCAGCATTACGGTCGTCTGGCTCGCCAACAAGACAAAAGTATCAAGCAAGCGATGCTGGCTGGCCAAATTTACAATTGTGACCCTTTTGACACGACGTTCGCCACGCAGTTGTCTCGCATTAAGTTCCCCAGGCTAGCGAGCAAGCTAGCGTTCACAGCGGGTAGGGCTAATCTGCTGAAAACATTCTGCTGAAAAACTACAACCATCTATACTTTCCTTCATAATTTCTTTATTTCTTAATATATTGTGATGAAATTTTCACCAGTTATTCCTGAGATGTACATCTATCAATATCTAGTTGAGTTGATGGAAAAAAAGGAAAATTAGTAAGCGAATTTTCATCAGAATGTTCTCAGCAGAATGTTTTCAGAAGATTAGCCCTACCCGTTAACAGCTGGCGTGAGAAATGTTCCAACCAACCCCCCACTTAGCAGTTATAGCTGAAGCAAAAATATTAGTAATAATAAAAATAATAATGATGATGAACACGTATCAAGGCTAATATTAGAGTATCAACAAAGACGCGTATGTTCTTTACATAAAAACGGTGTCAAACATTTCATCAGGATAAAACTAAAGACAAAGATCATGTTCGGGTCGAGCTGGTTATAGCAAACGTTACTGACGTTAGTTCGAAGCCGCTTTCACATTGGACGCGAAACGAATTTTTCGCACGACAGATTACATTCAAAGTCAATCGAAAGACGCGTCTTTGCATTGACTTTGAATGTAATCTGACTTGCGAAAAATTCGTTTCGCGTCCGTTGTGAAAGCAGCTTTTAAGGATAGACAATTGTGCGACGTAGCAAGCCATGTACGCATTGTGTGTGCGATGATGGCATTTTCAAGCAGCTCAATGCGACTTGGCAAACACCAAGCACAGCCATATTTAATATAAAACTCACGCAAAAAAGTAAGCCACAAATATTAGACGGAACAAGTGAGGTTAAAACACAGTTTGCGATTATGCACCGAACAAGCTCGCTTCTATACTTATGTTATATAGTAAGCAGACGTGAGTTGTTAGAACAAGTTTCCTTCATTTGGCGATCACTGCATTGTTAAGGAAATAACGTAATAAAGTTTTAGCGATCCATCCCATTTTATTAGGTAATGTGTTGATGCGAAAAAAAAAACACTTTGGTCCAGCGTTCTTGCAAATATAAGCTTTCGGGATGACGTGACGACAAGGGCGGTATTCACAACTAGCGAGCTTCCTAGCTTAACAACTAGTCTGACCAAGCTCATGTAACGTAAAAATTGCTAAAATAAAACGATCCTTATCACAGATGACTGTTCGATTTAACGGAGATAACAGGATAAAAATTTGCCGGAAAATCTACTCACCTTTGCAGTCGTAAGAGCAGATGAAGACAAATCTTCTCGACATAATTTTGAAGCTATAGCCAAATTAGCTGGGCAGCCAGTTACTCAGCCAACGTTAGCTAGCTTAGCTACCCATAGACAGATTGTGTAGTTTGTGTTCAGCAAACAACAAACGCCGTGAAGTAAAATCACGAATCCGTGATGCGGATTTCTCTTTGAAATGACACATGAGATGAACCGATCGCTCGCCATCGACCATCGAGAATGTCCCAGTCGCCACATATTGAAATTAGATTGAGGAAATAAAGCGTTTACGAAGAATAAAGCTCGCCAGAGCAGAGACAGACTCCAGTATGGGGTTAACAACTTTGCAAATGCAAACGGAGGCTTTGTGATTGGACGACGAATGACACCAATCACCTGTGGAGAGCTTTGGGTTCATGAGCTGCACTGAACAACGAAAGTTCAGTAGCACCCAATGGAGGCGTTTAGTTAGAAAAACATCGATGAGCTTTGCGTGAAGTAGCGGAATGCTGTTCTTAAAGAGCGGTGTGTGGAGGAAACACGCCGGCGATCTGCAATTAAGAGCTTTACGCAGTTATCCAAATGATAGCCTCAGCTCGCTTATACGTGCGTAGTAGCGCGATAGAGAGAGGTTTCGAGAATTCCCCGAAAATTTTTTGTGACGTCGGGTGGTTCAAAGCTTTAAGAATTCAGAATTGCGACTGATACTAACTACATTGAAACTAAAGTTAATGATTTATTTTGAAGTAAAGCATACTGTAAGCATACCACGTCTTCATACATCATTCCTGTTAAGACAGTCTTAATCATGAAAAAATTGCAGAAATGGTAACTAAGCACATTTAGTCCAGAAAATTTGACAAGCAATCAGCATGTCCAGTATGATCACTGATATTTCTTAATCATGATGTCAGACTAAAAATCGGCCATGGACAATCGTTTTGTCAATTTTAACTGATGGAAAGGGTTAAAATGCTTTCTGACATTTTATCAAAGTGAAAGTAGGGGGGGGAAGTGATTAACCACGAAGGTACGGCCTGTGACAGCCTTTGTCCTTTTCTGACTGACTGACTTATCGCTTGTTGAAACGTCAATGAGCGATTCAATATCCGTTTTCACCGCTCGGGGAAGTATTACGTTTGTGCTCTGTTGTGCTGCCTCATCTGATAGAGACACCTGTCAAAACATCTCTTAAAGTTCCTCTACCATGTCACCTGGTGCACAGCCAATTAGTTATTATAGGCCATTTCAAAATGACTTTTTACATTTCCAAAATAAAATGGCAGGATAGGCCTGCAACACCAAACAGCGGTCCAGGCTTTGTATACTTTTTTGCCATGGTGCGGGTAATTTTTTATTTATTATTTTTTGCCTATTTGCCACATTCTTGTGTTTTTTGCACGCGTGTGAGCCCTTTACATTTTAGTGTGATTTAAAATTTGAATTCATTTAAATGAATGATAAAAGAAGCACTGAACCAATTTTACTATAAGGTAATTCACTGTGCCAGAATGACCGGACCATAATGACTTAATGCAGTAAGTGAAAAAAAAATGATGCTGAAATACTGATCATAGCCATAAGTGACTAGAAATACTATAAAATGCCCAATGTGATCAACAAAAAATTGTAAGTTTAGAAAACATACTGCAACTTGACTATTACTGCCAGTGGACAACAACAGGGAACGTCCCTGAATCAATAGAATTCTTCCGACTGGGCAAACTTCAAAGTTTGGCCGAGGGATGGCACTACAGGAAAGGGTGTTATGCCCAGAAAATCAACAGGGGAACTAGTTTAGGCTCTTGGAATGTTCACACCAAATTTTACCCAATTCCCATGAAACTATTTGAGTTTGAAAAAGTCAAGTTTGGCTTAGAGGTGGTGCTAACAGGAATGGCCATAGAGTCACCAGAACAATATTATTGCTCTTTTATGCTCCAAGATGTTTGCAGCAGAGTTGATCAGATTCCTGTTAAAACTGTTTATATTTGGTAATGAAGTTTTACCTTCTGGTAGTGCTAAATTAAAAATAATAGAGCCATAAAATCTATAAGGTTCGTCCTCTATCCACCAGTAATTTTTACAGCAGATTGGCTATGATTCTCATGAAAGCTGTTTGTTACAATGTTGAGATAGTAAAACTTTGGCCTGGTGTTGGCACTACAAAGGAGGTCATAGGGCGACTAATATCAATAACAGCCCTTCTCTATGCACAAGAAACAATCACAAGACATATGATATTATTCCCATCAAAATTATTTGAGTTATTACATGTTGAAATGTAATGCCAACGGATATGAAGAAAGTTAGCTGGTTTGCATTGCCAATAATCACAGAAGAAGAAAAGACCAAGAAGAAAAGACCTTCTTCTTCTTCTTCTTCTTCTTCTTCTTCTATGATTATTCAGGCTACAAACCCTGTCAAATTATTCATATCCTTTGGATAAAGCACTAAATTAGCACTTTGAATCCTTGAATTTCCAGAGAAAGTTCCCAAATATAAAAAGCATAATGCCTGAGCAACTAAAATATTCAAATACAATGCAAATGATGGCGGATTGGCAAGAATGGAAGTTGATTTTGACTTGACGTCAGTGGATTCAATGTTGTGCGCATGTGCAGTAATCATGACATAGCTCTTTTAAACAGAATCTGTGTGGCAATGTGAAGTAGGCAAAAAGCAGCACATCTCAATAAATTCACAAACAGATGAGAAAGAAAGTTGTTGACATTTATTAGTCAGGAAAGGGTTATAAAAGCCATTTCTACACTGCAAAGCTGAAAAATAAGTCTATCTTTCCAAGCATTTTAATCTTGTATTTAAACTCAAAACACTAATTTCTATCACTTTTTTTCTCAGGAAGGTAAATATTTTTTTGGTTGATGCATTGAGATAATTTTGACTCCTTTCTAGATTTGTCAATGTCAAAAGAAAATTTCATTAGTCAAGCATAAGGTAACTGAAAATAAGCTATTCTTTTCTACTTTTGAGTGAAAAATAAGAAGTTAAGTCTAATAATATGATAAAATTACTTGTTGAAATGGAAATTTTTTGCAATGTTTGGCGAGGCTTTTTTTCATCATTCAGTTTGTGAGTACGCCGACAGAGCAAACGGCTCAACTCACTATACTCGCGAGTCCGCAACGAAAATTACTTAAAAAATAAAATTTTTATTTTATTTTTTCTCCGAAACCCAAAATGAAAGTCTGGTTGCGACCGATTGATTTTATTTATTTATTTTTTTCTCGAAGCTGAATGCGTTCACCGATTGTAGTTGATTTGTTTCGACTCAGAATTTCCATTTCCTTGGACCATTCTCGTGCCCAGCGGTATCTTTGCATTCTACAAATACGGAGTAGTCATGATGTGAAGACACCTCTGGGTGATTCCCTGAGAGCATTCGGCTTACCTCTGAATGTACAGAGATCAGCTGCCATGACCCAGCCGGCACACGACCGACCTTCAACTTTGAAATATGGTTGAAATTATGTCAGTTGTCGTTTCAACGTTGAAACGCTATTGAAACAACGTTTAACTCTGATGGTTGTAAAAAGGTTGACAAAATGATCTCAAATCAACACTGAAATTTGAACAAGATTTGTTTCAACGTTGAAACAACATTGAAAAAACGTTGAAAAAATGCTGCAAAATCAAGGTTGATTCATCTTTCAAAATCAAAACATAATTCAATGGCGATTCAACTATGATCCATGGTGTTGATTCAAAAGTGAAAAGACGTTAAAATGCTCACTGGGGAGCATACAAGCTGGATAGCAGGATCAGAAGAATTTAGAAAATATACATAGGAAAGGTCTTGGTTTCCGTAGTGCCACCTTATTTGAGATTAAAGTAGGTACATCTCTACAAGAGCATACAGTGGTTGCATGTTCAGCAATGGTGGCTGCAATGTGCTATAGGCCCATTTTGACAAAATTCAGTGATTCAAGGAATACAAAAAATAGCCGATTTAAAATTTTTTTTTTTTAATTTGATCCTCCGACCTGAAAGAAATGCAGCAGAACTCTCGATAACGTTACAAATGAGTGAAAAAAAATTTTTTTTTTTTTTTACTCCACCCTCCAACTTGGATTTCAAAATAAAAATATTGCAAACCGAATGAAAAAAAGTGCCTCGCCTAAGGCTCTGGGACCCCAGCGAACCACAGTGAGACTCATAGTTCTACAAATGGAAGAACCTTGGACCAGAGGTGAATCTTCCTAGTTGTTGCTGGCCTCCCAAAGTTCTTCCAATAGCGCATCAATGACTTATGCATGAGGTCACAAAGAACCCAGACTAACATCTAAAGAAATGCAGATCTCAATTTCCTCAGTTAAGGTAAGTGTTCACGATTCCACAATCAGAAAGAAACTGGGTAAAAATGGCATCCATGGGAGACCTGCAAGGTGAAAACCACAGCTGACCAAAGAGAACACAAAGGCTCATCTCACATTTGCAAAAAACATCTTGATGACTTGCTACATTTTTTGGATCATATTCCCTTGACTGATGAGTCAAAAATTGAACTGTTTGGTGGACTTGAATCTCATCGGATCTGGTGTAAAACTAACACAACATACCACAACATCATACTAACAATCAAACAGAGTGATGATAATGTGATAGCCTGGGGCTGCTTTCCCGCTTGAGGACCTGGGCGACTCACAATGATTGATGTCATAATAAACTCTGCTCTAATGTCTCTCTCTATTAGCCTCTACCAACTGCCATCATCCATCCATCATCTTCTCCAGCGGGTCCGGGGTTCTTTTTTGTGGGAAAGGACAGAGATCTCTGCCTATGCATTGAATATTGAGGACTTAATGACCTAATCATTAAGAGCCAGTAACCACTGCCACGTATGTCCACCACCTTTGAGTCCTCCAGGTGACTCAAGTCTTCACCAAGCTGGATCTCAGGAATGCCTGCGACTAGGTCCACATCTGAGAACGCGGAGTGGAAAAATGTACTCAACACCCCTACAGGCCACTATACCTGAACATAACATTCGGGCTCTCTAACTTTCCAAGCATTTTTCAGAATCTAGTAAATTATGTGCTGCGTGACATGCTGGGGCAGTTTGTAACGTTTGCTTACATGACATCCTGATCTTCCAACAGAATCTCTCAGAGCACATCCACCACGACAGACAAGTCCTGCAACACCTCCTGGATAATTGCCATTTTTTTTGAAAGCTGAGACATGAATTCCACAAACCATCAGTGAGCTTTCTTAGATTCATATTCTCCAACTAGGGGATCTCCATGGACAATGGAAAGGTCAAAACAGGGAGTGGCCCTCCCTGCAGAAACGTAAAGATTCCCAAAGATTCCTGCGCTTCGGTATCTTTTTTCAGGAGATTAATTCAGAACTACGGAGCAATAGCAGCCCCCCTCACAGCTCTCACCTCTACTTCTGTCAAGTTTTTCTGAAGCTCTGAGGCTCAGACAGCTTTCCAGAACCTCAAAGAGAAGTTTACTAGTGCACCTTTGCTCATTCTGGACCTCAACTGCCAGTTCATTGTGGAGGTGGACAGCTCTGACTCTGGGGTTGGCGTTATATTCTGTCAAGTCTCCGCTAGTGACCAGAAGATGCATCGTGTGCATGCTGTCGGTGACCAAGAACTTCTAGCTATTAAGCTTTCCCCAGTGAAGTAGCACCACTGGCTGGAAGGGTTTCAAGTTCCTTACCTATTTTGCACTGACCATAGAAATCTGGAGTATCTGAAGTCTGCCAACCAATTGAACCCAGATGGTTCTTTCACTGCTCCCACCACCCCAGAGCCAAGAACACCAAGCCTGTCAGTATTTGAAAGTTAATTTTGTTTTTCTATTTATTTCTAGTTTTTGTATTTATTCTTTAGTATTGTTGTTATTTTGTTAATTCCATTAATTTTTATGCTCCCACTCCATCGGATGGGCGAATATTGCGATCGCCCGTCTGTCCAGCGGTCTGTTCACAATTTATTGTTCTTAGAATACAGTACAACAATTTTTGTTGGATTCTTTTAATTTTTGTTTTGTGGGTCAATGGTGATATGCAGAGGATCTCAGCTGATTTTGGTGATGACTGGAAAATCTTTAGTGGAGCCGTGGCACCGAACTTAGCCCTATATAAGGCGAATACTGTATGTAGGTTGTTCACACTCTACGGGGTAAAAATTTTGTTGAATCCTTTTCATTCTTGTTTTGTGGGTAAGTAGTGATATGGTGATGATCGAAAAAATTTTACACTTGTTGTCACACCAAAGTTAGCACATCCCTATACATTTTTTTTTTTTTTTTTTTTTTTTTTTTTATTTGATAAACACAGTCTCAATTTATACCCTTGGCCAAGGTTTGGTCCCCAAAGGAGGTAGAGCGAGAAAGTATTGTAATTGCATAGACTCCAAATGCAGTTTGCAGGGCGCTTTTTAGGATTTATTTATTTGTTTGTTTGTTAACAAGATTACGAGATAAACACCGTCTCAATTTATACTAAACTTGGCCAAAGGTTTGGTCAGGGCCCAGAATCGATCCCATTAAATTTTGGAATGAATTGGGTCAAGGTCAAGGTCGAAGGTCACTGAAAAGGTCAAAATCATTTTTTGCCCAAAACTCTGTCAAAAATGGTCTGATTTACATTAAAGCAAATGTCAAAAGTTTCCCTTTTCAATGCATCAAATATAATCCTATCCATTGCTACAGTGAAAAGTGCATAGTTTCAATGATCGGTAGGGGTCAATGTCCGAGAGGGAGAAGGTCTCTGATCTGAATCACCTAATTTACTCGATATCTCAAAAACTAAAGTGGATAGCCTTTTGGTGAAAATTAAACACAAATAGGAAATCACACATGGAGATTAAAATGAAGCATGCCCTTTGACCTTGAGCGACCGCAAAAGGTGAAATCAAAGGCCTTGAGAGTTCAGAAGGCTATATCTCAAGGCTATAGTTACTTGGTTGCTAGTGATCAGATATGGGAACTTAAATATGGCAAGTAAAATGACATCATGACCTTTGACCTTGAGTGACCTTGAAAGGTCAAACCCAAGTGCACAAAAACTGGATCAACTCATTGAACAGCAAAAATATGTGCGAGGGGCAGGGTTTGCTGTGCCTGACACTGCATCTTGAATGCACCTTGTTCTCACTATACAGAGAACAAGTTTTGCTGTATCCATTACGTTTGTTTTATTGGTCAATATTGATATGAAGAGTATTGTTTTTGGTGATGATCAGACAATTTTTCATGGAGTTGGGTCACTGAATTTAGCACATGCTTATGCATGGCTTGTAGATGAAAAAAGTACAATTCAATGAGAGAATGGCTGAGATATAGCTTGTTCTCGATCATGGCAGTTTTGGTCGAATCTTTTTGTTAAGTGGGGCAATTTGTGATATTATGGTAAGATCTTCATTCATTTTGTTTGCCGATGTTCAATTTTACATCTCTTTTTAGTCAGATAACACACCATCAACAAGGCTGCCATGTGGGCGTACCACACTTTGCCTGGCTATCTTCTTGTAATTATTGACTTTCCCCATTTCTTTTCCACGTGTTTTTGTTTTCATTGCACTTCTGCACCAGCCCTTCCTGTTCTGTTTGATAATTGTTTTATTCATTCCCTTGCTTATAGCGATGCCCCTAGTCATACTTCCTAGCTCATAAACACCTTGTCATCTTTACCTTTAATATAGCCGTGCTTCCGCTTTGTAATTCTGTTGCCTTTTCTAAGTCACTCGAGAGCCTTTGTATTTCTCACTGTTATTCTTTACGGTTCTGATTTGTTTTATCCACAGCTCGCCACTTTGCCTAGGCCTTTTTGTATCAAGATTTTCTGGTCTCATTTATGGCTCGTTCTCGATGTGTGATTCTGTCTCCTCCCTGTATTTGGCATTATCATTGTTTGGCATTCGACCCTTGGCTTGTGTTTTGACTTTGATTTGGATTACCTTTTCTGTGCTGCAAGTCGCCCGATTGTTCTAAAGAACTAGATTGTGTGACCCTGAGCACCCTTTGCATAAAACTTGTGAAACTGACTTTCTGTCTGTGCTGGAGTTCCAAGTCTGCCAGTGTACTTCATTATTGCAGTGAATTCTGAGATCAAGTAAGTGTCAAGAAAAAGCTGAAACCCAGTTTTTCAGAAGATTAACCCTCTCTCAACCGCCTTCAGCTCATTCAGAATGCTGCCGCTCGTCTTCTCTCGGGCAAGAAAAAGCGCGACCACATCACGCCAGTCTTGGCCTCCCTCCACTGGCTCCCAGTCCGATATCGCGTTGATTTTAAACTTCTCTTAATTGTTTTTAAAGCCCTCAATGGTCTGGCCCCTGTGTACCTCTCTGAGCTTCTGCTCGTCTACACCCCAACCAGAGCCTTAAGGTCTTCTGAGCAACTGTTGTTGGAGGTGCCAAAAACTAGACTAAAGTCTAGAGGTAACAGGGCTTTTTGCGGGCGGCTGCTCCCAGGCTTTGGAACAGTCTTCCCCTTTATATTAGATCGTCCCAGACCCTAGAGACTTTTAAATCTTTTTTAAAAACCCACTTCTTCTCCCTGGCGTTTCATAAATGAGCAAATGCAAACTCCATGTTTCATTGTATTTACTGATTGCTGTAATTTTTGTCATTTTTAATCTATTAATTTATTTACTTATTGTTGGGCGTAACCTGGTGCCCACTTCTGTACAGCACTTTGGTCCACTGCTGTTGTTTTAAATGTGCTCTATAAATAGAGTTTGAGTTGAGTTGAGTTTCATGCATGGAGGTCACTGCAGTGTACGGCTGCTTAAAAGTGTTTTTTTCTCTATATATGCCTGCAATTTTGGGCACTGCTGAACATTAGTAAAAAAAAATCCTGAGTTTATCATAATTCATGCATGAGAGGGTTAATTTGCTCATCTGTGCTCACAGCAAAATAGACAGGGCACAATACATAGCAGTGACATGGAAGGACGGAAAAAATAAATAACATACAACCCCAATTCCGAAATAGTTGGGACAAAGTGTAAATTGTGAATAAAATCAAAATGAAAGGACTTTCAGATCACATGAGCCAATATGTTATTTAAATAGAGCATACCCTGCTGAAAAAAGTCAGAGAAACCATTAGGCAACCATTAGGCATATTTTATTGGTTTCTAATGGTTCCTGGTGGTTTTGTAATGGTTTCTAATAGCTACTTATGTTTTCCTAATGGTTCAGTTTGTTTTTCTAATGGGATTCTATTATCTCCTACACAAATCTACAGGACTTTAACTGGTTCCTACTAATGGTTCCCACAGGAGTCTAATGGTTCCTACAGAAGTCTTAATGGTTCCTACAGGCGTTTCTATACCAGTCAAATGGTCATTATACAGTGGTCTAGTGGTCACTACAGGGTGTAGTGGTCTCTAATGGTTCCTAATGTGATGTAGGAACACAGATGTTATAGCCTTCTTTGGCAATCACATCTGTGTGATTTCTAGTGGGTCCTTGAGTAGGCTATACAGTATGTTTGTAGATTGCAGTGTTCAGTGATTTCATTTAATACATTCTAAGATCACCTTTGGCCTTTTGCAATTAAATTTGTGATTAAATCATATTTAGCCTTTTGTGATGAAATCATTGTTCATGACTCATCCATCCCACAGGAGGGAAAAGAACAAAACCTGATTTGATGGTTCATGTTCTGAAAAAATTTAATTAAAATCACAAACTGCAATGAGTTGTCACGCCCCATATGTCCTGTCCCCAATTCAGAGGGGAAAATATCCAAATACATAGACAATTACACATATGTATAGACATGTCTCTGGTGCCCAGTGTTTGGACTCTGCTATAATTTCTGTTGCAGCAGTAGGTTTCTCTGTATGTTTTTACCTGCGTCGCCGAAGGCAGCAGGTCTAGGAATGTCTTTTTCACTTCCTGACCCGAACTCCGAAAAATGCTCTTGGGAGAGCGCCAAACTCATCAAATAGTGCAGGTGAATTTTTGTGGTCCATAGTCCGTCCGTCATTCCGTCTTTCTGTCCGAAGTACCGACGTTATCGAGATAACTCAAAAAATAATTGGCCCAGGAAGTTCTAATTTGGTATGATGATGTATCTTGACCCAAGGCAGGTCACTATTGAAAATGGGCACGCTGCGTCAAAATCCAAGATGGCTGCCACCGTTTTTGTAAAAACAATGTTATCAAGATAACACGAAAAAGAAGTGTCCTAGGAAGTTATAATTTGGTATGCTGATGTATCTTCACCTAAGGCAGCTCGCCATTGAAAATGGGCATGCGTCGTCAAAATCCAAGATGGCCGCCACCGTTTTTGTAAAAACAACGTGATCAAGATAACGAGAAAAATAAGCGTTGTAGGAGGTTCTAATTTGGTATGCTGATGTATCTAGACCTAAGGCAGGTGGCAATTGAAAATGGCCGCGCTGCATCAAAATCCAAAATGGCAGCCGTCATTTTTGTAAAACAACGTTATCGAGATAACGCGAAAAGTAAGTGTCGTAGGAAGTTCTAATTTGGTATGCTGATGTATCTTGACCTAAGGCAGGTCGCTATTGAAAATGGTCACGCTGCGTCAAAATCCAAGATGGCCGCCGCCATTTTTGTACAAACGACGTTTTCGAGATAACGCGAAAAATATGAGGCGTAGGAAGTTCTGATTTGGTATGCTGATGTATCTTGACCTAAGGCAGTTCGGTATTGAAAATGGGGCGACTCGTCAAAATCCAAGATCACCGCCGCCATTTTTGTAAAAACGACGTTATCGAGATAACGCGAAAAAGTATGTGTCGTAGGAAGTTCTGATTTGGTATGCTGATGTATCTTCTTCTAAGGCAGTTCGCTATTGACAATGGCCGCGCTGCATCAAAATCCAAGATGGCCGCCGCCTTTTTTGCAAAAACAATGTTATCGAGATAACACGAAAAATAAGTGGCCTAGGAACTTTTCATTTGGTATGGTGGTGCATCTTGACCTATTGCATGTTCTTATTGAAAATGATATCACAACATCAAAATCCAAGAAGGCCACCAAATGACGTAATCTAGATAACTCGCAAAATAAGTGGCTGACCCAAGGCAGGTCATTATTGAAGATGAGTGTGCTACACCAAAATCCTTTCCAGTTTATCTTTTCCATATGGCTGCATCTATCTATCATCATCGTCATCGTCATCATCATCATAACAATTCACCATCACTCAATCAATGCAAATTTTATTCACCAGAGCATACTTCTACATAACACACGCACAGCGATGCAGGTTCAGTGACTTCGCACTTGTTCCAATGGTTTTAGATCCTAATGGGACCAGTTTACTAATGGTTTTAGCTCCTAATGGAACCAGTATCTTTCTAATGGTATTACATTCTAATGGGACCAGTAGGTCTCTAATGGTATTACATTCTAATGGGACCAGTCGGTCTCTAATGGTTTTACATTCTAATGGGACCAGTAGGTCTCTAATGGTTTTATATCCTAATGGGACCAGTAGGTTCCTAATGGTTTTACATCCTAATGGGACCAGTAGGTTCTTAATGGTTTCTTCTAATTGTTCCTAATGGGGTTCCAATTCCCACTAGACCATTAGAAACCTAATGGTTCCTAATGGTTTTTTTCTAATGGCATTCTACTGGATTTTTCAGCAGGGTAGATAACATTTCAAATGTTGAAACTGAGACATTTTACATTTTTATCCACAAAATGAGCTTCTTTCAAATTTTCTGGCTGCAACAGGTCTCAAAAAAGTTGGGACACAGGCAAAAAAGGGCTGAAAAAGCAATTAATATATAAGAGAATCAGCTGAAAGAACATTTAGCAAGTAGTTAACTGGCATCAGGTGTGTAACATGATTGGCTGTAAAAGGGATGTCTTAGAGAGGCTGAGTCTCTCAGAAGTAAAGATGGCCAGAGGCTCTCCAACCTGTGAAGGCTTGCGTAAAAAAAATTGTGGAATGCTTTAAAAACAATGTTCCTCAATGTCAAATTGCAAAGGCTTTGAAGGTCTCATCATCGACAGTGCATAACATCATCAAAAGATTCAGAGAAAGTGGAAAAATCTCTGTGCGTAAGGGACAAGGCCGAAGACTTTATTGGATGTCCGTGATCTTCGGGCCCTCAGACGCCACTGCATCACTCACCGTCATGATTCTGTCATTGACATTACTAAATGGGCCCAGGAATACTTCAAGAAACCACTTTCTGTAAACACAGTCCGCCGTGCCATCCACAGATGCCACCTAAAACTCTATCATGCAAAAAAGAAGCCATTGTTGAGCATGATCCAGAAGCGCCGCCTTATTCTGTGGGCCAAGGCTCATTTAAAATGGACAGTAGCAAAGAGGCAGTGTCCTGTGGTCAGACGAGTCCAAATTGGACATTCTTGTCGGAAATCATGGGCATCGTGTCCTCCGAGCTAAAGAGGAGAAAGATCACCCCTCCTGTTATCAGCGTTCAGTTCAAAAGCCAGCATCTCTGATGCTATGGGGATGCATTAGTGCATATGAAGTGGGACACTTGCATGTTTTAAAAAGCACCATGAATGCTGAAAGGTATATAAAGGTTTTAGAGCAACATATGCTCCCCTCCAGACGACATCTATTCCAGGGAAGGCCTTGTGTATTTCAGCAGGACAATGCAAAACCACATACTGCAGCTATTACAACAGCATGGCTTCGTAGTAGAAGAGTCCGTGTGCTGAACTGGCCTGCCTGCAGTCCTGATCTTTCACCGATTGAGATAATTTGCGCATAATTAAATGAAAAGTCCGTCAAAGAAGAACTAAAACTTTCCAGCAGCTGGGAGCCTGTATTAAACAAGAGTAGGATCAAATTCCAATGGGTGAACTCAAGAAACTTGTCTCCTAAATGCCCAGACGCCTCCACTCTGTGTTAAAAAGAAGAGGGGATGCAACACCATGGTAAACAGACCCCTGTCCCAACTTTTTTGAGACTGTAGCAGCCATCAAATTTGAAATGAGCTCATTTTGTGGATAAAATTGTAAAATTTCTCAGTTTCAATATTTGCTATGTTATCTCTGTTCTGTTGTGAATAAAATACTGGCTGGTGTGATTTGAAAGTCATTGCGTTTTGATTTTATTCACAATTTACACTTTGTCCCAACTATTTCGGAATTCGGGTTGTAAGTGACTACGACCATATGTTTATATAACCAAGCAAAGCTCTTTATTTCTCAATTCCTGGAAATTCTGCTAAAATCTTGACCCCTCAGAGAACTAACTGAGGCTATATAGAGGAGTGTGAGTTTGTATGACTGAAAGGTGTCAAGTCACAGACTGACCCTTCATTATTGGTGAAGTGGAGCTGGCTGCTGAGTGAACAGTTTAATTTCAATAAAAGAAACAGTTGTTACAGCCCACACTGAAATTCAGATCAAAGCGCACCATCACCCGCACACCATAACGGGAAGTAAATTTGACACGCACACACACACACACACACCCACAAACACACGTGCACATCCTGTTCTGTAAGAACACCCCCTACCAAAAACACAGCTTTTATGATGTTCAAAGCAAAGGCACCTTATTGTTTATAATTATAGAAATGAAACAAAGGAACAAATTGTCTGGCCCATTTTCCTCAATTTGCTTTATTTGGGCAGGATTTTTATAAAGGAAATTCAGCCACTGAGGAGAAACAGAAATGAGAAAGCACTTCCTTCGTGTACTTTACACATCATAATAAACAAATGGTCACTGGGCCTTGTACTTGGGATTGTGCACAGTTGTAATAGCACTCCTGTAGATAGGGTTGTCATCCTGTAATAAACAGAGATTTTGTTAAATGCTTCTGAGCATTTCATTGAAATGAACAGCAAGGTAGATAAAACATTTTTAATGAAACAGAGGCACCCTCAGAGTAACTACGGGCATTCTTTGAGCAATGAACTCTACTATGTACATGTTTACTATAATCAGTAAGCATCCTGCCATGAAAAAAAATTTCCCCATTCCTGATTTGCTCATTATCACAAATTTATAACACCGAAAGGCTTCAGATATGTAGGCAAAATGCACTATCAGACAAAATTACAGTATATTGAGCAAAAACAGAAATTTTTTTCCAATTACACGAATGACATAAATATTTTTCTTTGAGCTGTTTTCAACAGAATATAGATAAAAGAGAATTTACAAATCACTTAATTGTGTTTTTTTTTTTTATTAATTGGCATCTCCAATCCCACCCAAAGCTGGAATGCCCAATTAACTAACTATGTGCAAGGCTTGCTCGTATGCGACCTCTTGTTGCCAATTCAGGAGAGAGGGACAGCTCACGGCTTTCCTCTGAAGCACCTGCCCATCAACTACTGCTCCTTTACACTCATTGGTTGAATCCTCGCAAGTTCAGAACAAGGGCGGAGGATACCCAAACAATAACAAGCTTAGAATCTTCCTGACGAGCGCCCGGCTGGCCAACAACGCCCGGCTTGAGCAACGAACAAAGCAATCATTTTATATTTCCCTTCCCGGCAGTCCCTTCCCAATTTGCATCCCTGCAGCGCAATAGCCAATTGTGCGCTACTTCTGAAAAAGCTGCCGACCACTGCCGGTTGGTACGACCGGGTCTCGAACCCGTGCCGTGATAGTCACTTCTGCTCCGTAATGCAGTGCTTTAACCGAGCGAGCTATCCGGCAGCTTAATTGTGTTTTTCTTTGCATGTTGCATACTGTCCCAGCTGAAGTTTTGCATTTTATTTAAAGCATCAAGTGTGGTAAATATGCAATAACAAAGGAAATCAAGAGGAGGGCATCATATTAAATAAATGTATATCTCAATGCTAGGAAATTCGTATTTGATGAAGCTTTATTTGGCATTACTCCAAAAACATCAACTACTGATAGGGCATACCAATAGAAGCTGCAGTGGGAAGTGTGTACTACAATACTGAATGGCACCGCACAGTCTGTATTTGAGATGTATGGTATGATGAATTGTGGAGTGCAGAGTGGATAAATGCATTACAGCACAGTGTGGTGGAAAGCGCAGTGCAGTGCAGTACAGTGTAGTATGATGCTATGCTGGACAGTGTGGTGCGCAGGCTGCAGTGCCCACCATGTCCCACTTGGCCTTCCCCAGTTCTTTTTGGAACCGTGCAAACTCTCTCCTGTCATGGATGGTGGTAAAGAGTTTCCACACCAGCAGCAGTACCAGGCCTAAGAGCACAGTGGACCCAGACACCAGCGCAGTGATGAGCACCACATCAGGGCCAGCTGGACACTCTGAAGGAGCGCAATACCACACAAGAATCAGGTGAGAACAGTCACGAGGCAATTCAAAGTGAGACATCTGATAAAAAGTTTAATGTCCAGTTTGAGTATTATTTACATGTAAACCATTGTGAGGTTATTTGGGAGTTGCACTGTGATACCTCTGGCATTGCCTCGATTCTGTTCTCTGGCCTCTGTCTTACACCCAGCCCAGTGGGGCGCAAAACGTAGCACAAGTGTCTTTGCTACCAATACCAATTTCCCATCCAGTGTCCACGCTGCATAAATAGCCAATACATTCATGCCAAATTGAGTGCCCATGGTCATAAAATGAGGTGCGCTCAGGTGCATTGCTATTTTGAGACCGAAAAAAGCGATCGCGCTATTGACCAACAAAAACCTGGCCTAAAGCCAATGGTCAGCTTTTGACTGCTCATTTCAGGTCGCATAGTCAGATAGTACTATGTGTCTTTGCACGTGGGTGCACAACGCAAGAACACTCTGCTTATTACATACTACTCCCCATGCAGGGACAAGCAGTAGTGCATGCAACCGATTAAAATTAAAGCGATTACGATGTGAAAGATTTTTGTAAAGATATTTAAAAAATGCATGTCAGAATGGTTAGTGTGACCGACGTCCGCAGGTGTGCCTGACCCCCACAACAACAATGGTCAGGCACACCTGGATTAATCAGTTTGTCCAATAAAGAAAGACAGGAAATAAAGGAGCTGGCTTAAGTTCAGGAAGTAGTGGAGCTGTACATAAAGCCTATTGGCAAGGCGCAGGTAATTTGTAACGCATTTCAAACTTGTTCTGCCCGGGAATCGGGAAGATTATGGGACGTGTAGTTTTAAGACCACAAATGAGATTAGCATGGTGGCGAAAAATTAAAATGATTTAAATTATAGCTGACTCTGGTGAAGAAAAACAACATTTTTTTGTTACTCAGAAATATGACGTAAAATCTCGAAATCCATGGAGGCTGGAAAACAACGGAAAGTGCTTCAAAAGTGAACTGAAAAAAACATCTATGGGTAAAATGAATGGGAAATTTTACTTCCGACACCAGCGTGACGTCATCACTTTAGTACTCTATACCATAGAGATATAAAAAAACTAGAGCGGACGACGTGTGGTCTGGACCAAAGCGCACACGGCAGAATAGCTCCGCCATCTTGTGTATGTATAAATGTCCAATGAGGCACATGTAAACTGTAAACATGGGTGTCGACAATTATTATTTTTTTGGGGTGGGGGACTTGTTTTCCGTGTTCTTTTTTTATCTTTTCATACTTAGAAAAGGACACGAATAAGGAATTGTAAATCAACAATATTTATGCTCCATTTTTCAGCAAAGCTAAAGAATAAGCTCTACGATTGCCTTACCCTTTATATTATCACTCGGTCACCTACGTTTAAGTTCCGTTCAAAGAAAAAGCATTTGCATTCAGCTGTGCCTGTGAGTCTGATTCGGGTCTTGTCGTTATATGCATATATTAATTCATATGCAGCTACGCTTTGTGTATTGAGATCGGAACAACTTCATTCTGAAGTGTTCGTACCCAGTTGTTGTCTTCATTGAAGGTCAGTCCAGCTCAGTTCATCCATTGAGTTAAACCTCACACCCTCCAATTTATATGAAATTTGCTATATAGGTAATTCATGGCCAGAAAAGCCAGACTTTCAAATTTTGTCTATCTCGGACCAACGGTTTTCGAGATATCGCAATTTCAATCTTTCACTTTTTCGCAAAAAAGAGCGTGACCGCCAAATTTAAAATTGCTGTAACTCAGCAACCACTGGTCCGATTTTGAAAAACAAGGTATTTCTGTAAAGGGGAGACCACAAGGAATCTAAATCTGGCATTTGTTTGTGCATTTGGGTACTTTTGATTTGGGTGACCTTTTGACCTATATTTTGACCTTGAAATTGCCACTGTGGGACACGTAACCTCTTTGACACCATTATGAAAAATGTAGCCCTATGTGTCCACTACAACATAAATTACAAAAATTGGAGGATTTTTCTTTTTTTATACTCGAGCAAATTGGGATAGAATAGAGGCCTACCTCAAGACTCCTTGTAGATATGTGTATAAAGTGTGTCGAATATGTACACAGAGTCTACTTTTACCTTGTCCAGCTGTGGAGTCACCTTGCATTTTCAGCAGGATCATAAACAAGCCCAGATTCTAATCAATGTTTACTCGGCAGTTCAGTTGTCTCTATCCTCTGGCTGGTAACTAAGTTAGTGTGGGCAATCTTAATTAGATCCTTATCTCGGTTACTATGCCTATGTTGTGACAGGGGTGAGGTTTAAAAATGCAATTTTTTTGGGTGATCTGAGATGGACTAACCCTTTAGTCCGTCTTTGCCCTGACACAATGGATAACAGGATGATACTGCGTGTTGCCCCAACTGTGATCAATGTAGAAGTCTCAAAACTAAAGTATTTAAATGACACCGCGCCAGTTTCAGTTTCAGCGAATACACTGTTAATAATAAACAGATAAACTGAAGCCTTTTTTTGCCAGGTAATTTAACTGGCACCTTTTGCCAGTTATTTTAACTGAAATTTTACAATAAGTTTACCACAGAGTTCAGTACATGTTCAGTGTAAACCGCGGTTAAATCTTGGCAAGAGGGACTCCACTTACAGTTAAAATAACAAGGAGACAATGCGTTAATTTAAAGGATAAATTCAGTCAGTTTATAACAGTGTAAAAAGGCAAACTTCATTTCGTTGCTCTGTTGCGACTGCGTATGTGCATGGTGCAAACCAGATTGTCCGGTATACACTAGTGCTTTTGAATGGAAATGCATTGTGACGGGACTGGACATTTTGTCTGACGTAGGCGAAAATCCGTCATATAAAATCCGGTATATTCGATGTTTATTTAACGGAAAAAACATTACAGAAAAAATTGGGTGTCGGTATGGCGAGTATCCGTTTTATATGGGGGATGGTTTAGGGCGTAGTTCTACTGTATTTTCCATTGAATGTCTGCCCCGACATACATACACAAGATGGCGGCCGAGTGCTGCCACAGAAACGAGGCCTTTGTCCACACTAGTTTTTCATATATCTCTATGCTCTATACACATCAAGCATTGGCTGCAGCCGGTGGTAACCTGGTTCCAGGTGCTCTATTTAAATAGTAGAACTGCAGTGCTGCACTTCCTCTGGAAAAGCACTGAGGTCGGGCTTGCCTTTCTGTAGGGGACACATGGACATGGGCTGCCCGGTTTCTCTGCTCTGCCTGGTACGATATAAAAAACTAGAGTGGACGACGTGTGGTCTGGACCAAAGCGCACACGGCAGAATAGCTCCGCCATCTTGTGTATGTATAAATGTCCAATGAGGCACATGTAAACTGTAAACATGGGTGTCGACAATTATTATTTTTTTGGGGTGGGGGACTTGTTTTCTGTGTTTTTTTTTATCTTTTCATACTTAAAAAAGGACATGAATAAGGAATTGTAAATCAACAATATTTATGCTCCATTTTTCGGCAAACTAAAGAATAAGCTCTACGATTGCCTTACCCTTTATATTATCACTGGGTTACCTACGTTTAAGTACCGTTCAAAGAAAAAGCATTTGCATTCAGCTGTGCCTGTGAGTCTGATTCGGGTCTTGTCATTATATGCATATATTAATTCATATGAAGCTACGCTTTGTGTATTAATATCAGAACAACTTCATTCTGAAGTGTTCGTACCTAGTTTTTGTCTTCATTTAAGGTCAGTCGAGCTCAGTTCACCCATTGAGTTAAACCTCACACCCTCCAATTTATATGAAATTTGCTATATAGGTAATTCATGGCCAGAAAAGCCAGAATTTCAAATTTTGTCTATCTCGGACCAACGGTTTTCGAGATATCGTAATTTCAATCTTTCACTTTTTCGCAAAAAAGAGCGTGGCTGCCAAATTTCAAATTGCTGTAACTCAGTAACCACTGGTCCGATTTTGAAAAACAAGGTATTTCTGTAAAGGGGAGACCACAAGGAATCTAAATCTGGCATTTGTTTGTGCATTTGGGTACTTTTGATTTGGGTGACCTTTTGACCTATATTTTGACCTTGAAATTGCCACTGTGGGACACGCCCAACCTCTTTGACACCATTATGAAAAATGTAGCCCTATGTGTCCACTACAACTTAAATTACAAAAAATTGGAGGGATTTTCTTTTTTATACTCGAGCAAATTGGGATAGAATAGAGGCCTACCTCAAGACTCCTTGTAGATATGTGTATAAAGTGTGTCGAATATGTACACAGAGTCTACTTTTACCTTGTCCAGCTGTGGAGTCACCTTGCATTTTCAGCAGGATCATAAGCAAGCCCAGATTCTAATCAATGTTTACTCGGCAGTTCATTTGTCTGATTACTTCTATCCTCTGGCTGGTAACTAAGTTAGTGTGGGCAATCTTAATTAGATCCTTATCTCGGTTACTATGCCTATGTTGTAACAGGGGTGAGGTTTAAAAATGCAATTTTTTTGGGTGATCTGAGATGGACTGACCCTTTAGTCCGTCTTTGCCCTGACACAATGGATAACAGGATGATACTGCCTGTTGCCCCAACTGTGATCAATGTGGAAGTCTCAAAACTAAAGTATTTAAATGACACCGCGCCAGTTTCAGTTTCAGCGAATACACTGTTAATAATAAACAGATAAACTGAAGCCTTTTTTGCCAGGTAATTTAACTGGAACCTTTTTGCCAGTTATTTTAACTGAAATTTTACAATAAGTTTACCACAGAGTTCAGTACCTGTTCAGTGTAGACCACGGTTAAATGCGCGCAGGAATCCACTTACAGTTAAAATAACAAGGAGACAATGCGTTAATTTAAAGGATAAATTCAGTCAGTTTATAACAGTGTAAAAAAGGCAAACTTCATTTCGTTGCTCTGTTGCGACTGCGTATGTGCATGGTGCAAACCAGATTGTCCGGTATACACTAGTGATTTTGAATGGAAATGCATTGTGACGGGACTGGACATTTTGTCTGACGTAAGCGAAAATCCGTCATATAAAATCCGGTATATTCGATGTTTATTTAATGGAAAAACATTACAGAAAAATTGGGTGTCCGGTATGAGCGAGTATCTGTTTTATATGGGGATGGTTTAGGCGAGTTCTACTGTATTTTCCATTGAATGTCTTCCCGACATACATACACAAGATGGCGGCCGAGTGCTGCCACAGAAACGAGGCCTTTGTCCACACTAGTTTTTCATATATCTCTATGCTCTATACACATCAAGCATTGGCTGCAGCCGGTGGTAACCTGGTTCCAGGTGCTCTATTTAAATAGAAGAACTGCAGTGCTGCACTTCCTCTGGGAAAGCACTGAGGTCGGGCTTGCCTTTCTGTAGGGCGACATGGACATGGGCGGCCCGGTTTCTCTGCTCTGCCTGGTACAGGAAGTGCACCCAGCAGCCATCTGCATCCCTCTCTTTGCACCTGTGGAGGCCTTGGTCATGGTTTTCCTGAGGCAAGTGAGCAGACTCCTCCAGGAGTGTGTGGTTGAGGTGTCCGCAGTCTCGGCCACACTCTTCCTCGCCTACACCCTCTCCCAAGGCCCGACACAGGACACACTTGCTGTGCAAGAGGGACACGGGTCACATGCCCTGTCCATGGGCCATATCAACTTCCCTTCAGTCATGACCTCTCTGAGCTTATTATACACATACACATACACCCTGCATTGCAGTTCTTACATGCATGCACACTGCATTATTTCTAAGTCCTTTACACTTAGGTACTGAATTACATCCAAGATATCATACAAATAAACACTTTATTAATTTGAAGATCTTCTACACTAACACACAGCATGGACCCTGAGGTCTCCAACACTTACACACAGCAATAATTCTATGGTATTTCACACTTACACACTACATTCATTTTATGGTCTGAAATGCGCACGCACTGCATTAATTCTAAGGTTTCGAAGATATTCACACTGCATTAATTCTATGGTCTTATACACAAACACACTGCATTAATTCTACTGTTTCACAGATATACACACTGCATTAATTCCATGGTCTTATACACTTTCACACTGCATTAATTCTAAGGTTTCATTCCACTCTCAAAAATAATTCTAAGATCTTGACTGCTGTGGCTTCATACACTTACACACAGCATTAATTCCAAGGTTTTGAATACTTACATACTACATGATCCATTCTTAGGTCTTAAACCCGAGAACATGCATTCTAAGGTCTTCTTCTAGACTTACACACTGCATTAATTCTAAGGTGTCATACACATACACACTGCATTCATTCTGAAATCTCCCACAATTACATGCACCGTTAACTCTAAGATCTCAAACACTCAGATGATGCATTAATACTAAGATCTCGTCCACACTGAATTGATTCTCAGGTTCCTTACACGTACACACCATACTCTGTTCTTGGACCGCGCTAGCCTCAACCTCCGGAGGGGTTAAAAGGGATGTCTCACCTGTGCTCAGTGCAGATACCGGGGCAGGAGGGGCAGATCTCACAGGTGGGGCCCTGGAAGCGCCTGTCTTCACACGTGCACGCCCCACAAACACAGCGGCCCCTGCCGCTACAGAGCAGGCCGCTGCGGGACAGACACGGCTGCCTGCTGAGCGGACATTCACACGCACTCCCGCTGAACCCAGGGAAACACTGACAGACGCCGCACTCGCACCTACCGTGCCCTAACGCACAAACACAGCCACGGATGTCACATCGTTGCAGTTATTTAACAGATGCCTTTTATACATAGCGACTTAAAGTTCACTGAACCGAGCACTGCCCCCCATAATGAGCAAGGGGCCTGCTTGCGGCTATACTGTAGCTACAGTGAGGCTTAAACCTCCAACCCACTGACTTCCAATCAAATAGCCACTATAGGCTAAAGGCAACCACTGTATTGGGACATCATATTAGATTTGGATATGTTACCTTTAAAACTACTGCTCTAATAGCAGCCTTAACAATAAGCTTCACTGAATAAATGGGACAGTGCTTAATGTTTTAGCCACCGGGCTATAGGCCACCCCTATATTAAGACATCATGCTTCACTCAAATGTACTACAATTATACTACTGTTCAGATAGCAGCCTTCACAATCGGTTTTACCAGAAGTAATATTACTCCTAGAAATGGACAGTGGTAACTGAGATTGGGTAGACGGGAATGGCGACCCGCAGCCAAGCATAACACATGATGTGACATCTGATCATATGACCTGCATGTTAAATTCACAAAATCCATTACTTCGTGCAGAGAAGCCCACCGTCGGAGAAATTTGTTAATTGTCGGTAATTTCCGACGACTTCATTAACATAAAACACGCTGAATTGTGGGAGATAAATTTATGCTGGTTTGCTTTCGGAAAAAATCCCATGATTCCATGCGCCTTATAGCTGGGCTGGTTTGTGGACAGCCTGCACTGCATTCGCGGAGAGCTGTGGCGATTTGGTTCCAACATGATCGCCTCCCCTGACAGTTTGCAGATTCACCGCTAGAGGTGCCCAAACTCACCTGATATGATATTAACTGACAAATGCCGTCTATGACACTCAGTGAGTCCTTGCACACTTCTAGGAGTAAAAGACTTCTGATTTTACCTAATAAAAGGGACTGAATATAGTGTATGAGGCAATAGCTCAGGTGAATTATGAAATAAGGACAGGCACAAGGCTGTGAATGTAATTAGTCCTTCCTCACCCCCGCATAACAGGCCCTGGTACTGGTCGCAGCGGAAGTTGTCGCACTGGCAATACTTCCCGTAGTAGGCATGCTCAGGATGCCTCCTGCTCTTGTGACACACACACTTGCCGCAGACGCAGTCCCCATGCCCGCTGCATGCCTCTGAGGTGTTGTCCCGTCGACACCGACTGCTCAAATCTTCCTCATTCACTGTGCCCTCATCACATTCGCAGAATGTGCCAATGTGACCCACCTCACACCTATAATGAGACGACCTAAATTATTGTGTTCTCAAGGATACAAATTAGAGCCCTTGATGCATGTACACTGTAGTGCTGCTGAGCTCTCGCGGTATGGTTAATATACTTCATATACTGCTTTATATACAGTAGTGTGCAGTGATAATACACTTAACAAAATGAAGATGAAATATGACCTGGTTTCTGATTCAAGTATTTCATGTAATATTGGATCATATAGATGGATTTAAGTAAACAGATAACAACATACAGTAAAAACAAAAATTATGTCTTTTTGAGAGGAAAAGTCAATATCTAGTGTGGCCACCCTATGCTTTGATTACAGCATTTAATCTTTCAGGCATAGTTTTCACATTTTTTCATTTCCTCACTTGCTAAACTAATTCCATATGGTTTGAAGATCATTCCAAAGAGGTTCTTTCAATGTTACAACAGATTTGTTTATCTTGGTATCAAGCAAATCCCTAATTTGCCCAATCGGATTAAGGTCTGGACTTTGAGCAGGCCAAGTCATAAATTTTATGTCACCAGATGATTCTTTCTGACTGAGATAATTCTTGCACAACTTAGGGTCATTATCTTGTTGAAAATAAAATCCCTGACCATTCAGCCTCTTTCCAGATGGCAATGCGTGCCTCACAAGGATGCTGTGATACTTCTTTTGATCCATGATTTAGTTGATTTTTATGAGATCACCAGATCACCCCAAACCATAATATTACCACCTCAATGTTCTACTGAAGGGGTTAAACAGTCATTCTTGTAACGTACGTTCTCCAACTCTACGGTGCACATAAGTTCTGTGTTTGGATGAGAAAATTTTGAATTTTGATTCTTTTTTTGATGTTGCCAAAAAAAAAAAAAAAACATTTGTTTTGATTTCTTTGTATGTGTGGATTACCTGGGTTGTTACTGACATCTGGTGAAAATTTAATGTCAATAGCCCCATTAGAATTATATTTACTGGGAAAAATGTTGACGCGTTCAGTACTTATTTTCCCCGCTGTAGCTTAGTTTCTCTCTATTCGGGCAGGTAGCCATAGTCTGGTTCCCCCCTTGTGTTAGGTGCCCTCCTTTTCATGTTATCCTAACGTTTTGTATTTTTTTGCTAATCCCTTCACTTTTGATTTCATAAACTCCACATCCCAGCACCTGGGTCCTCATCATTACTCCCTGCCCTGGTGCCCTACTCAACATCTTTGGGTGCCAGGGCCGACACATTCACATGCACACAGCATTAACTCTAATGTCTCATTCCCAAGCTCAACGCCTTTATTCCAAGATCTCATTCACGTACAGACAGCATTAATTAATTAATTCTAATTTTTCATACACTAACACACTGCATTATATCAGGGGCTTTATTCTGTGATAGCAGGAAGAGAGCAATGTGGGGTGCTGCCCACAAGAGGATAGCACCCAGCCAACCAACAGGCAGGGCCGCAGCTGCAGGGACTTAATATCACCTCAGCTATGGCCCATTGCCTCACCAGTATCCAAATAAAATTCCTTGCTCCTAGGCCTGAGGGGCTGCCAAGAGAATTGTTCAGAGAGGAGCCTAGAAGACACTGGTTTTGCAAGATCGCTGGCTCTCAGGCTTTACTTTTTCATTGCTGTCTCCTTTTTTCATTTGGGGCTTTAATATTCCTGTTTGAAGAATAATCTTTTGTTGTGGTGACCCCTTTCGACTTTTGTTTCGACTCTCAATAAAGTGCCTGGATCAAATGTATTTGAAGACATTCCTTTTGTGCTTTTCTCTCTGATCACCATGCGATGCCATAGCCAAACCCAGCCCAACACGACAACCCACATACAGCCCATACTGAGTCAGGTCGAAGGTCTCATACACATAAACACAGCATTTCCACATAGAAGAGCCCATCAGCTGCTGTCACACAGGCAGTCACTGAGAGGGGAGCTGGATCTGACCTGCAGGCCCCACACTCCAGTGCACCTTTGCTGTTACAGCTGGGGCTGAGGGATAGATTGGCCTGGGTACAGTCGCACCGGCACACTGGCTGTAGCACGACCTCTACCTGCTCGCTAAACCCCTGTGGCTTGATGAAAACGTGCGACTTCCTGCCGCCACCCTCACATCCAGTTGCTGTGATGGTTACTTGGAAGCTGACCTGTGGAGAAGACATACACACACACACACAAACACGAGTACAGATGCATGCATACACATACTGTTGTGCTGTGGGTTTATTTTTGGCCGAAGGGAGAAGTTTAAGAGAGGCCCACCTCCTCACCAATGGAGATGTTGGAGCACTTTCGACCATCCTCTCCGGTCCGAAGCACTTGGTCCCGGCAGGAGGTTCTGAATTCTATCTGAAACCCCTCTGGCAGTTTGCTGTTGTCCATTACGACTTCTGAGGTCAGGGCCTTTGGGAGTTAGTTCAAGTCCATTATGTCACAGTCACAACCCCTTTTTGCAAGGAAACCGCTGGCGCCAGGGAAAATTAATTTGACAAAATTTCAGTCATCCCCAACACCTCCAGTGAAAGAAAACTGAAATGATCTAGATGGTTCTAAACGTGCATTTTGTCTCATGAGTTTTGCCATACTTCTTTCAGGGTCACACAATAGAAGCGATGGAAATGACTTGTTTGGGAGGGAGGAGGCACTTACATTGTAAGCATCAACAATCAACTGCAGGATATTGTGGGAGTTGTTCGACAAGGTTCCAACTGCACACTTTGGAAAAATGTCCCTTAAACCCTGACAAATAATGAGACTATTAAGAGAGCTGGTGACAAACCGGACAAAGCCCTCTTCTCAATGAGAACTCAAAAAGAGATGAAGCTAAGACATTTTAATGTCTTTTCACCATATATGAAAAATGGATTCTCAGAATCAGCAATGAGGCAGTTCACATGCAGATGATCATTTTGACAGTCATTTTGTGTTGCAAGCTAATCGTTAAAGCAAATAGCCATGCATGTTTGGCATTTCCTACCTCATATAGGTGTTGAACATCCTGGGTAACAGCAAATATAGTCTGGATATTCTTCTGCTTCAGTTTGTAAGCCAAATGAGCCTACGGATGGATAGTCCTGTTGGGCCAAATCAGGCAAACAGTCATATACTGAATGCAGGCAGATACAACATCATCACCAGAATATTCACCAACAAAAGCGCAAAGCTCTATATGCCCTTCTTACTCAGACAAACACTATCAAGTACTCAAGGGAGCACGCTACTAAGAAAGCAAATCATACAGGGTCACCTTGCTTTATCTGGCACAAAAAAAATCATAGCCGCTGAAATTGGGCTAATCCAGTATCACATTACAAAAAATAAATCTTACAGAGGTACGACAACCAGCTGAAAAGCATTTTTGAGTCTGCTCAGCTTTAGTTTTCGAGTTTGCCACGGCTAATTTTTAAAAGAACTCATATTTGAAGTTGAGCCCACTCAAAAGTGCTTTGCAGCTGGTTGCCTTACTTTCTTAAGCTGAGTCAACTTTTTATTTTTTACAGTGCAAGAAGGTCTACAACTTAGTAGGTGAGCACAAGCTTTATCAATTAAGCGCCATGTGCACTTGTATAAAATGTATGTGCTACTGTGAGTGTATAGCAGCAAAGCGTGGCCCTTTTACTTGTGAAATAATGACTCGTACGGATAGATACAGACTGGCAGACAATGAACATACCGCAATTATTGTTGAATAGAAACAGCAAAACAACAACACAAAGACTACCAAGAAGAGCCAGAAAGGAGTATCAAAAACCTGGTAATCATTTAATTTTGTAGCCAAGACTTATTTACCTTGCTTCTCATAAATAAATCTACATTAACTCTCCAACAGTTTATTTGCAATATGATGACAAAGATACTCCAGCAGTCTCAAAAATAAAGCTTGATGCAGGTTTAAAAGAATAATTATAAATTGTTATGAACTCACAAAATATTGACCTCAAGCATTTTGTAGTCCCACAATGAAAAAATAAATGCATTTGAAGACATTGCGCTGAAAAAATTAATGTCCTGTATTGCCTCAATTGATAATATGTTGGACCTTCACCATCTCATATTTTGGAATGATCATCAAGAGTTAGTAGTTACTGACCCACGTGCGCGTTTGCTTCCTCAAGCTTCAAGAAATTGAACAATAGAAGAAGTGAAACAACAGTTTAATGAATGGTTCCCCATTGGGAGGTGACGATACTGAACATCTTGTACATATTCATACTACTATTTTTTATTTTTTATTTAGGAGCGGCTTCTTTTTCAGAGGGAGAAATAAACCAAAGCAGAATTTTTGAATGAGGTGACTAAGGTTTGAATTTAGGTTATTAGTATTTAATAAGACTGTATCTCCCTGCCTAGATGTAGTGCCCCAGCAGTATTTTTTGCGATATGCTTGCAAAAGTATTGGTTTCATTTTATTGCAGTGTTGAACCCCAATTCTGCAAAAGTAGACACATCATGGAAAATGCGATAAATTCAAAATGAGTAATTAGAAAAGTCAATTCACCCTCTGCTATATTGACAACACTGCAACACATTATTTGATGCTTAAATTTGAGTAGTTAAATGGTTATTGAAAATCTATGCCTACTTTATACATGATGGCTGCCTCAAATTCCAAAATTGTTGGCACAAGAGTCATTCAGGACTAATAGTGACATGGTAAGTTGGAATAATAAGGTGATGTGATACAGATGAGCTAATCGTGGCACAATGTAAAAGGAGCCTCTAAAGAAGAATTAATCCCCGAGTGCAAAGATGGGTCATGGCTCACTAGTTTGCCACCGGGCATGTAAGATGCGTAGTTCGTTACTTTGAGAACAATGTTCCTCAAAAACGAATTGGTAGGATTTTGGGGCACCCTCTATATGTGTAATATACAGTAATTAAAAGATGGAAGGAATCTGGCTAAATCTTGATCTATAAAGGCCAAGGCTAAAAACCATTTCTGAATGCGCATGAAACCCAGTTCCTCAAACATCACTGTCTCCAGAGCTGTCCTGCGACTGCAGTGGATGTCATGACATGGGCTTGGACATCCCTCGGTAAACCGTTGTCAGTCAACCATTCACCTCCGCATCCACAGATGCAAGTTAAAGCTATGCAAAGCCAAAGCCATACATCAACACTGGCCAAAAGCGCCGTCAAGTTCTCTAGGCTTGGTGTCATCGGAGATGGACTGTAGAACAGTGTAAGTATAGCTTGTGATGATTTGACATTTCAAGTAGTTTTTGGAAAAATTATCCACTGTACTCTCTTGGTTAAAGATGACAAGGATCAATCAAGCTGGTATCAGTGTCAGGTCCAAAAGCCAGAATCTTTCATGGTATGGGGGTGTATCAGTGCACATGGTATGGGATATTTTCACATTTTTGAGGGCACCATTAATGAAGAAAGATATACAAACTGCAGCAACCTGTGCTGCTATCTGGACATCGTCTGTTCTTGGCATGCCCCTGCTTTTTCCAGCAAGACAACGCTAAATCCCATTTTGAATGGTTAATAAGTACATGGTAGCATAAGCAGTGAGTGTGGGTGCTAGACTGGCCTGCCTGCCATGCTTGACTGCCTCAGATTAAGAATGTATTGTTCATTATGAAGAAAAATATTTAATAACAACAGCCTCATGCGATAGCGCAACTGAAGACCTGTACATAGGAGGAATGAGGGAAAATTCAACTTACTAGACTTGACCAACTGGTGAATTCAGTGCTCAAATGCTGTATAATTGCGATTAAAAGATTCTAAAAATTAAAAGACATGGTGATTTCACACAGGGATAAACAGACAACGGTGCCGACTTTATTGGACTCTTTTGCAGTGATGACAATGTACATCGTCAATAAGCAATTGAACTCAGGTAAGAACATCAAATAATGTGTCGCGATACTGTTTTCAATATAGTACAGGGCGAATGGACTTTTCAGATCAGTCCCATTGGATATTATTGGTGTTCTCCGTAATGTGAAACCTTTTTCAGAATTGGGGTAATATGTCTGTTATTGTCAAAACATGATTTGGTGAGCTGCAGCCTGATTTGAGGTGTTTTAACTATCTCCACAATATTTTCAAAGGTGTTGGTATAATGCGTCTTCTTCATTACAGCAGTACTTGTCTTTTATGAAATGTCTTACGTGATGGTTACTCATGGTGTACATGTTCTTCTCCAAGTGGCATTTCCCATCATTGGGCAACACGATCCCCCCTAGTTTCCCATCTCCTGCGAAGTGGAAGCCAGCATCGGTGGAGAATACTAGTAGGCGAGTCACGTTCCTCCAGCCAATAGCTTCCTACGGGGGTTGGAAAAACATTAAGCCCGACAGGACATCTTTTCCAGCAGCTGAAAATTATGGGCTTGTTCCACAGAAAAAGGATTACGGAATTCACCTGAGAATCACTCAGAGCAAACCCTGAGGCAATTCTTTTCACTTCAGTCCTTGGTAAAAACAATTAAAATGTGTGATGAATTTAAAATTAAAATAATAAAAAAAAAACACTTCATCAAGGGAGAAGGAGACAAAAGCTCTTCAAAGATGATTATGTTTAGGTGCAAAATTTTAAATCAGTTTCCCATAAACCAGAGATTTGAAACCTGGTCTTGCAGAACCATTAAAGCTGTGGTTTTTGTTCTCACCATAAAATCAACCCTGATTTAAAACCTCATTGACCAAGTCACGTTAACTAACAATGAATCCAGTTGCTGTATTGGATTATTTTTGTGCTGAGTAATGACAAAAACCAGACTGCAGATCTTTAGGACCAAGATTGCAGACCCCTGCCATAAACAATAGGGCTGTGGGTGTAAAGGCTTCTTCTCAGGCGAAGCCAACCAACGGTACGTGTCTCCTGGGACGCACACTCAACGGAAAGAAGCAAACTCAGTCAAGGATCAAAGACTTCCCCACTTCCACCTCACCTCGCACACAGCAACCTGCATCAGTGCGTCCAGCCCCCCCTCTGGCGAATCCAGGTTTCCTGAGATATTCTGGCGACCCACCAGCTCGCCGAACAGGCTTCCGTTGCGGGTGAAGCTGAGGACATGGCGGAAGCCGAAGGCTGGGGAGCAGGCCTGAGGCTCCTGCCTCTTACAGGGGTTCTTCAGCATGGGCTCCGTGGTGCTGATGTACGGCATTACCGTTTTGTCCACAAATGTGCCGAATCCTTTGCATGCAAAGCACAGTCATCGTTTTTTTTTTTTGGGAAATGGGCAATCCCGAGGTATTGTCAACCAAATGTCCCCTCTGTGACTGACACTAAAATGATCCCCAAATGGTAATGGAGGAAAAATGGAGCTCTTTCCTCCTGAATATAGTAGAGCACTATTATACCCATAAATTGTAAAAAAAAAAAAACTTTTTAATACATCAACAAAATTTTGTTTGGGGGATGGTTTAGTGTCTCATCACGGATGGGACATTTTGTTGAAATACCTCGGAATCGCCCAAGTCTGAAAACATTACAAATATAAAAATCTTTTGAAACATGCTACACCGTCTTTATTTCAAGTAGCCCTGTGAGTACTCCTATACAAATGCTCTAATCTACGTCAACTCACACAACTCACATTCATAAAACAATTGAATTTGTCAACAGCTTGAAATTTACTGAAGCAACTCAGGTTCAGTCCCTTGCTCAAGGGTAGGGGAGACTGGGGTCCGATGAGCCTTGGGGACCAATGAGCCATATCACTATTTTGCGATCAGTTGATGACAGAGTTGCTTAAAATAGGCAAAATATTTGACCATTGACTGATGAGTCATGGGGATAAATGAGCCATATCACTAGTTTGCCTATTTTAAACACCTTTGGCATCGATTGATCACAAAATAGTGATATGGCTCATTGGTCCCCATGGCTCATCGGACCCCAGTCTCCTCTACAACAGCAGCGATCTACTAGGAAATTGAAGCTGGAACCTAAGATTTGCGAACTGTGTTCCTTTCTCATTATTCTTCATATTGTTTATTCCATTTCTGCCCATTGTACTAAATTTATAAAGGCCAGTTCATCATATTACAAAAATTTCAATCAAAATCCATTCTCTAGTTAATATCTTCTATGGCTGCAGCATAATTAATTCCACATTTCAGGGCTGCTAAACTTTGATTTTAGAAATCCAATCCCATGTTGGTTTCAATCTGATTTTATTCATTTGCAGTAAAAAAAAAAAAAAAAGTTTCTGAATAATCTGTGCTTCATTAGGGTTGGAGAGAGCACTTAAAGAATGGTAGATCTCCAGGAACGGGATTGGACAACCCTAATATACACCCACCACACTGTTGCCCAACAGTGGAGTGAGTGACCTCAAGGTCAACTTGTGATGAATTTCAAGATGATCAAAAGTGAATAAAGCAAAAGCAAGCAGAATGCATGCGTAACAGTGAAAAAAGTACGCAGAGAATACCCTAACCATTCACACTCTGCAAAGTCTACAGCTGCCATATTATACATATGACTCACCCATTCGGAAATCTTGTGTTATGTTTCTCATCTCATTCATCAGATCAGTTCCCAGCTGCTTCACATTCAACAGGTCATCCTCCATGGAGAAGGACAGGTCCATGAGATAGTAAAGGTCAATGGGGTATCCCTCCACTCGTTTAAACTTCACCTCAAAAGTCTGAGGTTCCCCTGCCAAGTGTTGCATATTATGCTATTTGAATAAAAAGGATAAGGTAGTAAATGTAGTAAATGTGTCCAGCACTTAGCATTACTTCGGGTTTGAAAGGGTCACAAAATTTCAGGATACTTTGAACGGGCAGTTAAACTTTGAGGTTTCTGACATTGTACTTAATTTAAAAATAAAATATTAGGCAGGTTTGTTACAGGGAATCATCTACTGGGGTGAAATTCACATGAAATGATAATCTGAGAAATTGTGCCATGGTTTGATTCAAATTTCCCAATAATGTAAAATCAGTTGAATCACTAGTTGCAATCATGTATGGTATCTATCTTGTGTGCAGGGTATTCTTTTACCTCCAGAGCAGATTACTACCCTTGCCCCATTCACTGGGAATTAGGCGTACAACCTTCAATATACTGTATACAGCGCATTCTCCCATCAAAGGATACATAATTCTATATTCCCATTTTTTTGTCGTTGTTCAAAGAAAAATCCATTTTAAAAATGAACTAATTAAATTGAAAAGCCTAGTGCTAAAAGCACTTTTCACCCCCCTCGAGTTAAGGACAGGAAAATGTTTTCAACAGTTACCAAAGTCAATTTTCTCTATTTTTTCAAAGTGGATGTTTTGTGACTTCAGTGCTTTTAGCACCTGGGTCTTCAATTAGCAGATTCTATGGATTTATTATATTTTCAGACTGTATTTTCTAAAAATAAACATGTTGTGACTTAACTACTTTTAGCACTCAGGTCTTCAATTAAAGTACAACTACAACTAAACAGTAACTGTGGATTTCTGTTCATAGTTTTTGCAAGTATTATAAATCTGCTGCTGATGCAGTAAAAGCTTAATATTCCCATTTATTCCCATGACCATATGTCAAGGCAGATGGACCACAGCACACACCCCTTAATCCCCTAAAATTCACACTTCTCAGTCATTCCCATGGAATGTCCACTTGTGAAAATTTCCAAAATGGTGCTATCCTTCCAGCACCAGTAGCTGCTGGCGATCATAGACTACAGAGGATACTTAAGCCCTAGCTCCAACTAGACCTCCAGCTTTGCTATTTCAGCTATCATCTGACAGTAATGTATGGCTTCAGTTTGTACACCAGCTTCAGAGCATATTCTAATCTGTATTAAGGAGGCGTGCAGGTGGGACTGTGGAATCCCTGTTATGGTTCAGCAAACTCACCCAGCCTCAAACGCATCCGGACCTTCTGTGGCTGCAGCTGGACGATGCCATGAGGTGCATGTTGATTTCCATCCCTGTGGTGAGATGTGACCTTTCGATTGAGCAGGAGCTCCGTATCACCCCGGGGGTTCTCTATCCTACCCGCTGGGCAGCCCCTGTCTAACAGGGCACTCACACTGTCACAGCGCTCCCAAGTGAAGTGGCCAAGCCCAATGAAATCCTGCATGGCACAAAGACAGAAAGATGACACAGGCAGACAGATAGACAGACAAATGCACAAACACACACAACACACACACACACACACACACAAACATATACATACATCCATCCATCCATCCATCCATCCATCCAATATGTATACCGCTTTTTCCTCTCCAGGGTCACAGGGGAGCTGGAGCCCATCCCATCTGGTTATGGGCAAAAGGTAGGGACACACCTTAGACAGCTTGCCAATCCATTGCAGGAAGTACACACCACTTACTCACCATTCACTCACACACTACTACCTATGGACAATTTAGATTAAGTCTCCAATTAGCCAGTGTGGGTGGAGACTGGAGAACTCGGGGGAAACCCGCACGAACAGGAAGAGAACATGCAAACTCCACATAGAAAGGCCCCAGGCTGGTTTCGAACCCACAAACCTTCTTGCTGTGAGGCGCAAACGTATGCATATATAATTGCCCACATACCAAATGTATACGCTCATACACTGTCACAACACACACAATTCACAGGCAAGAAGATATCAAATCCGGTCAGTTTTTAATCCAGCTGACAGTCGCGTGTTCTGAGGCTTGAAACGCTCCTGTACGACTACCTCATCACTGGTGCTACTCTCCATAAAAGCCTCAAGTTTCCCTTCCAGAGGCAGGCCCTTCTTTTTTTTTTTTTTTTTTTTTTTTTTTGCCAGGGCCCTCATTGGAGGTTGGACGTGGGGACGACAGTAAGCCAATACAAAAAAAGAGCAGCACAGTATATGTGAAATGAGGGCTCACTGGAGGCTGCAGTGACACATGAGGAGATCCTCACCTCCTCTGAGCACCAGGCACAGTGTAGTCCAGACGCCAGACACCCATCACAGCTCTGCACCCCGACAGCATGGCAGCCCTGCCCTCTGCCACCTGTGATACGGGTGGAGCGAGATCATTTGCTTTGTCCAGCACCACCAGCAAGGTGTATAACAACAAACCACCAACCCGCAGACACATACCTGCTCACATGTTCACCTCATAGATATGTGGCTCCAATGGCCAACAAAATAATGTGTCACTTAGGGTGAGGCCACAAATAAACCAAGTGTTAGTGATGATGGCCTTACCATGTTCTCCCTGGGCCCTGTTCCAGCAGCACAGCAGTAATACCACGACTGAAACTTTCATAATATCCTGTGGGAAAAAAAAAGACAAAATAGAATGTTTTCCAGTGATACATTAACAGAATTATTTAACTTTGGGTAGGGTGAAATATTCAATAATTCTGACAAAGTGTCTGTTTCTATTGAATACATTTTCATACAAATACAAGAAAAAAAGTCTGGGACATTTTTTGAATAGAATCAAATGCACAGATTGCGATAGGTGTTGAGAACAGGGAATATTCTAAAACCTCTGCATAGTTGTTCAAACTGCAAGATATTTCAATAAGTCACTCTACATAACAAAGTCAACTGTACCTCGCTATGAACATATACAATGAAGTCCGTAAGTACTTGGATTGTGCCACAACTTAAAAGGGTTCTAGTTCCTTTAGAACTCACTTTATATATATATATATATATTACTTCAGAATAAAGCAGGTAGCCTGAATTTAAATTTCGGGTTCCATACCTCCAAGCTGAGTGAACCTATAGAAATTGCACCCAATCAGAGAAGCATCACTGTCCAAGAGCATACCTTTCTCACTGTATGTGATCCTGACTTTACTCTCTGGGTCTTGTCCACATAGATGCAGTCCCCTGTACTTTGCCGTATCAGATCTCCTCAGTGTGTTCTGATGCTCTTGAGAACACTTGTGGAGGCAGGGTGGGGGCTGTAATTGGGAAAACTTCACATACTCAGTTATGTTTCCTGCCTCTCTGGAGGAGGGATAGACCCGCCTTCAGCTCCCCACTCCTGAATCAACAGCACACTCGGGACGTGCATGCTGTCTGAAAGCCCTGCCCCATTTTGACTTCCAAGGCATGAGAGGGGGGTCCAGTCAGTGGTCCTTCAGCTGACTACTAATGGAGTCAACTGCACCTGAAATCAACTGAAGTCAACTGAAATTCAAATCATTGTAGTATTATTGAACTGGTCAGTTGAATCGACTAATAATTGATGCGTCACGCAAAACCAACTGAACTCCAATGCTTACATGGCTGAGCAAGGCTCCAGATTGCGAGAAGCAGGATTTCCTCCATGACTGACTGGCAGGGAGGGAGCTCAGTGCCTGCAGAGTATATGGAGCATAAAAATAGGTAGAACACTGCAGGTGTTGTGCTCTGATGAAAGCAACATTCCTTCAGCCTCAACAATACTCAGCAAAGTTTTCAACACTTTCCTGTGAGCTTGTTTTACAAATAAATGATAAATGATGCAGCACGATCCACGCATGATGGGAAGTTTGTAACAGAAGGCAGACTTGGGGTTTGGTCTGATTCTAATGCTTGCTCAGATGAGAATGTGAAAACAAAGTACTTTTTCAACGTCGTATCCAAACTTGGAATAGATTTGGGTTCACAAACTATGAATTTCTCAAATGCACAAAGCTCCTCTTCACAAGCTTCTAATTATTACTGTTTTGCCGAGTTTATGCTCTTTAAATAAAGCATTAAGGAATACTTAATATTGTCAGAAATCAATACCCAACAGTGTACAACTTTTATAAATTAATACATATTTTAAATGGTACATTTAGGGTAAGTTTGAGTTTCATGCTCATTTTGATATGACATTTATGCTGTGTATGGTTTGGTCTGGCTTTAATCATAGCAGAATGTTTGGTTCTTCACATTAAAATCAACGTAAGATCTACTACAGGGGATAAAATGAAAGAGAATTACCAGAACGCACGAGGATATAGCGTGCGCTGTCATACGTGTAATGTATACTGAATTGAAAAATCGTTGTAAAAAAGGATGGACACCCCAGATGATTCGCAGCCTTGCAAAAGCAATGTAGCTCCACCTGGTGGAAGATGTAGACACATTGTGCTAAAGAACAGCAAGATCCGAATGATTTTCCGGAGAAACAATGCTTCATACAGGACTCCATGACAAAATAGCAGTTCCTAAATGTTAATAGATGCTACCGTGCTGTATTTTGCAGAAAATTAAGCCAGCTTTGCGATGAAATTCGAATTAAAACATGGAGGCAGTCAGATTTTTTTAAACTTCTTAGTAATAGGGAAATAGAGGAATAGAAGTGGGGAGGAATTAAATCTGCCATTTACGGTGGACTGAAAATTTCGAATAAGGAGCTGGCGAATAGGAAGCCGAATTTAGCCTTGTTTGGACTGGTCAGAGGACATTACGCTCTAGCTGAGGTGCAAAAGGGCTCAAAAACAGAGCTCTTGGTCCTGTAGTGACTCAGGGATAGGGTCTTTATCTCAGAGACCCATAGATTTGAAAATATACATCCTTCTCGAGGTAAATCTGTCATGCTTCAAGCACAAAAGCCAGCAGCACACTCACGCTCACTCACGTGTAAAACACACACACGCACACACACACACACACACACCCACCCTCTTTTCCTCCATTACCTTCCAGGTTATTCCCACCTGTGAGTTTGTACAGTGCACATTCCATTTTTAGATCATCAGCGGCCTTCTATTTGAAGTTTATTAGTGTATTCAACAGACGCACATACAGACGCGCGAGCGCACATATGCATGCAAAGACACACACACACACACACGCACGCACCCACGCACGCACACACACACACACACACACACACTCACTGTCTCTTCACTGCCTCGATTACCATCCAGATAGTTCCATCTGCTGGAATGCACAGCATATATTCTCGTTGATATAATTACTGCCTTTTTAAATCATGTTCAAAATGTATTAGTGTATTTAACATGTGCACGCGTGCATTCTCACGCAAACACACAAATGCATGCATGCACACATACACACACACGCATGCACGCACACACGCACGCACGCACACACACACATGCACACAAACACACGCACGCACACACACACTTTACTACTTCCATTAACATCCAGGTCATTTGCTGATACATACAGAACACAGCACACATTTCTTTACGCCATCAAGAATGTGTTTTTGGGGCAGCATGGTGGTGCAGTGAGTAACAAGGAGGTTGTGGGTTTAAATCCAGCCTGAGGCAATTCTGGAGTTTACTTTAGTACTGCCAATAAAGTGGATAAAGGTCAGTCTTATTGTATAATGCAATACTGATTTATGTGAAAAATCATTCAAACTTAAAAGATGAAAGTTCAGCATTTATGTAATGCGCCCCGTTGTTAATGTTTTTCAGTCAGTGTGTCATGACTGACGATGTATGCTTTCTGACTGAGGATTTGCGCCAATGTAATGGTCGAACAAGATTATTTTGAGACGTGTGAAGTATTTTGGTGGTTTGCGGTGAGATTACCTGTTCTGGTCAAGATGCATGTTGGTAATGCAGACTTTATGAAAGAATTTGAAAAAGTGGCCTCAGCATTGACCAATGCATGTCAGCAATTTAAAAAACTTAGCAATTGATTAAAAAAAAAAAACTGTACAGACTATATCAATTTTGGGAATTTGAACACAGTCAGTGCAACAATTGCTAGAGTCTTAGAGAAGCACAAAGTAAGGATAAGTCAATTGTACACTGTACCCTTTGAGAGAACCGATGAACGTGTGAAAGAACTTCAGTATCAATATATCCAGGTAAGATGTCTGCTCAATAACCAAATAGGATACATACACTGCAATGCATAATGCAAAGTCTTGAAAAACTGTGGATTTGCTTTATTTTTGCAAATAGCACAGTTGAAGCCAGGTAAACTACGCATACACTCATCTTTGTCGATGGAGCTGGATTCAACCCGGCAAAAACACGCCACAAGGGAAGAAATGTGATTGGATGAAAACCAACTGTAGATGTCCTGGATGAGAGAATAGCTAACGTCGCAGAGTGTGGAGCACTGTGCACTGAGGGTTTGCTCTTACACACGCTAATCATTAAACCCTAAAATACTGAGAGTGTTAAGGAGAGGTCAGGTGGACACCAGATGCAGGATCCAAAGTGTTTATTAAAACACAAAACACTAGGAGAAAAGTGGCAAACAGGCCAGAAACAAAACACCGTGCACATGCACTGAACGATTGGGAAAACTAAGGTACACTGCCAAAGGCAGGGGGAAACAGAAGTACTCACTCCAGGAGTGGATAAACTAGAAAAACAAAAACTGGACCTAACTAGACTGATGGATAGTGATGGGACAAATGAACTGAGGCTTTGAGGCGTGTCTCGAGCAAAAGTGGGCATGTCAGGTGAAGCCTCGCTTCGAGGCATGCGTCGCTTCCAAAAGAATCACATGACTGATGACAAACAAGGCCTTGGTTTGTGAAGAGTACGTCATTGGTTCGTTCAACGTATCGCTTCCTCATAAATACGCTTCGAATCTCGTGGCATACTGTGGGTGTTGTCGGCGTTTGTAGGAAGTTGGAGAGAGGTGTAGTGAGTTGAAGCGAGGTGTAGAGAGTGAAGCGAGGTGTAGTGAGTTGCATATTATTATTTTCCCCATTGTAGGGCATTGACGTGAGTGTGTCAGTTATTCTGTTTTTTAAATAATGTCACTCCTGTATTTGGTGTGTGCACCTTCTTCTCCAGTCACATAATAAGCTTAGACACCACTTTGATACGTGTTTGTAAAGAGGTCACTGGGGAGCCACAGGTTTACAACGGAGCCTGCAAAGATGACACGGTGTTTTAACTGATGTCCAGCAATTTTAAGCATCATGACTTAGATGTGTTGTATTTGTTTCAAAAGGCTTGTGATAGGTAATGAAGAATTAATATGTAATGGTGCATATATATATTATGGAGAGTTTTTTTGCAACAATGCACTCAGTGCATTTACATTCCCATCGGTTCCATTTTTGTTTGTTGTGCCACAAATCCCCTTTCTCACAGATGGAGCCAGCAAGAAAAAGGAAGTCCTCACCTGTATGGGAGCATTTTGAGTTGACCGCTCATAATAAGGTTTGTATGTGTAAAACGTTCTCATAATACAGTGAATATTGCATACTTGCCACACAGTGAACTATCTGTCATAATATGCATGATTTTATTAAAGGTGAGGTGCTTGCTGTGTGATAAAGAGCTGACGCATAGCAACAATACGTCCTCCGTGCTTCAGCACTATAGAGCACTGCATGAGCATGCCCAGCCTGCCACCAGGCCAGATACCAGCCTAAGTAACATTAAATATTTATCGCATGTCGACAAAATCATGTGTTCAGTTCCTACAATACAGCAGCATAAAATGTTACAGATTCCAGAAAAGCAATGGTGGATGAGGGCCCTGGTGAACATGATTATAAAGGACTCCCAGCCATTCTTCATTGTGGAAGAAGTGGGGTTCAGGGAGCTCATGCATGTGCTGGATCCCAACTATCCTCTCCCTAGTAGAAAGGTGTGTGAGCAGAGCCAAGTTGTTCATTTTTATGTAGGATAATCATAACGACTCTCTTCTTTTCACCCTCAGTCTCTGAAGGCAATGGTGCACAATAAATACCGGGAGGCCAAGGAGAAGGCTAAAGAGCAGGTCCAGAAGGCGGCGGCTGTCAGTCTCACGTCTGACATGTGGACGTCCATCAATATGGACGCCTACCTGGCGGTGACGTGCCACTTTGTTGATGACAAAGACCAGCTCTGCACTACTCTGCTTGGGGTGCAACATTTCCCGCAGGCCCACACAGCAGAAAACCTGGCTGCGGGGCATGTCCAGTTAATGGAGGAGTGGGGCATCAGAGACAAAGTGAAGTGCGTTATCACTGACGGAGCAGCAAACATGAATGCATGTGTCAGACAGCTAAATGTCAGGCATGCAGTTTGCATTGCTCATACAATGAACTTGATAGTTCGTAAGTCCTTTGATGATGTGGAAGGACTTAATGAATTAAGGCAGAAATGCAGGAGATTGGTGACCCTCTTTAGGACAAGCACCACAGCTAAGGACCGACTGGTGCAAGTATAGGAACAGATAGGGAGGCAGGCATACAAAATGATTATTGAGGTGGACACACGGTGGAACAGCACACTCCATATGTTGGAACGGTTGTATGACCTCAGAGAGCCAGTGGGAGCAGCCCTGGCCTCACCCAAAACTGACATCACTTCTCTTACTGCATCTGAATATGAATCTGTGAAGGATGCTCTTTTTGTTCTTGCCCTGTTCCATCAAGCAACTGTTGAGGTTTCAGCTGAGAGGAGGGTATCGGCCTCAAAAGTGATTCCTCTCAAGATGTTGCATCACACAATAACAACCAAAGTGCAGACCTCATTGATGTCCACCATTGCGAAGCAGCTGGGTGACAACCTGGTTCGACGCCTGAGAGAGCACATAACATGTTTGGAATCAGCGGGTGCCCTGACTATACCAACGTTACTAGATCCAAGATACAAAAAACTGGGATTTCAAAGTCCTACAAAAACTCAGGAAGCAGTAAACTGCCTTAAAAATGAATGTGTCATCCTAATAAGGAATGAATCTTCATCTGCCGCCCCAGATCAGCCTCAAGACGCCCCTCTGGATTCATCTGCAAGCAATAGTAAGTAACCCTACCAATGTATTCTTTTGATTATGATGTTGGTATTCTGAATTACTTCTTCCCCTCCCCCCAAATACTGTTATTAGGTGGACTTTGGCAGCTGCTCGATGAGTCCATCAGTAGCAGTAGGAGCAGCACAAGTGTGGTGGCGGATGCAACAGTGGAAGTGGATCGATACCTGGCAGAGGTTAACATTGGAAGAGCAGAGGATCCACTGCTGTATTGGAACAGACGCAAAACCCAGTATCCACACCTGTACAAGTTAGCCATAACATGGTTATGTTCCCCGGTATCTTCAGTTCCGTGTGAAAGGGTGTTTTCAAAGGCTGGAGAAATATTGTCCAGAAGGAGAAACCATCTCAACCCAAGCACACTTGAAAAACTTGTGTTTTTGGATAAAAATGATTTTAAAAAAAAGCAAAGTCTCATGATGGTTTCATTGCTATTTTAATTATGAACAAATATACTTCCACAATTATGTCCATATACTTACACATGTACATACTATAGAAACATCCATTGTTTATTGTTACTGCACACAAAAGTTTTTCATACATTTCAGCTCAGGTCATGGTACTGTTCATTGACTGTCATGTGTTCTTTTCCCCAGCAGATGGCAGCATTCAGTGTTTCATTGAGGCCTCGAGTACTGAACTTTTTGGTGAAGCAATGGGCTGGAAAGCCTCAGTGATTCATAAGGCTTTATTTGACCATCACTACTGACGGACACACTGGGAGACTTAGACAAAGGGCAGACAAGACGTGGGCGCAGCAAAACACAAGGCTTGGGAATCATACAAAGGGAAGGCTCAGGAGCGGAGATTTCACAATGCAGAGCAAAGCCAATACAAAGTTCCGTCTGATGTCGCTTCTCACCTTGCCACAGATAAAGCCACGAGAGGAGGCGGGGACTCGGAATGCAACCGCGAATGGAACAGAAACACATGGGATTAATAAAACAATTACAGGAGAACCGGGCTAACAACAATGACTCGAGACAAGACTCTAAGACAATCAATCAAGCTAGGCAGTTTAGATTAAGGTAATCTAAACGTGACGAGTAAAAAGCACCACGAGAGAAGCAAAGGAAAGCACAGCTTTAAACGCAGTTAATCAGGGAAAGCATAGGCAGGAATTACAAAAGTTAGAAACACTCGCACTCACTAATGAGTTAATTAAGGTTAATACTACGTGAAGAAATATATACAAACACCCTCAAATAAGTGCTGGTTAGTACGGGTTAGTAATTATCCTATCAGAGAACGCATTCACTCAGAGTTTAGCGAGACCCAGAATTAAGCACAGGTGGAAGCAATGAATGAAATACCACAGCCGAAACCGAAAGAGGAAACGTGATTGGACAACGAGACGCAGGCATGCTGAAGGCTGTCACGCCACATCACTGGAGTTGGGGCAAAGAGAGAATCGAACATCAGCCGGCTGGAAATGAAAGCTGAGAAATAAAACGAAAGTAAAGCACAAGCACAAATAAGCACAAAGACAACACACATGAGGCAGAACCATAACAGAGGGGCTGATTTCTTTTCTGGATTACCTGCATAATTGAGGTCCTTACTGGATGTCATGAATGTGGGGTGTGGATACACTGCCAGGGTTGAATAACACATTCCAGAAGACACTTTGCAAGATGAGAAGAAATTGTCACCAATAACTTGAGGCCAAATGCAGGAGAAGGGAGGAACTCTCACAGTACTGAACATTATGAGTGATTATACTATGTGTACTGTATATTGTTGATGTAATTTTTGTTATTACACACACACAAACACACACAATGCTTTATAGTGAATTATTATCACATTTTATTTGCAATGTTTCTCTTTTACTTAAGTTACTTTTGAGACATGTATGAAGTGTTTAGATGGTTTGAGAGAGTTCTGGAGGTGAGATTAACAGCTTGACCAGGATGCTTTTTGGTAAATGCAAACTATATGAGGAGTTTTGAAAAAAATGGCTTCAGGATTTTCCAATGCTTGTCAGCAATAAAAAAAAATTTAAAAAAAAAACTGTAGTTAAATTAACCCTCTCATGCATGAATTATGATAAACTCAGTCAGGATTTTTTACTAAGTGGTTTTATACATCCTTAGGGATGTAAAACAACAAATGAAGGAACAGACTGGAGCACTCAAATCACTTGCATCAGTTTATCTCAATAAACTGATGCAAGTGATTCGAGTGCTCCAGTCTGTTCCTTCATTTGTTCTTAATTTGTCCTTTTCTGTGAGCACCGACCTCTGCAAGAGAGGGGCTGAAGCGCAAGGGGTTCCTTCATTTTAGGATGTAAAACAACGTTTGAAAAAAAAAAAATTCTATCTTTATTCTATAAATGACTACTTTTTCCCCATTGCAATGACCTGCCAATTGGATTTTTTGTATGGGATGATGCAATAGCTTCCACTAGAGTGGACTATATGCAGCAGTGCCCAAAATTGCGGGCAGATACAGAGAAAACACACTTTTAAACAGCTGTACACTGTAGTGACCTCCATGCATGAAAGGGTTAATTTGAAGTAATTAAATCTGGTTTTGTGGAATGGTTTAACTTTTTCAGTGTATAAAAAACTGGCTTTGGAAAGGATCAGGTTTTACATGGACTCTGCCTCTCGCCATACTGCTGACCACCACTGATCTTGAACAACAGACATATATATTTCCATGAAGATACAGTTGCAATCAAAATTATTCAATCCCCATTGCAAATTGGGTTTAATAGCAAAATTTACGAACTCTCAGCTGTTTGTAATAAACAGATTAAACAAGAACATTTTAAATAACTCAACACAACTAATATTACAAGTGGTTTCTCCAAATTTAACACAAAATGCCATTTTTAATGACTGCTGCAGTCTCAAAATTATTCAACCCTCCAAATAGAATCCCCCAAGAGCATATTTGCAAATCAGGTGTTGTCTCAAGCATACCTAATGCAGCTAATCAAGAGCTTAATTAGTTGCATCAGGTTTGCTTGATATAGAATATATCAAATACTTGCACTCGCTAGGGGTTCATTGACAGTGTAATTGTCCAAAAAGCTAATAGACGAGATCATTGCCTGGCACAAACAAGGAAAAGGATACAAAAACGTAGCACAGGCTCTGAATTTTCGTAGAGATACAGCTGGAAGCATAGTTCGCAAGTTCCGAGTTAAAGGAAGAGTGGCTACAGTACCAGGATGTGGCAGAAAGAGGAAGCTATCAATGGCTGCCACCAGATTCCTGAGGAGACGGGTGGTCAAAAACCCTTGAGTGACTACGGGAGACCCGCAGCAAGACTTGGAGGCAGGAGGCACTGAGGTTTCAGTTTGCACAGTAGGGCGCATACTGAACGTTGAGGGTCTCCAAGACATACACCACAACTGATCCAAAACCACAAACTCCAGTATGCTCAAAACCATATAAATAAACCGCAGAAGTTCGGGTATATTGTTCTGTGGAGTGATGAAACAAAACTGGAATATTTCGGGCTTATGAATCAGTGGTATGTCTGCAGGAGGAATAAAGGAGCATATGCTGAAAAGTACACCCTGCCTACAATGAAGAATTTTGTGGTCTTTTTGATGCTCTGCAGCTGCCTAGCTTCCTCTAGCACTAGAAATCTGCGAAGTGTGGAGGGCAAGATGGATTCAGTCAAGTACCAGGATATCCAAGGAGAAAATGTCATGCCGTCTGTAGGGAAGCTGACACTTGGGCATCATTGGACCTTCCAAAAGGATAATGATCCTAAGCATACCTCAACATCCACCAAGGCTTGGTTTCAGAAGAATTCTGGGAAGATTCTAGAGTGCCCATCACAGTCGCCTCACTTCAACCCCATAAAAAATCTCTGGAAAGATTTGAAGAACACAGTAGCAGCACGCAAACCCTAGAATATTAGTGAACTGGAGGCCATCGTCTATGAGGACTGGGCTAAGATTCCTTGGGAATACTGCCAAAAGCTGTTGTCTGCCTATGCATCACATTTCCAGCAGGTCATAGTGGCTCAAAGGGTGCTCTATTAAGTATTAAAGATGCTTGTCATGAAGGGGTTGAATAATTTTGAGCCTGCAGAAGTCATTAAAAGTGGCATTTTGTGTTGAATTTGGTGAAGCCACTTGTAATATTTGTTGTGTTGAGCCATTTAAATTGTTCTTGTTTGATTTGTTCATTGCAAACGGCTGAAAGGTTGTAAATTTTGCAATGGGGGTTGAATAATTTTGATTGCAACTGTAGTTTCTTTATCCTCTTTTTTTATGTGGTCTTGCAGCATAACTGCATTATGCTTGAGCTTCAGTTCCAAAAGCCAGGGAAGAAGTTTATTCTTGGACAATCTGAAAGAGAGGAGAATTTGTGGTTCAGTCAATTATTTCACTCAACCCCTGAAGTGGCAAAACATTCCAACATCAAACTACCACCATCACACTTATTGTGAAATGCTGGGATCTTCCATGACTTATACAATGAAGTGTCAATGGACTCTATGAGGAATTTTGACAGGCCAGCCGCTCCTGGGAGGACTGACCACTTTTTTTCTCTATTGGGTGGTCATGACTGTCACTGTGCCTTTAGTAATGGCTTTGTAATCCCTTCCAGACTAATGTATTTCAATAAATTACTTTCACAGCTCTTACACATTGTTTTTTTATTGCGACATTGTACGATTCTTGAGACCTTTTAGCCTATGGCAAATGATTGGAAATATTCTATATCTATGATGTTTAGTGTCAATAGTGCTGGCAGCAATCAGGCTTGGATGTGTCTAGTTTCTTCCAACTTTGATTTGCAGTGCCTTGCTGTCTGAAGTATTAACCTCCTAAAGCCCAATGTCCCCCTTCCGGTAACGCCAGCGTTACGGGATTTTCAAATGACTTGCCATGAGCCTCTGACCCTTAAACACATAATTGCTTTCAAGCTGTTCCTGTTTAAGATCGCTTGATTAATAATCACACAATTTATTTACTGAATAATTGAGACGAATATATAAGCCTGTGATTATTAAGAAAGTATTAAGAAATGACAGATCACTGAAGGGCTACATGGAAAACGCACTTAGTGATATTGTATGGATGGAAAAAAAAATTAATAATGATGGTAAAAATAATTACCAGCACCTTCCCTGAATTCCATCTCCCGTTCTAGGATTTTTTTTCAGCAGAGCAACCCAAGTATTTTTAAGATTGCACTAAATCAAAATGTTTGTTCAAAAGAACAGGCTTCATTTGCAGGGAAGTGCAGGTGCACACTGGTTGCTGTGCGAAGCGATAATTAATTTATCAAATTACCAATGCCTCTTACGACGAAGTGTTAGTAACTGAATGATTTAGTAAATTGGTTATTAGTGCATCGTGAAAGTTCGACAAATGGCATGGATTTAAAATAATTTAAAATGCATGCCATGCGTCGAACATTCAAGGTAGCAAAGTCACTCATTATACTCCAGCTACTGGGAAAGTTGTAGGAAGGCTATAACATGAGATTGTATGAATGGAAATGATCTAATTAATTCATTAGAAATGAAATCTTTCCCCTATCGAAATATCATCTTCAGCAGCATTTACTACATATTATGTTACTTCGAGATGGAATTTCAATTAATTTTCTTCCATCCAATCTCATATTGTAACCTGCCTCTTTTGATGCGAAGCAGTATGTCTTAATTGTTAATGGAATCTCAGCTTGGGCTATTGGAAGCCTATTTGCTATTGGAAGCTATTTTTTTTTGCTAAATTAATTTGATAAATTATCCGATTCTCACGCGGAAACAGGTTGAGTGTTGACCTGCAATTTGGTAATGTCACTGATTGAAGACAGAGTTTTGCTTTTACATCAGCAAACTTATGTATGTTCATTCAGTTCACCTTCAGCGTGAGATTACATTTTGTCTGAAGACCTGATACCATTTTGTGTGATAAATAGGAAATAATTGAGGGAATAAGGAAGGGGACCTTTTTTTTTTTTTTTTACGGAACTGTGAATAACGCGCATTTGTATGCATGTAAATCAAGTTCAATAGCGCATATTCCTCTATACCATGTACAAATTCCTGGAAAGTTGCACATTGCATAAAGAGAAAATCTCCTCCCCCTTCCATGCAGTAATACTCACCGAGAGTCTCCACCACGTGGATCTCCTTCTCGAACTTCTGGCTGACGGCGTAGGTGAAGTAGTACCAGCAGTCTTCGGCATCGCGCTCCTTGCAGTGCATGAGTGGGAAGTCCTGCACAGGCTGGGGCAGCTGGTTGCGATGCTTCACCTTGATCAAGTTGAAGTAGCTGCAGTCTTTCTCGCACTTGTCCTTCTTCTCCCCAGTGCCGAAGGCCCGGCACTGCACACAGTCCCTCGGAGAGGGGAGAGGAAAGCAACCATTTATTTTATTTAACCCTTATTTAACCAGGGAAGTCCCGGTGAGATTGAAATCTCTTTTTCTAGGGAGCCCTGGGGGTTGAGGTGGGGAAGGAGAGGGCAATTTGCGCAGCCAATTAGATCAAGGGATGATTAGGTGGCAGGTCGAAAGATCCAGGTTGGGACTTTAGTCATGACACCGGAGAACCCCCTACTCTTATCGCTGAGTGACATGGGATCTTTAATGACCACAGTGAGTCAGGACCTCGGTTTAACATCTCATCTAAAAGACGGCGTCTCCTTCAGTACAGTGTCCCCATCACTGCACTGAGGCATTGAAGATAATTCCACCAGAGGGAAGATCGCAACCTACTGGCCCCTCAACACTTCTTCCTGCAGCAACTTGGTTTTTCCCAGGTAGTCTCCCATCCAAGTACCAACCAAGACTACTAACCACTCCTGCTTAGCTTCAGCCACGCGGTTGGAGCAGATCGAACAGTGGTATGGCTGCTGGCATTTAAACTCAGCGCAGCTACTGCTGCAATCAGTGTGGTCAATCCGCATTGGGGAGGTGAGTGGAGGGGGGAGGGATTAAGTTGCACAGAGGTGCTTATAGGAGTTTGACATATACAGCAGAACACAACCTACAACCGCCCGAGGTATTACAGCCAAACACTACTTCCATCGTTATCCAACAACTGCCACGCAATCTGCAGTGGAAAGCTTTCAATTCATCTTGTTCTTCTGGGCTTGGAGGGATGAGGCAGAAGGACCTGTTGCACTGCACAGTGCTGCACGACACTCATGCACAACACAGGTTTTCCTCCGGATAAACAGGCTGGAAAAGCGCTCTCACTCCAGATTAACACTTTCCCCGCCATTGCCAAGATTTTCCATCGATCTGCGTTTACACTGCTACATGGTGGCGGGCGCTGTAGCATTTTTTCGTGGCATTTTTAAGTAGTCTTCATGGTAAAGTGTAGAAATAACCATAATAATGTAAAAACTAAGATATAAACATACTCAACATGATTTTAACCTCATAAAATGTAGTATTTTGATAAAAATTTACATGGTTGCCATGGATATGGCACTTTAATGACAAAATCTGAAAATATTTTGTGGCACTGATATTTCAATAACCCATGGTCAGATTTTACTCGAATTAGTCTCATATGAAAGGTTTAAGATAGTTCTATGAAATTACATAGGATCTTTTTGTTTGGAACATTTATGAATATTTAATGAGCTCTGTTATGTAACTATAACAAAAATCGGTATCATCAACTTGCTTCATTTTCAAAATTAACCCCCTAGGGATGCGCCTATCTAGAAAATCCTAAGTCATTTCATAGATCTCCAACAGATACAACTTCAGACCAAATTTCAAGTCAATCAGATGAATATTAATGATTTTATGAATGCCACAAGGTTGAAAATCAGACAAAATTGTGATTTTCGGTAATTTGCACTAAAGTCACAAATAACGGTTGAGGAAAAACATAGATTCTTGGTGTTTACTGGCATCTCCCTGCATTCCTTTATTTACTTTATTTATTTTATGTGAAAATCAAAAATATTGAAATTTTCAGAAAAAACTGACATTTTTACCATAAAGACCCCTTAAACTGGAATTAGGAATCTTGACCTTGGCGAGCTAGATCGGTGATTCACTCACTAGGTCAGATTAGCCAAGCTATTCTGTGAATCAGATTCTGACCTAAGTTTTGGCTTTATTTTACAGTATATAGAGACTAGTCAAGTTAGCCGTTTGTCAATATTGGGTAGCATCTGCACCTATTTAATTGTTATTAAAAATTTGTTCAGCCCTTGTCAAAAGAGGCTTTTTTCAACCTTTTTTGCTGTGACTGCCACAATTTGCACTTCTCAATTGTGGTCTTTGTGCCTCAGTTTGGGCAGGATTCATTTTTATTGATATTTACAGAGAATTAGGATGAGAGTCAATATGTAGCCAAAACTATGAAATGGAAATTGCAGAATGAATGAACAGCTGGAAAGCAATTTCCCGCATGAAATTATCTGCCACCAGTGCCAGCTCATTCATCAGCGCCTAGAGTTCAAGATTCTGGGTCTCGAGGGCCAAGTAGAGGTTTCACGGAAGAGCCATAAAGTTAATTCCTATTATAAAGTTAAAAGCTTTGAGAGAACACTGAAGAATCTTCGTCTCGGTAGCCTTAGTAAAAGGACTCAATGGGTTGATCTGACTGAGGCCTTCAAATACACTGAACAATATAAATGCACGAACCAAGAATGCTGAGTTTAATTGACCTATAATGAAATATGCTCACAAATAGTGTTTATTGGTGTACTGAATGATTTGTTTTGCTCAATTCTGGTGACCCACTTCTCATTGACCACTCCCTGTGAGATTACTCACTCATTGAGTTATTCCGCCCCTGAGCTGCATAGAGCATAACATTGAGTTGGTCAGTCAGCGTGACCAATGCACAGGCACTCCTTGCACCAGGGTCAATGAAAGGCCACCTCAAAATGTGCACTTTTATCACAAGTCACAATGCCACAGATGTCACAAGTCATGAGGGAGCGTGCCATCGGCATGCTCAATGCTGGGATATCTGCGACAGCAGTGTCAACACACTTGAATATGCATCATTCCACCATCAGCCGGTTGAGAAGTCGATTTAGAGAGACTGGCAGCACTGTGAATCGTCCACATGCCCCACGACCACATGTGACCACGCCCACACAGGATCGGCACATGTGGCTCCAGCACCTCCGCGATCGGCTCCGACCAGCCATCAGGACAGCTGACGAGACCGCCGGACTGCACAACAGGCGGATATCAGCTCAGACTGTCCGAAACCGCCTGAGGGAGGCAGACCTGAGCCCGCCGACCACACCAAGGCCTCGACCTGACCGCCGTCCGTCATCGGTACAGACTCACCTAGGCCAACCGTAACCTTCGCTGGATGGTTGCACGGTGGAGGATGGTGTTATTCAGTGATGAATCGCAATTCCAACTGTACCATGCTGATGGCAGACAACGCGTATGGCGACGTGTGGGCGAGCGTTACGCTGATGCCAGCTCCGAGTTGCACTGCAGGAGAAATGGGGCGACATTCCACAAGCCACTATTGACAACCTCATGAACTCCATGCGCCGGAGGTGTACCGCTTTACGTGATGCCGATGGTGGTCACACTCGTTACTGAGTGCTGTGAACTCTGCCCACTGACCCCTGTTGGGTTCAGGCTGTGATAACTCATGAATTGTGTACAGTAAATTGTTAGTCATGTTTCTGTTGCTTGAATATTAAGGTAAGAATAAAATATTTGTTTTGTTGAAAAATTTCCCGATTGATAAAAAAAAATTCGAAAAAAAATCACTTTGTGCGTTTATATTTTTGTTCAGTGTACATAAAAGGACTAAATATGCAGGATTATTTAAGCTCCGTTCTGTTTGCAAAGCTAGGAATAATAAATGGAAGTTTGCCCAGCGTAAATTTAGCATCAATATTAGGCAGTATTTTTCACGCAGAGAGTGGTGACAGTACGGAATAGCTTGCCTGTCGTAGAGGCAAAAGCTCTGGGAGTTTTCAAGACCAGTCTTGATACAGTGCTAAATGCCATCCAGTCCTCATGAATCCCAGGTGTTAGGTATCCTCTATTGATAAAAAAAAAATGGCCAGCCAATTTTGGCTGAATGGACTGGTCTTGTCCCTCATGTTCTGTTATGTTGCTCAAACCTATTGACAATTTAGAGTCTCTTATTAGTCAGGCATGTATGTCTTTGGGAAAACTGTGGGAAGAAACCGGAGTACCTGGAAAAAACCCGCTCAAACACAGGGATAACATGCAAACTCCTCGAAGAAAGGCCTCAGGCTGAATTTTAACTCAACGCATTCGAGCTGCAAGCCAACAGGGGTAACTACTGCATCACAGTGTTGCCCAGTGGGCTTAATAATGGCTGGATGGATAGATGCAGACTCACTTGTGCTCTGTGCAGACCCCAGGACAGGTGGGACAGATCTCGCAGGTGGGGCCCTGGAACTTGGGGTCGGTGCACTTGCAGGTCCCGCACTCACACATGCCACGCCCGTTACATATCTGCCCATTGGAGGCCAGGCAGGTGGTGGTATCCAGAGAGCAGTCGCATGCACTGCCAGTGTAGTTGGCATCACAGAAGCAAACCCGGCATTCACAGCGACCGTGCCCTGCCAATGTCCAAAAATTACCAGCTGAATCCAAGCCAAAACACAGACATCGCAAAAGTGTAAAATTTCTTAATTATTCTTTGAAGTCAGTTACTAAACCTGTCCAGGAGATCAACCATTCAGGGCTGTTGACCACTGTTCCAAGCAGAAGCACATAAATAGCACATAATTCCCAGCTGATGGGTCAAATAACACTCATTTTAACAAATGAATACTTATTTAAGTAATTCTGAAGTTTTCAAGCCATTTTGCGCAAACAATCTTCCCCATTCAAAGGAACAACAATGGCAGTAGAGTAATGGCAGTAAAATTCATTAGGAGGTAAAATTGCAGATTTTAGAGGCTAAACAGAGGAGAACATCATGTCAGCCTACCAGAAGGCGATGTGCACCCCTCGGGCCCGCCTCTTGGATAAGACAAAGCGCCCGTCAACACCACGGCTCTATTTCTCCACTGAGTACTCTCCCATTGCAGATGCAATCAAAAACATTAAAAAAAAAAACACTGGTGTGTTTTACAATGCGACCCTGCCCTTAAGCATATGTGTGCGGAACCCCCCTTGATCTCCTTTCGGAGATCCCGGTCACTCAGAGACCGATTGGTACGCTCTACGATGCCCGCCCCCTCCTCCAAATCTACGTGGTTGCCCCCTCCACCAACAGGTTTTTATCAATGTGGACACTGTACCCATTGCTCCAACTCTTCTAATTCCAAATATTGTTGTCACCCACACACACGCAAAAAATCTAAGATCAATTCATTTATAAATTGCAACACCACTCACGTTGTTGATATTCTCAAGTGTCCGTGTGGATTGGTCTATGTCAGCCAAACTAAACGCTCCCTTAAACTCCGCATCACCGAACACAAGGCTGCTATTCGTAATCAAATCATGGACTATGCAATAGCAAGACATTATGCCCGAGTGAATCATGGTTCGGCCGCATCTCTTAAATTTTAGGACATCGAAAAAATTGTTTCCTCCCAGAGAGGCGATGATATTATTAATAAATTACTCAAAAGAGAGGCGCATTGGAACTACACATTGAATACAGTAGAACCACATGGATCAAATGAAGAATTAAACCTTTCCTGTTTCCTGCAAATGTATTATTGTAAGTTCCTTGTTATTTGTCTATGTGTTGCATATTGTTTTTACTGTGATTATTTGGATTAATGGTGATTCTCAAGGTGACACCTCATTTTTGAATGGGGTCACAGTATTGGTATGATATGGTTACCTCCCAGTTCCCTTGTTTTCCAATGGGAAGTTTTTCTCTCTGTGTAGGTGGTTATTTAGCTGTCCCAGCTTCACCATACATGTTTGACTCTGAGGAAGACGCAGTGCGTCGAAATGTTAGTCTTGGCGCGAAACATAATATTAGCCTACTAAGGAAGCAACCAATAGGCAGGGATATGTCCCCTGAATCTTTTGGTCACATTGGCCCTCATTTATCAAACGTGCGTACACCAAAAAAATGGGTGTACGCCAAATCTCCCGCAAGGATTGGCATTTATCAATCTGAACGTGAGCGAACGGTCCACAAAAATCTCACGCCAGGTCTGACCAGGTGTACGCAAATTTGAAACCCTCGAACAACATGCAGGAACGAGTGCAGCTGTAAAAATGAGTAATAAACCATATGCAGCGATGCGGACGTCATGCTGTTGTTGCTCTTATTAGTAAAATGAATAAATAGTCTGAATAGATAAATAGGCTAAATTAATAAATGAATGAATAAATAAATAAATAAGACACCTGTGTTGAGAAATTATTAAACTTACATTTTGAGACAACCTGCTTGTCAGGCCAGACGGCTGACAATTACAACCAATTTGATTAAGCGCAATGCGTAGCTTGGCAGATATGCAGTGTGGCATGTCAGATGCTCATCCAGTCAGATATATAGTGAACAACAAAAGAAACGCAAGTTAGTTAAAGGCAGACTGGAAAATAAGTTTGCGCGTACTTATTTTAGAAAAGCAAATTTATTACTAGCGCGTGCACATTTACACTCGTTTCATCAAACTTCTCTTTATTTTGCGGTCACTTTGACTGAGTAACCATAAGAGTACGTACATTAACTAACTAGCTAACTTGCGTTTCTTTTGTTGCCCAGTATATACAGGCCTACGGACACTTTGGCCATGATCACATTTTGACAATGGCAGATCTTCTATTGTTATTGGAATAAGCTTCTGTCCAACGTGTGAGGAACTTTCGGAACAGAGAAGATCTCCTCCGGGAAAGTGACGAGTGGCTGCTCATTTTGTGTGGCACCCAATAAAATGTCAGAATTAAAGTACAATGAAGAGTGATCTCTGCAGACTGTATTTTAACAATTACCCTCATGCAGCTCCAATCGAGGCGGTGGGGACTCATCCGTGTCTGCACCACCTTGTACTCCCACAATGGAGGGGGAGCCCTGCTGCCATGCGCTCCTGGAACGGTGAGAGCTGGAGGTTTGAGCCTGGTTGGCCTCCACCGGTCCGTGCGCTGCTGCGCCTGAGCACCGCAACCCGTTTTTTGGTGGCGATCTTAAAATCGGACCACTTTTTTTAACCTACATGTAAGCATTTGGATTGTCAATTATGTTGGCTGTATAACCTGAAATATCATGGATCTATAAATTGAATTTATTAAGGCCGATGTTATTCGCTCTTATATGTGTGGCCAATACTGAATTTTTTTCTTGGCCACACTCATAAGTGCGCCAGTTGATGACCATTCCAGGGCCGCTTAGAAAGTACCGCTTAAAATAAGTTTGGCCAAGAAAAAAAATTAGCTTTGGATACACTTAAAATAAGCGTAGGCAATGGAGAAATGTGCATCTTGGCCACACTTATAAGTGCGTCTAACGTGAATTTCGATCAATTTCTGTGCTTGGACAAGTGCGAATAGTCACTTCAATTTATTAATGAATTAAATCAAACGTCTGCTGCACTCCGGTTTTCCACCTCAACGGTGTTTACCGCAGCCGCAATAGTTTTCCAAACTGCAGCCTTCTGGGCTCCCTTCATGCCACTCTTAAGGCTTCCACCTCGGGCGTGATCATTTATATTTCCTCCTCAGTGAAGTTCTCTCTTCTTTGCCGTCTTTCGAGAGTCCACGTCGTAAAGTGGGCAGGACCATGCCTCCCGGAGCATGAATTTATAGGGGTGTGTCATGTAAATTACGATGGTTCCAGCCGCCAGATTTATCAACGCCACGCCAGTTCTACACCAAAATCAGTGACGTACACACTTTTAGTAAATCAGACGTGACACCTGGCGAACGCTGATATTTACACCAGAATCTACACCAGATCCTACGCAAGTTTGATAAATGAGGGCCATTGTCTTTTACTCGACAATGTCACCCCCAAGCTCAACCAGTCTATGGCTGGAATTGTCAAAAAACAAGGCGTGTTGTGGCAGGACTCACCTCCACAGAGCTTGTTGTTGGAGCGGTCACAGTTGAAGTTGTCACACTCGCAGTACTTCCCGCTGTAGCGCTCCGCTGGGTTCTCTCTCTTCTTGCACTCGCATGTGCCGCAAATGCAGTCCCCGTTGTTGCTGCAGATGTCGGTGCCATCATCCCGCCGACAGCTGGCATCCAGGTCCTCGGTGCTGTCAAAAATGCTGCATTCACACTCTCTGCCAATGCGGCCGATATTGCACCTGTGAATCGGGACGATGACAGAATTCGGACTCCATTGCAAACAACTTTATTTACACAAAAATATTCGTTTGAAAAAAGTCCTGGAAAAATCCATATATATTCAAAAGACAAAGTAAAATATCCAGACAGATAGATACATAACAGACTATTATGCATGGCAAAGCTTGAAAGATGCCAAATTTGGTGATATTTTTAACATTGCCTTGTTGCTGCCCAGTGTGTTGGGAAGACTGTACCTGCAAGCTCCACACTCAAAGGTCCCATTTCCGTTGTGACAGATGGGGCTGTTCTTCTCTCCCTCTGCTTGACATGCGCACTCACATATGAAATTTAGGACAATCTCCACCTCCTCTGTGAAGCCCAGGGGCTTAATCTTGATGGTCTCAGATTGGTCCTCCTTCGGACACTTGTGTGCTTGAACGCTGATTTTGAAGGACACCTGAAATAAGGACTTTAAAATGTCAATATGTCACCCAATCATTGGATTTTGAATCAACCCATAAAAGAACACTTGGTCAGGGCCAATATTTGTGTCAAGTCTGATCCAAATCTGCCTTGTTGAACTTACTAAGAAGCTGAAAATGCATCAGCCAAGACTTGTGCGGGCCATGATACAAATTAACACACCAAGCCCGATCCATTTCCGTAGGAAAAGTCAAAAAAGGGTCAACCAGTCAGAGGGCAGGGCAGCCATATGGGCTTCAGGGTCACGCCAAAAAATAAAAATATTTAGTCAAGGCCATAAGACAAACATGTGCACTAAGTGTAATGCAAATCTGACCTGTGGAACTGGATAAGAAGTAAAATAGATAAACTAGACAGTCCGGTCGGCTGCAACCGCACGAGTGTAGCCCCAAAAAAGCCGCTTCTTCCCTTTTTTGCGCATTATTCAGCCAATACTGTCGCCATGGCAACCGATAGTTATGGTAATCAATAGTTGTTATAAGCAAAGTACAACCCCAATTCTGAAATAGTTGGGACGAAGTGTAAATTGTGAATAAAATGAAAATGCAATGACTTTCAGATCATGAGCCAATATGTTATTTACAATAGAACATAGATACAAATGTTTCAAACGTTGAAACTGAGAAATTTTACATTTTCATTCACAAAATGAGCTTATTTCAAATTTTCTGGCTGCAACAGGTCTCAAAAAAGCTGGGACACATGCAAAAATGGGCTGAAAAAGCAATTAATATATAAGAGAATCAGCTGAAAGAACATTTAGCAAGTTGCTAAGTTAACTGGCATCAGGTGTGTAACATGATTGGCTATAAAAGGGATGTCTTAGAGAGGCTGAGTCTCTCAGAAGTAAAGATGGCCAGAGGCTCTCCAACCCGTGAAGGCTTGCGTAAAAAAATTGTGGAATACTTTAAAAACAATGTTCCTCAACGTCAAATTGCAAAGGCTTTGAAGATCTCATCATCGACAGTGCATAACATCATTAAAAGATTGAGAGAAACTGGAAAAATCTCTGTGCATAAGGGACATGGCCAAAGACCTTTACTAGATGCCCATGATCTTCGGGCCCTCAGACGCCACTGCATCACTCACCGGCATGATTCTGTCATTGACATTACTAAATGGGCCCAGGAATACTTCAAGAAACCACTGTCTGTAAACACAGTTCGCCGTGCCATCCACAGATGCCACCTAAAACTCTGTCATGCAAAAAAGGAAGCCATTGTTGAGCATGATTCAGAAGCGCCGCCGTGTTCTGTGGGCCAAGGCTCATTTAAAATGGACTGTAGCAAAGTGGCAAAGTGTCCTGTGGTCAGACGAGTCCAAATTTGACATTCTTCTTGGAAATCATGGGCTTCATGTCCTCCGGGCTAAAGAGGAGAAAGACCAGCCCTCCTGTTATCAGCGTTCAGTTCAAAAGCCAGCATTTCTGATGGTATGGGGATGCATTAGTGCATATGGTGTGGGACACTTGCATGTTTTAGAAAGCACCATGAATGCTGAAAGGTATATAAAGGTTTTATAGCAAAATATGCTTGTCATGGTTTTGCCCCGCCGGCAGGAGACAAAAAGCCGGCGGGCACAGGGACCATGGGTCCTAAAGCTAAGCAAGGGACCCAAACGCACAGGCTGAGTAAAAATATAAAACTCTTTAATCAGGAGAGTAAAAAGTGAGGGGAGCAAACACACACACGACAGGGACATAAGATCAGAATGCTGCTGCACTAACTTGAGGCGCAGCCAACCCCAAAATAACCAAGCCTTCACCTCCACCTCAACGAGCCACACCTGTTGCCCGTTAAGGTAGAGGTGAAGAATGCAGCAGGGGGAGGGACTGCAAGGACAAACCCTAACAATGCTCCCCTCCAGATGACATCTATTCCAGGGAAGGCCTTGTGTATTTCAGCAGGACAATGCAAAACCGCATACTGCAGCCATTACAACAGCATGGCTTCGGAGTAGAAGAGTCTGTGTGCTGAACTGGCCTGGCTGCAGTCCTGATCTCTCACCGATTGAGAACATTTGGCGCACAATTAAATGAAAAGCCCATCAAAGGAGACCCAAAACTCTCCAGCAGCTGGAAGCCTGTATTAAACAAGAGTGGGATTAAATTCCAATGGCTAAACTCAAGAAACTTGTCTTCTCAATGCCCAGATGCCTCCACTCTGTGTTAAAAAGAAGAGGGGATGCTACTCCATGGTAAACAGGCTCCTGTCCCAACTTTTTTGAGACCTGTAGCAGCCATCAAATTTGAAATGAGCTCATTTTGTAGATAAAATTGTACAATTTCTCAGTTTCAACATTTCTATGTTATCTCTGTTCTATTGTGAACAAAATACTGGCTGATGTGATTTGAAAGTCATTGTGTTTTGATTTTATTCACTTTGTCCCAACTATTTCGGAATTGGGATTGTATATCAAATGCCCATACCAAATATGAAAGTAATTGGTGCAAAATTGCAGCCTGTACTCCGTCCACAAGGAAATCTCTATGTTTTGCCACTAATATGCGTATTATTCAGCGAGTACTGTTGCCATGGCAACCAAAATTGATGGGTGTCATAAGTGAAGTATGTACATACCAAATATGAAAGTAATAAGTCAAAAATTACAGCCTGTACAGCGTCCACAAGGAAGAGTGTATAATTCAGCACAAATTTGCACATTGTTCTGCCAATACTGTCGCCATGGTTACAAAAAATTGATAGGTGTTGTTGGTGAAGTGTAACACATGTCCATAACAAATATGAAAGTAATAGGTCAAAAATTGCAGCCTGTAGAGCGTCCACAAGAAAGTGTCTACGGACGTGGACGCGGCGGCGGAGACGACAAACGTGAATCCATAGCAGCCGCCTGACTTCCTCCGGGAGCTACAATAAATACATATAAATCGGCCAATCAGAGACCAGTGCATACATATTAGATTTCGAATCAAGTCGAAAAATAACAACGCATGGTCAGGGCCATGAAACAAATAAATACACCATGTCTGATCCAAATCTGACAAGTGGATCTAGAGAAGAAGTCAAAATATGTCAGCCAATAAGAGGCCAGAATGGCCATAATAAATTCCAAATGAAGTCAAAAAATAACATTACTTGGTTAAGGCCATGAGAAGAATATTTTTACAAAGTCTGATCCAAATCTGGCCAATAGAAGTTTGGGGAAAAAAAAAGTTGAAGGGCGAACAATGGATGGACGGACAACGGACACTGCACCATGGCAATAGATCACTTGGTCCTTCGTACCAGCTCAGCTTAGGAGTAGCTTGGCCTGTTGGTGGAACTCCAGAGAAGGTCATAGGCACACCTACATCAGCTATTCACCAGGAACAATCACAGAGGGTTTGAAATAATTCCCTCAAAACTGTCAGTTATTTGGAAACGTTAAATTTGGCCTAGTGGTGGTGCTATAATTGCATATTTGTCAACTTTAAATTTTCTTAAACATTACAAAGCCAATAGTCAATAAATTCCTCCTCAATGCAGCAGGCATTTTGAAAGCACATTTGAAACAATTCCCATTGAAGCTGTACGAGTTACTGTAATTCTACAAATCAAAAGTTTGGCCTGGTGGTGGCACAAGTTTGACCTCGTGGTAACCCTACAGGGAAGGTCGCAGGGTCCCACAAAACAATAGGGTTTGTTGTCTTTGTGCCAGGAATGAACCCACGAAAACTGTGCCAGTTATCGTGAGGACAAAGGATTTGTGGTGGCAGTGGCGACAGCATCCAAGATGAATCCATAATATCCCTCTAACTCCAGTTTGGGGATGTAATGAGTGAGATCAAGCAAGGAAATGAACAGGTTTCAAACAGAGTAAGACAGGAAAAGAAGGTAAAAGTGGAAAGAAGAGTGCTCAGCTAACCTCGTCCCCGATGGAGATGTTGGAGCACTTCCTGCCGTTTTCTCCCTCTCCAACCACACCATTCTTACAGCGGGACTGGTATGTGATAGTCACCCCATCAGGGAGCTTGCTATTCTCCAGAATCACCTCAGAGGACAGGGACTGCAGAAAACAGCAGAGTAGCACAGCTTGATTCACAAAATGGTGCCACATAGACCAATTCTAAGCACAATTACACAATTTATTATCTCTGGCAGGCATAAGCCTGGAGGGGATTATGCGTTTTTGTCCTTTGTGTGTGTCCGCATATGCGTGTGTGTTCTTGTACTTACTTCACAGAGACGACTAGAAATGTTTTTTTTTTCCTACAGAGAGAGGACATTTTTGGAAAGTTATAACATTTTCGCATGTCCTCACAACAACAAAGGCAAATTGAGACTTAGTAATTGAGGTTAGGGGTGAGGTAAGAATTCGGGATAGGTTAAGGTTAGGGTTCGGGTTCGGGTTAGGCATGCATTGCTTATAGTGTAGATTAGGGAAAGGCTGTAGTGACGCACAAAGAATGAATGGAAGTCAATGCTGTGTTTTCACAAGGATAGAATTATACAAGGATGTGTGTGTGTGTGTGTGTGTGTGTGTGGGCGTGCGTATGTCTGTCCGTAGAGAATTTTGTACTACTGGACCCATCAGCCGAATAATTTTTCAGCATTTATTATTGTATACTCATGGACCTCTTGTGGTAGCGATGATTCACAAGATTTGATAAATCTATGTTATTGACTGCTCTGTTTTAAACCACCACTGACTGCTGACCCCTCACTCCTCTAAACCGGGCTGTACGGGCCACGATTGATCAACAACTGCTTTGGTTTGGAATCTTGTAACTGCTAGGGAATTACGCTCCTGGCAAAGATCTGCACTCAACTGAGTGTACTCCTCTTGTTTGTATATGAAAACTTTTATGCCAACATCCTTTTTAGCTGAAAAAGTCAACAAATACTTTTCAGCTGCAACAACACAGCATATTTAGGTATAAAAATGTCACCGCAGAGTACAGCACAGAAACTGAAATAAAATGGTGTGCCAACACACAGAGGGAACAAAAAACTGCCTTGCTCAGTAGATCTACTTACATTGTAAGCATCGATAATGAGATTGATCACATTGCTGGAGTTGGCAGACAGAGTACCGACAGCAGACTTTGGAATGAGATTCTTCAGTTCCTGCCAAGGAAATTTCAAGCAAAATTACTTAACAATCTATTAATATAATTTTAATGTGCTAGACAGTCATTTTTACCTTGTGAGACAGATTTAGATTTCCGGCCTGACGTTTAAGTTTGGCCCTATAACACATATTTGCACAACTGCAGCCTAGAGTTACAATCCTTTTTCCAGTGTTGTGGTTTGGTCATCACAAAGAATGTTCCAACTTAAAGTTCAGCACTTCAATACCACCCAATTCCAGCCTGGTTGAGTGTTCCAATCATAACTAAAAACCATACAAGGCCGTCATTTAGCAGGAGGAACCAAACCAACACCAACAGGGATGGGCACAGAGAAAAGGCCAATGGGGTACAAATATGCTAATGAAGAGCAGATGGTTCAGTCCCAGGGCAGACATTCCACAGGCAGTCAAATAGCTGGATCTCTCCCAGGCATGAGCACATGCAACTCGGCAGTGTTCCCCATCCTTCCATGGACTCTCACACAGACTCACGCAAGCACACCTTGTAAACAGGCTGGAACTCCTCAGTGACGGCAAAGATGATCTGAATATTGTTGTCACTGAGTTTCTGGACCAGGTGAGCAATTGAGGGGTAGTCCTGGAAAGGATGAGGCACAACAAATGTTGCCGTCGATTGAACAGAGCCTTTGTATGATAGAAAGTCAACTGTCCTTTGTGCACAAATAGGTGATGTAAATTGTAGCCGGACTCTGCCTGGTAATTTTAATGATAGATGAAAACAATTTGGAACAAAGTTTATCAGATGGTCTCAGTTCAAGGTAGCTACGCACATCATAGTGACTCTTGGTGTACATGCCGTTCTCCAGGTGGCATTTCCCATCATTGGGCAGCACAATCCCCCCCAATTTCCCATCTCCTGCGAAGTGGAAGCCGGCATCGGTGGAGAGTACCAGAAGGCGAGTCACGTTCCTCCAACCAATAGCTTCCTAGGGGGTGGGACAGAGTGTCATCAACATGAGCTCAAAAACAAAGTAAATAAAATGACAAACTCTAATTTGGAAGGGAATAATCATAATGAGAATTCACCACTGCACATCTACTTCCAGGTCAAAACACAGGGAAAGGAGTCAAACAGTCACACCATTTTCACATAGTTTGCGGAAACAGGCAGCCATTTTCACTTACACCACAGACCGCAACTTGCATAACGGCATCAAAGCCACCCTTGGGTGAGTCAAGGTTGCCCGATATCTGTTGCTGGCCCACCAGTGTGTTGAACTGCTGCCCATCATTGGTGAGTTTTAGCACATTCTTGAAGCTGAAGGGGCTGGTGCAGTTCTGGTCCCCAGTGCAAGGGTTCAGGAGCTTGGCTGCGGTGGTGCTGATGTCGGGCATGACTGTCTTCTCCAAAAAGGTGCCAAACCCTAAATTTGAGAGGGAATGAATCAGGAAGACTGAGTCCATACATCGAGTGATGTTTCAGGGACAAGATCCCAGGCATAAATCCACAGAGACTGAAGACACCTGAGAATATCCTGCCAAAAATAAGAGGACAAATGCGGAGAGCCTTCATTCTTACAAAAATCCAAGATGAGTAAAAGTCATGACTTCTCCTAATCCAGCCTGCAAAAAATGTGCTATAGGAATCCTATAGGACAGTTCAGTAGAATTCTATAGAACTTTAGTACCTCAAGTCCTATAGAAAAAAAAGTTCTATAGAAAATTTCTATAGGAAAGAGTTCCATAGAAAATCTCTGGAAGACTCTTTTTTCCCTCAGTTTGGCATCTTCAATCCCACCAGAATTTGGAAGGCAACTGCAAACAAAGCAACCATTTTATATAACGTTTACCAGCAATCCTTCCTAACTTGCATCCCTGTAGCACAATGACCACTCATGTGTTTCTCTGACTGGGGCTTGAACCCAGACGCTTCTGCTCCGCAATGCGGGGCTTTAACCAAGTGAGCCATGAATGGAAAGGCATAATTTGATTGAATTTTTAAAATTAAGGGAAAAGTTCAAAAGGTCAAACTTTCAACGTAATTCTATTTTCGTAAGCAATAGAGGAACACGAGTTTTCCATTATAGCATTATAAAGTTTTAATATCTTACATTTATATTTTTGAATTGCTGCCGAGGAAATGGAAAGATGTCTTCATATACCGTAACTGAAATACTGCTAAGTTGTGTGGTCAGTCAGTCAATCAATTGTCTGATCAGAGAATCAATGAGTAGGTATGTGCCTGGTACCCCATGTGCTTAAGCACACCTTAAAGTTAAAAGGGACAAGATTTCCTCGCTACTTCAGTATCGAGGATATCACTGCATATTGCACATTTTCATACCATTAGTCCGGTTTCTCACTTCTAGAACTCATACACGTAAGGTAAATTGACCCTTCGACAGAGCATTGCAAGGATTCATACGATTTATTTTTATTTTTATTCAACCCTTATTTAAGATGTCTTTCCCATTAAGCTTTTTTTTCTATTGGAAGGTCCTAAAGACCATCAAAGTCCTACAGAACAGGTTTTCCAACTAGGGTGTTCTATAGGAAGGTCTTATAGAACAGCAATAATCTTACAGGACTTTCTTTTCCATAGAGGCGCTCTATAGGTTTCTAGCAAATTCCTATAGAACAGATGGAAAATCCTATAGAACATGCTGTTCTACTAAAATGTTCTATAGAGTTCCATTGATGTTCTATAGAGTTCTATAGAATTTCATAGAAGTCCTATAGAACATTTTTTGCAGGGAGGGGTGTCCAACTGGTTCGTAAAATGGCCAAGAAGCTGCAGGTTTTCAATCCAACCGTGCAGAAGCACACCTAATACAACTAATTTAATCAACTAATCTCAGCCTGCACAGTTGATTGTTTACATCAGGTGTGTTATTGCTCGGTTGGAACGAAAACCTTCAGCCCCTTGCCCTTCAACGGACCAGTCTGACACTCCTGTCGTAATTCAGCAGAATAGGACAACATCACCATGGATACTCACCAATTCTGAAATCTGAGGTAATTTTTGACATTTCTGCCATTAGGTTAGATCCCAAGTTTTCAACATTTTCCAAGTCATCTTCCATGGAAGAAGAGAGGCCCATAAGGTAATACAGATCAATAGGGTAGTCCTTTGCCCTTTTGAACTTCAGATCAAAGGACAGTGCTTCACCTGTAAAGTTTGATTGAGACAAAATGGGGACAGAAACCAGTTTATGAACTATATCCTTCATTCAGGGTAAAAATCCTTTGGAAAAAGATCCTTTCAAGCAGCGTAAAATCACTGACATGACTACAAAAGAAGCCAATATTGGCTCTGAGTACCAAGAATAGGACTTTGATAACAGCAAGATAGCAGAAACAGACTGGAACTTTAGATTGGCACTGGATGCTGATGTGGCCGGTGTCGCTAGCCCTTTCATGCATGAATTATGACAAACTCAGTCAGGATTTTTTTCTGAGGTGTTTTTGTTTCCCTTTAGACATGAAAAAAAAAAAAAACTGTTCAATTGAAAATTTTAAACACCTATTTTTCATGGAGTTACGCATGTGTTCACTCAGCTGGAAAACATGTTTCAGTTTTCAACCAAAGTAATATGTAGTTAACAAACCAATAATATTAAATCATTCACTGTGCAAAAAATATTGAATGAAAATATGTTCATGCTGTTAAACTAATGCTGTGACATATTGTAAGGTATTATCATACTTTTCAATGCAACGCAATTGGTCTTGACTGCTGATCTGCAATGTTTTTTCCATAATCTTCAGTAAAAATAAGCAAAAAAATATTGTCCATGACTCTCCAAACACTGTCTCTCAGAGGGAATGTTAGCAGCATAGTCTCTTCAGTTTTACTGACTGTTTCATCAGCCAGTCAAGTGGATCTTCAATGAAAATTGGCAAAACATCCAGGGCGCAAACCAAATAAAAATATTGTCCATGTACAAGGGATATTTTTTGCATCAGTTATCTGTGGCCAAACATGACCTCAGTGGGAGCCCAAAACAATGTCAACTATACTATGTTGAACTCAAATTTATTTTTTTAAACAAGAAAAAAAAAGAAAGTAATCATCAACAGGTGTACAAATTTTTTCCCCCTCTCATTTGCTGTGTTCCTCTCACATCCTCACCCCCTCTCATCTCCACTTTCTATCTATCTACTATGAAAATTGGCAAAGCAACCAGGGCGCAGAGCCACAAGACACTGCACGCAGATGTACTGTGTTTTTTGAGTGCTTGCAGCATCATGGCATCTGTTGGTATTTTTTGCTTTGGTGAGGGGGCCAGTGGTTAGCAGGGCCAAACCTGATCTCAGGTCGTGACCTGGACGCTGCTCTGCGCTTCACTGGAGGTGGGGTGCCACTCGGTCTTCCTCTTGTGGATGTCTTGATAAAACCTGCAGTTATAAGCGTACAAGCAGTGGCGGGCGGTGGGCAGGGAGCAAGGAGGGCGATAAACATGTCTTTAAACTGCTTATTAGTCCTGATCTGTTTTCAGTCAATTTCCCTGGTAAAAGACACTTGAACTCTCCCCTCTCAGGTGTAGCTAATTGTCTTCGTTAAGACGAGAAATCAAACGCACCAGTTGAACGCAAAAAAAGAGCGCATTTCAATCTTTTTCAATTAAGCAACCATTACGCACAGGTTTGACGACTTGCTTAGGATGAGACAAAATTTAACGCGGAAAATCCACAGTGGTTTTTTTTTCGTGAAGTGTTGCCTGTTAAGGCGTCTGAATTAAACGTTTTATAGAATTTATTATTCACTCGCTGAAACATTTCATTATAAGGGAAACTAACATGTTGACCAAGAACAATGATTGAAATCGGGTCACTAATCTCATCCGTTTCAAGGGATGTTTTCCGCCCAACCAGTTTTCCGTCCACCGCCCGCCGCTGTGTACAAGCTACAAATACCTTGAAACGCAGAAGATCCCTCTTTTCCAATCCAGACATTCTGATGAGGTGCCAGGCATTCACAGTGGTCACGTCATTCACAGTTGTCACCTCCGAGAAGTGACAGGACACTCTGATGTACCATCGCTTGTTTTTGCCTCTATGAGGATACATTGCGACACATTGATCCACGAGATCTACTCCTCCCATATGCTCATTGTACAGCTTCATAAAAAATGGCCTTCAGATATTCAGCATCTTTTTTTTTTCTTGCTCCATCTCTGGGCCAAATCTGGTAGGGATTGATCAAGGCAGGAAGAGACCATGTGGATCACTGAACTATCCAACTAACGTGTGTCAGTAATGTTTTCAGCATTGCTGACGACAAAGCAAGCTCCTCTTCCTTCTGTTTTGAGTTGCTTTTCACGCTTCATTTTCGGTTGTGCTCCTCGGAGTTTGTTGACTCAGCATGTGTCTGTGGCATAGATGCCCTGTTGCTGCAATACCTGAATGTGTGGAATGGTGCAGAAAGAATTGCTAAAAAAAAAAAAAAAAAAACCTGGTGATTCTTTTGCTGGATGTCGTCACAGAGCCGCATAACTATGTCTGCAGCCTTTCCCATTTGACTGATCTGACCACGTCCAGCTAACCCCTGGTACACTTCAACTCTGTACGTGTATACAGAGGTCCCTGCTCCCACCCACACTTTCACACTTTCACACCCCAGGGTTTCAGTTTTTTGGGATGTACTGCTTGAGAGACAGTTTTCCCTTTAAGGGAATGATCTGCTCATCAATCAACTGATATTCTTCAGGATCATCTGCTGAATGGAAGGTTTTCACGAGTGTATTTAACACTGGTCTGATTTTGAAGAGTTTATCAGCATTTCCTGGCTCGTGTGAGTAGTTATCAGCAAAAAGAATGCTCCTCAGAATGTGCTCAAATCTGGTCACTAGCATGACATTTGCGATCAAATCAAGCTGAAGACCTGCCTCTGATGACCAAGTGCATTCTTGATCTTGGATATTTGATATAAGACATGACCATATTTATTTCCAGAAAAATGCTCTTTTTCTTTTTGGAGTGCATACAGGCTGGTATTGTGCACAATTTTATCTAACAGATATTCAGAAAATAGACGCATAAAGAAATCTATTGGCTCTGTTCCCTCAACCTTCACTTTCCACTCTCCTGGAAAAGGGGGCAAGTCAACCCTTAAATTTGTTCTCTTTGGGTTTTCAGACATTCCTGAGCTCCCTCAGCAGCCGCAGCTTCCTCAGTATCCTCAGATCCACTGTCACTACTGCTGGCATTACGTACTGAATCCTGATCCAAGTCCTTCTGTTTCTGGCAGCCATTCATCATCACTGCCACTGGCATCATCCTCACTTGATTCAGATGGTAGAAGCTCCACTTGTCATGGTTCTGCCCTGTAGTCCCTCCCCGCTCCTGCTGTCTTCGCCTCCACTTCAACGAGCCACACCTGTTGCTCATTGAAGTGGAGGTGAAGTGAATAGTATCAGTGCAGCTGCATTCTGAAGGAATGGCCCTGTTGTGTTGTGCCGCTGCTCCCCTCGTTTTTGTTTTGTCAAAAAGTTTTTACCTTTTTTTTTTTTCACTCAGACTGTGCGTTTGGGTCCCTTCTTTCCCTTTTGGGTACATGGTCCCAGTGCCCGCCGGTTTGCTGTTTGCAGCCGGCGGGGGCAAAACCATGACACCACTATCCTGGAGACCGTTCTATCACGCTCTGCACATGAGCTCCACAGAATAGAAAGGCACTAACCGTTACTCACAATATTGAGATAATCAGCAAAAATGTTGGTTTTGTTACAAAAACTGCTGGTTACATTCTAATTACAAAAAATTATTGATTCTTGTACAACAATGTTGCTGCAGATGAACTATTTTCAGGAACAACAAAGTAACAGTATGAATTGTAATCAGCGATTCATAGTGTCCAATTTGTAGTTGACAGATGATTAATTGTAATTTTCTCCAAATATAAATTCAATAATTCGAAAATATAACAATAATATTATGCATTAGTTGTTGCTTGATGCCACCATATATATACATACAACATCTGGCCAATAACGTCTGGTGACAGTATCTGGGATGATGCAAAAGTGTCCACTGTGTTGGCTGTTATGAAACTATAGCAACAAAACCCATACATACTCAAGAAAAGAGCTGTTGAATTGCTGTCTTCTGTAGTGACCACCATGCATGAAAGGGCTTGGTTTAAAAAAAGTCAACTGAGATGGACCCGGTAATTAGTAATCAAAAGCAATTGCTTCCTTCTTGCATATAAAAAATAATAAGCTAATAATAATTAACCTCCTTCACCTGGGACTTGCCATTAGAGGGATTATAGCTCTGCTCTGACCTCGCCTTAAAGTGCATTACTTCTCCAAACCTGTTCCCAGTTATGTTTCTTAATCAGCAACTAAGTGTTCATTTGTTCAGTTGCGAGATTCAGTTGGTAAACTTACTGACCACTTCCCCTCAGCTTGCAATGGTTTAACTGCAATAATTATCAAGCATTTTCCTGTCCTCATTAATGGCAACACAAAACAGCAATGATCTTGCCCTCACACAACTGTGTGTGTAGCTTTCGCCAGGTATGACTTTTATATTTGTCTAAATTCGTGGTAACTGATGTTTGGTCTGTTGATTTAAGCTCTTGTCTACCTGGTGAATAAATTCTTGTTATCCCTTTAACTTGCGTGGTGTCCGTGACTCTAATCTTTTTTACATTCTTTCTAGCCACATTACGGCGGATACTTAGGGGTTTAATCCCAACCGAGGACTGACTGGCCAGCGGCCCGGTATGGGAATTGGTTTTTATTAAGTTGGAGAGGCTATCACGGTCTACTCATTTAAAGGGTCTATGTACCGCTGGTTCTGGGATTTTAACCTTAAGGAAACCCATGGACGAAAAGTCGGTTATCCGTCAAATTCCCTTAAGGAACCCTTTGGGTGTTTGCATGGACCTGGATTCGTAGTCTCTGAGCCAAGATGCCTTTGCTGCGGTGATTCCCTCCATCCCCTGGTATTACCAACGAACCTAAGATTCGGCAATAATGCTAATACCTGGGAGCATATATTGAGTGACGGCAGTTGTCTCCTAAGAGTTCGAGGTGTAGTCACCTCGAGATCCACGCATGTTGTCCCTAAACTATAAATTCTAAATTCTAATTGGAGTCAGATATGTAACGAGAGTATAACTAAATTTGGTATTCTAAATTTACTATGGAGTCAGATTAATTGTAACCATTGTGCTTTTGTGCTCTGTGCTTCGAACGGAGAAAATTGATTCATTTTACTGTGATTAGCACCAGCCAAAAGATCGCGCTTGTAACACCAGCCCAAAGAACACGTTGAGCCTTCGCCCCCTGCAATTTCCGTCGTTGGTATTGTTTTGTGGGGTTTTACAGTAAAAACCGACGACAGTCTAATTTACTTTTGATAGCATGGTTATGCATTGCACCACAAGATTATGAGGCATCTTCTGCACATAAATGACGACGTAACATATCAATTTCTTCATAATTTCAGCGCTCGTTGAGGAGCACAGATTTGTGGAAATTAGTCTGCGAGGCTGCGGGAATCCGTTCTTTATTTTGAATGTTGTCACGGCTAAAGGGCGCTGCAAGGTTGCACAGCTGTGTGACAATCCCAAGGACAGCGAAAATAAATGTGCAAAGTCAGCGAAAGTTTTGGATTTACAATGCCATTTCAATTATATAAATGTAGGCAATGGGAATTCACCTTTCATTACGATTTCTAATTATTGGTCATGTATTGGTCTTGGTCGCTCAGTCGATAAATTGTTTGATTATTAATCAGGCCAGCTAAAAAAAACAGCTTACAGGCAGCCAAGCCATACAGGCAGAGCTTACTGAAGGCCCTTTGAACTACTCCATGGCCCGGATGAAAGGAAAGAGAACAACTGACGTCACGTAAGGGAATAACTGACGCATAAGCACCGCAGCACTGGCATTTGATTGGATAATGCGTTCGAAATGCACACTCACCCACTATATAGGGCACTGTGTAGTGAATGTTCCACATTGAAAACAATATTGAGAGTGAGTGAGCGAGTGGACAAGTGTGCATTCCGAACGCAGCCTTAGATTCCCCAAGTAAAAATGTCTGCCCCCTGGTATTGATGCCGATTTGAAGACTTTCCGGTTTAAAAATGCGTCGCACTGGATCATTACCAAATTAAAATGGATAAACCTATGCGTTTTAGACACTTCAAGAATTCTACTTTCCGCTGAAATATACTTTGCCGAGGTGCTGTCTCCTCCTTTAATTGCAATCTTCAAATAAATTGGGTTGTACTGCTGAAAAAAAAAAGTTAAAATGAGAAATGGAATTTAGAGAATGTCCTGGATTAACTAATTATTTGTTTTTTTCCCATCCCCACAATATCACAATTAAGTATGTTGTCAATGTAGCCCATCAGTAATCTCTGTCATTTCTTAATAATTACAGGCTTAAAAATTAGTCTTGATTAATCAGTAAATAATTTGTGTTATTATTCATCGAGCAATCTTAAACAGGAACAGCTTGAAAGCAATTCTGCGTATAGAGGTCAGAGGCTCATGGCACGCCACTGAAAATTCCATAATGCTGGCGTTGGGCATTAGGAAGTTGAGTAATATCAGAATTTGCAGCACTGAGCAAAAATATGGAGCAAATTTAAAACAATTCAGTAAATAAAAGAATGTTTTAAAAGGAAAAAAAAGTTTTTAATATTAAAAATGCACCATAGATTTGAATAAAATGCCAACAGCATCAGCATTCAACGACAATGGTAAACATAACAAAATACTTACGTAGCCGTTTGGGGCTTGAACCCAAAATTTTATTACTGCAAGGCAACCATGGAGACCAGTACACTACTGCAAAACCTGAGACATGGTTCACATTGTGGGTCTATTTTAACTCAAACCATGATCTCCTCTTAAACCTAACCAAGCTTGGTGACTAACCTAACCAAGTAGTTTTGGGGCCTAAACCTAGCCAAATAGATTGCTGCCTGACAAACCAAGTATTTTTGGTGCCTAAACCTCACAAAAGGTTCGGAGCCTAAACCTGACCAAGTAGATTTGTTGCCTAAACCTAACCAAGTAGTTATGGTTCCTAAACTTAATCCCTTTAAGTGCAGTCTTTTTTTAAAGAAAACCTCAACTAAAACTAAAGGGCTCACTGTTTTGAAACCACTTTGACCACAGGCATAATCATGGTCTCATTTGAAAGGTGTAAGGGCCCTGCCATGCACCCAAATGATAGGCATGGAGGACAGGAAATTGAGGATCGGACTCAAGTGCAAGGATAGACTTGGTTATGAATTTATTAACACTCCTACTGCACAGCAGAAGGCATGCACAAAGCTATAAACATAAAACCAAAACTGGAAAATGAATTCTTAATCAAAGTGCTGGCGTACAAAATAACAGCACTAAAAATACAGGGTTTTTGTAGGAGAACGTAACACGCGGTAAATACGCCTCTTCCAGACTAACAATGCAGCTAAGACATGCATTGCCCCAAGACTTTGCACCGACTCAGTGCAAAGCTTGGACTTAAATAGCACACAGTGACAATGAAGAACAGGTGCCAGTGATAATTGAATAATGCGGTAGGGTGCAGTCCGGGTCTTAATAGACCCCTGAGCTGAGGGCTGGAGGTGAGGCCTCACAAAAGGTGACTTTCAGTGGACTTCTTCTGCCCCTGTGGCACTGTGACAAAGCCTCATCAGCCTAGAAAAATAATACAAATAAGGCCAGACCCCCCAAAACAACTGAAGGTTCAAATATTAAGATTCTGTAACTAAAAATGAATATTTCACAGATTTCTTTCTTGGTTATGTTTGTGAGTGTTTCAACAAACAATTTTAGAGAGTTCCTAATTGTATTTGCATGAGCTTTTACGATAGTTTTACAGCTTCCCTCAATCAGGTCCTTTTTTCCATCCATAGTCAAATTGTTACTCCAATACACCCTTCCAATTCCCTGCACTGCAGTGAGATTGTACAGTATATGCATGATAAAGTTGATTCCATTTTGTCAGAGAGTTATGACAGTGCCACTGATGAGTCGAGACGAGAGCTTGTTGAAACACCATGCTTTCAGATGGTCCTCATTTGGATTTCAGTGATCAATGAAAACAAAATTGCCATGCTCCATCACTGCACCCCCAGACGAGAGGATTACAGGAATTTTCTTATTGAAAACACATGGGGGACCGACCCCACAGAGCACTGTACTGTATACTGGGAGAGAGTCAAGACTGAGTACACACTGTTCACCGTTATGATGAAAAGCAGGCCAGGTTACCAGGTCGGAGGTTAAGGGTGATTTTTTGAGGCTGGATCTGTGTCACATCCTCTGGTTTTAATTTTTCCGCCCCATTCTTGTTTGGATCGGTAACGAGCTTGTTCTTGATGATGGTCTGACTCCCGCGGGGGTTCTCTATAAAAATCCTGGGGCAGCCCATATCCCGCAGTGAATCCACCTCACCACAGCGATCCCGCCAATAATCCTGCGGGAGATACCCATAAACTTTGAATTACCTTGAATGCAATACGCCTCACTATCTTTCATGACTGTCTTTATTATCTGATGTGCCTTTTATCATTTTTCTCATTCATCATAAATATTCGCATGCAAGTTGTTTCAAATAATATGGCGTACTTTGCTTATAGCCCACTATGGGTTCAGGAGGCCCACTGATCGGAATGAGGGTATTTCTTCCATAACATGAAGCGGAAAGTTTGATGCTAAGTATGTGTAACTTGTACATTTACTAATACAAACATTAAGGCTCTATCTTACACCTGGCACAAAGAGGCAACAAGTGCAATGCAAGTGTTTTTACTATTTTAAGACTGACGCAGTTGTCATTTTCAAGTCAAACGCCCGCACAGTTCAAACAGTGAATGTTCTTGCCCCGTTCTGACTGCCCATGTGTATATTGGACTTAAATGAGGTGCAGTCAGGTGTATTGCTTGTCAGAATCAGAGGCTACATTTATCTCTGGCTTGAATTAATACAGTTTTATACCAAACTTGTCAAAACTCTCAAAAAACTCTTGAGATAAGACTTCGCTCAAGCTGTCAGAGTCTCCGGAACATAGACTATTGTTTGACATGATTTTCTGGTACTGTAGACATAATCTTGGGAACTTTTGTAAGACAGAGAGAGGAAAAACTTTGGCACACTGCATAGAAGACTTGTAAAGAGAGTGCGATGGTCTTTTGAGTTGATGTTGTGATGTCACAGACCAACTTTGCTGAGCCTGTAATGCAATATGGTGTTGCCCACAGCAGCTGATTTGAGTTTTTAGAATTTATTTTCTCGGAGCCCAATGGTCAAACCACTTTAAAAATTATTTTGGTCTCAAACTGATGTAGTTTCAGAAAAAATTGTTAATTTTTTGGCCTGTTTCCCATTAATGGTAAGCAACAGGAAATCATGATATGCGCATTAAATCATCATGACTTAAGGATAAGTTCAGCATCACTTATGTATGTTTCCCCTTATTGTAAAATGTTACCAATTAAATCAGCTATTTCTAATGATCGTCAGTTTTGTCAACAGAAATACATATAGGCAGCAGTCTAATCCAATAAAAGGCATAAAATAATGATGGAATGGAATGGATGTGTGCTATTCAAGATGGTGGCCACGGAAATTTTGAACCGGCTGTAAGGCTCATCTTTGGAAGATCATTCAAAAAATATTTCCCTAGATAAGGCATTTTCTTTACAACAGATCCTCTAATAAGAACAACTGGAACATTTTAAGTGACATTTCTAAAAAGGTTCCATTTGAGTAGTTTATTGAGCAAATCAATTCAGATATTGTTTTTCAATTGCATCAAAATAATTTTATCTCTCTCACATAAAAATATTGAACAAATAGCTTTCCTAATTGATTCATCATGGAACACACTACATCGCTTTCAATTACGGAACAATTCCGTAAAATAAGGATCTGGTGCCAATCTTTTTTTCAGCATTGGATAAAGAAAGACAAGTCTTAGCAAAAAGCAGGCTCACAGAAAATTCTTTGCAGTTGCGTGACCCAGTTGTAAGGCAGAATCTGATAGTATCACACAACTGGCCGTCATACAAGATGTTGGGTTTGAAAACTGGTCAGAATAGAAATGTTCTCAGGTTTTACCGGGGGAATAAGGAAGGGGGCTCCACAAGCTAAGAATCTTTAATTATACTCACGGGGTCTGTACACCACCCACACTTCTCTCCTACTTGAATGCATTCTCCACAGGACTTTGCATTGGCCTTGATGCAGTCATTACCCTCTATAATGCAAAAAAAAAAAAAAGAAAATTCAGAAAAAGGGGATACTATGACTTACCCAGAGTGATGAACACACAATATTTGGTTTGGAGAGAAGCTGCTTTCCTTTCCTGCCCCTCTCGATAGGGCAGGCTGAAATAAGAACATTCAGCTCCTGTGCGTGTGCCATGTTAGAGGAGGGCGCTTCCTCAGAATTATGACATCACTCCCTCAGTTCAGAGTGCTTGCCTCCCTCACAGAACAGCAAGGTGCCAAGATTGTGCTCCATTACAATTTTCTGCACGTGACTATAACGTCACACTCCTTCGCAATGGTACAGAATGTGCAATGCACCTCACAACCATTTTAACATAGCCAGAATGATTCACTGTTATGATCATGTGACAAAGCACCCACTGACAAGCTTGCTGCGAGTTACACAAAATCATTAAGCAGTTTGTGGAGAATAGTTCTTACCTCGTTTTGCACAGCTGTAACAAAGTATAGCGCAGAGAGTCGCTATATAAAGTACCTTCAGGTCCATCTAAAAACGATTAAATAATAGCGGTTACACATGAGTAATTCAGAACACAGCATGGAACAAATTCTCAACCTTATCAATAAAAGGGCTGGCGTGAGGGCAGGCTTTCCTTCCAGGCAAGCAGTTAGACACAATTCTACTGATTCTACCTACAGTCTTTTGTCATAGGCCTTGATGAGCAAAATTGACAATGTAATGTTCGATTGAAATGAAAACCTGCAATGCTGGATGAAGCTATAAACCCCTCATGTAGAGGTTTTGATGATGAGCTGAAAGTTAGTACACAAAAGATTTGCTTTGCAGGCATTTTATGAACTCCAGTTATGCATAATTTAGTATTGTAAAAGTATACAATAAGAAACAGGTTTCAACGGGAATATATCGAGCAGTTTGTGAGAGTTAGTCCAATTTTTGTGCCCGTGCACCAAAATATAGGCTTATGACATGATCACTTTCATTATTAAACATTGTTTAAAAGTTTAGTTTCCATCATTCACTGTGAGGAATGTAAATCATGCATAAGTGTCTTGATTTCCCTGAAAACATTCATTACTGACTGCTTGGGAGCTCTACAGAGAATAGCTTTATGGAGGGCTACCTAAATCAAAGTCAGCCAGGGATGAGAGCGCATGTGCATGTGTGCGTGTGTGTGTGTGCGTGCGTGCGTGTATAATGGGGAGAGACAGATGGAGAAAGAAAGTATAAGTGTACGTGTGAGTGGGAGGGTCCCTATGGTTAAGGTGCGTGTTAGGTGTGTGCGTGTCTACATGCATGTGCGCAAGTGTGTGCTTGCATATGTCTTTGAGCAGTGCTATTCTCAGGCTGTGAGAGGACTGTAGAGGGGGCTGGTGAGTGCCGAGTGCTGGGCTACAGCCCTCAGTCCTGTAAATAGCACAGGGCCCGTATGGTCAGTCGCCCTCCATCCAACTCCTGAACCACCCCTCCTCCCTTTTGTCCAGGTCACCTCTATTGATCCATGGGTTGTCTAGTGAGTGCACAGATCAATGAATAACCCTTGAATAGTAGCTAATGGCCTTGGGAAGACCAAATGCCTCATCTATAACACTCCCACCTCCCCTCCTGCTGGGAACAAAATGTTCATAGTGAGAGAGAGCAACAACCCTTGAATAAGACATGAACGCATACTTTGACCCTCAGTTACATTATAGAGCAGCTCTTATGGTTGCCGAATCAAAATGACCTTTTTAAGAGCCCATGGCATGCAACAGGACCATTCTAGGTGTCAGTCTCATCCCGACGTGTCAGATAGTGACGCTACCTGACCAAGCGTTGATATATGATGCAAAAGGAGGCTTTTGGCATCTTTATTTGACGCCAGTTTAAAACGAACCCTACCCCCCAACCCTTAACCCTTAACTCAGACCGTAACCCTAAGCAACAAATAAGGACGCCAAAAGCCTCCTTTTTAATCTCAAATCAACACTTGGTCAGGTAGCATCATTATATGATGAGTCGGGATGATAATGTGTCGTCCAGACAACTTTTTTTTTGGTAAAGGTGTATGAGCAGTAGCCAGAATTTTTTGGGTCAGCCCAGGGAGCATAGTTGAAGATGATTAAAAAAAATTCAAACAGTAAACAGTGAGGTGATAAACTTGCAGTCCCTGTGCCATAAAATCAAGTCTATTGATTTTTGCAACTAATGGTAAAGGTTCTTGGATACAACCAAAGATACAGACTGTTCACATTGTCTCAAGCAGAGGAGCAAGATTACCTTTAAATGTCTTGTTGTTCTGTGTCCTACATGCTTGCTTGGATTAAGATTTTGGTTGTGACTTGTACAGAAGAATTATAAAATGAAATTCAAATACTATGGTGGAGAGGCAGATGGTTGTTGAGACAGTGTCTGTTATTGAAGGTTTGGAAGGGAAGAAGGCTGAGGAAGGAAGGATGAATGTTTAAAAGTCTAATGGATCAGGAAGTCCACCAACAGCAGCCATGAAGCTAATGTGAGAACAAAACTCTACTCAGAGTGGGTGCTGGAAATACAGGAAATTATTTATTTATTATTTATTAAAAAATTGATTATTTAAAAAGCTATTTTCCTATCCTGACTCTCATCATAGAAATGGTGTATGTTTGTAGTATGTGTGTAGTATGTATGGAGTATGTGAGATTGGCCCATAACACATTGGCACATAACTTGAACTCCAGCTGAATTTACATTAATCTTCAGTCACATAGTGAGGAAAATGCAGTGTCCAAAAAAAAAAAAAAACTTTAATTACAAAGCCTATAATGCAGCAGTTGTTCACATAAGTGTTGTCTGCTTGCTGGATAGTAACTCATGTTACGTACATATATGACTTAGGTGGACATCACTGATTTCACCAGATTAAGAGCCTGGGCCTAATACAGTGGACAAAGACTATTTTCAGTACATACTATAATGCGCATATTTCACATTATGAGGTGTACTATACTGGCGTACCCTTGTGTGCATTTGAATAATTATTTCCAAGGGCATTCCATGAGTATATACAATAAGTTGAGGAATGAATATGATATGAAGGCCAGATTTATTTCATGGGCCAGCGTTTAAACAGCGTTTTAAAAGAAGTAAACGCAAAACCCTTTGCAAGAAAATAAAAAACATAAACTCATTTTAAAAAATGTGCATGAGGAGACAAACTTCTAATCAAACCTCAAGCTGTAAAATAAGTGTTCTCCTGGAGACAAGGAGAGAGGAGCAGAACAAAATAATTATTTTGCTGGAGCCAGGTTTGTGTGGATATTTACCTGGAGCCTTCGCTCCCTCACACTGCCCCCCGATGTACAAGCCTGCCCTTCACCAAAATACGCCCCCAAAGGTCATTTGTACAAGCAGCTTACTATGACCTGAAGTTACTTTAAAGAGTTAACGAACTTTAGCGGTCAAGTAAATAACGACAATCTGGTGTCCATTGTAGGCATTGCCGTCTCCGAGTCCCTAACCTTACCCTAACCCTAACTCTAACTCTAACTCTAAATGTAACTCTAACTTCCTGCTGCCAGTAGGGGCGCTACTTTAGGTAATGCTCCTCTGGGTTGTACTTCAGGGTAGGAACAGACAAACGATCTATTTAGGCGTATGGTTGGGGGACAGGTAGTGATGAACTGGCAAAACCACGTCTAAAATGGGCCTCAGCTCCTAAACTACTCGAGCTGGATCTCTACACTCGAGTGCAAGTAGTCTGCGTAATAACGGCCCACAGTGCGTATAGCTGACATTCATGTGCTCCCATATATGGATAGGTGGCAGGCTCAGTACCCCAACTTCTACCCAATGATGGACAGCACAGTTAGAGACCTCTCTGCATTTGCTTTACTGTATGCCAGCAGAGGGGAAAGCGTGGGATCGACGGGTCGAGTGATTGACCGCTAGTGCTGTGCTTAAGTTCAACTAAAGGGAGCCAGGGCATGTTTTTGTCAAATACTTGCACAGTATCAGGAAGCGAGAGCTGGCTGTCAGAGTAAGGGCATTATCCGCAGCTACGCAGCTTTACTTCTGTCTGCTCATTAAATCTGTGTTGGCTGTGACTCTGATGCAGAAAATGCAATTTTGTGAAGAGTCCAACAGTATTGCACCTCGGCGTTCAGCATAGGCTAGAGGTAATTCCAACCAGACTGTAGCCCAGCCAATGAACGATGAGTGTAAACAGGTAAAGGAGTCTTTTGACCTAAGGATACACATTATAAAATCGCCAACTATACAATCCAATCAAACTGCCCAAACCCACCCAGGAATGGAGAAGTAAATCCCGACCAATATAAAAAAATTCTACTCTTAACTACCACTCCTCACACTTGCTTGTGAAAAGCCTAAACACAGGGAGCATGGGACACTCCAATGATCAGAGGCTGTCTAAGGCAGTGGTTCTCAACGTCGGTCCTGGGGACCCCATGTGTGTGCTGGCTTTTGTTCCTACCACAATTGCAATTGTAGAACTTTAACAAGCTGTGACTGTCTTAATTAGGTGCTTTTCATGTTCAGAGTTGTTAATATATCTCTTTAGTCAAATGTTACATAGGAACATCCATACATGCAATGAAGAATAAAACACCCTTGAAGATAGTGTGTTTATTGCAATACTGCAAGTAATGTCAAGTAACATAACATGTCCAACAGATCAAATTATACACTGAGGAAATCAATAAACCCCAGATTAGGCTGCTGGACACAACTGTTTCAAGTTCTTTCCAAAAGCTTCAGGTGAACTTAATCAGATCAACATAACACAAAACTGGTTTGTTTGTGGACTACATTTGTCATGATGAGCCAAGTAGTTTTCACTAATTAGGAGCCAACTACATCATGAATTTGATTGGTTACATTGTTTTCTCTCATTTTATGCTGTTATTTCCGATATACTGCAATGTGCGAATGGTATTTTTGAAATTCTTGATGGCAAATAGATATTTCTGTTAAGTTGTGGGTTAAGAGAGCAAATAACTGCTCTAAACATTAAATGCACATAATTAAGACAAATTAGCAGCTTGTTAAAATCCTACGATTGCAACTGTGGTTGGAACAAAAGCCAGCACACACATGGGGTCCTCAGGACTGACGTTGAGAACCACTGGTCTAAGGAACATAGCAGAGCACCGAGCAATCCTTTTCAACAGACAAAAATACCATGATAACAAAAACCATTCTAAAATCCATTTATATTTTTACAGCATCTTAAAATCATGCAGCAAGATGGTACTCTGGTTCTGTAGAGCAGTGGGAGCATGACAGCCAGAATCAGGAGCATGTGGCTCATTTGCTATTCTCATGAGTTCTCTGAGAGACCAGCATTGGGCTTGGGCTTCATGACCATAGGCAGAATCAAAAATTACAGTGATTGGTTTAGTCAGTGTTTATTTCCTCAAAAAAGGAAGCATGCACCCTGGAAAGAACAAGGGAGATTATACCGAGAAATAGTTGTGGTGCTAGTTTGATAATTTCAGTTCTTTCATGCTTTTTAAATTAGGCTTCTTCTCTGTATGCAGAAAAAAATGATCAGAACCCTCATAATTTCTTAACTATATATCTATTTTATATATTAAACCTTACCTTCCAATGGAAACAAACAGGTACCAGCATCGTCAAACAATGACAGACCACAACTGTTATAATTTCCAAACCATACAAACTTCATTTGTTAAACCTTACATTTTACTGGACAGTAATAAAAGGTACCTGCGTCATCTTTGCTTTCAGTTCACCAGTGAATCTAGTGCAAAGGAAAAATTCTAGGACCTTTGAAGAGATATGCAATACTTTTAAATCTCTATGCCAGAGAACACAGAGAATCGTTGTAAATTGATACAGCTTCCACCTGAATCTACAGAGGGTCCAGAGTTTATATGTGCGGCCACTGACCCCCTCAAAAACTGCTGATTCAGCTTTTCTGCTCCTGTTGCTCAAAAAATACTCCCACAGAATGTTTGACAGAAAAGAGTAGGCACTGTCTCCAAGGGAACAAAATAAGAGGGAAAAAATTGGCAGTTTCAGCGGGGGGTTTCTCCTTTGCGTTAATCTCACCTGCTTCCCAACTGAGTCACAGTTAAAGCCTTCCTTTGATTCCTGTCCTGAATCACCACTGTTTTTGCTCTCACTTTGTTAAAGCACTGTCATATGGAATCAGAATTGTCTCATAATTCATAAATTTAATGAAGGGCGGAGTCCCATTAAGGGCATTTTCTGGCCCAAACCACCGAGTTCAAAATAATTTTCAGCATTGATAGACCACCCCACGGGGTTCAGTAATCCACCAGAGAAACCTGCGATATGAATTTTCTTTATGACAAAAAATTATATTTTTCACATTTTTTAGTTTTTGGGAAGGGCTACCCATTCTGGGGCCCCACAAAGTGTCACAAATGATCATAATTATGTGCTTATCAATGCACATTGTAGCTGATATATTTTCCTAATAAATGAAAAAAAGAATGTATTGAAGATGATGTCATACTGCCGAGATAGGAAGATATTTGTTCAAAAAATATGTTCTGAAAAGGAGATTTCCAACGGCCACGTGTGTGAACGACAGTACATTTGACAAAGTTCCTGGCCATGACACTCTAAGGGAATTTGCTGAAATTTGCCATAGGGCAGGGGTGTCCTTTCTAATCCATGAAGGGCTGGTGTGGGAGCTGGTTTTTGTCACAGCCCAACACTAATACACCTGATTCTACTCATCAAGGTCCTGATTGAACCTCCTGATCAGTTAATTAGTGGGATCAGGTGTTGTAGCACTCGGCTAAAACAAAGACCTGCACCCACACCGGCCCTTTATGGATAAGATTGGACACCCCTGCTTTAGGGTATGGCCAACATTCAATGAAAAAACCAGGATGTGTTGACACTGGTAACATCTTCATCTGAACACTTGCATCAACTGACCGTTGTAAACCCTAAAATGGGGTGCGTTGATACGAAATGGATTGTGTAAGTATGGCTCTCACTTAATTCACTTAAAAGTTTTTTGGTAATATAGTTATTGACTATGACCCTAATGATGTTTATGCTTAAAATTATAAAATTATTGCCTATTCTTAGACCTTCAAACTTAAATTTACAAATGTATTTTTTGATACGTATATAATGTAGGTGGTTCACAAATGTTTTTCATCCAATGGATGAGTGTATGAGTATTCCTGTATTTACAAATGATTGCTTCTGGTGCACACACAAATATTGCTCCTTTTAAGACGATGTAATAGAAATTCTCAAAATCCTGCAACCTATTGGACGCAGTTCCAAAAAGAATTTCACATTTTGATTGGTCAGACCAGTCGGTCAAGTCTAGCATGCAAAAATTTTCCTCGTTCCTCCTGTATGCAGGGCTTGCTCTGCACGATTTTACGGGGTCTTTGTTGAGTTATATTTTGCTTTGTAATGTGCCATAAATCCTCAGTTGGCTACAGATCAGGGCTAGTCTAGCAGGCTAATCTGGTGCCAGCACTTTGCTTACATAGCCATGAATTTGTAATCTGTGCAGTCTGGTGTTTTTTTTTTTTTTTTTTGTCTTGCTGGAAAAAATCAGGGATGTCCCTGGAACAGACAATGTCCGGATAGTACTGTATGTGACTCCAAAATTTGAACATATCTTTCTGCATTAATGTTGCCCTTGGAAATATTCAACACACTCATGCCATGGGCATTGACACACCCCTATACCCTGACAGCTGCCGGCTTTTGGGCCAGACACTGACAACAGCTTGGGTTGTCCTTGTCCTCTTTGGTCCGAACACAGATCTTTTTTTTTTTTTTCCCCAAAGTCCAATTGAAATGTTGACTCATAAACCCGCATGCCACCATATAAACATTTCCAGGGATCTTTGGACAAATTTAAAACAAACAAAAAAAAAAATACTTTCAGGCGAAATGCCCATAATCCTACTAATCTGTCTTTAGGGACTGCTGTTCTAAGAGCAATGGATTATCAGTTTACACATCAGTGGGCAAATTGGTGAGCCTCGACTCATTTTTGTTCTTTCATTCAATAACACAATTAGCCGACCCGTATCACATCACCTCATTACTGCAACTTTTCACATCATTATTAGTCCCAAAGGGCTTCTGTACCAACTTTTATGGAGTGATCAAACTTGAGATAAGCCTATTTTTTTAATAAACAGTTGCATTGGAACATTTAAGCATAAAATAATGTGTTGGTGCAGTTTTTTCAATTCAATACAGGATGACTGGATTTTTCAAATAACTCCTTTTTGATTTTAGTAGCATTTTCCATGATGTGCCAAGTTTTACGGAATTGAAGTTGCACATATAGTTTTGCCCATTAAAGGCAAAAAAAAAAAAGAATAAATAAAAAAAAAATCAATTCTTATTTTTTTGTTTTTTTTCGTGAAAAAAAATCTGTATTGACATTAATTCATGTAATTCAAGTCCAACTCAAAGCAAAATTGTGATTGTAGAGGTCTATTAGTAGATGGTGCAATAACTGTATGTCTGTTTATGATAAAAGTGAAAGGCTATTATAGAGAGAAAATACTTTAATAAGCTCTGTCACTCCTACCCCAAGGTAAGTGTTCTCTAAACCAAAATTGATTCAATGGAATGACATAGATGCCTGCTAAATGAGAACAATAATCAAGACACCTTAAAACAAGCACCACCTAATCCATCTACACTTATGACACACACACAAACAAACACACACGATACTTCATTATTAACCAACAGCAATTTTCCCAAATTCAAATGACAAATCTAGAATCATCTACCAGGGGCCTGTACCATAAAGCTGGATTTGGGCTTATCGCGGTAACTTTGGGTTTAACCCTGGGTTTTCTGTACCATGAAGGCGGCTCATTTCTTACTGAGGTATATCACCGCGGCAACATAAGCTGAACGGCAAACCTGCTCCGAGCAGGTTTAGTTCTAGATTCAGATCACAGCGTGCAAAAGCACCGCCTACTGACCAATCAGTTCTCGGAGGAAATGGCATCACCGTCCGTAGAGGTTTCAGCGGAGTTCGGTGCGCGGATGAATACCTATATGTACGATACAGGTTCTCATCTGAGGGTTTGACATGTGGCGAACGCAGCGGAGTCGTGCGCATATAGTTTCACATCTTTAGTGTATCACAATGCTGTATTTTTCCACGGGCAAAAGCACAAGAGCCTTGTACTTGTTGCACTTATGAAAGTAAGCCTACTGACCGCTTTGAATTATGTTTTTGTAGTAATTCATTATTTGTTCTCCGGCTCTTTTGACATCGCCGGGGTTGCAGCTGGAAAAAAAAAAAAAAAAAAAAAATCCATGCACGCCATAAGAATACATCCTCGCATCACGTCAATTTAATGAAATACGCAACTGTAATTTTACTGATGGGGCAGTGACATTATAAACGATAAGACACGCTCATCCCCATACCCAATAGGCTTCGTGCTGGATCAAACATATCCTGTAAAGCAGAAAAGGAGAGAGATGCGCTCAATAGCCTACATAGCGCCTGTTGTCATGATTTACTGCAGCAGAAGTAAAATTAAATCATCACTATTACAGCAATAGCCCACATGCAATCATGATTACGGGAGTTATTTGCAGTGATATTATCATTATAATTGACTTACGCGTTTACACGGTGGGTTATTTTTTGCAAACTGTATTTATAGGACAACTGTCCTTTCTGTATTTGGCAGCTGCAACGGTGTTAATTTTTGCCAGGATGATATGTTTATTCTCTTCATATTTTCATTAAGAGCTCTTGCTCTGCATCTGAAAAGTACGCAGCTTTGCTTCCAGTCGGTTTGTCCATGTTTGCAACTGGTAATTTGCTTCAAACACCGCCCCTTTTATGTGAACGCGCACACACCTAGATTGGAAAACCCTGGGTTCAGTTACCGAGTTGATAACCGGCTTCGTGGTACCGCTTATCAGGAATGCGGAAGTCTGGTTAAGTGCAGCCAGATAACGAAGAGAAACCCCGGGTATGTTAATCCAGCTTTACGGTACAGGCCCCTGGTCTTCTGAGCCAATGTTCAAAGCGTGGTTGAGCTGCCAACCGTTTTATTACTTTTGATTCCCTATAATGGAGTCTATTGTTATGTATGAGTATTTTATGCACAGCACTGTATATCATTTATAAATGGAGATTTATTTGTGCTGCCTTACTGGTCGGCTATTTGTTTATTTTGTTCATCATTTAGCACCCTCTGATGATATGTCTGTAGCAAAACATGATCTGATGCAATACAAACTTGCTTGTGATGAAATAGACTAGTGCTTTCTAGAGGTTTCTGGCATCCTCTTGCCTGGAGGGGGCCGGATCATCTAGGACTCCTGTAGATCTTTCCAGAATGTTCCCAGTCTATATAAATGCTGTGATTTTGGTCAGTGGAGAGAGGTTTTTGTTTTTGCATCAGAGTTACATAGTGGCATTAGAGTGTTATTATAAGATTATACAGTGGATTATTTACGGAAAATTTTGGACCTAATCAGTGAAGAATAAATTTGTTTAAGTTGTCATTGCTGGTTCTCTTTGTTGTGATTTTCAAGTCATAACAAATTGGAGGTTCCACCGAGATAAACCATTCATTGGATCAACCATTGGATTCACCAAAGATTAAAGCTGAACTATCATTTTAAATCTTGTGACTATTTGAAAAACCAGCAATCATGACTTTTGATGTTGAAAATTTTCTGAAAACTCCAACCCAGGAATCAATTGTGCTGGCAAAGAAGGACTTGCTGCAAATAGCCTCAAACTTTGGATTATCTGATGCGAAATCATCAATGAAGAAACAAGAAATATTCAACATTTTGGTGCAACATTTCATCAATGAAGAGATCTTTGGGAAAGAAGCAGCAGAATTGATTCAAGATGTGGAAGTGTCTGCAACAGAGCTGCAAAGACTTGAGATGCAACTACGCCAGAAACAACTAGAACTGGAAGAAAGAAGGTTGGAGAAAGAACTGGAAGAAAGAAGGTTGGAGAAAGAACTGGAAGAAAGCAGGTTGGAGAAGGAAGAAAGAAGGTTGGAGAAAGAACTAGAAGAAAGAAGGTTGGAGAAAGAACTAGAAGAAAGAAGGTTGGAGAAGGAAGAAAGAAGGTTGGAGAAAGAACTAGAAGAAGGTTGGAGACAGAACAGGAAGAAAGCAGGTTGGAGAAGGAAGAAAGAAGGTTAGAGAAAGAGAAACAACTAGAACTAGAAGAAAAGGGATGCAGTATGAACTGGAAATGAAGAAAATAGAAGCAGGTACTGTAACAAAATCTTTTGGACCTTCTGATCATTTTGATGTGGTTAAACACATCAGACTTGTTCCTGCCTTCCTAGAAAATAATGTAGACCAATACTTTACCCATTTTGAGAAAATTGCTGAAAATTTTAAACGGCCAAAAGAGCATTGGACAATGACTTACAAAGTGTTCTTACTGGTAAAGCTAGGGAAAATCTATAACCAGTTATGATTTTGTCAAATCTGCCATTCTGAAGGGTTATGAATTGGTCCCTGAGGCTTACAGGCATAAATGTAGGAATTCTCACAAGGAAGTCAGTCAAACTCATGTTGAATTTGGCAGGTTGAAGGAACAGTTGTTTGATCAGTGGTGTAATTCCATGAAAGTTGAGAAAGATTTTGGCAATATGAGGCAACTTATTCTGGTTGAAGAATTCAAAAGGTGTATCCAGCCTGATATCAATACTTTCCTTGAGGAGAAACAAGCCAATTCTTTGCAAGATGTTTCCACCCTGGCTGATAGTTATGCATTGACTCATAAGTCTTCTTTTGTCCAAAAATCCACTTTTTCTAAATTTCAAGGCAAGTCTCAGTCCAAGACTGCTTCTAATAACACTTTTGATGATTTCAAGGCCACTTCTGAGAGGAAACCTTCCAGTGAGAAGCAATCCTCTGATTCTTTACCTTCTGTGTCTTGCCAATACTGCAAAAAGCAAGATCACATTATTTCTGAGTGTTATGCTCTCAAGAATAAAAAAACAACGACGAGAAACCAAGCCAACTGCTTTCACTAGGAGAGAATCTCTTGTATCAAAGGTCAGTTTGCCTGATCTTCTACCTTCTGTGTCTGATTCTGTTATGGAGGGTTTTGAGCCATTCATCACTGATGGTTTTGTCTCACTTTCACATGATTTTTCCTCATCTGCTCCTGTTCAAATTCTAAGGGATACTGGGTCTTCCCAATCTCTAATTCTTGCAGATATTCTGCCTTTTTTGGACCAAACGTCTACTCAGGCTAATGTCCTTATTCAAGGAGTAGAATGTGGTCTTACAAGTGTACCTTTCCATAATGTTCATCTCAAAACAGACTTGGTCTCTGGGCCTGTTACTGTTGGTGTTAGGTCTTCTCTTCCTTTCAAAGGTGTTCATTTTGCTTCTTGGTAATGATCTTGCTGGGGATAAGGTTGTGCCCTACCCTGTCGTAACTGACACTCCTTTGACTGATCAAGAATCTGAATCTATACAGGAGGAAATTCCAGACCTCGATCCTTCATGTGCAGTTACTCGTTCTAAGGCCAAAAAGGCTATTCAAGATGGTGCTGACCTGGACTTCAACCTGGCTGACACCTTCATTGGGCAGTCTTTTCATCAGGAACCTTCCAGTCCTGAGATGTCTGGGAAATCTTCAGACCTGTCCTTGTCAGGTCATTCTAATGACATTCTGTCCCGGAAACAACTTATTCAGGAGCAACAACAAGCTCGTGATCTAGCGCATCTGATACCACAGGCTGCAAGTGAACAAGAGGCTACTCAACTTCCTGTCTGTTTTTACTACAAAAATGGTGTGCTTATGAGAAAGTGGCATCCACCTGATGTTTCTGCAGATGAAGAGTGGATGATTGTTCTTCCAAAGTCTTATCGTCAAGAAACTCTTAGTCTGGCCCATGACAATCCTATGTCAGGTCATTTGGGTATCAAGAAGACCCTTCAAGGTGTCAGGAATAATTTCTCATGAGGTCCGATGTACAGGAGTACAGCAAATCCTGTCATACTTGTCAAATGGTTGGGAAGCCGAACCAGAATATTCCAAAGGCTCGATTTAAGCCCATTCCCGCTTTTTAAGAACCTTTCAGTCGGTTCATCATTGACTGTGTTGGACCATTGTCGAAGACTAGATCTGGTTGTGAGTAGCTATTGACTATCATGTGTGCTTCCACTCGGTTTCCTGAGGCAATTCCACTTCATAATATCAAGGCGAAGACTATCATCAAGGCTCTTACCAAGTTTTTCTGCTTTCTTGGTCTTCCTAAGTCTATTCAGTCTGATCAAGGGTCAAATTTAATGTCTAGCATATTTCAACAAGTTATGCATGAGCTTGGTATTAAACAATACACATCATCAGCTTACCATCCTGAGAGTCAAGGTGCTTTGGAGAGGTTCCATCAAACCCTGAAGAACATGATGAGGACCTACTGCCTTGACACAGAGAAAGACTGGGATGAAGGTGTCCATCTTCTTTTGTTTGCTGCCCATGAAGCTGTTCAGGAGTCTCTTTGGTTCAGTCCTTTTGAGCTTGTTTTTGGGCATACAGTCCGTGGACCTCTGAAGCTTCTGAAGGAAAAGTTGCTGGCCAAAGATGATGTCCCAATGAACTTGCTTCAGTATGTCTCTGACTTCCGTAATCATTTCTAAGGCTTGTGACTTTGCTAAGTCTCATCTCAAAGAGGCTCAGGGCAAAATGAAAACCAGATATGACCTTCATTCCCAAGATAGAAGTTTTAAAGCTGGTGACAAAGTCCTTGCACTTTTGCCAGTTCCTGGAAACCCTCTAAGAGCCCGATATTTTGGCCCTTACACTGTCCTCAAAAAGATCAGTTATCTAAATTATGTCATTTTAACCCCTGGAAGGAGGAAACAAAAACAAATGTGTCACATCAACATGCTGAAAGAATACATTGACTGAGACACTCAGCAAAAGCCAGTCAATGTGGTAAATACAATTGAACTGGAAAATTCTGAAGAAGATTGTGACTGCCCCTTGGAAAATGAACCTGGTCTGGCCAAATTTGAAAATTCAGACATTCTTCAAAATATTGACACCAAGTTGTCCCACCTGGACCCTTTTCAACAACAACAGCTAAAGCAGCTAATATTTGAATATAGTCACATATTCCCTGACATTTCCTCAAGGACTGATATGGTTTGCTGTGATGTCATCCTACAAGATAATGCCAAGCCTATAAAACAGCATCCTTGCAGAATGAATCCAGAGAAGCAGAAATACTTTAAACAAGAAGTCAAATACCTAGTTGAAAATGACTTTGTTGAACCAAGTAACAGTGACTGGAGTTCTGCATGCATCCTAGTTCCGAAACCCAATGGAACATATAGAATGGTGACAGACAACAGGAAAGCGAATACTCTTTCAAAAATGGACTCATATCCTATTCCCAGGATTGATGACTGCATTGACAAAGTTGGACAGTCAAAGTATGTCACCAAGTTTCATCTCCTCAAGGGCTTCTGGCAGATCCTTCTAACAGACAGAGCAAAGGAGATCTCTGCCTTGTGACACCAGATGGACTGTACCAAAACAAGGTGATGCCCTTTGGAATGAAAAATTCTCCAGCCACCTTCCAACGTCTGGTAAACCGAGTGATCGCCAGACTACCAGGATGTGAGGCCTACATTGATGACATTATCATCACCAGCGACAGCTTCCAACAGCACCTCACCTACATCAGAGACTTCTTTCAGAGAGTGAGTGATGCCAAGCTGACTATCAACCTTGTTAAAAATGACTTTTGTAAAGCTACAGTTGTTTACTTAGGTCATATTGTAGGACAGGGTCAAGTCAAACCAATTGATGCAAAAGTAAAAGTTCTCACTGAATTTCCTGAGCCTACAACTAAAAGACAACTAATGAGATTTCTAGGGATGGCTGGCTACTACAGAAAATTCTGTAAAAATTTCTCCATTTCTGAACCTTTGACAAATTTACTGAAGAAAAATGCAAAATTTGTTTGGGATGTAAAATGTCAAAATTCATTAGACCAACAAAGCTATCCTCAAAAACGTACCAGTTCTCTTATCTCCTAATTTCAAAAAGGAGTTCCAAGTTGGCTGTTGATGCCAGTGATATTGGTGCAGGCGCAGTTTTACTGCAAGAAGACACTGATGGAGTAGATCATCCTGTTTGTTACTTTTCCAAAAAGTTTGATAAACATCAGAAAAACTATTCAACAATTGAAAAAAGAATGTTTGGCACTTGTTTTGGCTTTTACTACATTTTGAAGTCTATTTGACTTGTTCAGCTACTTCCATCAAGGTCTTCAGTGATCACAATCCCCTCACATTCTTGCATAAAATCAAAAACAAGAATCAAAGATTACCGAGATGGAGTTTACTTTTGCAAGAGTATGATTTAGATATTTCTCACATCAGGGGAAAAGATAATGTTATTCCAGATGCACTTTCACGCATGTAAATTTTACTTCTCCATTTGATTGTGAAAATTGCACTGTTAGGTATATGATTGTAATAACAATCAATGATACTTTATGTGTAAAGTTTCAAGATTATACTGATTATAAAACAGTGTTAATTTAACAAAAAAAAGCTTTTAGCAAACCTTTCTTTTCTTAAAGAGGGGAGGTGTTAGGTATGAGTATTTTATGTACAGCTCTGTATATCATTTATAAATGGAGATTTATTTGTGCTGCCTTACTGGTCAGCTATTTGTTTATTTTGTTCATCATTTAGCACCCTCTGGTGGTATGTCTGTAGCAAAACAAGATCTGATGCAATACCACTTGTTTGTGATGAAATAGACTAGTGCTTTCTAGAGGTTTCTTGCATCGTCTTGCCTGGAGGGGGCTGGATCATCCAGGACTCCTGTAGATCTTTCCAGAATGTTCCTAGTCTATATAAATGCTGTGATTTTGGTCAGTGGAGAGAGGTTTTTGTTTTTACATCAGAGTTACAAAGTGGCATTAGAGTGTTATTATAAGATTACACAGTGGATTATTTATAGAAAATTTTGAACCTAATCAGTGAAGTATAAATTTGATTAAGTTGTCATTGCCGGTTCTCTTTGTTGTGATTTTCAAGTCATAGCACTACGAATAAAACAAGCACCAGATCTCACACAGATCACCAAATATGCACATAAATATCTTAACATTAAAGACAGGCCACATTGTGACTTCATGGTCATTTTAAAATCCAATGCTCTGGATCACAGAGAGAAAACTAGAAAATTTCTGTCCATGGGACAAAGATGCCCTTACATCTGGGAAAGTTGAAAAAAATTTACCCAAGTTCAAACACCCAAAAAATTGTCAAAAATCTTTAAAAATTCATAAACAAAGTATGAGATGCATACCTTTTGGGTCCCTACAATGCACAAAAGTATAAGCTCAATAAATTCTGCTGAGCAAATTTTTGAAAAGAAGTGGATACTCTACACCCCAATTACAGCAAAGGGTGAGGGAAAGTTGACAAAATTGACCTCAGTTAAAACACCATAAAAATCTATAAAAATTTTAGAAATTCAGAGACTAGGTACGAGATGTACACCTTTAATATGCCTACAAGGCACAAATATAAGTTCAATGAAGACGCATGTAGCTTTCTACGAGTGGTACGAACCACCCGTAGAGCTAAGGTAATTTCCGAGAAAGTCTTTAGTTAAGATGCTTTTCAGGAACACTCCACAAAGGTAAGAGAAGTGGTTTCTACAATCATCTTAGTCATACAATACATTTGGGAAACAAAGCCCTGATCTTTGACACTTAAGGTACAAATATAAACTCAAAAATTATTAATACCACGACAGTTGCTAAAAATAGCGCGTGTGGAATGAATGCCAAATAAACATAAAGCAGGACAACAATCATATTTGGTACTTTAATAAATAAGTTCAGAAACAGTATTGCAAAAAGTGAACATAATGCAGAAAAGGCACTTAAAACAGGACCAGAACACGAGGAGTGATGTGCTGTCTTTGAGTGTCCAAGAGGCTGATCCCTTAACACTGATCTTCAGACTGTAATGAGATGGTTCATTTTGAGTTTCCACACAGAAAAAAGTTGCACAGCCTCTTTCCTTCAGAATTAAAAAAAAAAAACACAACTTGTCTGCACCCTTTCAAAAACAAATTCACTTAAGGTGACTGATGCAAAACAAATAAGGCATTAGTCTTGCAAATAAGCTAACAAATATTTGGTATAGCGATGAATTTGAACACAGAAGGACCTGAGTTTTTGAGCAATTTATAGCAACTTCAATAACACTGCCTGCTGAAAATCATTGACTTTATGGTTAACAAATATTCTCTCCTACATTTGAACATTTCCTTTGAATGCTTCAGTAAAATTCAAAAACAACCTATCTACACCCACCTTATTTCCATCCTTATTATAAGTAAAATCAACATACAAAAGCCCATACTGCTCCTCTGGACGGCTGTTCCGAGCAAGCCTCCACACCATGCCAAAAAACGTCTTGTTCTTGATTCAGGTCTGCTACCAATAGATAAAATTTCCCCATATGAGCAGATTGTGATCAGAGAAAGGCACAATATGACCCTAGCTACTTTTGCCAGCCCCCTAGCAAAAATTCTGTTTAGTTAAAATTCTTAAAACAATAAACAAAGAGTTAAATCCAAGTTTACACAAACTGTACATATTTTTTCCAAATGATGCATAGAAAAAAAAAAAAAAAGCTGTAAACTGCGACCGCAAAACATACAGCAAGAGTGACCTATTGCGATGATAATACAGGGTCTATATAAACAAATCAAAATTTTAAAAAACCACCCACCCATGTCCCTCCCCTTCCATCCCCAGGAGTATTTTGCATACAGTGTTGTAACGAGAGAACGGAGGATCCGTCATTTGCCCTCGTATTTGGGATTGACCACAGTTGTCACAGCACTCTTGTAGATGGGATTCTCGCCCTGGGGGAGGAGAGAAAAAAGTAGAACGAGTGGACATAAGTTAGCTAGAGACGAGCCAACTAGTGAGAGGCATTTCATTAAAGCAAATCACCAAACATTACCATTCCTTATAAACTGCACATCCACAAGCAGGGCCATTTGTCTATGGTTTTATGATGTAATGCCCTATTTCAGCTGAAAACACTGAACCCAGCTGCTCTCAAACAAGATTTGCAGAGGGGTGCAAAAATTTGGGCACCCCTGGTTTAAATGTCTGTTACAATCAATCTCTAAGCGATTGAAAGCAAGCCTGAACACTAAATGCTACAAAGTTAAACACGACACATTTCATCACATTTTAAAGCAAGAATAATTTTTATTTTTAATTTTACAGTTTCAAAATAATAAAATAAGGAAAAAGGCATTGTGCAAAAGTTTGGGAACCCTGTCAGCTAGTACTTTGTAACTCCTCCTCGGGCAGCTATAGCAGCTTGCAAATGCTTCCTGTAGCAAGCTAAGAGTCTTTCAATTCTTGTCTTTGGAATTTTTCCCCATTCTTCCTGACAGAACACCTCTAGCTCAGAAATATTCTTCGGCCTTCTTGGATGCACGGCATGTCTGAGGTCTCTCCACAGATTTTCAATAATATTCAAGTCTGGGGACTGTGATGGCCATTCCAAAACCTTTATCTGTCTTTCCTGGAGGTAGTTCATAGTGGATTTTGAGGTATGCTTTGGGTCATTGTCTTGCTGGAATATCCAACGTCTCTTCAACTTCAATTTCTGGACTGAGCTTTGAACATTAGCCTCTAGCATGTCTTGATATTTGGTGGAATCCATTCTTCCTGCCAGCCGCACAATCTTGCCTGTGCCCCCAGCTGCTACACAACCCCAAAGCATAATGGATCCACCTCCATGCTTAACAGTTGGCAGCGTGTTCTTCTCTAAAAATGCTTCACCCTTTTTTCTCCAAATATGCCTTCTTTGGTTGTCGCCAAAAAGTTCAATTTTGGTTTCGTCAGTCCAAAGCACATTGTTCCAATAGGCTTGAGGTTTCTCAAGGTTTTCTTTTGCCTACTTCAGATGCTGAATTTTGTGTTGAGGTCGAAGGAAAGGCTTCTTTCCTGCAACTCTGCCAAGTAGGTCTTTGTTGTTTAAGGTACGCTGTATTCTTGTCCTGCGAACAACTAGACCTGTGTCTGCTACTCTTTTTTTGCAGCTCTTTTGCAGTGATGTGTGGGTTCTTCTGAGCATTTCTCACCAGATCTCAGGCCATTCTATCTGACATTTTTCTTGGTCTTCCAGATCTTGCCTTGACTTCATTTTTTCCATTTATTTTCCATATTCTTACAATATTTCTGACAGTAGAAATGGGTAGTTTGAAACGTTGCGAGAGTTTTTTGTAGCCCTCTCCTTGTTGGCGGAAGTGAATTATCTTGATTTTGACATCCTTGGACAACTGTTTAGAGGAGCACATGGTTTTTAACACCAGACACAACAGCCACCACAGTCTGATACTTTAGAAGGCATGGAGTTACTTTAGAATATATAGTTCAACCCTGGAGTTATATTCACCTGACTCAATGAAGCCCTAACAAGTAAATCACCTGGGTCTGGGCCTTAGTAATCATCTTCTTCAAAGGTAACAAGGAATAATCCAAAAGAGTTCCCAAACTGTTTCACAGGGCCCTTTTTCCTTTCTTATCATTTAAAAACTCATAAAAATTTTAATAAAAAGAAACCTTGCTTTTAAATTTGCAGAAAGGAGTCATGTTTAACTTTGTAGCATTTAGTGTTCAGGTTTGCTTTCAATCACTTGGACATTAATTGCAACAGACATCAAAACCAGGGGTGCCCAAACTTTTGCACCCCACTGTACCTTGTGTTATCCTATTGCTTTGTTTGGTACTCAATTGTGATTGGTTGAGGGATGTTTTAAGAGTGTACACCGTTTTCCCATTACTGCAAACCTACGTATGAAGAAGTTCAAAAGGTGTTAACTTTTACAGACTTTGTATCAATTCTCCGGACTGGAATTCACATTTAAATTTAGCTGCTGATTTGCATTACAAAGTAACAAATGTCAGAAGTGAAAGCCAAAATACAGACAGACAACATGTTTGAGTTGTCCGATATAACGATTCATTTAGTTGGCGAGTATGGTGATTCTGACAACAGGAAGAAAGTGCAATGTGTCAACAACTGTCCACTGAAACTTCGGCACTGAGGAACTAGCTGGCCTAAGTTTGGAGCACAATTATTTTAGTATAATGCCAGTAAGGCATAATACATTCCTTACTTAAAAAGGAACCCAAGAGGGAAAAAGCATACAAGATGGCCAATCGACGTCTTGATGTCTCAAAAATACCTAAACTTTGCAACAAATATATGGCTTCATTCTAAAAGCTTAGCAATCAGTAAACAGATTCTTTTACTAAATGAAACCTTCAAGCTATACCCAATTCAGCGATATCGATATTAATATTTTTGTTAGAATTTAATCATTGTCAAAAATATGGCAAGCAAGCAAAACACAAACAAAATAATCACAACATGCAGTTGGAAGCTGGTTTAAATACTGACAAAAACATTCCGCGAATGATGCATTTATGCGAGTGTGTGCGCATTTGTTTAGTCTCCCCCTCAAGGGCTGGAACTGCTCCACCCCTGATTTATGCACTTGTGTCATTTCAAGTGGCTCTGAAAAAGAGTGTATACCAGACTGAGCCAAAAACAGTAGGCTGAAGTTATGTTTTAAACAGAGTTACATAGACTGATCAGGCAGAACTTTAAAACCACCAGGATAACACTGTGTAGGTGCCCTTGTGCTGCCAAAAAGCTCTGTCATACTGATATCCACTTGAATTCCTGAACCCAGGACTTCCAAGCAGAATAATTCCCAGAGCATCACACTCCCTCCACCAGCTGGTTTTCTTCCTAGGGGCATCCTGGTTCCATCTCTTCCATCAGTAAATGGTACACAAGTACCTGACCGAAGCACATGATAAAAAAAATAAATAAATAGAACAGACTGAATGAGGCAACAGTCTTCAAATGCTTCAAGGTCCAGTTCCAACACCTACCTACCCATTGTAGGTGCTTTCAGCAGTGTGGACCAAGGTTAGAATTGGCGCTCCAACTGGTATACAGGCGGAAAGCGCTATATGAAGCAGGGTGCTATGCACTAATTGTTGATACACATTCCTCATGTACAAATCATCAAAAGGCTCTTAGACTTATGCCACAGTAGCTCTTCCGTCGGTTCGACCAGACGGGATTGCCTTTGTTGCACGTGTGCATGGATGGGTCTGGGTGCCCTATACATTGTTTCCGGGTCATGGTCTGTCCCTCCTTAGATGGCTGTCGATACTCACCACTGCTGACTAGGTGCACCCCAGAAGCCTTGCCTTTTCAGAGGTTTGCTGACCCACCCCTCCGGCCATGACAATCTGGCTTTTGTCAATGTCACTCAGATCCTGTTCTCCCATAACCAACACGTCGACTACGAGAACCAACTGTTCACTTTAGCATTCAAGGTCTGCCTTCAGAGCCTTGACATGCACCGTTGTTACGAGATCAACGCAATTTGCTTCATTTGCAAGTGGTTTTATTGTTTTGGCTCATTGGTGAATATGTTCAGTGAAACTGCGCAGGTCAGGGTGAAGGACAACAGTAAACGTAGAGGCACAAGCTCTTTTACACCAACACGCATGGTACTAAATATCTTTTCCCTGAATGTCCATTCACGCAAGGTCTATTCATGGGAAAATGTACATGATGCACAATTCACACAAATTTCATGTACCTGTACACTGATGGACCTGTTCTGAAGTAGTGCAAATAGCGTGACTCAATGAAGCAATAGCAAAGCCTCAGAAATTAAACTGTAGCTACATTGCCTTTTGGTTATGAACTTAGATCGTTTGAGCCACAGTCTATAAACCTCACATGAAAAGAAAATGCAAAATGGCTTCCTTCCTGAGTTAAATGTATGTGCAGATGTAATAGACAGTTAGGATTTTGACAGATGGTGGTAAAGACAAAGCAAGTTAAGAAAAGTCATAACAAACACAAATCCCATGCAGAAAAAGACAGAAAAAGGAATACAAACTCAGAACTTATAGAGCCACAGCTTTGCGTCCATAGTTTGGATTCTGGAATTTATTAATAGGACTCTTGTATATGGGATTCTCTTGCTAAGGGCAGAAAGGAGGACAGATAAATGAGAGCAGAACTGAAAGTGACAGATCAAAAGCATAGAGAATGAGAATAGTGTGAAATAACCAGCGGCCAATGGAGAAACTGCATTATTCTTAGAGACAGCAGTTTTTCCATTTACATTCATGCTTACATCTGTGCAGCTGAATGCTGCATAGAAGGATAACAAGCAGAAATGCAAGTGCACATTGGCCAGTGAAAACAGACACACAAATACATACACACCCAGCAACCGCTGCCCAGAAGGGATCCTAAAGTGGTAGAGAACTAAAACTAGCACAAAAAGAAACCACAAACAACCCGAATACGGATTCATTTGATGTGGATTTTCAGTGCGGCAGACAAGGACATTGTGAAAATCCTCCCTTTATTTAACCTTTCGGCAGTCTTCATGTGACCAATTGTGAAATCGTCCATGTGTGGCGGAATGACGGTCTACAAAGCCCCATGCCTCACCACCCTGCTCACGAGACCAGAGACTCAGGGGCGGACAAGTCATGAGCAGGTCACTCCACCCCCCTAACTGGCATTGTCCTAGTTTTGCCTTCTGACAAAATATACCTGCAGTACCACAAGCTGCACAGTAGGGGGTAGCACTGCCTCATTGAACAGAGAAGCCACTCCCAGGAAAAGTAAGGGCAGGCACTCCCACTGAATGTCTGGGTCTTAAATTAGTCTGCAGCTCTCCCTGTTATAACAGCCCCATTCATAGCAGCTGCCATTGTTGACGGCTGCGGCCAGAGGTGGTATTCGCAGAGTACGCAAATCAGAGTTTAAACAGGCAGTTGGGCGGGGGTTGGAGTTCTGCTGAGATGGCTGCAGCAGCTCTGGAGAAGGCAGAACTACAGTTCCTATACAGGTCAGTGGAACAAAGCTCAGGCCAGCTGAAGACATCAGGGACAGAGGCTTGTCTGAGACCGACAACCTCACCTCATGATTGCTGGAAATGAGGCTCATTTTCCACGAGAACTGACAGTACTCTCCTGTACTTAATGGACAGGCTACAGAGCTTCAGTGGGGAATGACAGGGAAGGCAGACAAACATGGTAGGCAGACATCCCATATAAACACTGAAACAAGTAACCCCCTTACCGTGTCCCATTTGGCATTCATCTTCTCCTTCTCAAACTTGGCGAACTCCCTCCTGTCGCGGATGATCATGAGCAGCTTCCAAATGAGAAGCAGCGCCAGGCCAATCAGCACAATGCCGGCAACCACTCCTGCTATGATGGGGATGATGTCAGGGCCCGAGGGGCAATCTGTCACATGACAGGGGGGAAAATGAGGATAGTTTTAACGGCACAGAGCTGTAAAAAAAGCATTAGCCCCTAGTGCTGATTCATCTCTTTATGCATATTAGTCACACCAACTGGTTTCAGATCCCCACACAAAATGTGATGCCTGACCAGGAGAACATTTGGAAACAGAAAATACTGTTTTCAAATTATTATTTAATTTATTGAAGAAAAAGTTATTGAACAACCATGGCACTTATGTAGCAAAAGTACTTGCTCCCACCCCCCAAAACTTCACAACTAAATTTTTTACAATGACTGGAGATGAGTTCTCCAAATTGCTGCAAAGGAATTTTGACCCCCTCTTTTTAGCAGATTTGCGTTAAACCCTCTAATGTGGCACAATTAAGTATGAAATGCATGTTTAAGGTCCTCCCACAGCATCTCAGTGGAATTCAGTCAAGGAAGTGAGAGGAGGGTTTGATCTGTAGGGACATTTTTTTTTTTGGGCCATTAGGAGATAACCTTGCTCGTGTGCTTTGGAGCGTTGCGCAAGATTATATAACCCCAGAAGTTAGGACAGTATGAAAAATTAACAAAAAACAGAAAGCAGTGATTTCTATATTTGCTTCAACTTGTACTTAATTGCAGAAAATATGAAAAAATACTGTATAGTTAATGTTTTGTCGGGTCAACTTCATTTTATTTGTAAATACACACCCATTCTTGCGACTCAGGCCTGCAAAGCACTCCAAAAAGAGTTGGGACGGGGGCAATTTAGGACAAGTAATGAGGTAAAAAGTTTGTATGTATAATTTAGTAACATGAAACAACTGATATCAGCAGGTGAGTGTAATCATGATTTGCTAAAAAAATATCATCCAGGAAAGGCATAGTCCTTTCGGAGCAAAGATGAGCTGATGATGGCCTATCTGCCGACAAATGCATGAGAAAAATCATGGAAAGGTTGGAAACAATGTTCCTCAAAGGAGCTAGGAAGAGATGAGGATATTTCCCACTCCATTCCCATACCATTCATTCTTCTTCCTCATTCATTGAGCTAATTGAAAAAAATTAAACGTTAACAAGCAGTCTACCAGTCCGTAGCGAGCAAGTAATGGAGTAGCCATATCCAGATGAAAACGCGGAGGTGGCGATAGGGGTCAATATCAAGTGTGACCACCTCTAGCATCAATTGTCGTCTGACAACAACTTCCCATACTGTTCACAAGTCTTCTCAAGCGATCCTGAGGGAAGTTTCACCACTCAGCTCCACCCAGAGTTCATGCACGTTTGTTGGAGGTTGAGGGCAATCCTGAATGCATCTCTTTAATAGATCCCAGAGGTGCTCGATGGGATTCAAGTCTGGAGAACTTGCAGGCCTCTCTAAATGAGGAACTCCGGCCCTCTGGATGCGCTCAGTGACAACTCGCGCATGGTGTTCTGGTACTGTAATCCATGAAGAGAAAATTAGGGCAGTGACGCCAATGTAGAGGCACAATAATTGGTTAATTATTGTGTCCAGATAGTATTGGTCAGTAATTTACCCATTCATGATGATTAAATCAGTTTTAAAGTCACTTGACTTGCCTGCCCACACCATAACACCACCACTTCCATGTCGTTCATGTTCAACAACATTGACATCAGCATAACGCTCGCCACTCTGTCTCCAAACACGCCTTCGACCATCTGATCTGAACAAGTTTACCTTGTTTTCATCAGTAAAGAGCACTGATGACCACTGACGACGTGTCCAGTTGACGTATTGCCTTGCCCGTAGCAGCCGCTCCTTGCAATGTCGGTTCGTCGGGTTCAGCCAGCAACGGACGTCTGGCATTCAACCCATGCCGATGAAGGCGGTTCCGAATAGTTTGTCTGGACGCCTTGAGTTGCCTGACCTATCTGAGATGCAACTGCAGTTGTGTGGTTTTGACAGTTCGGCAATGTAAGGCACATGTACAAATGTAATGGTCATCTTGACGGGTTGTTACACGAAGACGCTCTCTGCCCTGTCTTTCCTGAACTGTCAAAAGCGTAAAAGGAGTTGAGAAAGGACACTCTTGGCGCTTTTCTACTACATGGACTCGACTCTACTCGACTCACTTTTTTGCGGTTGCTTTTCCCTTGGAGGATAGTGCCGCCTCCGTTGTACCACTCGGGACGCGCACTACCGTCACCACGTTATGGCACTAAAGTCCGCGAGTGTTTAATTGTAATTTCTGTTTGACATTCTCCTGATGCATAGGATAGCAGCTGGTTTTGTGTCTGATTTGGTTGCACATTAAATAACGTACCACCTAAAAACGCAAAGCAATGATACATGTAAAAGGCATAGAGTATTCATATTCAGGCTTCATGAAACATTTCACTTTTAAATTGAAGGCAAAACACGTAGCAAATAAGCAAATCGCAGGAGATGGCAGAGTATTAGAATTTATCGCTTTACGATGCGTCATCTCATCTGATACCTTTACTTAGAACAAAATGCTTCATCAGCACTCGTAAAGTTATTTTCTGCACAATTTTCGTAAAATAGGGGCAGGATAATAACTTTCTCAAGGGGAACTAGGGGAGCAGAATTGCACACAATTTCGCTACGAACAGGGTCACAGACAAAGAAACGCATTTCATAAATGCAGCAGCTTCGGTGAACAAACGCAACCTTGTTTGAAAGGTAAAGCAACGCATGGTATATTCATCAAGCTGCCAAAAACAACACTTTTCAAAAACACAATTTGAACACCTGTTTCAATGATGGCAAGTGAAGCCTGTTTCCTAGCGATAATGCGGTAGCGAGTTGTCTTTTGCAGAGACGATTCTCTCTGACTAATCAGTGGGCTGCAATGTTGCACGTCTCATTTTAGTACATACTAGTACCTGGTCAGCCGTTTTTTGGAACCTCAGGAAAGCAGGTACCAGAAAAAGTACCTACTAGTACCGACTAGTACCTAGTACTAGGTACTTTTTTCCTAATGGAACAGCAAAAAAGGCGAGTAGAGTAGAGTAGAGTAGAGTAGGTACCGTGTAGTGGAAAAGCGCCATCTGACTTACACCAAACTCTCCGGCTACCTAAACTAGGCAACTTCCTGTTTGGAGTCTGGCCAATGCTAGGTGGCGCAGCTCCACAGTGAGATGTCTCCGGTTCGGCATTTCGACACAAATCACTGTATAATCACAGCAGCTGACTGTCTCCGACTAGGAAAAAGCTCCATGCTCATTTTTATAGGAAAAATCTTATCCCTGGGTTTTACTCCACAACCCCCTGTACACAACACTTAGTACTGTTGAAAAATAAATTATATTGTGCATTCACAGTTGGTGAATTCTGAGAGCAATATGAACAAGGTATCTCTCAGAGAGCTTTAAGGAGTGCCACATTTCAGGTACCTTTACAATATCCCTATATTTTTGTGACCAGTATAAGATCTTTTGAAACATCTTTATGCAATTCCATTGCTTCCAATGATCTTATTTCATTTAAACAATTTAAACGATCAAGAAAAACATGCATTGCTTCCAACCCCTGAGTAAACAAAAGCATGAGGAGTCCGGAGTCATAATCGGTTTCCAGTTACTAGTGGTGAAATCCATCATAATGCACGTGAAAATGATAAACCTCCATGCATAAGGACTTCAATTCCGTGTGAGAATCTCTTACATACGCGTTTATTGAATAATTGCTGACTACAGCAGGGGAACGTAAATATGCCACTAAAACTCACGCCGAATGCGTGAGAGTTGACAGGTGTGCGTTATTAATGAAAACTGGCCACACCTGATAATGTTCAGAGTTAATGGAGTTTCTGTGATGGTAATTTGACTGAATGATTGAAAACAGGTCATGACCAATCATTATTTTTAAGGGATGAGTTTGAGCTTCCCCTATCGCCAGTTCACCAGCCACCACTGGTGCATACGTCTGCAAGTAAAGTCCAACAGAGCAAATTCCTCTGCACCATGTACAAATTCCAGGAAACTTGCACGTGGAATAAAACACAAATCCCCTCACTCACTCTCTCATGCAGTGCCACTCACCAAGAGTCTCCACCACGTGGACCTCGTTCTCTGTATTGTTGACGGCGTAGGTGTAGTAGAACCAGCAGTCATCAGCATCGCGCTCCTTGCAGTGCATGAGTGGGAAGGCCTGCACAGGCTGGGGCAGCTGGTCGCGATGCTTCACCTTGATCAAGTTGAAGTAGCTGCAGTCTTTCTCGCACTTGTCCTTCTTCTCCCCAGTGCCGAAGGCCCGGCACTGCACACAGTCCCTTGGAGGGGGAGAGGAAAACAACCATTTAAACACAGCGCAGCTACTGCTATGATCATTGTGGCCAATCCTAAGTGGTTAAGTTTCACAATGGTGCTCACAGGGTTGGACATTTACAGCATGAGACAACCAGCACCGGTGGACTGCAATTCCCACAGGCCCTACAGCGCAATACAGAATTCAACACTGGACTAAAACTCCCACACGCACTGCAGTGGAGAGCTTTCAAATCACCCTATTCACCTGAAATGGTCCAGCAGAAAGAATGATTGCACTGCATGGTGAGTAGCTCAGTTAACACAGCACTAATGCACAGCAGATTTGCCTTTGGATAAACAGGCCGGACACGCACTCTCCCTCTAAATAAGGGCAAGAATTTTATCACTGGGTGGGAAGGAGAGCGGAAATGATCCTTGCCTTCAAAAAACAGGATGTGGCAATTATCTGTGCCCGATTCTCAGATTTTTTTTTTTTCCCTAGCCTTTTGCCCGAGCTACAGCAACACATGCACATGCTTGCACACACATTTGTTCATGTCGACTGAGAGGATGAGCATGGCCAGATAACAGCAAGTCATGAATAACGTAATATTACATTAAACATCAAATGAATTCATACATTCATTTAGACACTATTCACACTAGTTTGGAAAAGGTCTCCTCAGTGACACTGGCCTCTCACACGCAATCAGTTGTAAGGTGCAGGAATGCATGCAAAGCAATATGAAGGATTGGCAAACTGTCCAAGCTTTCCCCTATTAGATGAGGGAATAGTTTCTCCCACCCACAAAACTGACACCAGGGAGAAAGCAGACTAAACTAGAGATTGTTTCTCAAAATAGCAAAAGGCATATCTGCACGACCAGATGCAAATGTGTGCAAATTTTCATGGAAATAGATCAAACGGTTTCTGAGTTATGATCCGGAAATGGTGGGAACGCCGACGCAGACGCGCACGCGAAACCAGACAAAAACAATACATCCACCGTCCCTTCGGGTGGGGAGATATCATTTTTAAATAATTTGATGGAAAATGGCAAAAGGCATATCCACTCATCTCTGGTAAATATCTTAATTAGTTTCGGAGATGCAGCCTGGGGAACAAACCCTACCTCCATTTTGAGACGAAGTCAGAAGTGTTACCATGGAAACAAGAAATATCAAACAAGTAATTTGAAGGACAATGGTAAAAGGCACATCTACATGCCATGTTGAAAGCGTGTGCAATGTCTGAGGTAAATATATTAATTAGTTTCTGATACAGCCCGGAAACAAATCATACCCCATTTTGAAACTAAGCCCAAACTGCTACCATGGAAACAAGAAAAATTTAAAAAGTAACCAGCAAAAATAGCAAAAAGCACATCTACATACAATGTTGAAAGAGTGTGCAAGGGTTGATTCAAATATCTTAAATGGTTTCTGAGTTACGGCCCGGAAACAGCGGGAACGCCGCCATGGACACAAACGCAGACACGGACGTGAAACTGTACAAAAACAACATGTCTCTCCTCCCTCCTGTGGGGAGACATAATAATTTGCTTCTTTTTGACCTCTTACATGTGTAACAACACTTCAGCACTTCCTTAAGTCTATATCATGAGTGAAAGATTAGCAAACCATTCACGCACACGCATAGGCGCCAATTCCGTGGGTGCTCCAAGCTTTTTAGCCAGCAAGCAAGCTAACATTAGTTTGCTAGCTTAGCTAGGTAGTTTGCTAGCCTAGGTAGCTATCAGTCATATTTGGTGCTTGTAATGCAAAAGAACATAAGTGAATAGCCATCATTTCTCTCCACCCCCCCATGGGAGGTCAGCTTTATTTTATTTATTTATTTTTATTTGGCTTATCATCTTTTTTTTATTCACAAATATGAAATATAACAAGTATCAAATGGAAGTATTACAAGCGATATGGTGGCAAAGATGCCAATAAAACAAAAATAATATGATAACAATAACAATAATAATAAAAACAACAACAACGACAACAAATAATAATAATAATAATAATAATAATAATAATAATAATAATAATGCCACACAGAAAATTTGAAGAAATCAAAGATGGTGAAAATGAATATGCAGGTGTTTACAGAGCGTAGAACTGCGTTTGAGTGCTTCTGGGGTTGTTGTATGAGGACATTATTTTGAGGTACTGGGATTAGTTAACAGGCAGATCTAAAGATTTTACGAAAGGTGCCCAGATTTTTTTCAGACAGTGATGATTGTTGCTCATGTGTTGTAATTTCCATGGATATGTGTTCTTTGAATAGACTTAACCATTGAGTTCTGTTCACCTTTTTTCTTGTTTTCCAGTTCAGAAGAGTCTTCTTGGCAATAGCTAGAGCAACAAGTATGGGTTTGGTGTTTTGGGTTGGTTCAGAGAGGTGTCCCAGTAGACAAACAGATGGGGAGAGTGGGACACTACATTCCATAATAAGTGATATTCTATCAGTGACTTGTTTCCAAAAATGATGGGGTGGTGGGCAGAGCCAAGTGGAGTGGAAATAATTATCTGGGGATTTATTTGTGCAATGTGAGCATGTGTCAGAATCTACAAATCTCATTTTATACATCTTGTGATGTGTGTTCTGTGAATTACCTTATACTGTATTAGTTGTAGATTAGTATTTTTGGTCATTGTGAAGGTGTTCTTACATATTTAGGCCCAGAAGCTTAAGTCGGGGGATAGTGGTAAGTCTTTTTCCCAGGCTTGGATGGGAAGGGACATTGTCAAATCTGAATTTAATATTAACTTGTATGATTTAGAAAGATTTTTCTTAGGATTAGTCTTTTTTATTTCTTCTATTATTGGGGGAGGTTGTAATTTATTGTCCTTCATTTTGATTTTTGATTTCAGGATTGATTGTAATTGAAGGTATTGAAGATGTTGTTCCCAATGTTATACTTGTGGGTCAAATCTTGAAATGTGATGAAAGAGTCATTATGAAAGATGTGCAGGAGATGAGTTATGCCATTTTCTTTCCAGAGATTAAAGCAAAGGAGTGTTTTCTTGAGAGAGAAGTCGGGGTTATGCCATATTGGTGTATATTTACATGGTGTCATAGTGAAATTGAAGATTTTGTTCAGTTTCCACCAAGCTGTCAGGGTTGCTGAGATTACAGCATTTTTGAAACAGTTGTGATGTTTTATAGAAGTTGAGAGGAATGGTAGATCAGAGATTGAAATTTCTTTACAAACTGACTGTTCTATTTCTATCCATGAGTTGTTCAGTTGGTTGGGGTGAATTCAGTTTGTGATGTGCTGTAATTCGTTTGCCAAATAGTATTAATGGAAATGGGGTGCCTCTAGTCCTCCTTGATTTTAACATTTCTGCAAAGTTGAAAGTTTAATCCAGGGTGTTTTGTTTTTCCAGTAAAATTTATTGATAATGGAATTCAGTGAGTGAAACCATTTAGTGGAAGGGCATTATTATTTTGCTGACTAACTTAGCTATAATTGAACTGCGAGCATTTTTCTTGCAAGCTGGCATTAATAGGCATAAAAAATAAAGTTTGCCTACTAACGTTGACTAAAGAATCCATAAAACTAGATCACATGCTAGGTTAGCAAGCTAGTTCACCTGCTCAGCAAGTTCATTTTGGTACATATAAACCAATAAAACAGTTAAATCGTGATTATTTTGCTGCTTAACTCGTGTTGGATTAGCAAGTAGTCATGAATTAGCCGCGTAGCTAGGCAAATTAAGCATTCGCGCGGCTGGTTAGCTCATTCGCTAGCTATGAAGTTTTTGTGTGAACTGATGTTGGCCAAAAATACATGGCTATTAATGTAAATTGGTACTAGTTGCAAAACATTAATATCTAGCAAGCTCGGTAAACCAAACTATGAAGGCTAGACCTTAGAGTAGCAAACTATGCACCAAATGTAACTGTTCGCTAGCTAGGCTAGCGACCTAGCTAGAAAGCCTTTTTTGCCAACTTTGCATTTGGACTATGTGATTGCTAGCTTGCTAAACTAAACGGTGAAGTTATATTTAGGGACCAGGATGAAATCGCAAACCAGTTCATTAAGCGCACGGTTACAAGGAGCAATACTTTCCTCATCAAGAAGTAACATCAATGGTGAGTGAACAAAAAAGTTTTTTAACATGTAGTAGCCTTGTAGGCCTACGTGTTGAGTATCAAATGTATTTGATTGCATGTGCTGTGATGTAGCACAACATTGTTCAATAGCCTATCACATAGTAATTTGTTTGATAAGTTCATATGTTGGCCTAATAATCATTACAGTTATGCAGTGTTTTGATGGGTGTACCATAGTACTATGCAAATGAGGTGGTGTCGGATTTGTTTCAGATCGAGGATTTACTATTTACGCTTATGTGAGTCTTTTTACTAATGCAATTTTTGTGGCTATGATTATTACTTTGTTGGTGTGTGTTGTTGAACTTTTGATTGATAATCATATCTGTCTCATCTAAGCTTGGTAGCACTGGTGATCGCTGACGGCAGAATATCAGGGAATGATTAACGAGCAAATGGAGCAGGTAAGGTGCTGAAAAGTACGTCATGGTTCAATAACTTTCAGCAACGAAAAGCTCTGCGTTCGCATATAGTGTCTGGCTTGGCATATAGTATATCCAGTTTCCGTGTCGGATTGCGGATTTGGTCAACGCTTTTTATTCAGAAGGTCCTCTTGAACTGATTGGGTGGTACTTATTTCTTTCTGTGTGATGTCTATCATCAGTGCATTTGTGTGCGTGTGTGTGTGTATGTGTGCATGCGTGCGAGCGCGCGGCGTTCATGTCGGTCATAGCTGGTAATGTTCTAGGTTGCAGAAACACTTCTGTTTTACTGCTTTTTTATTTTCTATTTATTATTATTATTATTATTACTATTATTAATTTTAATAGCAGCAAGTCATTTTAGGTTTTGAGCACCCGCCAGCATAAGCAAAAACAGGCGCCTATGCTCACACACACACTCCTATGGGCCGTTTAGTGTTTCCAGGTATCCTAGTCTAAATGTGTTGGGAAGAACCTGGTGCACTCAAAAGAAGGAGACCCACGTGAACATAGGGAGACCATACAAACTCTACACAGAAAGGCCCGAGGCCAAATTTGAAACAATACCAGTCAAGCTCTCAGGCACAGTGCTGCCCAGTGGGCTTAATAATGGCTGGATGGATAGATGCAGACTCACTTGTGCTCTATGCAGACCCCAGGACAGGTGGGACAGATCTCGCAGGTGGGGCCCTGGAACTTGGGGTCGGTGCACTTGCAGGTCCCGCACTCACAGACGCCCCGCCCGTTACATATCTGCGCGTTGGAGGCCAGGCAGGTGGTGGTATCCAGAGAGCAGTCGCATGCACTGCCAGTGTAGTTGGCATCGCAGATGCAAACCCGGCATTCACAGCGACCGTGCCCTGCCAATGTCCAAAAATTACCAGCTGAATCCAGGCCAAAACACAGACATCGCAAAAGTGTAAAATTGCTAAATTGTTCTTTGAAGTCAGTCACTAAACCTGTCCAGGAGATCAACCATTCAGGGCTGTTGACCACTGTTCCAAGCAGAAGCACATAAATAGCACATAATTCCCAGCTGATGGGTCAAATGACACTCATTTAAACAACTGAATACTCATTTAAGTAATTCTGAAGTTTTCAAGCCAATCTTCCCCATTCAAAGGAACAACAATGGCAGTACAGTGGCTCAGGAGTAAGAAACTGACGATTCAACTCGGACGTCTCAGGTTTAAATTCTACAGCTCTTAGACACCCAATTAATTGCATCGCATCAGTAACTTTCAAGCCAATTAAATCAAAAGCACAAAACGTAATATTAGCCTACTAAGGAAGCAACCAATAAGCAGGGATGTGTGCCCTGAATCTTCTGGTCACAATGTCTTTTGCTCGACTATGTCACCCCCAAGCTCAACCAGTCCATGGCTGGAATTGTCAAAAAACAAGGCGTGTTGTGGCAGGACTCACCTCCACAGAGCTTGTTGTTGGAGCGGTCACAGTTGAAGTTGTCACACTCGCAGTACTTCCCGCTGTAGCGCTCCGCTGGGTTCTCTCTCTTCTTGCACTCGCATGTGCCGCAAATGCAGTCCCCATTGTTGCTGCAAATGTCGGTGCTATTTTCCCGTTGACAGTTGGCATCCAGGTCCTCGGTGCTGATGTCATCAAAGCTGCACTCGCACTGTCTGCCAATGCGGCCGCCATAGCACCTGTGATCGGGACGATGACAGAATTCGGACTCCATTGCAAACAACTTTATTTACACAAAAATATTAGTTTGAAAAAAGTCCTGGAAAAATCCAAATATATTCAAAAGACAAAGTAAAATATCCAGACAGATAGATACATAACAGACTATTATGCATGGCGAAGCTTGAAAGATGCCAAATTTGGTGATATTTTTAACATTGCCTTGTTGCTGCCCAGTGTGTTGGGAAGACTGTACCTGCAGGCTCCACACTCAAAGGTCCCATTTCCGTTGTGACAGATGGGGCTGTTCTTCTCTCCCTCTGCTTGACATGCGCACTCACATATGAAATTTAGGACGATCTCCACCTCCTCTGTGAAGCCCAGGGGCTTAATCTTGATGGTCTCAGATTGGCCCTCCTTCGGACACTTGTGTGCTTGAACGCTGATTTTGAAGGACACCTGAAACAAGGACTCCAAAATGTTAATAATACATATACCAAACACATTCACGGATACAGTCACACAGACCAAAATGTGCAATGCTATCATCATGAGCACTGAGAGTACATTTTCCGTCCTTAGACAGTAATGAAAGGGATCTCTCACAGAAGGATTATGTTGATCCCAGACATAATCTGCATGTCATAGAGGAAAAAAGAAGCACTCGAGTATTCACAGAAAATTTTATGTCATACCCATAAGAACTCTTTTACTTTTTGCATTATTGAAAAAGTAAGTATGGTGGTGCTACAGGAAGTCATAGCATCACCAGAACAGAAGAATTTGCTCTTCATACACAAAGGCAAATGTTGGTCTCATTCCCATTAAAATGGTTTGACTTATTGCATTTGGAATATAGTTTCACCTAATGGCACAACAGCAAAGTAACCGAGCCATCAGAGTCGAAAAGGTTCCTCCTCAATGCAACAGGAATATTGATTATAGATGTGACAGGATTTCCAACAAAACTGTCCGAGTCATCGCGTTTTTAAAAACAAGAGGCCCATGGGGCCTGTAATCGCTCATTTGGTTTGGCATCGTAACAATTTACTTCAGTTATCTATAACTATAAAGTAAACATCAGTATACTCTACGACACGCTGGCATAGTCATTTTATCATCTACAGAAAGCACTGAAGTGAAGCCAAACTTTAAACAATCAGGTGTAGCACTAACTGCACAATTAACTGGGTGTGAAGTCACTCTAATATGAGAAAATATAGATTAGCGAGTCAGTCATCAGAGCTCAAAACTAAATGGATTTTTTACCCATGCAATGAAAAAAAAAACCAACATTTCAACTTCATGTGGACCAAGACTTGGAACACTTTTAGCAAGTTTGATCCAAATCTACTCACTGCAACTTAAGAAGCTGAAAATGTATCAGCCAATCAGATACAAGGACAATCATACTGGATTCTAAACTGACCCAATATATATCAACACTTGGTCGGGTATTAGAGGAGAACAATTGTAGCAAGCTTGATCCAAGTGACAAGAAGTCAAATATGCAGCGGCCAATCAGAGGCTAGCGTAGTCAATATCGATCCTGCATCGGCCTGAAAATAACAACATGAAGTCAGGGCCTTGAGACAGATATTTGCATTAAGTCTAATCGAAATCTGACCATTTGAATTGCATAAGTTATTGAATATGCGTCACCCAATCACTGGATTTTGAATCAACCCAAAAAGAACACTTGATCAGGGCCCCAAGACGAAAATAAAGCAGAGTCTGATCCAAATCTGCCGTGTTGAACTTACTGAGAAGCTTAAAATGCAACAGCCAATCAGAGGCCAAGGCGGTCATAATGGATTCCAAATCCAGCCAAAAAATAACAACACCTGGTCATGGCAATAAGACAAACGTGCACTTTTTATGTTAATACTACTTTTATGTCCTTGGTTTTCTTAAATTTTGTAAATTTTAAATTACTCTATCCCCGGGTCCTTGGGTACGTTATCTCGTGCCATTCCGTGTGTGAGCATGTGTTTGGTCGGACGAAGTTCCTTGAATACTTCCTTGAATCCAACTGTAATCCAAATCTGACTGGTGGACTGGAGGAGAAGTCAGAAATACAATGACAAATCAGAAACCTGGTAGCTGTACTGGATTTTGAAACAAGCCAAAAAAAAAAAAAAAAAAACACTTGTTCAAGCCATGATACAAATAAACACACCAAGCCTGATCCATATCCACTGGAAAAGTCAAAAATGGGTCAACCAATCAGAGGCCAGCCAAGAGTCAAGCCAAGAAATAAAAACATTTAGTCAAGGCCATAAGACAAACATGTTCACCAAGTGTAATGCAAATCTGACCAGTAGAAGTGGATAATAAGTTAAAAAAAAAAAAAAAAAATCTGCCAATCTGAGACCAGTGCAGCCGTATTAGATTTTGAAACAAGAGAAAAATAACAACACTAGTTCAGGGCCATAAAACATATAAATAACACCATGTCTGATCAAAATCTGACAAGTGGACCTAGAGATGGAGACGAAATATGTCAGCCAGAATGGCCATAATAGATTCCAAATTAAGCCGAAAAATAAACTTCTTGGTTAAGGCCATGAGAAGAACATTTGGACAAAGTCTGACCCAAATCTGGCCAGTAGAAGTCAAGGGGGGAAAAAAAAAAAAGTTCACGGGCAAACAACGGATGGACGAACAACGGACACTGCACCATGGCAATAGATCACTTGGTCCTTCGTACCAGCTCAGCTTAAGAGTAGCTTGGCCTGTTGGTGGAACTCCAGGGAAGGTCATAGATACACCTACATCAGCTCTGTACACCAGGAACAATCACAGAAAGTTTGACATGATTCCTTAAAAACTGTCAGTAATTGCATTTGGAAATGTTAAATTTGGCCTAATGGTGGCGCAATAATTGTATATTTGTCACACTTAAATTTTCTTAAAAATTACAAAGCCAACAATCAATAAATTCCTCCTTAATGCAACAGGCACATTGAAAGCAGATTTGAAACAATTCCCATTGAAGCCGTTTTATTTTTTTATTTATTTAACCTTTATTTAACCAGGAAAATGTCCCATTGAGTTACAATAACTCTTCCTCCAGGGAGTCCTGGCCAAGAGTAGCGGCAAAGAGTTTCAGGAAAAAAAAAAAACATACAAAAGCACAAGACAATAGGCAGATATTAAAAACACACTGGTCTAGATTAAAAAACAGTACTCACACACAAAATACAGACTAGACAAAAAATAGAAATAAAATGGGCATATGTCTAAGTTAGAAACAACGACAGGTTTCTGTAATGGTGGTTTCTAAGAGGTGTTTAAATACGTTGAGAGATGGAAGTGACTCTAGATTTAATACATTTTGAAGCTCATTCCATGTATAAGGTGCATATGATGAAAAAGATGTTTTGCCAAGTTCTGTACGTGTTTGTGGGATGGTTAGGAGAATTTTTCGTGCAGAACGTGTGGAGTAAACAGTTGAATGGTATGTTAGTCGATTTCTGATGTAAAGGGGAAGTTTACCCATTAATGCTTTTGCAATAAAGATTAAAACATGATATTTCCTTCTGAGAGAGAGTGAAGTCCATTGTACCATTTGATATAAACTGCAATGATGAGTTCTGGCGGCCGCATTTGTTACAAATCGCAGAGCTGAGTGATACACAACATCTAATTTTTTTAACAAGGAAGAGGAAGCATGCATATAAATCAAATCACCATAATCTATCACTGCTAAAAAAGTACTCTGCATTAATCTTTTCCTTGCTGTGAAGGGGAAACATCCCTTTAGACGAAAATAAAAACTTAATTTAGGTCTGAGTTTTTTTAACAGACTCTCAATATGGACACCAAAAGAGAGTTTGTCATCCAGCCAGATACCTAGGTATTTGTAGGATTTTACTCTCTCTAATTGAGTACCATCTAGTACGGCGGGGCTTCTCAAATCACGGTCCTCAAGGGCCGAGAACTGCTGGTTTTCTACCCTCCCTTTACCTGGGAGTCCGTTAAGATGGCAATCTGGCCAATAAGCAGCATTAATTGTTCACTTAATTGCCTGGAAGGAAGGAAAACCAGGACTGTATTTGGATTCGAGGGCCGGATTTGGAGAGCCCTGCTGTACGGGTTACTGCAATTTTACAAATTAAGAGTTTGGCTTGGTGGTGGCGCAACATAAAAGGTCATAGGATGACCAAAATCAATAACAGCCCTCCTTTATGCATCAGAAACAATGACAAAAAGGGTGACATGATTCCCATCAAAACCGGTTGAGTTAATTCACTTGGAAATTTCACATTTGAGCTACAGTGACCCAACAGCAGGGCTATTCAACATTATCCTGCAAGGACCGGTGTGGGCGAAGGCTTTCATTCCAACCAAGCACTTATACACCAGATACTACTAATCAACTCTTTAGCAAAGACTCTTGGGGTTGATTAGTGGTGTCCGGTGGGTAAGTGCTTGGTTGGAATGAAAGCCGGCACCCACACCGGCTCTTTCTGGATAATCTTGAAAAGCTCTGCCCTACAGTTATGGTCTCCGGGTCCCACAAAACAATAAGGTTAGTCGTCTTTTCACCAGAAATGAACCCACAAAAACTGTGCCAGTTATCGTGAGGACAAAGGATCTGCGGCGGCGGCAGCAACAGCATCCAAGACGAATCCATAACATCCCTGAAAACTCCATTTTGGGGATGTAATGAGTGAGATCAAGCAAGGAAATGAACAGGTTTCAAACAGAGTAAGACAGGAAAAGAAGGTAAAAGTGGAAAGAAGAGTGCTCAGCTAACCTCGTCCCCGATGGAGATGTTGGAGCACTTCCTGCCGTTTTCTCCTTCTCCAACCACACCATTCTTACAGCGGGACTGATATGTGATAGTCACCCCATCAGGAAGCTTGCTATTCTCCAGAATCACCTCAGAGGACAGGGACTGCAGAAAACAGCAGAGTAGCACAGCTTGATTGACAAGATGGTGGCACATAGACCAATTCTAAGCTCAATTACACAATTAATTATCTCTGCCAGGCATAAGCCTGGAGGGGATTATACTTTCAGTCCTTTATGTGTGTGCTACAACACAACATATTTAGGTACAAAAATGTTACTTCAGAATGCAGCACAGAAACTAATATAAAATGGTGTGCCAACACAGAGGGAACAAAAAACTGCCTTGCTCAGTAGATCTACTTACATTGTAAGCATCGATAATGAGATTGATCACATTGCTGGAGTTGGCAGACAGAGTACCGACAGCAGACTTTGGAATGAGATTCTTCAGTTCCTGCCAAGGAAATTTCAAGCAAAATTACTTAACAATCTATTAATATAATTTTTATGCACTAGACAGTCATTTTCACCTTGTGAGACAGATTTAGATTTCCGGCCTGACGTTTAATTTTGGCCCTATAACACATATTTGCACAACTGCAGCCTAGAGTTACAATCCTTTTTCCAGTGTTGTGGTTTGGTCGCCACAAAGAAAATTCCAAGTTAAAGTTCAGCACCCAAATACCACCCAATTCCAGCTCGGTTGAGTGTTCCAATCATAACTAAAAACCATACAAGGGCATCATTTAGCAGGGGGAACCAAACCAACACCAACAGGGATGGGCACAGAGAAAAGGCCAATGGGGTACAAATATGCTAATGAAGAGCAGATGGTTCAGTCCCAGGGCAGACATTCCACAGGCAGTCAAATAGCTGGATCTCTCCCAGGCATGAGCACATGCAACTCAGCAGTGATCCCCATCCTTCCATGGACTCTCACACAGACTCACGCAAGCACACCTTGTAAACAGGCTGGAACTCCTCAGTGACGGCAAAGATGATCTGAATATTGTTGTCACTGAGTTTCTGGACCAGGTGAGCAATTGAGGGGTAGTCCTGGAAAGGAAGAGGCACAACAAATGTTGCCGTCGATTGAACAGAGCCTTTGTACGACAGAAAGTCAACTGTCTGTTGAGCACAAATAGGTGACGTAAATTGTAGCCGGACTCCGCCTGGTAATTCTAATGATAGATGAGAACAATTTGGAACTAGAGCTGGACTCGCAAGAGCCCATACCTCCACCAGCATAGCTGGACTTGAACTGGTTAAAATCTATGCAGCCATTTTTGAGATATACTGCTAACAGACAGATAAACAAATAAATTACTCCCGCCTAGCGGGAGACTTCAAATCTCCACCAGCATAGCTGGATTTGTACTTTGGCCTATATCTCAGCTGTACTTTGGCCTAGATATGTCTAAATTTAATCACGTGTTCCTCTTGTGCTACTGTAACATCCTGCAAAGTTTGGTTGAAGTCTATGCAGCTGTTTTTGAGATATCCTGCTACCAAACAGACAAACAGACAGACGACTAACGGAACGAAGTGACAAACGGAAGCAAAAACATAACCTCCAGGTGGAGGTAACAAAGTTTATAAGATGGTAACAGTTCAAGGTAGCTACGCACATAATAGTGACTCATGGTGTACATGCCGTTCTCCAGGTGGCATTTCCCATCATTGGGTAGCACAATCCCCCCAAGTTTCCCATCTCCCGCGAAGTGGAAGCCAGCATCGGTGGAGAATACCAGAAGGCGAGTCACGTTCCTCCAGCCAATAGCTTCCTAGGGGGGTGGGACAGAGTGTCATCAACATGAGCTCAAAAACAAAGTAAAAAGATGACAAACTAATTTGGCAGGAAATAATCATAATAAGAATTCACCACTGCACATCTGCTTCCAGGCCAAAATACAGGGAAAGGAGTCAAACAGTCACACCATTTTCACATAGTTTGCGGAAACAGGTAGCCATTTTCACTTACACCACAGACCGCAACTTGCATAATGGCATCAAAGCCACCCTCGGGTGAGTCAAGGTTGCCCGATATCCGTTGCTGGCCCACCAGTGTGTTGAACTGCTGGCCATCATTGGTGAGTTTGAGCACGTTCTTGTAGCTGAAGGGGCTGGTGCAGTTCTGGTCCCCAGTGCAAGGGTTCAGGAGCTTGGCTGGGGTGGTGCTGATGTAGGGCATGACCGTCTTCTCCACAAAGGAGCCAAACCCTAAATTTGAGAGGGAATGAATCAGGAAGACTGAGTCCATACATGGAGTGATGTTTCAGGGACAAGATCCCAGGCATAAATCCACAGAGACTGAAGACATCTGAGAATATTCTGCCAAAAATAAGAAGACAAATGTGGAGAACGCACATTCTTCTAAAAACCCATGACGAGAAAAGGTCATGGTATCCCCTAATCTAGGGGTGTCAATCTAGTTCGTAAAATGGCAAAGAGGCTTCAGATTTTCAATCCAACTGTGCAGAAGCGCACCTAATACAACGAATTTAATCAACTGAGCTAAGCCTGCACAGTTGATTAGTTGTATCAGGTGTGTTTCTGCTCGGTTGGAACGAAAACCTGCAGCCCCTCTGCTCCTCGACAGACCAGGCTGACACCCCTGCCCTAATCCACCAGAAGAGGACAACAACAACATGGATACTCACCAATTCTGAAATCTGAGGTAATCTTTGACATTTCCACCATCAGACTTGTTCCCAGGTTTTTTACATTTTCCAAGTCATCTTTCATGGAGAAAGAGAGGTCCATAAGGTAGTACAGATCAATAGGGTAGTCTTCTGCCCTTTTGAACTTGAGATTAAAGGACTGGGCTTCACCTGTAAAGATTAATAGTGACAAACTGAGGGACAGAAACCCGAGACTGAAATATATTCGTACTTCAGGATAAAAACCCTTTGAAGAGTATCCTGTCAAACAAATTAATGGCACTGAAATGACTACAGAGGAAGCCAGTCTTAGTGAAACTGCTTCCTTCTCTGAAGTCATTAGAGGCACTAAGAATAGGAGTTTCATAGTAGTAAGACAGTAGACACAGAGCGGAACTTAAGGGCGGCTCTGAATGTTTATCAGGCCTGTTTCGCTAGGTATAAAAAAAAAGTCAGCCGAGACAGTACGAATAATAAAAAACCAAATGCTAATGCTTAATCATGACACAACCTCGTATACAAAGACATAATGCAGACGAGTGCATTGATTTCACGCAATAGTAGAATTTACAATAATCTGCAAAAGTCAGCAACAAATCAAAAATCCTTTGAAAAGAAACAAATAGTTATTAAACATAAAAAAAAAATTACCATAAAGAGTTATAAGTGTAAAAGTAAAATCTGATCAACGTTTGGTGTGACAACCTTTCACCTAAAAATTAGGCAACCAGTCCTGTAGTTTTATAGTTTCATACTAAAATTGACTGGTGGGTTGTTATATGCAACAGTGGAGAGCTTGTTACACCTCTGCAGACTTGCTGTCTCACTTGATTCCGTTTCATGGTAATTCCAGACAGCCTTGATGATGCTGAAATGAGGGCTCTGTGGAGGCTATGCCATCTGGTACCCACTTTAAGGAAATACTGTACAAACACTTCACTGTAGCATTTATTATTTTTCATGTTATGTTTAAAAAAGTTAATTGGGCTATTTTCTACAAATGTAGAAAAAAAAAACCATCTGAACCCAAATTTATGCGTAGAGAAAAAAAAAAAAAAAAGTTGGGTGCAAAGGACTTTTGTTCAGTGTTCTCCATACAGGAAGGGTGAGATACAAGCAATGAGATACCAGCTTTCAGACAGCCCTCATATGGTTCTTAGTGACCAATGAGAATTGAATTGCCATGCTCCACTTCTACGCCCCCATACAAGGAGTTAAAACGCATTTTCTTATGCAGAGCACATGGGGAACAGACCCCAGAGAGCATTCTATACTGGGAAAGAGCCAAGATTGAGTACACACTGTGCACTCTGATGAAGAAAAGCAGGCCAGGTTACCGGATCGGAGGTTAAGGGTAATCTTTTGAGGCTGGATCTGCGTGATGTCCTCTGGTTTCAATTTTTTCGCCCCGCTCTTGTTGCGGTTGGTGACGGGCACGTTCTTGTTGACGGTCTGACTCCCACGGGGGTTCTCTATAAGAGTCAAGGCACAGCCCTTCTTCTGCAGAGACTCCAGCTCATCACAGCGAGCCGAAGTGGGCTCTCCCTGCTTTAGAAAGTCCTACAGGGGACAAGAAAAATCAATCCGCTGGCAGTCGGTAGCCAGTGTGCTAAATAAAGACCATTTACAAAGCTTAATTAGACCAGGAAATGTTGCAGCAGGTTTGCTCCTGCTTATTTTGACTCGGAGACTGTCAAATGCGCCAATATAAGCAGCAAACCTTAAACAGCTATAAATAAGTAATTTTTAGCACAAGGTGAAATTTTGAAGAATTGTAATGCTCAGTTATATTTGACCCAAAAGCACCTGTTAGTAAGCGTTCCTGTACTGAGGGGTTTTTGTTTACGGCTAGCAAGGAGTTTGGGAACCAAACACACACCGTGTTCCTACCCAAGGCATAAGAAAACACTGCGGAGAAGCAGAGCTTCTGTCTGATTATGCAAGCTTGAGAGAAACCCATTTCCTGAACGATTTTCACAGTGGTCAAAGGTATAAATAGTTTTGACACAGACAAACCCTTGGACTAACCCTTGGTCAATAAAAAACACACAAAATGTGCCCATGACAATCCTAAGTCTTGACACAACAATTTTGAAGCAAAATAACCATTGCAAATAGAAACATTGGTAGAGGGTTATAATGTACCATACTACCTGAGGATCGTAATTTCGATGTCAAAAGAAAAAGAACAAGACAACTTTAAACTGAAATACAATTTATATGCAGAGCTCAAGTTTGTATGCGATAACAGTGAGTGAGAAAGCTCAGGAGAAATCAGGTAGTCAATGTGAGGTCTGGTACAATTCTGGGACCTTAATGGATATGATGAAGTTTGATCGCTGGAAGTTTTAGCTGTATTTCCTGTGGGATCCAAGTGACACACTCTCTCAACCCCTGCGCATTACGCATACACCAAATATACACACCAAGAGAGCAAACACCCTTCTGTGGCCTTTCAGGTGAGCTCAAACTGTAATAAGACAAACCCTGGCAAGGGGCCTACTCACTAAAACTTCTTGGCAGATCTTGAACCCAGCTGTGAAGCAGACTCCAACAACATCACACAACTGGCCACCATGCAAGATGCAGGTTTTGAGAACAGGGTAGAGTAAAAATGTTTTCACATTTCAAAGGAAAAATGAGGGAGGGATTCTCTGATATTAGATGAGCAGCTTTAATTATACTCACGGGGTCTGTACACCACCCACACTTCTCTCCTACTTGAATGCATTCTCCACAGAACTTTGCATTGGCCTTGATGCAGTCATTACCCTCTATAATGCAAAAAAAAAAAAAAAAGAAAATTCAGAAAAGGGGATACTATGACTTACCCAGAGTGATGAACACACAATATTTGGTTTGGAGAGAAGCTGCTTTCCTTTCCTGCCCCTCTCCATAGGGCAGGCTGAAATAAGAACATTCCGCTCCTGTGCGTGTGCCATGTTAGAGGAGGGCGGTTCCTCAGAATTATGACATCACTCCCTCAGTTCAGAGTTCTCGCCTCCCTCAAAGAACAGCAAGCAGCCAAGATTGTGCTCCATTGCAATTTTCTGCATGTGGCTGAAATGTCACACTCCTTCACAATAGCAGCAAGTGTCCGATGTGTCACGCTACCATTTTAACACAGCCAGAATGATTCACAGTTATGATCATGGGAACTAGCAGCCACTGACAAGCTTGTTGCGAGCTACACTGAATTACTAAGCAGTCGGTGGAAAATAGTTCTTACCTTGCTGAGCATAGCTGCAACAAATGATCCCTGAGAGTGATGCTATAAAAAGTACCTTCAGGTCCATCTAAAAGCAAATAAATATAATAGTTACACATGAGCAATACAGGACGCACAACACAGAGCAAGTTCTAAACCTCATCCACAAAAGGGACGTTGAGGGTGCTGGCTTTCATTCCAAACAAGCAGTTACATACATGATTTGACTAATTCTAGCCAGTCTTTAACTACCTCAATTGGTAGAATCAAGCATTCAAAGCTTGGTTTAAATGCAAACCTGCGATGCTGGACGAGGTTTAAACCCCTGATGTAGAGGTTCGTATGACTGGCTGAAAGTCATGGCACCAATTATTTCATATGCAGCCTTTTCGTGACCTCCAGTTACATGTGACTGTGGTACTTTAATAGCGTACAACCAAAAAATATATGCAGAGCGATGAAAAAATATTTGTTGCCTTCCCAATTTCTTCTATTTTTGCACATTTGCCACACTTAAATTTTTCAGATCAAACTAATTTTAATCTTGAAAGAAAGATAACCAGAGTAAACACAAAATGCAATTTTTAAATGATGATTTCATTTATAGAAGGATAAAACTGTTCAACCTTACCGGGCCCTATGTGAAAAAGTAATTGCAGTTACTAAACTCAGTTACTAAATCAACAAATTACAGAAATTTCATTGATAATTGGGTTTCTCACAAGACACACCCAGGCACAATTATTGCCAGCCCTGTTGAATCAAAACATCACTTAACTAAAACCTGTCTGGCAATGTGAAGTAGGCAAAAAGCAACACATGATGCCATTCCACAATCTGAAGAAATTTAATAACAGAAGAGAAACAAAGTCATTGACGTCCATCAGTCTGGATAGGGTAACAAAGCCATTGGGACTACAGCAAACCACAGAGAGAGCCACTACAGTCTACAAACAGAGAAAAGTTGGATCAGTGATGAACATTCCCAGAAGTGGCTGACCCTGCAAATTTCCCCCAAAAGTGCTTCAACGACCCATCCAGGAGGCCACAAAAGAACCCAGTGTAACATCTAAAGATTGGCAGGCCTCTCTTGCCTCAGTTAAGGTCAGTGTTCACAATCCCACAATAAGAAAGAGACTGGACAAAAATGGCATTCATGAGAGAGCTGCTGAGCAAAAATCACTGTTGACCAAAAAAAGAACACAAAGGCTTGTTTCACATTTGCCAAAAAAAAAAAAAAAAAAAAACACCTTAATGACCCCCCAGTTTTTTAGGACAATATTCTGCAGACTAATCAGTCAAAAGTAGAACTATTTGGAAGACATGGGTCCAATGACATCAAACATAAAGGTACCACAGCAGTCCATGATAAGAACATCATACCAATAGTCAAACGTGGTAGTCGTAGCGTGATGGTCTGGAGCTACTTTGCTGCCACAGGACCTGGGCGACTTGCCATAATAAATGGAACCATGAATTCTGCTCTCTACCAAAAAGCCAGAAGGAGAATATCTGGCCACCAGTTTGTGATCTAAAGCACAAGTGCATTTGGGTTAGGCACTGGGACACTGATCTAAAGCACAAAAGCAAGTCCACCTCTGAATGGTTCTGTGGCATGACCTTGAACAGGCATTTCATGCCTCCAATGTGGCAGAGTTAAAACAATTCTGCAAAGAAGAATAGGCTAAAGCTCATCCACAGCGACTTAAGACTCACTGCTAGTTATCACAAATGTTTGCAGGCAGTTTCTCCTGCCAAGGATGGCACAATTAGTCACTAGGGAAATTATTTTAGGGAAATTATTTTTTCACACGGCTGATATAGGTTTTGAATAACTTTTTACCTCCAATGAATAAAATAATCATTTAAAGCTAAATTTTGCATTTACTTGTCTCGTCTTCGTCCAATATTAAAATAAGTTAGATGATCAATATGAAAAGAATACAACATTGCTTTGTCTTGTAATATGCATCAGCGTCCATGGAAAAAGATGTCATCTTCAAGGCAACACATGTAGCTCCAAAATCTCAGTGTGCTTTTCAGCATTATTTGTGCCACCACAGAAGTGCAAGTTACCCTTGCCAGAGGCATTACACAACCCCTTACCATAACAGAGCATGACTTTCGGACTTGCTGGTAACAACCTGGATGGTCCTTTTATTCTTTGGTCCGGAGCACAGGGCATCAATTTCTTTCAAAAAAGACCTGAAATAATGATTTGTCTGACTCGTTACTCGTTTCCAATGAGTGATGGTCCATCACAGATGCCTCCAAGCCCAGATATGTAAACAGCACTTTTGGACATAGTGAACACAAGGTTAATAGTTAGGGAGCCAGCTTGGTTTCAATTACACTTTTGCATACAAAAGGTTTGATGATGACTATCCTCAAGTATTAGTGCGGTAAAAAAAGAAAACCCATTTCTTGAGTTAGGCATTCCTGGCGTTAAGGGGTGGGCGACCCCCCAAAATTCACTTTCAATTACACTTTTACGTACAAGTCCGAAACTTGGCCCTGTGACACAGGTAATCATCAGTGATAAAAAGAAACTATAACTAAAGAAAAGAAATTGCCTGGCGTTATTATTTAAGAAGGGCCCTTTTAAGGGTCCAAAAAGGGGTTCAATTACACTTTTGCGTACAAACAAATTACTTCGCTTTTCTTGTCTCATCTAATGTATCTGAAACAAAAATAATGCTCAAGAAAGGCTCATTCCTGGCATTTTCAGATACAAAGGGATCTTTTGACCCTTCTATGACAAAAAGGGGCCATGCGCCCCCAAGCACACTTTTGCGTACAAACAAATCGCTTTGCTTTTCTTGTCTCGTCTAACATATCTGAAACAAACATAATGCTCAAGAAAGGCTCAATACTGGCATTTCCATATAAGGAGGGGTCTTTTGACCCTTATGTGACAAAAAGGGGTTCCATGTCCCCCATTACTCTTTTGCGCATATGGAAACTTCTTAAGCTGGTTGGCATTAACCAAAGTACTGGATACAACAATGATGCTCAGTAAAGGCTCATTCCTGGCATTTTCAAATGATAAGGGGTCTTTTGACCCTTCAGTGACAAAAAGGAGTCATACGTCCCCAATTACACTTTATTAACAACAAACATTTGAGAATCACACATTTAAGAGGTACTTGTACTTGGAAGCCTCATCCCTGCATTCAGTACAAACTTGGATGAACTGTTTGGCTTCAACCTTGAAAATTAATGTTTACAGAACCATTTTTAGGTAAAATGTCAAAGGTTGAAACATTCTCAGAAATTACCTAAAACTTATCATGTTGATATTCATTGGAAAGGGATCGACGATCGGTGATTTTTGAGAATTTTTGCCATTATTAAAATTTTAACAAAAATGGGTCTGGGTGTTAATGGGTTAAAGAGTGGGTTGCCAATGTCCACTGACAGGGGCTATTTGAGGGGCTATCGGGCACAAAAGAATCTAGCATCTGTGGCCCATCAAACCATACAATACTGTAGACATTGTTCTCCAGTTCCCAGCCGCAGGTTGGGTGCTTCAGTACGCTGTTTGTTTAAGCCGCATGCCACATTCTAGCAACAAAGCTTGTTCTTGCAATTTTCTGCTCGATTACAGCCTCGCAAGGTGGAATGGCGCTGGCATCGATTCCCTTCAGTTTTTGGAATGGTTTGGCTGTGTCTTTCGACCCATAGGCTTTTTCAAATACTCTGTAGCGATGGCTATTGAGGGGGACCGACTTCCGTGCATATAGCACACATGTGTAGTCTTCGATCACTTGCACATTCGCTCTGACTCAGTGCAAGTGGTGTAATAGTATTACCAAAATGTCAGTGTCTGCCGCCCTCACAACAGTGTTGCCTCTGGGCATGTCAGCCTCTTTATTTAACCCTTATTTAACCAGGGAAGTCCCATTGAGATTGAAATCTCTTTTTCAAGGGAGCCCTGGGGGGTGAGGTGGGGAGGGAGAGGGCAAGTTGCACAGCCAATTAGATGATTAGGTGGCAGGTCAAAAGAGCCAAGGTTGGGACTTAAGCCATGACACCAGGGAACCCCCTACTCTTATCAATGAGTGTCATAGGATCTTGAATGACCACAGTGAGTCAGGACCTCGGTTTAACATCCCAATCGAAAGACGGCATCACCTTCAGTACAGTTTCCCCATCACTGCACTAGGGCATTGGGGATTATTACACCAGAAGGAAGATCGCAACCTACTGGCCCACCAACACCTCTTCTTGCAGCAACTTAGTTTTCCCAGGTGGTCTCCCATCCAAGTACTGACCAAGCCCACACCTGCTTAGCTTCAGCCGCAACTGGAGCAGATCGAATAGTGGCATGGCTGCTTTATCTGCATCGATCATATGAAGACACAGCCTTGTATCTGCTGCTGGTTTATAATCTTCTTTGCATATTCTTTCTGAGTAGTCACAGTTCGCAGAAATCTACCGGAGCCTTTTGAATCTCAAATTTGTCTGGAAAAGATTGAGCGAAATGATCTAGATGAAGAGGACAACATACACTTCAAACAAATCGTAACTCTCCTCTAAGCCAGAGATCTCAAAATTTCAGTGGATACAAATTATATGTAGATCTGGTAAAAACGACATCCTGGCCCTGACCCTTTCCCATCTGCAAGATGTTTCAATATTATCTGCAAATACTAGGAATGAGGGCCTGTCTGAATATGGCATTTGTCCCTCTGATAGGACCATTAAAGGTAAGGGGACCTATATCTTTGCAAAATGCCAATTTTGGTTCAAAATTTTAGTTTTGAGGTAAGAACATGAAGTGGTCCTTCAAATAGTCAACTTTCAGGACATCTATTCATTTTCTGCCTAATTGGTCTTAAATTTGCTCTAAAATTGCTCTGAAATTACTCTTTTACACTAAAAAGCACTTTAAAACCTTGATGAAAATACAGATGATTTTCAACAAGAAAATACAGATTTCTCAGCGACTGTATATCCAATTAACTTCATATTTGGCAGTTTTTTTCATTTTGTGATAATCTATGTCTGTACAGAGCTCTTTTGGCAATATGTACCTCTGAATATGGGTAAATAAAAATATGCATATTTCATTAGCCGTTTCCCGCCAAAATTGATTTGGGGGGTCAAAATCAATACTAGAACATAGAGACCTGGAAAAAAAGCTCTGTAGTGACATTAGGAATGTTTTTTCCTTCACATTACAGCTAAAATTATAACCAAACACTGTTTAGTTATCTCAATAACTGTGTTTCTCTAAGTATCTATATATTTATTAAAACAGCTGTTGCCATGGCAACCACTGAAGTGATGCTACAGAAACTCTGTGTTTTAAGTTGCAATTTCTAATAGAATTATTTTGATAATAATTCTTAGTTTAACAAGGGAATATCTTGGAAAAATGTTTGCTTAACTATAAGTCCCCTTAAAATGTTTCTCATATGTATTAATGGCCCCCTTCTGTCACTTAAGGGTCAAAAGACAATATCATTTGAAAATGCAAGGAATAAGCCTTTACTGAGCATCATTTTTGTATCCAGTACTTTTGTTAATGCCAACCAGCTTAAGAAGTTTCCATATGTGCAAAAGAGTAGTAGGGGACATGGGACCCCTTTTTGTCACATAAGGGTCAAAAGACCCCTTCTTATATGGAAATGCCAGTATTGAGCCTTTCTTGAGCATTATTTTTGTTTCAGATATATTAGATGACACAAGAAAAGCGAAGTAATTTGTATGTACGCAAAAGTGTAATTGAACCCCTTTTTGGACCCTTAAAAGGGCCCTTCTTAAATAATAACGCCAGGCAATTTCTTTTCTTGAGTTATAGATTTTTATCACTGATGATTACCTGTATCACAGGGCCAAGTTTCAGACTTGTACGTAAAAGCGTAATTGAAAGAGAATTTTGGGGGGGTCCCCCACCCCTTAACGCCAGGAATGCCAAACTCAAGAAATGGGTTTTCTTTGTTACCGCAGTAATACTTCAGGATAGTCATCAAACCTTTTGTACGCAATAGTGTAATTGAAACCAAGCAGGCTCCCGGTCTATAAAGTTTTAACTGGCATTTGTAGATGAAAATATGCATTGTACTATTTGACAAAGGTTTGCAAAAATTATCCTGAGCACATGTGGTTATATCACTTATAGATAAATGAAGGCTCTAAATGCAGTGCTGTCTAAAGGGATCGGATATCATGGAGTACTGTGCCCTTGCATTTTAGGGCCATTCCAGGTCAATTGGCACTCCCTCCCCAGTGAGCAGTTTCAGATTTTGCCTTAAAAATTCCTCAAAATCTCTAACCACGTTTTAGGAAGAACCCCCATGTTTTAGCTCTCAACTACTTATAGTTTGAGAGATATGGTCATTCAAAAAAAAAAAAGAAAAGTCACACTAATTTTAGACACTTGTAAATTGTGCATTTGATTTGGATGTGATTTTGTTGAAACGCTAATAGTAAAAGGCTTAAACTGGGTGAATTTGCTCACTCTTGTAGTAATGAAGTACTGACCACCATGGCCCAGGCTCAAATCCAAGTTCGCGGGTGCAGACTATGGCCAGCAGCCTTTTGAAAGCAGTGTATATCAGCTTCGCACAGCAGGGGATTTGGAAGGGATGCACTCAGCTAGGGTTTGCATTGCTCATTGCTCAAGCACCTCATGCTCAGTGAAATTCACATTTACAGGGTTCATCTGCCCTCATTTTGAGCTAGTAAAGTTCCGAGCGACGAGTGCAAAAGCAGGGGCGGTTGATGTGCACGTTTCTTCTGAGAACCACAAGCTGTCAATGCTCTCCCGAGATAGCAGCAAGGGTCGCATTCAAGCATATTTTTTACATACACTGGACAAAAATATAAACACAACACTTTAATCCTCTCAATACCCTGAAGAATCATTTCTGTGGTCGACTTGGTTGGGTTTAATTATGTGAACAAGGCTGTGTGCCACTGATCTGTGTGCATTTCAGCCACCTTCGCTATTTCATTGTCAATTTCACGCCCTTTGTCAAAAATGAACAGGTGGTGTGTCAGACAGGTGGGGCCTGATCCAGAGCTATTGAAATCAGATATAGTCAGCCCAGACACAACCCTGTTCCTCTGGTCAAAAAAAGGCTTTCCCAAAAGTCCTAGAGCAGACATTTTTCAAAATGCCACAGATGACTCAAAATGCAGCAATGCCTCTAAGGACTGTTGCAAGGGCTCTTAATGCCCACATTTCAACAATAAGGCACTTAAGACTCCATTTGGAAGAATTAGGCATGACAGAAAACCACCCACATGCGCAAAGACCGCGTGTGACGACCCCTGACCAAAACTGCCATATCCGGACTCTCCATCTCCATGAACATCTAAGACCAGTAACTGCCACAGCATATGAGACATTTGCTCTCCACAATCACCGCATTTCTGCAAAGACCATGAGAAATCATCTGCTGGAAGTCCATCTCCATGCATGTTTTTCTCTTCATGGATTGGACCCAACCCCTCCTCAACGAAGAAATCGGCTGGACAGGGTGAACAGGGATGTCCGGCTGGCCAATGGCACAATAGACGACTGTTCTCTTTACTGAGAAGTTGCATGTCCAGCCTCACAGAGTGAAAAGACTGCAGAGTGTCTGGTACCACATAGGGGAAAGTTATGCCAACGTCACCGTGGTGCGCAGGGTGGCATATGGTGGTTTGGGCAGGAATATTCCACAGGCATCGCACCCAACTGCATTTCATAAATGCTAATTTGAATGGAGTGTGATATCATGATGAGATATACAGTGGCCAATCACTCTGCCATTCGTCTGTCAAAACAGCGCTATATTCCAGCAAGATCATGCCAGACCTCACCGTCGCATCTGTATGAACAGACTTCCTTGAGGCTGAAAACATTTGTGCGCTTGAATGGCCAGCTTATTCCCTGCATTTTGAAAGGTTACATATGTTATCTCAATAACATTAAATTCAACTGCTCACCCTCCAACTGTATTATCTGGATTTTTCAAAAAAAATGTTCTTTGTTTCTATTGTTGCATAACCGGAAATCCTTCGGTACATTACATTATCATCAGTAAAACTATCAACTTTCTATTTAAAGTCTGACAATGTACAGTCACTTGGCCAACAAAAATATGATCCTGATAAAATCCCCAAACATGCCAAAAATTCTGAATACATGGAATAATTTGATATGTTTCACAAAAAAAAAATGGTGATAAAATGAAAATGTCCTTAATTTCAGTGATGGGGGGGGGGGGCTTTAATGCAGACAAACGCTATCCTATAAATATAGCATCAAGGTATTTTTAATGTTTGTATAGTATTGTATCCAATATTGCAGAAATGAAATATATTTTTTGCAGTAGTCACTTCATGAAATGCCATGCTTTAGGTCAATATACTGGGTTTGACTTTATTCATTGCAAAAAGTTCATGATACTAACAGTTAATAAATTAATACCAAAAAAAAAAAATGCGTGCAAAACCCCTGGATCATGTCCTCCCTTTGGGGCTCAGCCCCGGGCGTTTCAAAAGTGTATACACTCACCTGATTACAATCATCTGCCGACAGCAACAGTTTCAAATCACATCATAATTCAATTTTTTCCCTCAGTACTGGTCCTAAATTGGCCCCAGCAATATTTTTGGAATACACAGCAGGCCTGAATGGTAAGAATCAATGTATATTTACAAATAAAATGAACCTGACCAGACAAGACATTAGATATCCAGTCTTCATGACTTCTGCCATGAAATCCAAGGGAAGGTAAATTTAGAAATCATGGCTTTTGATTTTGTTTGCACTTCCCATACCCTCCCAACTTTTTCAGAGTTTAGGTTGTATACAACATGATTGATTTAATCAGTAAAACATTGTTTAAAAGTTTAATTTCCATCATTAACCAAGTGGAATGCGGATGCCATTTAAATGCTTTGATTTCCGCGAAGGCATTTATTACTGACAGCCTGGGAGCTCAGCAGAGAAGAGCTTTATCCGAGGGCTTCCTAAATTCAAGTCAACCAGGGAACTGTGCCATCGTGTGTGTGTGCGCACATGTATATGTGTGTGTGTGTGTGTGTAAGTGTGTGCGTGTATATGTGTTTGAGTGAGACATATAGAGAAAGAATGAGTGAGCGCGAGTGCATACGGTAGGGGTGAGCAAATGTGTGAACTAAGTGTGTGCGCCTATATGAACACGAGTATGTGCATTAGCAAGCACATCTTTGAACACGTCTGCCTGCGTGTGGGCCAATAATGCTATTCTCAGGCTGTGAGAGGATTGTAGAGGGGGCTGGTGTGAGCCCAGAGCTGGGCTACAGCCCTCTGTCCTGTAAATAGCACAGGGCCCCTATGGTCAGTAACCCTTCGTCAAACTCCTGAACCACCCCTCCTCCCTTTTGTACAGGTCACCTCCATTGATCCATGGCCCTCTGGTGAGCGCACAGATCAATGAATAACCCTTGAACAGTAAGCTCATTGCCTTGTGAAGGATAAATGCCTCATCCATAGTACCTCTACCTCGCTTCCTGCTGGGAACAAACAGTTGACAGCATGAGCGAGTAACACGCCAAGAATAAGACCTGAAACCAAACACTGTGTAGATTAGACTCCATTTCCAGTCACTCGCGTATGTCTAACGGTTATGGGGGGCGAATCAGCTCCCCGCGAGCTTGCCTGTTATATGAGCTGCGAGAGAGCCAGTCAGTCTACGACCCTCAATTAGATCATGGACCAGCTTTCAGGGTTGCAGAACCAAAATTAGAGCTTTAACAGCCAATGCCTTGTGACAGTGCTGTCCCAAACTAATCTTTGAAGGGCAAGGGATTAACTAAAAATGTGCAGTAGCCACATTTTTTGGATCACAGAGCATAAGTGAAGATGATAAAATTCAGTAGAGACAAACAGAAGAGTCATATAACAGCTGTCCATGTGCCATAATATCTATCCTAAAGCTCTCATACAACTGAATACGTAAGTCTAGTTTCTTTATAACATCGTAAGCGATGGCCCAAGATAACCTACCAAGTCCATGACCTGCCGCGACAGATCCTATGCTGCTGGCTTGAAGTGTCCACATCAAGATATTGGTTGAGAAGAATTATAATACCCATTTCAGACACTGGGGTGGAGACGGGGGTTTGGAGTTATTCCAGAGGGTTTGAATGGAAGGAGAGCAGATAAGGGAAATGTGAATGCCCCAAAGGTAGCCTCAAAGCTAACATGACAGAAAGGAACTATCCTCAGTATGGCTACAAGCAAAACAGGAAAGTGTTAATTATAATTATTTAAACTACCATCTTCCAGCATTTCCTGAAATCTGAGAGATTGGCATAGGGCTTTGACTTCAACTTTGAGTTCACATTAACCTCAGTAACAGAGCTTGAAAAATGCCTTGGCCCACTAAAAAAAACTCAATTTTAATGACAAAATCATTAATATAGCAAGTTGCTAATGTAAGCGTAGTGTAGGAGCTAGACTGTAAATTCTGTCAAGTACACCATTGGCTGAAATAGACATCCATCATATCACCAGAGTAAGAGCCACGGACACCAAACACAGCCTGGAAAAGCCCGCAAATACTATGTTCAATAGGCTAGCATATGGTGCACACATTATGGAGAGTTTACATCCAATACATTTTACATTTGTACTTAGTTTACACTTTATAAGCATTGGCGTGAGCCTGCACGTGCATGTATTTGGTGAGTAGATACGGTAAGATTTGGAATAAATAAAACATAAAGACCAAACTTAATTTGATTTCATAAAACACAATGTATCTACAGCAAAATGTGACGGGGAATTCACAACAAAAGCCAAAGGCTTGAATAAAATGTGATACCCTTCAGATGTAAAATACGGATGGTTACAAATTCAAAACTACTACGTCAGAGTAAAATTAACAAGATATAGCCAGCTTTTATTTCTTGCAAAAAAAGTGAAAACAATACCCTGAAGATGAGTTAAAAGGAAAAAAAACCTCATTAAAAAAAAACACTGAATCAAACATTCAGTTTGGCAAAGTGGTCTCTGGAAGAAGACAGGGAAAGATTGGCAGAACAAAATAATTCTGCAGCAAACCAGCTTCGTCTGGTTAGTTAGCGGTAGTTTTCGCACCACACACTGGCCCCTGAGCCTCAATCAGAGACAAACAGCCTTGCCAGCATAGAACTCCGGGGTGCTAAGCGCTAATAAACTCATCAGGCGAGGCTGTGTTGCACTGCCTGAAGCAGGTCTAAAATGGGCTTCAGCTCCCAAATTCCTGTAGGACTCATTCAGTACAAGTAGTGTACGTTTAACGGCCCACAGTGCGTATAGCTGACATTCATGTGCTCCCATATATGGATAGGTGGCAGGCTCAGTACCCCAACTTCTGCCCAATGATGGACAGCACAGTTAGAGACCTCTCTGCATTTGCTTTACTGTATTCCAGGAAGGGGGAGAGCGTGGGATATGCGGGGGTCACTTGATTGACCACAAGTGCTGTGCTTAAGTTCAACGAGAAGGAGTTTGGGGGCATCCATTCACTTGCACAGCATAAGCCAGGGATACACGGCCTTTTCCAGAATGAGCCAGTGTGGGTGCAGGCTTTCATTCTAATCATGCAGTTTCACACCTAATTCTATTAATCAAAGGTCTACAACAAAAGCTTTTAGGGTTGATAAGTAGAATCAGGTGTGTGACTGGTTAGTTAGAATGAAAGCCTGTACCCACACCAGCTCATTCTGGATAAGAGTGAGTATCCTTGGCATAAGTGAACACGTGTTGTAGGCTGTCAGAGGGAGGAGATAAGCCACAGCTACTGGCTTTATATCTGTCCACTCATTAAGTACATTGAAAAAGAAAAACTACCCAAGTCAGCACAAAAACCAGTCTCATCTGCACTGGCTGCAACTCCTGCAGCCAAAGCAATTTTGTGAACAGTCCAATCGCACTGTAGCTAGGTGGTTAACGAGGACAAGAGGAAATCCCAACCAGAACTTCACCCCGCAAATGATCAGATTTTAATGAGCCGTGAGTCTAAACAGGAAAAACAGCTTTCCTCTGAGGGATATAAATATGATAAAATGACCAACAGTACTCTCCAAACTGCCCAAACCCATTAGGTAATGGAAAAGTGGATCAGAACCATATAAAAAACATTCCTTATTACTATCACCCCCCACCACCACCACCCCAATCCGTGCAAAATCCCAAACACAGCTCCTTCAGCAAGAGCCGGCAGGAAGCACAGCCCACTCAGATAAGCTCAGGCTGTCTGAGAAAGTCGGGAACGCACCACAAAATCCTTTCAACAGACATCAAATATCATCCGAGCAATTGCAAAACTGAGCAGCAAGACTATGCTCAATAAGTTTGTGGAGCAGAGCGAGTGTGACAGCCAGAATGTTAGCATGTGGCTTATTCGTTATTCGCAAGTTCTCTGGGAAGATGGCAATGGGCCAGGGCCTAATGGCCACAAGCAGAATCACAAAATGTACAACTTAACACCGGTTCAGTCAAAGTTCATTTCCTCAAAATGGGAAGCAAGCACTGAAAAAATTATATCAAGAAATAAAAGTCATACAAGCTGGGTCATTTCAGTTCTTTTATTTATCTTTTTTAAAAAAAATCATCTTGGCTATATGTGAAAAATTAATCACAACCTTCACTCATTTCCCCAACTGTCATATACCTTCCTTTAAAATTCACAGAAACATAGAGGTACCCGCATCATTTTTCCTTACAGTGCACCCATAATCATAGAGCAGAATGAGTCCTTTCAGAGATATGCATTATTTTTAAATTTCTATGTCAGAAAACACGGAAAATTGTCGTGAATTAGTGCAATTTTCCACTGAATCTGCAGAGGGTCCAGAGTTCATATGTGGGGCCACCAACCCCCTCAAAAACTGCTGATTCAGCTTTTCTGCTCTCGCTGTACAAACCCCGCCCCCCCGCCCAGTCACTTTGGGCATGCTGTCTGGCGGGCAGCCAAAAGCCCAGAGCTTGACAGAAAAGAATAGGTGCTGTCTCCACGGTAACTGAAGAAGAAAAATAAGAGAATTTCAGCATTAGCAGCAGGGGGTTTTATTCCCTGGAGTAAGTCAACTCCTTCCCAATTGTGTAGCAATTAAAGCCTCCCTTTGATTCCTGCCCTGAATCAATCTTGCTCTTGTTCTGTCTTTTGTTTAGCACCGCCAGCCCAAATCTAAATTGAAGTGTTCAAACAGAAATGAAGCTGATAAAGCTAAGACACAAACCAATTTAAATTTAAACAAAAACTGAATGCGATAGTCAAGTTAAACACCAGATCAAATAACAGCCGAGATATAGCAAAGTTCATAGTTTATTTAATGCAGAAAATAGGGAAATGATATTTGATGTGAGATTTACCTGAACACATCATTTATAGTTTTGAAGATCACATGGTTTTGCAGGGAGTCCTTGCCTGCCCATTAACAACCAAAAGCAGCCATTACTTTTAAACATTGGCGTAACACTAAGTTTTTGAACAACTGACATGCTTGTGTCTGCATGAATACATTATATTTTTTTTGATTGATGTTTTGTTTATTCGGCACATTTTGGGGGGGGCGAGGGAGGCGGGGATTAAATTGCAAGATGTCATTATGTTGTGCACTCCTTGCAGCTTTAAAAAAAAAAAAAAAAACAAAAAAAAAAAAAAATCTTGGGTTAGTATTTGATCAGCATTCACAAAAGTTTGTCGCAACACCTAAACCAGCTCCTGAATTTCAGCAGACTGGACTGAATTGGCAGACTGCATGATGAGCTTCCCTTGGCTTATCATTTTAAAGCCAACAACAGCGGTCTCTACAGGTTAGCCAGGTACACATTTAACCCATTGCTGTAAAGCCCTTTGAACAGAACAAGGTATATTAATGAGAATCATACGCTGCCCTTCACGGTGAACTGTGGACACCCGTTCAACCCTGCAACTCTCATGAGCCAGTAACTTAACACAGGTCACATGGTGGGTTATGAGGTCTCGCAGAGAAAAATGAAATTACAAAACCCAGCCGCTAATCCAATACAAAACAAAATTCCATTTGGATTTCAAATTTCCTGTTCTGAAGTGAAGACGGACTATCTAATTGCTGTTAGGTTTGCCCTATTGTGCAATAGCTTCATTCAGAGTAATCAAAAGAGATTGAGGCACTTTTAATGTTTAGAAGCTCTACATCAGGAATGATCAAATCATGGTCTTCAAGATCAAAGAGCTGCAGGTTTTCTACGGTCATTTTACCTGTGAGTCAGATGTGAAGACCGACTGGCTGATGAAAAGCAAAAATTTTTCTTTTTGTCCAGATAATTCATCGAACATCTCTGCTATACGCAGCCAGTGCCATAAGGGAAAGTGAATGCACTTGCCAAGTCCCCCTTCTGATACCGTAAGACTAAGGATGTCTCCCTGAATAGTTTTCAGTGCATCTAATAAAAGACATGAGGAAGTGACCAAGCACAGTTTGGGTTAAGCAACACCAAGTGATGTCAGAAGGGAAATGTCATGCTTCAAACTTAATAAGTCATACCACTGCCAAGTCATACGTCTGTTACAGCACAATTTTAGTGTTTGTATTCCTAAGTGTATTTTGATCGCATTTATGCTCCAGGAGAATGAGATTTTTCAGATTTTTTTTTTCTTTTTCCAAATGTCTACGATTTTATAGAGGGTTTATTTTTGCAAGTTATTGACATCAATAAAGTTTTGTTCAGGACTAACGGCTTTTTGAAGAGAACTTACACTGTGGACGACAGGCAACCCTAGAATTAATCAGACCAGAGCTTGACTTTTATTTAACATTGTATGTTAACGTTCATACATTGAAATATGATTGGTGGTAATTTTGCCATCTTTTAACATTCTGTTCACAATTTAGGTAGGTAGTTGAAAGTTTTCCAGTTCCAAATGGCAACTATATAATCTATGAATAATGTTAAGAAAATTGTTTAAGTATTATTTTCTATAGTACACAATGGCTAACAAGCTAAACGTCCAAATTTATTATCCTGGCATTACATCTCAAGCCATCAACACAACTAATCTCTCATCTCACACAGAGCATTGCCATTCCATTCCGAAGATCTTTGAAGGCCAAGCACCACGGCTGGAATTAATTGAATTTATTTCAATTTATATGCCCAAAATAAGTCAAATTAATTGGCTCATCGTTCGTATATTTTTGAAGCATCAACTATTGCTATTTTCGGGAAACAAGCGCAACTGTTCATACCAACTCTGAGATAAATTGGGGAAAGGATTTGCAATCATTTTTTGGGGTTTTTTTTTTCCCCACAAAAGTCACAATAGTGCAAAATATCATTGCATTATACTGCCCTTAACCCTAGAGTGCGGAAATAAATTTTTCAAAAATATAAATTTGATTATCTTGTGCTGTTGAAAACCTATGCGGCATCTTGTTTGTAAGAGCTTCCCTGTAGAAGCTCTTTTAAAAAAGTCGCCACATGATAGGTTTTCAACAGCTTTGATTTTGATATCTTAGATCATTGAGCAACAATAGCTGCATTTAGCGCTCTAAGGGTTAATGATATAATGGCAGAAAAGCTATGCCCCATCAAACTCAGAGACATGTTCAACTCCTGCCATATTCTAATATACCATTTTTCAAACTCGGTTCCAGGGCACCAAGGCGTATGCTTGTTCCAACCACAAATGCGATCCCAGAATTTTATTGAGCTGTTAATTTTTCGTAAACAATTACTTTTAAGGTTAAATAGGTTATGACTGAAATGACTATTCATTACGAGAGGCATAACAGACCCCAGTTCATATTGCATTTATTCTTCTATATCTCAGGAACCAGAAAAATGTGATCATTTCACATGAAGATGCTTGCCCGTGTCTCTTACTGCCACCTCCGAAGAACACAGACAACACAGTGTTGCCGGATTGGGCGGGATTACAGCCAATTGGCCTGCTCTAGATTATAGTTGTTCGGGTAAAAATAGCCATGGGCGGGTAACCTAAATTTGGGCTGCTTTTCTTAGCTTTGGGCGGGTTTTTGAAAAGGAATGAGCACCAAAATAGCAGTCATTTCATTACAAAAAGTGCAGGTATGAAATGCATGATACATTGAATTGTGTCCACTCATTATGCTCATTCATTTCAATTGACATGAGTTGCATTCAAATACTGTTAGGGGTACTGTTAGGAAAGCCTATTATTTAATCATCATGATTATAGGCATATTCATTTCCGCATTTACACCACTGAATCTGTAGCTTTGGAAGTTGCCGCGGTTACACATCCACACGTATCACTAAATACTGAAGTGGGGGTTTGAAGAATTTATAAGAGGCTATATTGAAACTGTGAAATACAGATCCTAGCAATACCCTGCCTGCATCAACTCCATCTCACAAAAAGGGTCTAAAACCAGCTGTAAGTATCTTTTACTTACAGCTTTTTATTCAGATATCAGGGGGCAAATTGGTGATCTTAATTCCTTCATAAGACCATAAGATGGGAACATTCAAAATACCCAGAATCAATTTTTCTGCAGATGTAGTCAGTCTGAGCTCTACACTTCAGAGAGGAGTTAATGAAAGATACTGACGAGTCTTCTTGCTCTTGCCACCTCGAGGAGCACATTGATATATTAGTGAGCACATCCATGCGCCTGTTGGAGGACACCGATCGCACTTAGTCAATTTGTTAAAGCCCATTACTGGCTTGCTGAGCTTCATCATGTGAATGCTAGCTAATAGAGTATTGGACACTATCAATGCCTTTAGAGCGAGATGTAGCCAGGATATCAAAAAGGGACGGACAAGCCAGTGTTATGACTGAGAAAAAAAATCAGTTTTATTTTTTCCCCAAACAAAAATAGCCTAACCAACAAGTTATTTGCCATGTTGGCAACTCACTAGTGAACAAGACAAAATTGTCTTCTCCCAAGCAACAAAGCACTTACTAAGCAAGGCTACTGAATTAGTGACAAATCAATGTCTTGCACTTTCTCTGGCCCATTAAGCTGGAAATCATGACTATCAGTAAATAGGTAAGCTTATCGCAAGAAACAGAAGATACAGAGTATTTTTAGGGATCTTGAAAACCCTACATCAGCACTGAGGAGAGTTGAAAAGTCCACAATGAAGTTTGAACTATGCACAATGAAATTCGTTTTTTAAATAGGTTGGATAAGGGTGTTCCACAAGTCAAATCAAAATTTGATCGCCTATTTGTTGCATTTTTACAGTTGCATTTTAAAATTTGTGTATATTCTTGTTTTCTGACTGCACTTTTAATTTTTATGCATGGGTTTACATTTTGATTTGGCGATTTGATGCCAATGTAAAGGATCGTATGCAGTTCTCTTTTGCATGCGTGATAGTTTTATGGTTTACCAGGGTTTGTGGAGAAGTTTTAATTTGCTCAGTTTGGTTATTACATTTTGTGGGTCTTAAATTCCAAAAGCATGGAAAAATGTCAGTCAAATCTGACAACACTGGAGGACAGTCCATGATTCTCTTCTTAAACACGTACCCATCAACAACCTTTTTTTTTTAACGTGTGACCACAGTCAAGCTTGCAAAGAACGACCCTGAATACGTCCCTGCTCAGAGAGCAACCGACAGAGGCACCTGGGTAACTAACGGTGCAAATCCAAACCAAGCACGGCTCTGAGATGGTACATAATCCCTGTAATATTCTACTTCACCTCGGGGGTCCTACATTACCCTGTCGTGGTTTATTTCACAATGATCTGCTCGCTGCACATTACTCCTAACGCAGTGAACAGCAAACACTCCTATGCATTCATAAGATCTGCAAAAATATTGTGTTCAGTAGTCTGATCTATTAAATATACAAAAGTACTATAGTGACAGACAGTAACACCATGGCTGAAAAGAAGCCCATGATGATCATGGTTTTTGTTATATTTTTCAGCAGAACAGGCAGTTATAAACACATTTCGACCTCCACTTACTGCATGACACAAAAACACTTTAAGGCTGAAGCGGAGGACTCAAAAACACCTCAGACACAACCCAGTTCTGAGTGGTTTTACGAACAAGCTAGCTATCCACCATCTAGGACTGTGACCACAGCCAGTGTCCAGCTGTTTCCCGATGCTGCATGCTGGCAGTCATTTAATGACTGGAATGTTTGAAATGCTTAGAAAAACTAACAACATTCTCCAACTATCCTGGCTGCTCTTCTGTAGGACCGCTGTAAGCAGAATGGCATGTTTGCAACAAAAAGGACAACAGCAAAAAATGCACACCACCATTAGCCCTTTTAGGAAAGCATCTAATTCCAAGGTTAAAAAAAAAAAAAGTAAAAACATCCATTTTACAAATCCACCCGCACCCGTTCTCTTCCCAAACTCTCCATTCTAAACTTGAAATACAGGGGTTGAAGACAGATGGATCTGGATCTCTGTGGCTTCATTTCCCGGCCACCGGCCTGGAAGCTACAAACAGTGTCCAGACGTCTCAGTTAGGGTTTTTCGCATTACCATCATATTTAATGGCCCAAATAAAAACGGGCTTTTTATTCAAGCCAAGCATACGCAAAACTATTGGCCAAAGCCTCCAAAATTTTTCACCATTCCCGCATAATTTACAAATGGTCACTAAAGAGACTAAACAAGAATGAAATGCGTGGGTTTTCCGAAAATATGAACCGTCTTTGGAAAAGAGGGCAAAGAAAAACAACATTGAGAATGTTGTGCACTTATCTCCCAGGGGAGTAGTGTTTGGATCCCTGCCCTGGTCTTTATTTAGACTATACCGAGAGGGACATGAACCACAAAAAAGATACGGGTGCCAAATGTGTCCGAGAGTAGTGAACTTCCCATGCTGCGGAATCTGACACCATTAGTGCAGCTCAGATATGCCTCAAGTTGGTTACAGCCATGCTTTCCTCAACGTTTGACAACTCGCCATGCACATGTCAGAATTTAACTCACTGCTACAGTGAACGAGAGTTATCTACGGAGTACAACTACAACAAAGTGCATTTTTCTGGAACAATATAGCCAAGAAAAATTTCAGGGAAATCTGCCCGTGGGGTAGGGGGCCATCCTGCTCCAAATGGCAAGCCATAAATTCAATCTAAATAGATAAATAAAAAGAAAACAATAAAATGAACCAGTACCATGAGAACACAAAATCCCTTTGATGTGAACAGCAGATGTTACCCTAATGTATATCAATTTTCTTAGGGACAGTATTCATTGAAACAAATGGCCAGCATAGAATTTTGCTGGTACAATGCACACTGACATTTATAACATAAGGCCATCAAACTAAATCAAATAAATTTTGTAAAATAAACATATTTGCAAGAATGTAGTGTAATAGAGCTTTAATACTTGGCCAGTCTCCCTTTCTAAAATTGGCCCCCCAAAACCCTAGCAATACCCAGCCTGCCTTTGACTGGAGAGAAACAGGCAATGGATACTAGTCACTGTAGCATTTACAGTGCTTACCACCTGTCATAAAAAAACGAGAAAACACGAATATTGAAGAAATTTGTCTGAACTTGTATAAAACTAAAAATTATTTTGTTATTTCTTTGGCAAATAATGAACTGAAACCACTAAATAGTCCTTATTCACACAAAAAAAAAAAAAAAAAAAAAAAACGACTATATTTTGTATGGCCGCCTTTGGCCATGATAACAGCTTGCATTCTTGCATTCAACCTCTAAAACTAATTTTTATGTTCAGGAATGCAAGAAAATAACCGTTATAACCGTTAAATAGCAAAATGAAACCAAATAGGTTTTTTTCCAGTTCAGGTGGGTTGCAGTCAGGCTGGGTGCAGTGGATAACATTCGATTAAAACGAAACAATAATTGGAAATGTAAGAACAAATTGCTTACAAAAGCCATTACATGGCTTAAGTTCCTCAAAGAGTTCACTCTAGTCAGTGAGTGAGAGCACTTCCTAAAAGCTGAGAGGCCAACTGAACAGAAATGTACCCACAGCCATTGATGAAATGTCACATTAGAGGCAGCTACTAGTACAACCCTAGAACAATCGATGCAGAAAAAACAAAAGGACCTAATGGAAATAAGCAAAGACTGAATTCAAGCCATATCAGATTAACTTCTACAGATTCTACAAATGGCAGTTTGCTACTGAGTCGATTCACCGGACGAAAATACATTTCCTTTGGAGCACAGTAAGTGTACTGGGAGAAAAACTACTAGGATCAAATTTTCCATGAGCAATCGCCCTCTGAAAGGATCACGTCAGACTGAAATTCAGAGTAATGAAAGCAGAAAACTTTGCGAGAGGTGCCTCCAAATAGCTGCAGTAGGATCTGCTGAGAGTGAAGGCAGTCTCCCAGTGTTACATACCACACACTACTGACTAACAACACAAAGAGTTTAGTTCAGTGAGCATATAGACTGCACTGAGCTTGATAGTCACCAGAAAGCTGTATTTTGGTCTTAGGGAGGGAGTCTGGGTCCACAAAGCTATACAAAGCCTTTGAGCCAAAGTGGGAAATGCACCATCGAGCTAAATATGCGGGGCCGAGCCGAACCCTTTCACCACAATCAAAACTCTCAGAACGACTGTCCTCCCACAAAGAAGGGCTTTGTGGGTTACTCTCATACACACCCTGACAGAGTGCACAAAGAACATTCCCTGGTCTTACGCCGTCAAAAACTGTAAGAGCGCAAAGAACTCAACAGAGCTCCTTTTGTACATCACAGTAGCCCATCTATGGCGGGCAAATTTTCCGCCATTGACCGCATTGGGCCAATTACTGGTGGGCCACAGCCCAGCAGAGTCGTTACACTCACATGACTTTACTGCGGTGGCTCATTAAAAGACTGAAAACATGCCAATGCACCAGGGTTTTGAAGGCATGTACCCCTGTAACTTTTGTGCTTAGCTGACCCTCCCCCACCCTCCTGGGAGTAGAGCGAGCTCTAAAAAGTGAGATCATTCTTAGGTCACTCTGCATGACACGAGTCTTAACCTGAGGAGGCCAAATAATGTCAATTCATGATCAATAATCAGTAAGTCCTTTAATGTGTATTAGTGTCCAGCTCCCAACCATTGGGACTGAATGTTCTAACAGAGCAACAAACTGAAAGCTACTGGCAGATTTTCTCTTGACTGTACCCTCAATGGATTCTTGCAGGCTCCTCTAAATAAATCCACCATGTGACTGTAGAATGAATTGCCAGTCTAAACTGAGCCAGATGCCTTTACATGAAAACACACAAGTATCAAGATTAAAGGATAACTCTGTCTTCTTGTTTCCCTCCTCTCCTCTTGCAAGGGATCAAAGCTTTATGGGCAAGTTTTACACATGAAGTCAAGTAGCAGGAAAAAGGTATTAACAAAAGATCCAATCTAAGCCCTGCTGCCAGTACAGTATGAACTACAAGAATTATACATTCACAACTTCCCTCTGACAAAGTACAGAAAAAAAAAAATTTAGAAGTTTGACGCAAGCGGGTTGGTACGCAACACGCATGCACGGCAGATTAGCATGACAAAGCGGGCGGAATGCAAATTAGGCCTGGGGTATGTGGTTCTGGAGTGCTGTCAAACTGCCCATAACTCAGACTGGCACTCTGCTCCCCAACAGCTGCTATCTGAGGCTCAAGGTCACGTTAATTCGGCTGGCATGACTCATGCCAAGCCTTCACCACTCCTCAATTAGCTGCTCCACAAAAAGCATCCCCGCACCTCCACTCCTTTATCTACTCTACCAAGGACCCCCACCACGCCAGGAGGAAAAAGGGAACATATTTTAAGGTCGCAGCCAGAGTTGTGATAGCTTTGGATTAAGCCAGGGTGTCGTAATGGAAATTCAAAGCTGGAATTTTATTCCCACCAAAGTTTTTTTTAAAAAAGAAAAACTGAATCTCACATCTAATTTAAACTTGAGAGAATCATCCTTTCACTGACCAGGTGAAAATACCTATAGACAAACAGGGCAAAAAAATAAATAAATAATGACATTATAATGACACACACGGACATTAATCTTCATTTGAATCTGTGATTCAAATATCTGCTTTCCATCAAAATCACAACATTCAATTTTCATAATATCCCAAATTAATATTAAGTCTGAAAATTAGTAAGGCACCTCCCTATCCACATTGCATAATGTGTCCATTTTGTTTAAAAAAAAAAAAAAAATACTGCCCTGCTGATACAGGTGGCTTGTTTTATTACTTCGTCAAGTCACATCCAGGTAAAGGGGACAATGGTACTGCAGCTGCTGCAAGACTATAGAAACTGCAGTTACACCAAGGCCAGTATCAATGTAACAGCATTCGAAAGGCACCAATATTTTGGCTGCATTATTTCATACTTAAGCCGAAAACTACATAATATGGCTAAAGTGTCTGGGCCAATGCAGGAAGATTACTGCTGATGAAATGGGGTAACGAGTAGATCTAACGAGCATGTACCAGAGGCAAAGCATCTGACACATTCTGTAATTAAACAAGAACGTCTGAAGAACGAGAGCAATCTAAAAGCCTGTTTAACTATTTTCAGGCGAAACACATACATCCATATAAAAACGCCCTGGTTCTCCTCATCCGTTTCTCTGAAAAAAAAAGGTGTCATTCTGTGATTGATACAGAGGTTCCAAATAAGGAATCCCTCATTTTAACATGGCAGCAGATAGAGGAAACAATCCAATAAGCATCTAAAATGGTGCTACAGGACTGAACAGACAGGCAGATACACTTTCTACTCTGTTGATTGCTGGTTTTCGTTTATGTGCCAGAAATCCTGGTTCAGGATTGCTACCTACACGCACATCATTGTAAAAAAAAAAAAAAAAAGAAAAACAGATTTATTGATGTAAATACAAAAAAAAAAAAAATTCTCACACCAAGCACCTAGTACAATGGTTTGCAATGGCAGTGCCGTACATGGAACTCCCAAAAAATCAGTTTTTTTAAACCATTTCCAAAGTTGGAATGCCAGAAGAAGGTGGTTATAACTTGATCATTTCGAAAATACTTACAATGACTGTGGGGGAAAAACAGTACTTCAATACACAAAATATACAACCAGTAATCAAAACACCCACTTGAATTCAACTCTCTCCTGATCAGGGGTGTAAGGTCCGGGTTCAAAAAGTAAAAATCCTCCCCAGAATTTTGTTCCAACCACCTGGATTTACTTTAGACAGGAGATAGAGCCAATATGAGTGATCAGCTCATTCTGTGGGAGGGAGAAAAACTTGGCAGGACTTTCAATTTCTGACCCCTGGATTTTACACCTCTGCTCCTAATATTACCTCCGCTAAGAAGGTTATGTTTTCACCTGTTTGTTTGTCTGTCCATTAACAGGATTACTCAAAAAGTTATGAACGGATTGGCACAAAATTTGGTAGGATGGTAGGTGGTATTCCAAGGATGATTCAATTTTGGAAGTGATCCGAAACATATTTTGGATTCTATGTTCGGAAGAACCAATAATACTGAAAAATGGAGTGGCGGAGGTATGCACTCTACTGAGTGTCCTTCTAGTTGCTATAAACAATAACATTTAGCAGACACTCTTACCCCCGAGTGATATACAACACAAAGTGCAACAGCAGATAAGTGCATAAAATCTGAGAGGTAGTCTAATTGACAATAAGCAGGGAGCCACCCTTTTGATAGGTCTTGGACCCTGTGGATTAACGCGCAGAACAAAAGCATCAGTAACTCAGCCTATTGTTATTAAGGGTATATTTTAAGTATGAAAATTCACAGAAACACGTAATAAAACAAGCAACCAATTCTTCTAATTCCCGGCAAATAATGTAAATTGTGAGCCAGAATAGGTGCAGGAACAAAAGTAACGAGCTAGCACAGACAAAATATTTTAGTGAAGAAATTAGGTCTTGCCTAATAATATAGAGGATATCCACTGATGCTCAACGACAATTAAGATTTTTCGCCCATGGAGTGAAAATGAGTAATTGTCATCAGGAAAGAAAATTTCCTCGTCGTTGGTATCGCAGGTCCAAGTGAATTAAGGTGAAATTATGAGTATTTGAGTACTGCTACAGGCATGACTAAGTTTTTAAAAAACAACCACTCCACGTTAGGCATACTTCTACCGCACACACTATTGATTCAACATATCTAGAGGATACTACTGCACAACATTATAGAATTACGCACCAATCAAACATAGTCAGACATCCATACCTCCATGTTCTAACTTAATGTTGGTTCATTTTGTTATCAAACAAATAGATGTTTTCGTTTTAATCGCTGGAACGCCTAATATACCAAGTCGAAATGGCTTTTTCCATCTACAGTTCGACACAAACAAATATAGGCCTAAAAGGCTGGACAAACTCCGCGGACAATCCGCTATATAGCCTTTTCATCAAAGATAATTCTTAAAAGACTAGAACTTATCAAGTGGAACAGTAATGCAACTTCAGTAGTTTAAAATTTTACAGCAAGAAGTTTTTAGATCAAGAATAAGCAAGCAAACAATAGATGCGAGGGACAAAACTCAAAGCCTAACTTTCCTCCCCTAACAAAAGACGAGCGAATGCCCAACTTGGAGTCAACAGCAGGGCGCCCTTTAAAAAGTAGCTATTTCCGAAATGATACGAGCTCCTTTAAATTCAGAACCGTACCCAATGGTTCTGACTTTTACTCGGATTTGTGATCCAGTTGTCTGATGATAACTTAATGTTGCTTTTTAATCATGCTCATGAAGATTCCTCGTCTGGCTCAATGCAACATTGCATTTAACACGCCGGAATGAGCGCTCCACGAGTCTGAGAGAGGCAGGCGATTGCCTCGCGCATTAAAACGTCAATTGCCTCCCTCTTACTTAGTGGCCAGTAAATTAACAGGATCCCGTTAAATCATGTTGGCCGCCGAATGGTAACCGATGAAAAAAGCCTCTATAGGCTCACATCGCCCATTTTCACAAAAAAATTACGCAAACCGAATTCCATCCAAGACTATGGATAAAGATGCGTGGGGAGCAAGCATGCATGGTTCCAGTACACTAAAAGAAAGTGGAAAACTGTGCTCATACATCCGACACTATAGCACAAAGTTTCTCAGCAAGCACTGCTTGGGGCAATTTCGACACACATGCATCGTAAGACAAAAATCTGACCCGATGACAGAATTTAAATATGCACCTTTAGAGGCGTTCAGCGAACCCTGATCGTTGTATTCCCCTTTTTAGAGCGACATACGTGGATGGGGTGTTCCGCACAATCCTTGGAAAAGCGGGTGCTTCGCCCCCAGTTCAGCCAGAAACTCTTCAACGTTGGATTCTTCTCTTGGAATATACAACCAATTGCCTCTCTCTCTCTCTCCCTCTTAAGCCATTTTAAGTCCTTCGTACATTACATAAATATTTGAACCGATTATAAATATGGCCCGGCAAATGTATCCAGGTCGCTTCAACACCGTTAAGTGAGTCTGCTGAAAGGGTGCGAAGCCCCTTCGTACCTAATGCAGACTGGGAACTACAGGGACAGCTCAGCAACCATCCTTGCTTGAGAACCAGCCCCCTACAGGAAATGTCGAACGTACGTCACGCGCGTTGATACAGTCCCTCAGTCATTTAACTCCCTGATTATTCTGACAGAATTGACCTTGCGAATGAGAGCTCTGAACATAAATTTTACGGAGGTTGCAAACTGAAATTCCATTTACTTCTGGCTTGCTTGCCCTATTTATTCTTGTCTTGTAATGACATAATTAACATGGCCAAAGGCGCTTGAAACTACAACCATGCTTGAATCTCACATGCGATGTCACATCTCAGTTTTCTCATAATGTTTATCGCATGCATGTGATTTGGTGAAATACGTTAATGGGGCACATTAAATAAGTGAAAATATCTCAGGAAATATGTTGGACAGGAAGCCATACAGCATCACCAAAAAGGACATTTCTTTTGAATATTTATTTTACAAATTGTGGCAAACAAGGCTGAAGAGAGGATAATGGACCTTGCAGACCAGTTCCGACAAGCTCCGCCCCCTCTAGTTACAGTTACTAAGCCCCACAAGCGATGCAGCTCAGTTTCAAAATGACAACCACACAGAAAAAGTTTTAGCACCACTCTCCGGCGTGCATTCCCGATAATACTGCAGTTTGTTTCTTACCGACTGCGTCCAACTTGTCCGCAAAGTTGTCCAGAGAGGCCTTAACTATTTTACACCAGGATATATCCATGAAGTAAAAAAAATCCATGAAGTGCTGGCAATTGACGCAGAAAAGCGAAGCACCCCATAAACTGCATATTGAGATCAAAAAGGACAAAACAGTGGAATCGTACTGCACAAGTAAAGCAGGGTGAGGAGTTTTCATATGGATAGATTCATATTCGTAGCATATGAGTTTTCATTTTGGGTACGTAAGTGCATTAATTTGTCAACTACAACTTCATCTGAATGAGAAAACCAATTTTCTTTCGCACTGATCAGATCACGTAATTTCATACCGCTGAAATCATCAGAGCTGTTCTGTTTTCGCTCTGTTTGTCTGCCTGTCTAGTGCGTTTTTAGTTTCTGCCATGTTTCTGCCATAGCCATGCCCATAGTTCTTCGGTGTGTCCTTTTTTATTCATGTCTTTCTATTTTCTAGCTCCGGTCCGGTCTGCCAGTTGGGATCCACCTCTCCAGTCTGCGTTCCATGCCATGTTTTGTTCCTGCCTGCCTGCACCTTTCATTGCTTTGGTTTGGCTGGTGGTGTTTTCACTTCCTTCACAGCTGTTCTGAATCTGGGGCTGTTCTGAGCTCGATTGCCTCTTGATTGTTTTTACTCATTACTAACATTTACTAACTCACAAGGGAGGTGTTTCTTTAGACAGGCACACTCTAATCCTTACTAATTTAGATAGGGTATAGATTGGCATGATTTCTCATATTTGCTATTTTCTAGATCTCGTTTGCTTTTCTGTTAAGAGTCTCACCCTTCCTTCTCTGCTGCATCTTACATTGGTACTTAAGCTGTACACACCCATTCTCTTAATGGGCTCGTTAAGTCTTACTGCTTGTTCCATGTCTCATGCTCCTGTGCCCTGCCCCTCTCGTTTTGCCCAGGTGTTCCTTGTTTCCCTGATCCCGCCCTGAGCCCACATATTCTGAGGGGGAGCTCCAATCTGGCAAACGGATCCTTGTTTCACCCATGTGTTGTTCAGTGCTTATCAAGTTCTCGTTCTTTGCCATAGTCTCTGTGTCTAGTCCTCACCATTTTATTATTAGCTTTGTTATTCCCTCCATTTTTTTCAGCTCTTTGGTTGTAGTTTTTTGTTGTTCTTTGTGCCCCATATGTTCCCCGATTTAGTCATTTCTGTTCAAATTTTCAGCTCCTTGATTGAAACTTTTTTTTTGGCCCTCGTGCCATGTTTTATTTGTGTGTTATTTAATAAAACCCCTTATGTCTCACATCTGGTGTTTCCCATCACCGCGCCTAATAAGAGCTGCAATGATGCCGCGTGTGTAATGTTATTTGGGCTGTATTGACCCTTGATCTTATCAGTTTTTAAGTGCCGTTTCATTCTCGCTGCTTTAACATGTGATGATATTTAACAACAGCCATTTAGAACGTGTTTGTTTCCTTTCAGGATAAGTGGAGTTTGTTCACATGTTGTTGGCCTGGTTAAGTCTCTGCAAGGGTTGAAATTGCGCAACTTCAATGAAATACTGGAGGCAAAATGGCAAAAAACTTCATTTGCTTACCTTCAAGCAAATAAAATTTAGTGTTTGTCCATCTTGTTCACATTAGGCTGCGTGTGAGGCCATCCACATGCCTTAATCCATTGCAAACACTTTGCCAATTCTGCTTTCAGCTTTAGATAAAGGACAAATTGAGCTCCCTGTAGCCGGGCAGGGTATCTTTCGTCGGAATTATATGTTCCCCAAGCACATCTAAGGACCATTTTTGACATAGTCAGCAACCTTGCCTATTACACACAGCTAATGATTGCATTGGTTGTGGCTCAATATGGTGCTACTATCGGGGCAGACAGGACCTTAGTAGGATAAGGCAATCTGATTGGTTGTTTTTCTACATGTGTTTGACACGTCGGAAATTTCCATTGTGTACAATGGTGGCATGTCATAATCAATAGTTTATTTGTGTGCAGCCACAAAACTCCATCCAGATTCTTGCATTCTGAATCGATTAAAAAATTTAAACAATTTTCAAGAGGAATGAGCATGCAATGACTAGAAGTGTGGCTAGCACCAGCCTTAGCCTCTGGTGAGGTCCTTGGTGCTGGTGGTGTCACAACCCTCATGTGAATACCTTTTGTTCCTTCTCCCACTAAGCAACCTACATGTCTTTTAGAAGTATTGTCTCCCTTGATTATTTTGGTGTCTTGCGTGCCTCCAGGTGTTATGCATTTGTATTTCCCTACTCTCGAGTGTTTTTGTGGGGTGTATGCATCCTACTTTGAGTCTGCTGAGTTGCTGGATTGTTGCTTGCTATATGCCCTTAACCCCTTTGCGCAGAAGCCGAATATGGCTATTCATGCATTACCTGAATTTAGGCTTTGTAATTCAAGATCTGAGCTTCACAGAGAAGGGGCAAATGGTTTTAATGATACAGGACACTTGCAGCATTTATAATTTCATGGTATTCCAGTTTCTTTTCATAATTTTAGTTCAGAGTAAGGGCCACAAACACAAGAACTCTTCATGAAAATTCAGCAATGAAATTATTTAAAAAAAATAATACTGAGAGTTGAAAAATGGCTGCAAGTTAAAACAATACAATTCTGGGATCATAAACTCCTTGACTACAAGTGTACATCATCTGCTAGTGATTTTTAAAAAAAATTATCTGCCATTTATGAGCCAATTAAGGTAGCTCTCCAAGTGGCTCCCCATGCTGTCAGAGCCGCACAGTCAAATCATAAAATAATCATATATTTAACACAAATCAACTTTTGACTCATGAAGCTCAATATGAATTAATAATTTTCTGCCAGGATTTAGCATGAGTTTATCAATATAGGTGCACATCAATAGTCACCAGTAACCACTCCAAACCAAAAACACGCCTTTTCTCCACAATAAAGTTCAGAGTTTTGTCTATATTTCTGCAAAGTCGCATCAGCAAGCATACGTACTCATTAAAGGAAAAGCTTATTTTACAGTCAGGACATTCATCTCGTGACAGTCAGCTTGCTACTTACAATTACGATCATACAAGAGAAACGCAGGCTTGTATAAACACATTTCACACCCAATAAGGAGCAAGTGTAAATCACTATCACAGTAATACCAGAAATATACCTAACAAAACAGACATTCCACTATCAGGAAAAAAGCATTATGCCACTCTTGATTGAACAGAATTGGAGCAACGAACATGGCAGGGGTGTTACTGAAGTCCTGGAGCAACAAATGAAAACCTAGGCATTCCATTTCATTGAATGCGGTATAAGTTCCAACTCATCACCACACTGAGCCAAATCCCGCCTTAAACAGTATTAGTAGTGTTGGGAAACAGGATTTTTGGGTATTTGCAATATGAGGTGATCCAGACAGTTTGATCAATAGGTATTGAATGTGTATTAGGAGATAAAGAGAAGCCGTCTGGTCCGACAGGGCATATCACCTATTTTCTAATTCCAGCTGGGATCTCCATTGTCTTCAGTTCCGACAGGACAGTACGCACTAGCACCTCTTAGTTGGAGGTTCCGTATGCCCACATATGGAGCTCACTTCCGAGGGTTGGGAGTCTCTTGAACCAATTAAGTTGAGTGGTTCAGGAGAGGCCCAATTGTAGAGTATTCCTTTTTATCACTGTGTAAACCCCAGGACCAATCAGCAACAACTTCTGATAACATTAAAGAAATCATATGCAAATATGGTTTGGTTGGAATTTAAACGGAAAGCTTTACCGGAGTGCTCTGCCTCCTCCCTCCTCCAGTTTCTCCTGGGCGTAGTAGCCAGTCTTTTTTTTATCTGGGTTCTCAGCTAAGCCCTGTGATATTTTTAGGTTAGTATATTAGTAGTACCGGGACTAGATAAACTGAAGTTGGCTTATTAGGAATGCTTATTATCCATAAAGTTTCTCAATTTGGTATTTCATTTCTGTTAACTGAAACTAAGCCCCTGTTAAAAGAGGCTTATTATCCATTCACATAGTTTCCCCACGGTTTCTATTGTGACTGCTGCTTACGGCTTCTCAGGTTAATAAATAAATAAATTGTGGTTCCTGAGCTTCTGTCTCGGCATTAGTAATTTTCTTTGTTATCTAGGGTGAGCGAGGTCATTAGGTAGGGGGTTCAAAATGTGGCCAAAACTATGTGACGGTTGCAGAATGATCGCACTTTTGGAAAGAGATTTCCAGGGTGGGTTTGTCTGTCACCGGTGCCAGCTAATTGAGCATCTGGAGAGCAAGATCCTTGATCTTCTGGGCCAGTTGGCAGCACGACATAGTTCGCAATCAGTAGAGTTCCTAGAGGAACTAAGTAGTATGTCGTTTAGAGAAATGGTTTGTACGCCAAAGCAGGGGGGTGGTGTGGGGACCCTAGAGCAGGCAGGAGAGAAAGTTGGGTGGACGGTAGGACGTCAGCGCAGGAAAGGGCGTGCACACCGTACAGCGACAGCTCCTCCAGTGGTTGAGGTGTCCAACCGATTCCTGCCCTTGCAGGAACTCGAATTGGCCCCTGACCCCTGAGAGTGAGGGACTGATGAGCAGCAGGGCACCCTGTTGGCCTCTACCCCTCAGAAAAGAGAGTAATTGATAGTGGGGGACTCAATACTTAGAGGAATAGACAGTTTAGTCTGTTCGCGCGACAAGGAGTCTCAGACGGTGTGTTGCCTGCCTGGTGCCCAGGTAGGAGACCTGGAGCGTCGGACAAGCTCCTGGCCAGAGCGGGAGGGGATCCAGTTGTCATGGTCCATGTTGGGACTAATGACATAGGTAAGGGTAGGTATGAGGTTCTGCAAAGCAAATTTGTTGAATTAGCTGAAAAGCTTAGGAGCAGATCCTCCACGGTAGTGTTCTCCGGGATTCCACCGGTACCACGTGCAAGCAGAGGAAAGCAGAATTTTATCTGGAGGTTTAACACGTGGCTACAAACCTGGTGTAGGAAAGAGGGGTATAGGTTTATGGGGCACTGGAACTACTTCTGGGACAGGGGTAACCTGTTCAAGCCGGATGGGCTACACCTGAACCGGAGGGGTACCTTTGCACTGGGTCAGCGTATGTTGAGGGTAGCAGAGAGTTATTTAAACTAGGGACTTGGGGGGCAGGGAGGTTAGAGAGTGTTACACAGAGGGAAATGCAGACTGCCCTGATGGAAGCTGACAGCGTTACATGCACTATTGATGATATATTTTTAAAGCAAAAAAAAAGCGTGGTGAGGGCTTTGAGCAGCGGGCACATGGGAAATCCAAGGAAGAGCGTTCGTGATAACCTGAAATGTTTTTATCTAAATGCAAGAAGCATTAAAAATAAATTTCGAGAACTTGAGGCCGTTATGATTAGTGAAGGCTATGACATAGTTGGGATTACAGAGACATGGCTTAGTGAAGAGGATGGAGATGAATATAATGTAGAAGGTTATAAGCTCTTTAGGAAGGATAGATGCAATAGGCGAGGAGGGGGTGTAGCACTCTATGTGAACGAAAACATAAATGTGCAGGAAATTCCTGAAATTGAACATTCCTTGCCCTGCAAAGATATCTGGGTCAGACTCACTGGCAAACACGAGACTGGTTTAAACATAGGTGTATGCTATCGACCACCAGCTTTGGACAGTACAGTCAATGAAATGCTCTTTAAGAGGATTACGCAAGCTTGTAGAGGAGGAGGGACTATTATTATGGGAGACTTAAATTATCCTGGTATTGATTGGGAAAAGGTTAAAGGACAGGGGAGGGGGGAGGAAGAATTTCTAGATGTCATAAATGATAATTTTTTGGTGCAGTATGTTAATAAACCTACAAGAGAGAAGGCAATTTTAGACTTAGTGCTCTGTAATGACCCAGATAGAATTAGCAATGTTGAGATACGGGAGCCACTTGGGACAAGTGATCACTCTACAGTTAATTTTGAGGTTTCATGGGAAGTTAAAAAGGTGTATTCAAAAACAAAAATTTTCAATTTTAGGCGAGCAAACTTTGACAGGATGCGCTCATATCTAAGTGAAATAAAATGGGATACACTCCTGGACTGTGAGTCTGTAACTGAGATGTGGGAAAGATTTAAGGGGGTTTTACTTGATTCACAATGCAAATTCATTCCAAAGGTGTCCAAAAGTAAGCTGAAGAAGCAGAATCCTCAGTGGATGACCGCAGCTATTCGTAGGAGTTTGAGGGAAAAGAGGAATCTTTATAAGATGTACATAGAGGATAACAATGAGATTACTAACGCCGAATACTGTAAAATGCGGGCTGTGGTCAAAAAGGAGCTGAGGAATGCTAGAAGACTGTATGAAAGACAAATTGCAGAGGGGCAAAAACTAACCCTAAGCGCTTCTTTCAGTACTGTAGTAGAAAAAGGAAAGTCAAAAAGAGCAGGTTAAGTGCATAAAGAATAAAAATGGATCGCTGCTATATAATAACAAGGATATTTGGACACCTTAAACGGTTACTTTGTTGAGAATTTTACCTTAGAGCGGTCTTTATTCGCCAGAGGGCATGTCCAATGCTCAAGATTATTTAGCGGAAATTGAGGTTAGGGATAATGTAGTATTAGACAAGTTGCATAAGCTAAAAGGCAGATAAGGCGGCGGGTCCTGATGGCTTATATCCTAGAGTGCTCAGGGAAGTTAGTGAGATCATCTTTAAGCCGCTATCCGCCATCTTTAGACGGTCTTTAGAAACTGGAGAAATACCAAATGATTGGAAACAGGGTAATATAATACCAATATATAAGAAAGGGGACGTACTGAGCCAGGTAATTACAGGCCAGTCAGTTTAACTTGCATGCGTGCAAAAATATTGGAATCTATCATAAAAGATGAGCTGGACTTATTTCTTGAACGCAACAATATCTTGAGGATAGCCAACATGGTTTCCGTAGAAGGAAGGTCATGCCTGACAAACCTTCTGGAATTTTTGAAGAGGCCACCAAGACTTATGACCAGAGCAGGGCTTATGACATCATATATTTGGATTTTCAGAAAGCATTTGACACAGTACCGCATAAGAGACTAATTTTTAAAATGAGCTCCATTGGAGTTACAGGAGGTATTCTGAAGTGGATTCAAAACTGGTTGCAGGACAGAACACAAAGAGTGGTGGTCAGTGGTATCTCATCTGAGCTAGGTATGGTGGGGAGTGGCGCCCCCCAGGGATCGGTGTTGGGACCCCTGCTGTTCCTCATCTACATTAATGACCTTGATAGGAATATTGAGAGCAGATTAGTGAAATTTGCAGATGATACTAAATTGGGAGGTTTGGCAAATAGTTTAGAGTCCACTAAAGTGATTCAGGATGATTTGGATAAAATCCAGAATTGGGCAGAAATGTGGCAAATGAAATTTAATGTTGCGAAATGTAAAGTAGTACATGTAGGTAATAAAAACATTAGACGGGATTACTTCATGGGAGGTTTTAAACTGGAATGTGCTCCACAAGAGAAAGATCTTGGAGTGATTGTTGACCAAACCCTCACAGGCTCTAGCCATTGTGCCGTAGCAGTTAAAAAAGCCAATCGGATGCTGGGATACATTGCCAAAAGTATTGAGTTCAAATCCAAGGAGGTGATGCTTCTTTTTGTACAACACATTCGTCAGACCACATCTAGAGTATTGTGTACAGTTCTGGGGACCATACTTTAAGAAAGACATAGAGGCTTTAGAGAAAGTTCAGAGAAGAGCCACGAAGCTAATTCCGGGTATTAAAGATGAAAGCTATGAGAAGAGGCTGAAGATCCTTAATCTCTTTAGTCTTAGGAAAAGGAGACTAAGGGGTGATCTGATTGAGGTCTTTAAATATGTTAAAGGGATTAACAAAGTGAATTATATAGGATTCCTTCAACCAAGTGTTGTTATTAGAACTCGGGGTCACAAATGGAAGCTGACCAAAGGTAAATTTAGCACTGATATTCGGAAATATTTCTTCACCCAAAGAGTAATTTCGGTGTGGAACAGCTTGCCTGACCATATTGTTGAGGCAGAGACCTTGGGAGTTTTCAAGAGCAGGCTTGACTTAAAGTTAGATACCATTGAGTCATTGAGTATCTGAAGTGATATATTCACGATAGTACAAAGAAACTGGCGAGCCTAGTTGGGCTGAACGGCCTGTTCTCGCCATTCATGTTATGTTATGTTATCTGTACTTTAACATGTATAAAGTTTCTTACGAAATTAAGGAATTTTGAACTCTGCATCACGCTGTTGTTCCCACGGCCGGCTGTGTAATAAACTTTTTTCCTGCTTTTGCTACGAACATCGGAGTCTGCTTCTTCATCGGGACAACGTTCTTGGTTTTTATTGATTAACCAACAAATTTGGCGCTGCGAAGCAGGGTGGAAGTTGCTTTCCGGTCCTCTGCCAGGTTTCCCAACCCGTACGAATAGTGGTGAGTACATTTGATTTACCACCAATTAGCTAGCGTTATGGGAAGGTAAACCTGCAGAGGTCTGAAACGCTCCACCCAGAGGTACGAATCTTTATTATATTTCACGTTGAATTGCCCCTGAGAAGTGGATTCCGTGATCACGTTCAAAAGCTGTGTCATTTTGTTGGAAAGTTGTGCATCGTATTGTACCGTATCTGTTTGTTGTACTGCTTAAGGTATCTAAAGTTTCTGTAATACCGTGTGTTTCAAGAAACGTGTCTCCTCAATGCCCAGATGCCTCCACTCTGTGTTAAAAAGAAGAAGGGATGCTACACAATGGTAAACAGGCCCCTGTCCCAACTTTTTTGAGACCTGTAGCGGCCATCAAATTTTAAATGAGCTCATTTTGTGGATAAAATTTTAAAATTTCTCCATTTCAACATTTGCTATGTTATCTCTGTTCTATTGTGAATAAAATACTGGCTGGTGTGATTTGAAAGTCAGCGCATTTTGATTTTATTCACAATTTACACTTTGTCCCAACTATTTTGGAATTGGGGTTGTATAATAACATATTATTATAATATTTTATATATTGTATATTTTTTGCATATTTTTTCAGTGCTTTGTTTCTAAGATCGTTTAGAATTTTTAATTCATAATTTCTCCACAACGTGAAAATGTGACTGATCATTTTTCCATTGTGGTGTTCATTCAACCCCAATTCCGACTGAGTTGCTGTGGGATGAACTTGACCGGGCAGTAAGAGAAGTGCGCCCATCAAGGTCAAAAGAGCTCATGAAGGAACTCTTGAAAGCCTGGAATGAGTCACCAGGAAGTTCTCTCCTTAAACTGCTGGAAAGAATGCCTAGGATATGAGGGTACTTTGAGGAAAGTTGAATTTGAATATGTATATCTCATAGCAAATAATTTTGCACATTTCTTGTTCATAGACGTATTTCTATGTTATTCTGTTTTTTGTTGTTGCTGAAAATATACTTCAAGTCATGAAAAACTAGCCAAACTGTACAAACAGGAAAAAATTATCCCACACCTAAATTAAGGAGCAAATATCTTGAAAAACCAAAAAAGTGCCAGACTAAATGCCTCAAAATTTTTCACACCTTTAATGTCTGAAAAGGAAACAGGGAAGATGAATTTGGCACTGGTCTGGTTTAAATATTAAAATAAGCCTGAATTTGGAAAAATATTTTTTCCCGTTGTACACAGATTTCTTGTCATTGCACGTATAACCAACATGATCACCAAGTGGCACTTTCACATTTTAAAAATTTGGGTATCCCAGGATCAGATGCAATCGTAACTTCTTTGGTACATTGAAGCAGTTATCCACAATATTCCTTCAAAAATAGGTATTTTTCCTCAAAAATGCTCAATGTAGTACCTGACTTTTCCACTTCTTACTGGCGCTATTGCAATATCGATAAAAATTGTGAGCTCAAACTCCGGGATTTTCCGTTACACATGTATGGGAACAATTCTGCTAAATTTCATGCAATCTTGAGATGTCAGAAATGATGTAGCCAAGTGATTAAGATGACAGATTACAATGCGGGTGACCAGGGTTCGATCCCTGGTGAGATGTGCTTTGAGGTAGCAACGGTCGCAGTTTTCATGTATAAATAACTGATGGGGTTTTGTTCTTTTTACTTTTTCCCCATTTTTTAACCTTTCCGTTGTTTTCATAATCTTATTAATTTGCTTTTTTTTAAAAATAAATCTGCTCCAGTGGAGCCAAACTTCATTTTCTATGTATTTATTGTCTTTGAGTGGGAAATCGTATAGGCTATAGGACTGGCAGAAATAATAATAGTAAAAAAATAATAAATTATTAAAATTGAAAACTGGTTGTATTTGGGTGGAATGTATGCCTGTAGTGACATATAAGTGAAATTAGATGAGTTTTACAGTTTAATATCTGAGAAATCTGATTTGGCACTCAAGGTATCTGAATTTCCAATTTGAAGAAGCCACCTAGACATTCCTCTCTAACTTTGTTCTGATTTACTTGATTAGAATAAACTTTGGCTCAGATAATGGTGAGATTCTGTGCTGTAAATTTTTAGAGGTTTCAGACGGCAACTAATTAAGTTTACAAGGAATAGAAGTAAAACTTTGTTTGGTGCAAAATGAGGTCTTTGATTTATACTGTGTTCCATCTTCATTTACTCTGACTCAGTGACATATATACTGATTTTTACACCATGACAGAAATCCCAAATGGTTTTACCTTTATTATGATACCAAGATTATTCAAATGGACCAGTTGCAGATAGTAACTGTTAGTTGCAGAGATATACTCATTTCATTTTGGGCTTGCCATTTTCGAAGAGGAGGCTCAGGGCTTAAAGGGGTTAAGCTTGTTTATTTATTCCTAATAACCTGGACAAAGGAACAAACTGAGAGTAGAACAACATTAACATGGTCCCAATCGTGGAGACTAAGACTTGGGAGCTTGTTCCTATTAAATGAGCTAGGAAGAGTACCTCTGTATATTCTTATCATGAAAAGGTTACAAATTAATTTTAAAAGACAAGAGTTCTACTCAAAAGATATCGTGGCTTTGAGAACGGCAGTGGATTACAATAACAAACTAATTGAGGACCTAAAACAAGAAAATGCAGCGCTTAAAAATACGGTGAGTACACTCCTAACTCAAACAGAAAAAAATGTCACTGGAGAATAAGCAAATGAAAGCTGAACTATTGGACTTGGAATGTCGAAGTATGAGAAATAATATTGTTGTCATGGAAGTGAAGGAGGAGGAAAACGAAAATTATTCAGCGACTGAAAACCTACTGAAACAATTTATGGAAAACGATCTGAAGATGTCAGATAAACAAATGGCAGAAACTGAAATCGAGAGAGCACATAGAATTGGTCGCAAAAAGGATCCCAAGAAACCCAGACCAATAGTCGCGCGTTGTTTACATTTTAAATAAAAAATGTCAGTACTTGAACGGGGGAGGGAACGTAAAGGTATAGTTAGTGATCATAATCCACGCACTTTTTGTCAAAATCACCGTATTTCTCCTCACTATCTGCAAGCTGTCACTTCTGAGAGCATGCTGAAAAAAATCCGGTTTCAATACACAGCCTGGCCTCTGAATTTAAGCGGGTAAATCTGTGGCTTGGACCGAGCCACCAGAACATGGCACAGCCTTCTATGTACGAACAATTCCCGCCGGAGATATTAGAAAGAAGACGCACATTAATTCCTATAATGAAATTCAACAAAGCGCAAAACAATAAATTGCGACTAACAGTAGATAAACTGTACATCAACAACCAACTTTTTAGAGACTCCAAAATAACAACATGGCTCTGAAGCGGATGGAGGTTTTCATTAATAATTTGGAGCTGTAGAATACCGGCAGTGAAAACCCTTTCGAGAAGCCAGGGTCTACTGCTGGAAACGCCAGCGCTGGATCTCACCAAACCGAGAATGCATTGATGTAAAATGAGAATGCACCAATGGAAAGCAATGTTGGAAAGACTATAATGAGGCTATGACTGCTGACAATGTTCGCATTATCTTTTTTTTTTCTTCTCTATCTTGGTTTCACTACTGTTGTGGTTGTTGTCATTTTTAGAATTATCATGTTTTCACCGGTGTATTCTTTCAGACGTTATTTTTTCACTCACCATTATGTGTATATGCATACATGTGTATGGAAATGCGAGTGCAGGTGTATACATGGACGGGTATATTTGTATGTATGTAGACGTATGTGTATATGAGTGTATGTATATATAAATGTATACACATGTGTGTATGTGTATATACAGGGTCTCTGTATATCTATGTATGTATGCATACGTACATGTGTTTGTAGATATGTGTGTATGTAGAGTGCTCTATATGTGTATATGCTTATGTATCAATATCTGTATGCATATGTGTTTGTATGCATTTGTGTGTATATGCGTTTGTGTATCCATAGGGGTATGTATGTATATATATATGTGTGTGTATATATATATATATATATATATGTGTGTGTGTGTGTGTGTGTGTGTGTGTGTGTATGTATGTATGTTTGTATGCGTATATGTATGTAGGTATGCATCTGTGTGTGAGTGTGTGTGTGTGTGTGCGCGTGCATGTGGTGTGTATACATATAGACATGAGGTGTGTTTGTGTATGTATTTATATGTACATGTTTATGTGTGTATGTATGCTGATATTTTTATCTATAAAGGTATATGACGACCTCACTGCATCATAAATGCTTGAATGGTATGTGACAGAAGAAGTAGTATATGAAAACAGTGCGTTGTAAAAGAAATTTTATGTAATTGAAGAATGTGCATCTGGATCACCAATGATCAACAATGAAAACAATGCTTAACTTAGCAACAGGATACAAGTTTGTGGGATAGTGTTGAGAGATGGCTCAGGTTGAATGAAGTGTTGTTTGAAATGTGGGAAGTGTATGGAAGGAAGGCAGGGTGGGTGGGCAGAGGTAGATTTTATATCACTGCACATTGGGAAAGGGAAGACACTGGGAAGGGGGAGTGAGGTGGAGGGACAATGCATAATTTCTGTAAGACTCAACCGTCATCATATTAAGCTTTATATAATTACATTGCCCTGGTTGACCCTCTGGGTCAAAGAAGACGTTAAATGCAAATATTTTTTTTTTTAAGATTTTTTCCTTTATTTGATAGTTATACAGTGCAGAGAGACAGGAGGGTTGGGGAGAAGAATGGGGGAAGACATGCAGCAAATGACCCGCGCCCGACTCGAACCCAGGTCGCTGCAGGCAGGACACAACCTTTATGGTACGCGCACTTAGACCGATGAGCCACCGGGGCGCACCTAAATGCAAATATTTAAACCAAATATGGTTGTTGGAGAACTGAGGATAGCCAGCTATAACTGTAATGGTCTTGCAGACCATAAAAAACGACAAAACGATTTTCACGTGGCTCAAAGATAAAGGCTATAATATTCTTTGTTTGCAAGAGACGCATTCCATACCTGCAGATGAAGCAGTCTGGGAGCCAGAATGGGGGGGACCAATTTATTTTTCCCATGGTACAAAAAGCTCAAAAGGTGTAATGACACTCTTCCAAAACAACTTGGACATTAAAATAACACTTTCTCTACCTGATTTACAGGGTAGATGGACCATCTTAACTGTATTAATTGATGGCAAGTATTTTACCATTATTAACATATATGGTCCAAATAATGATAACGCTAACTTCTTTGAGATTATCCTTAATAATCTATCAGGTTTACAAGAGACAAGCAACGTCTTTATCATGGTAGGAGACTACAATACTGAATTAAACCCTGCTTTAGATCGGAAAGGTAATCATTGTACAAATTATCACCCGCATGCTTTTAAAGGAATTTCAGGTATTATGGATGCCATGGACCTTGTAGATATCTGGAGACTCAGAAATCCAGATTTACGCAGGTATACCTGGAGGAGACAGAATCAAGCTAGTCGTATTGACTATTTCCTGGGACCTGTACCATAAAGCTGGATTAACATACCCTGGGTTTCTCTTAGTTATCTGGCTGCACTTAACCAGACCCCTGCATTCCTGATAAGCGGTACCACGAAGCCAGTTATCAACTCGGTAACTGAACCCAGGGTTTTCCAATCTAGGTGTGTGCGCGTTCACATAAAAGGGGCAGTGTTTGAAGCAAATGACCAATTGCAAACATGGACAAACCGACTGGAAGCAAAGCTGCGTACTTTTCAAATGCGGAGCAAGAGCTCTTAATAAAAATATGAAGAGAATAAATATATCATCCTGGCAAAAATTAACACCGTTGCAGCTGCCAAATACAGAAAGGACAGTTGGCAAAAAATCACAGATCGTGTAAATGCTTAAGTTAATTATAATGATAATATCACTGCAAATAACTCCCGTATTCATGATTGTATGTGGGCTATTGCTGCAATAGTTAAGATTAATTTTACTTCTGTTGCAGTAAATCATGACAACAGGCGCTATGTAGGCTAGTGAGCGCATCTCTCTCCTTTTCTGCTTTACAGGATATGTTTGATCCAGCATGAAGCCTATTGGGTATAGGAATGAGCGTGTCTTATCATTTATAATGTCACTGCCCCATCAGTAAAATTACAGTTGCGTATTTCATTAAATTGACGTGATGCAAGGATGTATTCTTATGGCGTGTATGGATTTTTTTTTCCAGCTGCAACCCCGGTGGTGTCAAAAGAGCCGGAGAACAAATAATGAATTACTACAAAAACATAATTCAAAGCGGTCAGTAGGCTTACTTTCATAAGTGCAACAAGTACAAGGCTGTAGTGCTTTTGCCCGTGGAAAAATACAGCATTGTGATACACTAAAGATATGAAACTATATGCGCACGACTCCGCTGCGTTCGCCACATGTCAAACCCTCAGATGAGAACCTGTATCGTACATATAGGTATTCATCCGCGCACCGAACTCCGCTGAAACCTTTACGGACGGTGATGCCATTTCCTCCGAGAACTGATTGGTCAGTAGGCGGTGCTTTTGCACACTGTGATCTGAATCTAGAACTAAACCTGCTCCAGAGCAGGTTAGCCGTTCAGCTTATGTTACCGCGGTGATATACCTCGGTTAGAAGTGACCCGCCTTCGTGATACAGAAAACCCAGGGTTAAACTTGAAGTTACCGCGATAAGCCCAAATCCAGCTTTATGGTACAGGCCTCTGATCTCTTTTTCTTTGGTTGCGAAAGTCAAAACGGCGTTAATTGAAGAAAAAATAAGATCCGATCACCAACTTATAGGGCTGCACCTATCACTCACAGATTTCCCTAGAGGCCGTGGATACTGGATTTTTAATCAGAGTCTTTTAATGAATAGTACTTTTATAACCAAAACAAAAGTTTTCATTACAGACTTCTTCTCAAATAATATAGGTTCAGCAGATCCTCTTACTGTGTGGGATACATTCAAAAGTGCCTTTAGTGTAATGGTTTTGCCTTGCAATCCCTCCCCCTCCTGCTGTCTTCGCCTCCACTTCAACGGGCAACAGGTGTGGCTTGTTGAGGTGGAGGTGAAGGCAGCCTATTTAAGCACTGCTACTGCCAGTGGGCAGTTGCAGCTGCATTCTGGTTTTATCCCTGCTGTGTGGTGCTACTGCTCCCCTGTTTTTAATTTCTATTTATTAAACCTTTTGCTATTTTTATATCAGCCGGTGCGATTCGGTCCCTTCCTCTACTTTTGGGTACATGGTCCCAGTGCCCGCCAGATTGCAGGTTGCATCCGGCGGGAACAACCATGACATTTAGAGGGCATGCAATACAATACTCTTCCTTTAAACAAAAGCAGTTTAGGGCAAAAGAGAAATCTAGCAAAAGAAATTGAAAAGCTTACATGAGATAATGATAAATCTCTTAATATATCTAATGATATGTTGAACATCTTGGAAGGAAAAACAGAATGAACTTGAAGAACTTGATCAAGAAAGATCAATTAATATATATTTTAAAAATAAAGCCAAATGGATGGAGATGGGTAAAAAAAAGTGTTTGTTGCATTTAAGTCTTCAACATAGAAACTCATCTAAAAACAACATACAAAAACTACTCACATAAGGGTGAAACTCTAGTGACCCCAACAGATATATTAAAAGAAGAAAACTATTTTACTGAACTGTTCATTTCAGACTCCACCACTGCCTCTAAATGATGCCCTCTGCAAAGACTTTTTCCCAAAAAGCCACGTTAAGCTTTCAGACATGCAAAGAGAGTCCTGTGAAGGCCTAATATCTGAAGATGAGCTCAGACAGGCAATTAAGTCATTTCAGCCAGGTAAAACACCTGGCCTCTGGCATACCAATTGAGGTGTATCAGACTTTATGATCAAATGAAAGAGCCACTACTTACATGTTTTAATTACTCATATGATAAGGGTGTACTGTCTGAGACCCAACAAAGTGGTCTGATTTTACTGCTATTAAAACAAGAAAACAGTGGTCAATATAAAGACCCAGTTTATTTAAAAAAACTGGAGACCTCTTTCACTTCAGTGTTGCGATGCCAAAATACTAGCAAAATGTCTTGCCTATCGCATTAAGAATGTCTTGTCTGATATTGTTCACAATAACCAGTCTGGATTTCTACAAGGTCGAAATATTGGGGACAATATTAGGCAGCTACTACATATTATAGAGAACTATGAAATGTCAAAAAAAGCAGGTTTAATTTTTGTTGCAGACTTCGAAAAAGCCTTTGATAAGGTTCATCTGGATTTTATTTATAAATGCCTTGAATTTTTTAACTTTGGTGAATCTCTCATAAAATGGATTAAAGTTATGTACGACAACCTAACATGTAAAATTATAAGTCATGGTCATATTTCAGGTAATATTTCACTGTCAAGGGGAGTAAAACAGGGTTGTCCTTTATCACCTTATTTGTTTATAATGGCAATTGAAATACTTGCTATGAAGAGCAAATAAAAATATCAAAGGCTTAGAAATCCAGGGGCTGCATATAAAGGTTTCTATGTATGCAGATGAAACTACCTTTCTGTTGACACCTCAGTCCTTATCCTTGCAAAGCCTAACACAGGACCTGGATTGTTTTTCCTGCTTGTCAGGCTTGAAGCCAAATTATGACAAATGAGCAATACTTAGGATCGGCTCTCTGAAAAACACTACATTTACCTTACGGTGTAATTTACCCATAAAGTGGAAGAATGGATCAGTTGATATGCTCGGCATTCATATTCCTGAAAACATGGATAATCTCTCAGAAGTTAATTTCAATAAAAAACTTGATAAAATCGACAAAATTTTGCAGCCATGGAGAGGGAAATATTTAACAATTTATGGTAAAATCACCTTGATTAATTCCTTAGTTGTGTCTCAATTTCCATACTTGTTTATGACCTTATCTTCACCAAATGAATCATTTTTCAAACAATATGAGAAAAGAATCTTCAAATTTATATGGAATGGTAAACCAGATAAAGTTAAGCGTGTGTACCTTTACAATGAATATGAATCAGGTGGCTAAAATTGTTAAATTTAAGAGCTTTGAATCTCTCAGTCAAGGCCTCCCTGATTCCAAAGTTTTTTAAAAACCCAAGATGGTTTTCCAGGAGATTATTAGACTGTATACACCCGATTTTTAAAAAGGGACTGTTTCCCTTTCTACAGATTAAATACCCCCAGTTCTCACAATTCAATAAGGAACTGGTCATTAATCTTTCCCCGTTTTTAATGGAAGCCATACAAAGTTGGCTGCAATTCCAATTCTGTCCTCCAGATAATACAGAGGAAATTTTGCAACAAATCAAATGGTTCAATTCTAACATATTGATTGGTAAGAAATTTATTTTTTGGAAATATATTTTTTATTCTGGCATTATTTTTATAAATGATATTGTAAATAATGAAGGTAAGTTAATGTCTTATGAAGAGTTCATTGACATTTATGGCAAGGTTTGCCCTTTACAAAAGTTTAATCAATTTGTTGCGGCCATACTGCTAAAATGGAAAAGAAGAATTGTTAAAGGAAGTAACAAGGAGCTTGTCTGTCGACCATGTATGAAAAAGTTTCAGTGGATTGAAAAAAACCAGCATAAATAGAATGATATATAAGTTTCACTTTGAATCAGGAAAACTGAGAGCCAATCCTCACAATGTTCTTGATTATTTGGAGTTTGTGCTAGATTTTCCGATTCCATGGAACCAGGTTTTCAATTTAATTTACAAAACAAGAATAGATTCGTCAATAAGATTTTTTCAGTTTTCAGATTTTTTCAGTTTGTGGGGTCTTTTGAGAAATTTATTGTAATTGAAGGAATACAGTAGACCCCCAAAATGGGGGGGGTTAAGAAAAAAAAACAGAGTTCTACTCACAGATACTGACTGGTGCTAAAGTGTATATAGCAAGTGACAATCCAGGAACTTGCAAACTCAAAGTCGCGGTTATAAATGTGTCAACAGATGTAAAGAAGGGTAAAACAGGAATGGGACACAACCAGTGAAAGAAAGCATGCAAGAAGAAAACCAATCAAAACAAACAATACTTTGAATTGACATGCAATCTGCTGGATGGGAGGAGACAGAGGAAGCATTCACATGAGGGCCGTGACGGTAAGCATTATATATCTTCATTCTAATGTGAACTGTAACCCGATATTTGTTGATAACAAAATTGCCCACTCAGATTCATATAGGGCCATCTGAAAAACAATTTTTGCCTACGCCACTGGTGCTTGTGTTTGTAAATGTGGATGTATGTGTGTATTCATATTTGTGTATTTTTGAGTATGTATACGGTATGTGCATTTGTGTGTGTGAGAGTGTGAGTGTGTACTCCCCTTGGATTTCGAGTATTCAGCTTTGCTGTTACAATAGGCTATTTATTCGCCTTTTGGGATTTGTGGAATGTTTCTTGAGGGTCATCACCAGAGATTTCTTCTCTCTGATCTTCCACACCCTCATCTGTCCAGTGATAATATCTGCACTGTCCTTTGATTTCATACAAACAACCAAAAATCATCTGTAATCATTTGTCTCACAGAGGGGCCAATAGGTTTATTCTATTTTCCATGTCAGCTATAAAGCACCATATGCTCAGCAAGTAAGTGAATGAGCAACGTTGCTGATTGATACCTGTGTGCATGTACATAATCCTTGTGCAGTAGGCTACACCTTATTCATCTAGACATACCATGTTATCTAACACAGCAGAAAGTATTGACATTATTCTGTCCGTAACAAGTAGAGAGATGGGGTATAAGGGCTTTGTTTTCAGCTATTAAAATATGTCAGTCTTGCGGGCTCTTTTGTTGTTTGTGGTATTTTTGTAGAGGCTGTGGTGACTTTTCTTACTTTCCCTAACAAATGCAAAGGAAGGAAGAAGGGAAGCAAAAAAAAGACAAAACCCCCACATCTCTAAATGTGATTTCCTTCCCCTTTTTCTCTGCCATATGGGAACTGGACATGGACAGTTAACCATTTTCTGTACAACTCAGTGTCTTCCATTAAATTCAACTAAAATTGAATCAACAGCCCTCATCCTTCCTGTGACTTTAAGTCTGTAATCTACTCTCTGCCGTCAATAAACATTTATCAAGCTCCTCTGCCGGCATTGCCATTGGTTCCTTATTCAATTAAGTTGCCATAAATTCCTATTCAGTCACATGAATACTTCCTATGCCCTGAAAAAGTATTTTCCCCCTTCCATATTTCCTTTTTTTGTTTCTTCGTCATATGTAAATGCTTCAGATCATCCAACTAATTTTATTGTAAGACAAAGACAACGTGACTAAACGCAAAATGCAGCTTTTAAATGATCATTTCGTGTAGTGAAGGTAAATTCAAAACCCGCATCAGAAAATAATTGCATCCCTATACCAAATGACTGGCTGCGCCGTCCTTGGCGGAAAAAACTGCAATTAACAGTCTGTGATAACTGGCAATGAGTTTGTTTACATTGCTGTGGAGGAATTTTGGCCCACTTTATTTGCGAGTTGTTTGAACTGCTACATTGAAGGGGTTTAGAGCATGAACATCCTATTTAAGGTCATGCCACAGCATCCCAACTGAATTGGTGAATGAAATAAGGTCCCAACTCCACACATTTTCAACATGGAGTTGGGCCCTCATTGAATTCACCGATTCAATTAGAATCAAGTGAGGACCTTGACTAAGCGACTCCACTACTGTCAGTTTGTTTTTTTTTGAGTCATTCAGGGATGAACTTGATTGTTTGCTTAGGACTATTGTCCTGATGCATTACCCAACTGCACTTGAGCTCTTGGTCATGAACTCATTGCCAAAAGTTCTCCAGAATTTTTTGGAGGAGAGCAGAATTCATGGTTCTATCAGTTATGACAAGGCGCCCAGATTCCGAAGCTGCAAAGCAGCCCCAAACCATCGCACTGTGTTTGACTCTTGGTATGATGTTCTTCTTGTGGGATGGTGTGTTAGCTTTCAACCTGATTTAACGGGAGTTGTATCTTCCAAAAAGTTTAACTTTTGACTTGTCAGTCTACAGAATATTACTCCAAAAGACTCTGAGGTCATCAACTTTTTTTCCAGTAAATGTGAGATGAGCCTTTGTGTTCTTTTTAGTCAGAAGTTTAGTTTTCGCCTTACAGCTCTCTCATTGATGCCGTTTTTGCCCAGTCTATTTCTTAATATAGAATCATGAACACTGACCTTAACTGCAGCAGGTACGGCCTGCAGTTATTTAAATGTTAGTCTGGGTTCATTGGTGACCTCCTGGTTGAGTTGTTATTGTGCTTTTGGAGGAAACTTGGCTCACTGGCCTCTACCGCTGAGGTTTACCACTGTTCCTAGTTCTCTTCATTTGTAGATACTGGCTGTCACCATGGTTTGCTGGAGTCTCAGAGCCTTCTAAATGGTTTTTTAACCCTTTCCAGACAGAGGGATGTCAATGACTTTGTTTCTCATTTGTTCTTGAATTTCTGTAGATTGTGGCATCTTGTGCTGCTTTTTTGCCTACTTTACATTGCTGTCAGGTTATGTGCAGATTCAATAGAGCTGGCAGTAGTAATGCCTGGGCGTGTCTAGTGAAACCCTGTGTCCAGTGAAACAGAAAACAAATTTCAATATTTTTTTTTATTTAATTGGTAGATTTAATAACTAAGGGGGCCATTACTTTTTCACACAGAGCTAGACAGGGTTCGATTTTTTTTCCTTCTGTACATGAAATCATAATTAAAAAAAAATGCATTTTTGTGTTCATTGGGGTGACCTACAGTAGGCCTTCTATGCAAAAGTCTTAGGCACCCTGCACTTTTTAAAATTTAAATCTGCCTTAAGTTAGATGTTTACTTTTTGTTTTCCACATTCGAGTTGCTGAAGATAAAAGGCAAATTTGAAATTCCAAATGCTAATTTAAAGAGAAGTTTCATAAATAAATGGTTGCATTTCATTAAAAAACAGCTGATACAGATAATATAGTCTGGACACAGTCCTGAGGTCAACATCATTATGGCTGTTTGCAAATATATGGAAGGACAGACACAAGTGAGATAGTCAGTATGCAGAAAAATAATAGCAAGTTTTGCACTCTGCCTGGAACAAGCAGAAAGCCAGTCATATTATAAAACTGTAGCATAACAGGACAGTGTCCCAAATTTTTTGGAAAGGGTATTCACACCAAATATTGATTTGATTTAGTTTCTAACAGTTCTACAGCTCTGTATAGTACATCTCTCAGTTATTATAAACTTTTAATTTCATCATTTTTGCAAGCATATTTGCCCCACAAAATTGCTTTAAATGCACCTAGGACTTTTGCACAGTACTGTATGTCCAATATTAAAATTAGTTTGATGATGTGAAACATTTAATGTGGCAAATATGCAAAATTAGAAGAACTGGGAGCAGGGCAAATACTTTTTCACAGCACGGTATGTGCACACATTGTTGCATCACACTATCTTGTACAAAATCTGCTGCTGTCTGTGCAAAAACCCAAAATAATGTACTTTCAGCAGGTTTTCCCATCATTATTGTTGTTATTTTTTTCTTTAAAATGTGCATTTAAAAATACACATTGGAAATAAACTTATGTTCCATGTTCATTCACTTTCGTGATACCTTTATAAGTGTCCCTCTGCTGTTCTGCCATCTTGTGGAGACTTTGAGCCAACACAAATAAACTAAGCCTTTATGCAGCTTGCAAAAGCATGAGCTCACTGCGTGCCTGAATGGACACTTTCTTCTGGCAGCACAGTGGTGCTTTGCAGTCCAGAAGTTAACTGCTTCTACAGAAACGCCAAGAGGCCCAACACATTGTACTGCACTCCACCTTTTGAATTCAAAACAATAGTGCAGATGATTCAGGTTGCTACTTTGGATTGAACTGAACATTAAAAGGAACCAAAGAGAAAGAAAATGGACAGACGCCACATTTCTCTCCCAAAAATTTACCTTTGTTGCTCTTGGCACTATGGCATATGTAACTGAGCTCAGACATCTGGTCCTGCAAAGCCTGTATCACTGAAAGAGAGCAAAGGAGATAAGGACCACAGAATTCTGAATAAAACAGTCCTCTCAACAGTGCACACCTGAGTGTGGGTAATAATAGGTCAGGTTACACATTTCTCTCTCTGATCATAATGGAAATGGAAAAAACACTTGATGGAGATACATGAAAACGGACAACAAGCACACACACACAACACACCAAAACACACACATGCTCACGCAAACAAGACATACAAATGCATACATGGTTATATTTGGATGTATTTTCTCTCCGGCAGACATGCTTCAAAACAGAGACTCGCACGGATACTTAAATGTATTTGCAAAATGCTCTCTCACCAACATTGTTAATATTAATAATACATTTTTTTTTCCCAGTAAGGTAATGGCATAATTTCTTTCAGAGGCTATTCCTACTCTTTAGGAAAATACCGATGATATAAAAAAGGGGAAAAAAATGAAGTTGGCTGTGAATTTTTGTTGAAAACCCTGCTTCTTCTTCCGGCGAAATAATGCAGCCCATTCCTTGTTTGACAGCACAATCTTTCAACAGATTCAAAACAAACTACAGAAACAATGTGCTTCTTAGCTGTGAACTACAAAAGAAAAATCTTCAAAGGAAAAGGAGGTATCCACAAAACCGCAAGTTGGACGATAGCCAGAATCCAGAAGGAGTCCTTCTCAGGATTATCCCATTAGGGGAGATTTACAGGATCTCCCTAAAGAGCGCACTATATGTCCTCATTTTTTTCCGTAATGGAGAGTGCAGCTATAATTCCACACCACTTTGTTCAATTTCCTCCTCCATGCACATGCCAGGAATTTGTAGACAGCCCATTTGGCAGTGGTCACTTGCTGCAGATGGGATGTTGTCTCCCAGTAAGGACCATCATTTCCAAAAGATGGAAGAAATCAAAAGGGGCAGTGCTGTATATCATAAAACAACATGGCAGCAGCTCAGCAGCTAGCTGTAATAAACTGCTCAGGGACAGTGGTGCCTGTGTGACCTAAAAACCAGCTTGGGGGGAGGAGGAACAGAGAGATGGAGGTTTCATTGAGTAAATACTGTACACGTCTACAACACTAATTCAGGAGACCCTGGTGTCTGTGCACAGGCCCGGAGGATGAGGTCCACATGGTTTTTGCTCATACGCCCACCTTCTGCCTGGTGCACATCCGTCAGTCAAATAAATCAAATTGTCTAAAGAAGATTATGAACAATGGTAAACAGCTGTAATGAGAACAAGACTCAAAAAGCAGAAGAACTCACTCAGCCGTCCAGTGAAACTGAATCAATATCAGAGAAGATGAAGACTGTGAAGCTCTTAGAGAACAGGTAGAGAGACTGGAGGAGACGACCAAAGATCTTGCAGAGGTAACCCCCACCTCTTCCCAAATAGTGAAACATTTAGCCTCTTCAGACAGCTCAAAATCTGGGACCCAGCAGCTGCAGGGCTCCCCGAAACACAAGCAAGAAGACAACCAGGCCATGAGGACAGAGATCTGCAGAGTGACGTACAGGGTGCATCAGAGTTGTCTTTAACAGGTGGCCTTTTTCCCCTCCTCTCTACTCATTCTTGACCTCTGTGGAAAACATCACAGGGTGAGGTACAAGTTACAGAGAGATTTAGTTGGTACTTTGAGACAAGTTTGAAGAAAATTGGATGTCCTCTTCTTTCATAGTTGATATCATGAGCTGGACAGCAATTGATAATGATACGACTGTTCTAACAAGAGAAGTACAAATATTTTCGCATCTAATTGCTGCAGCTGGAAAGAGTTGTGGTCCATAATCAATCATAATTTTCTCTTAAGGTTGGTCATCTGTTTCCTAGCAAGAAGGAAACACTGAAGGAGCCAATCGCCTCCTGTCTTCCATGAAATTAACCAATTGAATGCTCCTTGTCGTAGCAGTCAGCCAATCTAATTCAGGGTCTTGTCAGCTCTCAAGAAAGGTTCCTTGCTTTTTAGAGAATTCGAGAACCACCAAGACGGAGTATGCGGAATGATATGGGGGCAGGGACTGAAATGGTAAAAGCACACACCACCTCCCACAGCTCTCTCACAGCTGACAAGAGACCAGAGAAACACTCAACTTCATCTGCAAAGGACTCATTTAGTCTTAAGAAGCCACCCTTTTACATTGTGCTATTTTCTATTCTATATACAGTATCCATTCTGCTTTTGGAACATATGCCTTCACATTATTTTGCTCACTCTCTGTGGGTAATGTAAGACTGCCACTGATACCAACTTTAATTTGACAAATTCTTGGCATTTTCAAATCTCAATAGTCGTGTAAATATTTTTGTGACTCAGGGTGCCAATGCTCTTCCTGGGATGAGCATTGCCGCTGTAAATCACTCACAAGGTATTTAACCTGAAAGACCTCAGAGGATGTATCAAGCTGTGAAAATGCCATCTGCTGTGTTTTATTACCATACTCTACTGAGACACTGCAAAAAAAAAAAAAAAAAAAAAAACACTCTGTAGTAATTTCTCCTAATGTAAGTGTTTCAGATGCCAAAAACATAGATATTTAACATTTTCATTGAACTTCCTTTCAAATAGAATGGTTTTCAAGATTAGAGGTTCATGCTCCATATCAATAAAACTTAACGGCGCTATATTTGAAGGAAATTTCTACTGGAAATGTTGAAAAGTTCGGCAATTCTGTGCTGTTGCAGCCATCTTTTCCCCAATTCTCGAGGGCTATTATGTAATTAGTGAAACAGCACCCTTCTAAATGTTACATGGTAAATTTGTAGTGAAACACTGTATTGCACTCTTGCCGTAGACTAATGTCATGTCAACAAGGAAGCCTGGCGAAGTTGGAATCCCTTGGAGAAAAAAATTTTTGAGGATTAACCAATCAGATGTTGCTAGTTTTCAGGACGAGGCCAAGGGAAGCCAGCACATTGGCTTCACACGAATCAAATCACAGCATGTTGTCAACGTCATTGAAATGAAATGACAAAGATAACCTTTATATCATCATCTCTGTTTGCAACATTAGCTAGTGCAGAAGGTAATTATTAAATTGACTTTTTAGGTAATTTCTTATTATTTAACATTTACTCTCTTCTTTGATTAAAGGGCATCTAAAGTCGATTCTCAGACGGGAGGTTGAATGTCCAATGTTTTTAAACAAATCACTTGCTTTTGTTGACATCTTGCATTGTCGCATGACCAATTTGATCCATCAACCAATGTTTTGTGTACATGCGTAGATAATCCTTCTATTTCGGTTGGTTTGCGCAGGTGCGGCTCGCTGATTGGCTGATAAACAAAAACAATGGAAATCGACTTTAGATGCCCTTTAATTTAATTTCTTTCCCATTCTGGTAAGTTAATGTTACTTCCTTTTTTCTCTCAGAAATAGGGAAACTTGCCTTCAAGTTTGTGTTCAAGTTGAGTGTATGGCCAAATCGATTATTTAGCTATCTTGCATATTGAATTATTTAAATTTTGTGGAAGTAAGAACAGCATAGGCAAAAATTTGGGGAGGGATGGTCGGGACATATCCGGATCAACTTTCGAACATGGCAAGAATATCCCGACCGACTTTTGAACAATGGGGAAAATAAAAGAAATGCAACATTGTAAATGTAACATGCCCCAGTCCAATGTAATTTTAGTGCATCCGTGGTTGGCGGCTTTGTCCAATTTATAAACAGTCAATGGTTTAATCAAAAGTGTATATTGCCTGCTTGTTAGCTATATAATCTAGAGGATAACTTTATAGGTGACACAGTTGCATAGCCTACACATAGCTATGTAACTGAGTCCAGCCGCCAACATCTCCTGATTGAGTCTGTGAATGAATGCTTCTTTAACTTCTTGAGTTCATTATCAAATCTGTACTGCGCACTTTACTGGCGCTCTAGTTACATTGCATTGGCTGATTATGTATAAAACACATGGACTTGAGGTCTTGTCTAACTTGGCTTCCTCAAAAAAAAAAAAATTCTGCCTCACACCTTTGGGCTGCAGCTAGAGTATTCCGTAAGAAAAGGAAAAATAAAAAGTGTGGACATGATGTCTGGTTGTAGTTTATTGATGAACGGAAAGAATTTTTTGTTTTGACTTGATTTTCATCACCCCACTAACCTGTCAAAATTTGTCATGCAAGCGTGATTCACACATTTCACTGAATTTTTCTTTTTTTTTAGCATTACAAATAGTACAAATACTAAATACCTTTTGGTTTTTGGTTAACATTTTTGTCGTTTTAACCAACGTGTTTTATAAAGTCTTCTCTCAATTAAGGGAAAACATATATTGGCTGTCTCTCAGGTCAAAATTTTTAAATAAATAAATAAATAAATAAATGGGACAAACATGGCCAACAAAAGCCGGCATTCAGCGTGTTTCTAAACAATAAATACAACGTGGATGAAGTTTTTGCTTTATTGAAAACGATGAGTTTGAATATGCATTCCAAAAAAAAGGATTAAAACATAAAAACATCAGTTATGGGAAACTTATTATGAGATTTGGTGTTATTTTATTGTTATTTTGAATAACAAATATTTTTTAAAAACCAAAAAAAACCCTGTATCATCTGGGCCAAAATTTGCCTGCTTGAAAGGGTTAATATGGGAAGCAAAACATATATCAAAATAAATAAATAAATAAATAAATAAATAAACCCAACAAAACAGCTTGTGCAAAGAAAAACAATGCATTCCAAAAAAAAAGCCACAGAGCTGAAAGTTCAAAACCCTGTCATGCCAGGGTAATTTTGTGAGCCAAGCCTTGACCGTCGCAGTTTTTATTTATAATTGGCCATCTAGTGGTGAAATGTGGTACCTGCAACCATAAACTTCACAGTATTTCAACAATAACAAACACATTTGATTTTATACCTTGCTCTCGTTTCTCTTGTGATATACAGTTAATGCATATATTAAAGATCACTTAAATGTAGGGTTTAAATTATTCGCAGATCATTGCCTTCTGTTTCTATTTACATTTTACATGACATCACAGCTTTTTGGGTTGTGTTTGTATATACACGTCACAGACGGGTGAAAAATTAATGGAGAAATGAACATAAATATTTTTAATTAGGTGTTCAGCCTCCACAAGCTGCCAGTGCAGCTTAAACATGCCTTGGCATGGAGTCAAGTGTAAAACTTCACTGGAAAGAAGGAGAGCCATTCCTCTGAGAGATATTCCCTCATTTTCCATCTTGATGGAGACAGGGAGAGCTGTCTAACACATTGTTAAAAAATCCTTCATATGAGCTCAGCTAGGTTGAGATCTGGGCATTTTGAAGCCGATAGCATATGCTTAGGATAGTTTTCATACTCATGAAACCATTCAGTGACCCCTTGTGCCCTGGTGGGCTTGGGCCATTGTCATCCTGAAGGACATGACTCGCATCATGGTTGGAATGCTTCATTATGGAATATAAAGGTGGTCGCACAGAATATCTCTACTTTGATTTGCACTACTGCTGCCTTTAAGGTGATGATTGGACCCACACCATGCAAAGAAAATAAAAAAGCACCTATGTTTGTCCACAAATTTATTTAGGATTTTTAATTTAATTTGTCACCCTTCTATGTCAGTGGTATCTGGTGAACTGAATGTTGGTGAAGCACAGGACAGCCCTTGAAAAGAATGACTGAACTTTACCGGTCTTCAATTATTTATTTAAATTAGCATTACCTCGACTCCTGAGGGTGTATAAATGATGTAACTGTTATTTTTTTACCTTGCACCCAAAATTATAAGCATTTTTGAGTTGTGCGTGCTATTAGGTTTGGTGGGACTACGTTTTTTGAATTTCAAGTGCAGGTATCCTGCATTGTTGGATATTCTACAAGCTATCGCAGAAAATATTTGCATCGTTAATCTTTATTTTTGTATCTCATGAACAAAACATTGATTGAATTTATTTTTTAATCATCCAAATACTGCACTCAGAAAGAAGCTGTATGTTCACTGATCATTTCAATAACCAGAAAGCTCTTTAACTCCTCTGTGCAGATGTAGATGCCAGCAGACATGGAGCTGCTCTGTTTATGCACACAGTTACACTATTCTATCAGTGGATGACGCACCCTATTCTATCACTAAATGGTATATCAGTTATTAAATATTCACAAGCAAGCCAAGCTTGAACACGGTTTAGAATATGGACGAGTTCATTCCCATCCCTGTTTCCCAAGAATTGTATGAACTGAACTCCTCAGCCAAGCCTGATGTGCAAACTGCCGAATATACTTGCCCATAGTATCTATCCAGCAATAAATGAAAATGATCTCTTGTGACAGAAAAAAATCGTTGACCTTTGTTGCAACCAGTTCAGCTACAGTGAGCCAACGGTTTCCCAATCAGTAGTTAAGAAAAATCAGTTTTTTTAAAGCAAAAATTCGACATGGTATTGATACTATGTCATTCTACTATCAATTATAATCATCACATATCAAAAATGCGTTGTTCCCCACCATGGATTTAAAGGTAGATTCCTCCATCGACAAATTCAGCGCTCCTTTATATCCTCCTAAATACTCATGGTCATAGCCAATCATTCAATTATTTACTTAGGCTCATCTGCGTAATGCACACTTATAGTTCACGCCCAAATGTGATTGACACATTTCTTATCCAATTCCAGAGAGTATAAACGTTTCACAGTAACTGAAAGACATTGATTGGTCCTTCAGAAAAGTATTCAAACCTTTGCGTAACAGCAGCTTGGTCGTATTCTCGTAATGTTGCGCAGCTGAAATGACGTGATTGCACAGAAAAAAAGACTTCCAAAACTGGCCTGAAGTGCTCACTTACATTTACAGGATTTAAATGAGATATGGACTTGGTCAATGGGAAGTATTCCGAATGAAACAGGACTGGAGGGTTCCTTTTACCGAATATGTCTATGTCTCTGGAGGAATTCAGTAAAGAAAAATTTTTGTTAATTAAATGAGTAAGTGCAATTTCATATCTTTTCTTTTACTTATGACTGGCTGGCTAGCTGTTTTTTATTCTCGGTTTACCATAGCCATGATGATCACAGAGCTTGTTTGCCACTTTGATTAGTCAGAGTAACCGTAACTCTTTGCTAATAATACAGCAAGTGGTGGAATTTTTGGTTTTTCCTGATAGTGGAATATCTGTTCTGTGATAATAAGGTGTATTTCAGATATTGCTGAGATAGTATGTTATACCTGTTCCTTTTAAGCTGCGAAAAATGTTTATATAAGGTCGCAAGCTCGGAAGTGGGAATTGCTAACTTTTCATTGCAGAGTGAATGTTCTGACTGTTAAATAAGCAGTTCCTTTCATGAGTATGTATGCTGGCTTGTGGGACTCTGAAGAAAAATGAACAAAATTCTAAACTTTATCATGGAGAAAAGGCATGTATTGGGTTTGGAGTGGTTACTGGTGACCATTGATGTCCAACTGCACCTATATTGATAAACTCATGCTAAATTCAACCAGAAAATCATGAATTCATTTTGAATTTCATGTGTCAAAAGTTGATTTTTGTTAAATATATTATTATTTTATAATATGACAGTGCACCATTTTGAGGGATCTTATAGAGTATGGGGAGCCATCTGGAAAGCTGTCTTATTTGGCTCCTAGAGAGTAGATCATTTAGAATCTCATGCTCAGATGAATTCTACTTGTGTTCAAGTAGTTCATGATCCAAGAAATTTATAGTTTTAACCCCCAGCCATTTTTCAATTCTCAGTATTACTTTTTTTGTGATAACCTGAAATGTTTTTATCTAAATGCAATAAGCATAAAAAATAAATTTCCAGAACTTGAGGCCGTTATGATTAGTGAGGGTTATGACATAGTTGGGATTACAGAGACATGGCTTAGTGAGGAGGATGGAGATGAATATAATATAGAAGGTTATAAGCTCTTTAGGAAGGATAGATGCAATAGGCGAGGAGGGGGTGTAGCACTCTATGTGAACGAAAACATAAATGTGCAGGAAATTTCTGAAATTGAACATTCCTTGCCTTGTGAAGATATCTGGGTCAGGCTCATTGGCAAACAAGAGACTGGTTTAAACATAGGAGTATGCTATCGACCACCAGCTTTGGACAGTACAGTCAATGAAATGCTCTTTAAGAGGATTACGCAAGCTTGTAGAGGAGGAGGGACTATTATTATGGGAGACTTAAATTATCCTGGTATCGATTGGGAAATGGTGAAAGGACAGGGTAGGGGGGAGGAAGAATTTCTAGATGTTATAAATGATAATTTTTTGGTGCAGTATGTTTATAAACCTACAAGAGAGAAGGCAATTTTAGACTTAGTGCTCTGTAATGACACAGATAGAATTAGCAATGTTGAGGTACTGGAGCCACTTGGGACAAGTGATCACACTACTGTTAATTTTGATGTTTCATGGGAAGTTAAAAATTTTCAATTTTAGGCAAGCAAACTTTGACAGGATGCGCTCATATCTAAGCAAAATAAAATGGGAGACACTCCTGGACTGTGAGTCTGTAAATGAGATGTGGGAAAGATTTAAGGGGGTTTTACTTGATTCACAATAGAGATTAATTCCAAAGGTGTCGAAAAGTAAGCTGAAAAAGCAGAACCCTCCGTGGATGACCACAGCTATTCGTAGGAGTTTGGGGGAAAAAAGGAATCTTTATAAGATGTACATAAAGGATAACAATGAGAACACTAAGGCTGAATACTGTAAAATGCGGGCTGTGGTCAAAAAAGAGCTGAGGAATGCTAGAAGACTGTATAAAAGACAAATTGCAGAAGGGGCGAAAACTAACCCTAAGCACTTCTCTCAGTACTGTAGCAGAAAAAGGAAAGTCAAAGAGGAGGTTAAGTGCATAAAGAATAAATATGGATCGCTGCTATATGATAACAAGGATATTGCGGATACCTTACTTTGTTGAGAATTTTACCTCAGAGCGGGTTTTTATTCGGCCAGAGGGCATATTCAATGCTCAAGATTATTTAGCGGAAATTGAGGTTAGGGATAATGAAGTATTAGACAAGTTGCATAAACTAAAGGCAGATAAGGCGGCGGGTCCTGATGGCTTATATCCTAGAGTGCTCAGGGAAGTCAGTGAGATCATCTTTAAGCCACTATCCGCCATCTTCAGACGGTCTTTAGAAACTGGAGAAATACTAAATGATTGGAAGCAGGGCAATATAATTCCAATATACAAGAAAGGGGACCGTACTGAGCCAGGAAATTACAGGCCAGTCAGTTTAACTTGCATTGCATGCAAAATACTGGAATCTATCATAAAAGATGAGCTGGACTTATTTCTTGAACGTAATAATATCTTGAGGGATAGCCAACATGGTTTCCGTAAAGGAAGGTCATGCCTGACAAACCTTCTGGAATTTTTTGAAGAGGCCACCAAGACTTATGACCAGAGCAGGGCTTATGACATCATATACTTGGATTTTCAGAAAGCATTTGATATAGTACTGCATAAGAAACTAATTTTTAGAATAAGCTCCATTGGAGTTACAGGAGGTATTCTGGAGTGGATTCAAAAATGGTTACAAGACAGAACACAAAGAGTGGTGGTCAGTGGTATCTCATCTGAGCTTGGTATGGTGGGGAGTGGCGTCCCCCAGGGATTGGTGTTGGGACCCCTGCTGGTCTTCATCTTTCATTAAATTTGCAGATGATACTAAATTGGGAGGTTTGGCAAATAGTTTAGAGTCCACTAAAGTGATTCAGGGTGATTTGGATAGAATCCAGAATTGGGCAGAAATGTGGCAAATGAAATTTAATGTAGTGAAATGTAAAGTTGTACATGTAGGTAATAGAAACATTAGACAGGATTACTTCATGGGAGGCTTAAAACTGGAATGTGCTTCACACGAAAAAGATCTGGGAGTCATTGTTGACCAAACCCTCACAGGTTCTAGCCATTGTGCCATAGCTGTTAAAAAACCCAATTGGATGCTGGGATACATTGCCAGAAGTATTGAGTAAAAATCTAAGGAGGTGATGCTTCTTTTGTACAACACATTCGTCAGACCACATCTGGAGTATTGTGTACAGTTCTGGGGACCATATTTTAAGAAAGATTTAGAAGCTCTAGAAAAAGATCAGAGAAGAGCCACTAAGCTAATTCCAGGTATTAAAGATGAAAGCTATGAGAAGAGGCTGAAGATCCTTTATCTCTTTAGTCTTAGGAAAAGGAGACTTAGGGGTGATCTGATTGAGGTCTTTAAATATGTTAAAGGGATTAACAAAGTGAATTATGTAGGATTCCTTCGACCAAGTATTGTTAGTAGAACTCGGGGTCACAAATGGAAGTTGACCAAGGGTAAATTTAGCACTGATATTCGGAAATATTTCTTTACCCAAAGAGTAATTTCGATGTGGAATAGCTTGCCTGACCATATTGTTGAGGCAGAGACCTTGGGAGTTTTTAAGAGCAGGCTTGACTCGACTAGATACCATTGAGTCATTGAGTATCTGAAGTGATATATTAACAATAGTATAAAGAGCCTGGCGAGCCTAGTTGGGCTGAATGGCCTGTTCTCGCCATTCATGTTATGTTATGTTATGTTATTATTGTCCCCTTAAACTTTGCAGAAATTCAGTTAATGAAGAACCAGTAAACACAAGCTGCTGCAGCAAGTAGCCCACTCTGTTGGTCAAAACAAAAAATCACAAGATTGATTGCAGTCCTGTGCTGTTTTTAATATGACATCAAGCAGCTAGCTGGAAGGCTATTATTACACATTTTAATTGTCTTGAGCATAATGCGATAAATGGAGGCATTTCCGGGGAAAGCTCTTGCCTAGGATAGTCAAAAGGGGGAACTATCCCTGAAAGAAAGGGATGTCTGATTACCATAACTAATGTGAAGCAACCATAAAATGAAATTAAACATTGGAAAAGAGATGTCAGCCTAGCCACTGTTGTTAGTCACTCACCAGCTGTAATTGTTTTGCTGACAGACAGTGTCAGCAAAGGCAATATTGTTGCTGTGCTTGTTGACTTTGACAGAATTGACTGGCTGGCTCGCTTGCTTTATTTAATGTGAGCACAGGATCTCTCAGAGACAGAGTGTGTGTGTCAATGAAAAGCAGTTGCAGTGCAGAGGCAGCATAGAATAATTCAAACTTAGGGATTCATTTTATAACCTGACTTATTGGTTAGTTTTGAATTCTGTCATGTTCATTGCTCTCAATTCTCGCGTATTGGGTGTGGCACACACACACACACACACACACACACACACATATATATAAAACCCCAATTCCGAAATAGTTGGGACAAAGTGTAAATTGTGAATAAAATCAAAACGCAATGACTTTCAAATCACACCAGCCAGTATTTTATTCACAATAGATAGAGATAGACACAATAGAGATACAGTAACATAGCAAATGTTGAAACTGAGAAATTTTACAATTTTATCCAGAAAATGAGCTCATTTCAAATTTAATGGCTGCTACAGGTCTCAAAAAAGTTGGGACAGGGGCCTGTTTACCATGGTGTAGCATTCCCTCTTCTTTTTAACACAGAGTGAAGGCATTGAGGAGACAAGTTTCTTGAGTTTAGCCATTGGAATTTGATCCCACTCTTGTTTAATACAGGCTTCCAGCTGCTGGAGAGTTTTGGGTCTCCTTTGATGGACTTTTCGTTTAATTATGCGCCAAATGTTCTCAATCGGTGAAAGATCAAGACTGCAGGCAGGCGAGTTCAGCACACGGACTCTTCTACTACGAAACCATGCTGTTGTAATAGCTCCAGTATGTGGTTTTGCATTGTCCGGCTGAAATACACAAGGCCTTCCCTGGTATAGATGTCATCTGGAGGGGAGCATATGTTGCTCTAAAACCTTTAAATACCTTTCAGCATTCATGGTGCTTTTTAAAACATGCAAGTGTCCCATACCATATGCACTAATGCATCCCCATACCATCAGAGATGCTGGCTTCTGAATTGAATGCTGATAAAAGGAGGGGCGGTCGTTCTCCTCTTTAGCCCGGAGGACACGACGCCCCTGATTTCCATCATGAATGTCAAATTTGGACTCGTCTGACCACAGGACACTTTGCCACTTTGCTACAGTCCATTTTAAATGAGGCTTGGCCCACAGAACACGGCGGCGCTTCTGGATAATGCTCAACAATGGCTTATTTTTTGCATGATAGAGTTTTAGGTGGCATCTGTGGATGGCACGGCGGACTGTGTTTACAGACAGTGGTTACTTGAAGTATTCCTGGGCCCATTTAGTAATGTCAATGACAGAATCATGCCGGTGAGTGATGTAGTGGCGTCTGAGGGCCCGAAGATCATGGGCATCCAGTCAAGGTCTTCGGTCTTGTCCTTTACGCACTGAGATTTTTCCAGTTTCTCTGAATCTTTTGATGATGTTATGCACTGTCGATGATGAGACCTTCAAAGCCTTTGCAATTTAATGTTAAGGAATATTGTTTTTAAAGGATTCCACAATTTTTTTTACGCAAGCCTTCACAGGTTGGAGAGCCTCTGGCCATCTTTACTTCGGAGAGACTCAGCCTCTCCAAGACATCCCTTTTACAGCCAATCATGTTACACCACTGATGCCAGTTAACTTAATTACTTGCAAAATGTTTTTTCAGCTGATTCTCTTATATATTAATTGCTTTTTTCAGCCCTTTTTAGCCTGTGTCCCAACTTCTTTGAGACCTATTGCAGCCAGAAAATTTGAAATAACCTAATTTTGTGGATAAAAATGTGAAATGTCTCAGAATCAACATTTGAAATGTTATCTATGTTCTATTGTAAATAACATATTGGCTCATGTGATCTGAAAGTAATAGCATTTTGATTTTATTCACAATTTACACTTCGTCCCAACTATTTCGGAGTTTTATATATATATATATATAGTGCCATAAAAGAAGTATTGCCCCCTTCCTGATTTCTTATTTTTTTGCATATTTGTCACACACAAATGTTTCAGATCATTAAACAAATTTTAATATTAGACAAAGATAACTTGAGTAAATACAAAACACAGTTTTTCAATGATGATTTCATTTGTTGAGGCAACCAAGCTATCCAAGCCTACCTGGCCCTATTTGAAAAAGTAATTGCCCCCTAAACCTAATAACTGGTTGTGCCACCCTTGGCGACAACTGCAATCAAGCGTTTGCTATAACGCGGTGCTCAGCCTGATCAACAATAACAATGAGACATCATGCAGGATTGAGGTGCAACATTTAACATCATGGTGTGATGACACTAACTTGGTTCTTAACATCAAGAAGACCAAGGAAATTATTGTGGATTTCCGCAGAAATGGACAACAAAACCGCTCTCCACATTTCATTGGCGGTGAGGGGGTGGAGAGAGTGTCTAACTTTGAAACCTGGGAGTTAATATATCACAGGACCTGTCCTGGAGCATTAACACCTCCTCAGCTGTGGGGCACAGCATGCCTGTACTACCTAAGGAAGTTGAGGAGCGCCCAAATCCCAAAGCAGCTGATGGTGACCTTTTACAACTGTGCCATCAGCAGTGTTTTAACAAATGGATTTTTAGTGTGGTTTTCCAGCTGCACTAAGGCTGATCAGCAGGCACTCCAGCGGGTGGTAAAAACAGCAGGGAGGATCATTGGGACTACTCTTCCAGAGATTAGTGCCATCTACACCACCCGCTGTCTGAGGAGAGTGTACATCATCATACGTGATCAACACCACCCGGCGCACCACCTGTTCCACCTGCTGCCCTCAGGTAGAAGGTGCAGGTCTATAGGAGCCTGAGCCACCAGACTGGCCCACAGCCTGTATCCTCAGGCAGTGAGGCCGCTAAACAGCTACCCCCCTCCTTTCTCCGCCCCATCCAGAAACACTGACCATAACCCATCGTCACAATAGCTGTGAACTGGTCTTTACACTGTTGCATTAATCAAAACATCACTCAAATAACTGTCTGTATGTTCCCTCTGTGTGTCAGCATGCCCTCAAAATGCTGCAGTACCACGGTTACTGTTTATTACATCTGTGCCTGCACTAAACTATTTATTGCATATGACATGAGTACAGTGTGCTAATTTTACACAGTGGGTGGTTAAGGGACTGGAAGGAAGGGTTTTTGCACTTTATTTTGCTACGCAGTGTATGAATGCTCTGAACGAAATTTCGTTGTTATATTTAATATGACAATGACAATAAAGAATTGAATTGAACTGAATTGAATTGAATAACTGGCAATGAGTTTTTCACCTCGCTGTGGAGGAATTTTGGCTCACTCTTCTTTGCAGGATTGTTTTAATTCAGCCACATTCAGAGGTGGACTTGCTGGTGTGTTTCAAATCATTGTCCTGCGGCATAACCCAAGTGCGCTTGAGCTTGAGGTTACAAACTGATGGTTCACATTCTCCTTCAGGACTTTCTGGTAGAGAGCAGAAGTCATGACTCCATCAATTACGACAAGTTGTCCAGGTCCTGAAGCAGCAAAGCAGCCCCAAACCATCACACTACCACCACCATGTTTGACTGTTGGTATGATGTTCTTTTTATGAAATGTTGTGTTAGTTTTACGCCGGATGTAATGGGGTGCACACCTTCAAAAAAGTTCAACTTTTGTCTCGTCAGCCCACAGAATATTTTTCTGAAAGTCTTGGGGATCATCAAGATGTTTTTTTTGGCAAATGTGAGACGAGCCTTTGTGTTCTTTTTGGTCAGCAGTGATTTTCGCCTTGGAACTCTCCCATGGATGCCATTTTTTGCCCAGTCTCTTTCTTATTGTTGAATCATGAACACTGACTTTAACTGAGGCAAGTAAGGCCTGCAGTTCTTTAGATGTTGTTCTGGGTTCTTTTGTGACCTCCTGGATGAGTCGTTGATGCACTCCTGGAGTAATTTTGGTAGGCTGGCCACTCCTGGGAAGGTTCACCACTGTTCCAAGTTTTCTCCATTTGTGGATAATAGCTCTCACCATGGTTCACTGGAGTCCCAAAGCCTTAGAAATTGCTTTGTAACCTTTTCTAGACTGATAGATGTCAAGGACTTTGTTTCTCATCTGTTCTTGTATTTCTTTGAATCACGGCATGATGAGCTGCTTTTTAGCCTACTTCATTTTGTCGGACAGATTCTATTTCAGTGATTTCTTGATTCAACAGGTCTGGCAGTAATCAGGCCTAGGTGTGGCTAGTGAAATTGAACTAAAAAATGTGGTTAATCACAGTTAATTCATGATTTAACAAGGAGGGGAATTACTTTTTCACATAGGGCCAGGTAAGTTTGGATAGCTTTTTTCCCCCAATAAATGAAATCAACATTTAAAAACTGTATTTTGCATTTACTCGGGTTATCTTTGTTTGATGATCTGAAACATTTACTGTAAGTGTGACAAAAATGGAAAAAAAATAGGAAATCAAGAAGGGGGCAAATACTTTTTCACAACACTGTATATATATATATATATATATATATATATATATGAAGAGTTTGGTTCCAAAATGCAATAAGTGCCAAAATTACAAAAATTGAGATAATACCATAAAGCAATAGCCCTGTGCTTCTTACACATGGTGCAAATTTGCATTTTCAGAAATTCATACTATAGAGTGTATTTTTTCATGGTCAAAGTTTGTGTTTCTCTATAAAATGCTATAGGCGCCAACATTGAAAAAGTTGATTTACTCAAAATGAGTAAAATGGATATATTGCGTTTTGGAAACAAACTCTTATATGTGTGTGTGTGTGTGTGTGTGTGTCTGCCAAAAGAATATAGTGCTTGAAGGTCTATGATGCAAATTTTTTTTTTTTTTTTTTTTGTCTCCAGAAATATGGATATAGCTACATTTTTCACTTGATTTATTCTATAATATATGGTATCAAGTATTAAATGTTTAAAAACGTGTTAGCAGCTGGAAATTAATTCAGCAACTATATTTCACTACTTTCAGAAAAAAAGACATCTAGTAAAACCTTTCACAGATTCAAAAACACATTTTCTTGAGCTTAACTATTTAATTTTGATGGTTCTTGACAGATTTTTTTATTTCACATTTATTCTGCCTTTGAATTTACAATTGAAAAATTCACAAAAAAATTTAATGAGTCATGTCACATCAAAAAGGAGGAGAGACACTAATGCTGTATGCAAAAGAACAGGCCATGTTTACATGTCAGTTGAAACTGATTAATTATGGCCTTGATGCATTCTAGCTCACTGGCATAAATACAACTACGCTGAACAAAAATATAAATGCCCCATGTCAAATATTGATGACACATGGAGTTAACAACTCTAAGTGAGCATATGCTGACTTTTACTTGTACAATAGGGATATTTCTCTTGATTTGTGTACCATTTTTTAATCCATCTCTCTGTCAGTGAGCATTTGCTTAGTGATGGAGTGATTTCACTCAGTAAATGGGTGTGGCATTTCCAGACGGTGATCAGACAGAATGAGCAGTACCCAGACACTCCTTATACTGGGGACAATAAAAGGCCACCCCAAAATGTCAAATTTTGTAAAAAGTCATCATGCCTCAGATGTCTCAGGTCATGCGGGAATGTGCCATTGGCATGCTGGATGCAGGGATGTCCACCAGAGTGGTCGCTGTGCAGCTGAATGTTAACTATCGGACAATAGGCCGTTTGAGAGTTCGTTTCTGACAGACGGGCAGTACTGCAAATCGATCTCATCCACGTCGGCCACGTGTGACCACACCAGCACAAGATTGCTACATCCGGCTCGTCCACCTGCGGGATCGGCTCAGATCAGCGACACGCACAGCGGATGAGACCGTTGGTCTGCACAACAGACGCATCACACCACAGACAGTCCATAACCGCCTGCGAGAAGCCAACTTGCACGCTCGGCGTCCTCACCGTGGTCTGGATCTCACCGCTGTCCGGCGTCGGAACCGACTCGCATGGGCAAACGCACACGTTCGATGGCCCTTGGCACGCTGGAGAAGAGTGCTATTCACAGACGAATCCCAGTTCCAGTTTTTTGTTAGTAAAAACTCAAAAATTTGACATGGGCTGTTTATATTTTTGTTCAGTGTACAATATATTGTACATTTAAAACTGTGTAACAGCATTGCCATGTTAAAATGTGTATACATTAAATGCTTCATTAAAGCCTTGTTGCTCTGGGATGGAGTAAATAAAATTATAATACACTGTCACTGTGGTGGAACTCTCCTGAGGTTTCAATGGAGCCATCAAACATTAGATCCCCAGCTGTATCTCCTACCGAAAACACAGTTTGAATTGGCTGCACCTGGATGTCATTCACGGGCCGCTGCCTGTATCTGTTTTCCCTGGTAACAGAGGGAGCCACTTGGGATAGTACAGCTGGTATAATATGGACCTCTGCAGGATTCTCCACACACACGCTCAGCCTACTAGCCTATTCCCATGGGTGATTCGCTGCAGAGCATTCAAAAAAGGTCAAAAACACTTCAACAGATTACATAATCACATTTATGTGGCACACCAAACTAGTGTCCGTGGGAACTCTCCAGGGTATCACCATTGTGTTAGTCCCAGCTTACTGTACATGTGAGACTCAATTGCATTGATGAATCTCTTTTCATTCCTGCTTTTATCCTAGCCAAAGTTTCACATGACATAACATTCGCAATTAAGAAGAAACAATTATTTAGAGCAGCTTACACAATAAGCACACTGATGTTTTCATATAGTGTTCAAAGTTTTGGAACTATTATAATAGACATTCTGAGAGCATTAGTGTTATAGGGCCAATTTTTTTATGTGGCCCTATCCAAAAAACAAATTCGTGCTATTCAAATTCCAGGTAATGAAGAGATCTCATCAAGTTCTACAATCAAATTCATTATCATTATCAAGTGCACTTAACCATTGTGCAATTTCATTATGCATTCTGCCATCTGGATTCTTATAATCAAATAGTTTCAGTCAACTTATTGAAGTATATGAGAAAATGAATAGACAGATAAAATGTGCCGCACATGATCTATATATCAATATGTCAGACATGAACATTTACCTACAGGTGACAGACAAGAGTAGCAGTGAGTCACATGGAATTTAACAAGAAAATCAAAGGCTGCTTTTATAGCAATAGCAGTCCAATGACTGACATCATCATAGCTTGACTGTTGCACAACCAACACTACCTTCCTTAATGAATGAACCACTCAATATATGTGTACAACCCCAATTCCAAAATAGTTGGGACAAAGTGTAAATTGTGAATAAAATCAAAACGCAATGACTTTCAAATCACATCAGCCAGTATTTTATTCACAAAAGAACAGAGATAACATAGCAAATGTTGAAACTGAGAAATTTTTACAATTTTATCCACAAAATGAGCTCATTTCAAATTTGATGGCTGCTATAGGTCTCAAAAAAGTTGGGACATGGGCCTGTTTACCATGGTGTGGCATCCGCTCTTCTTTTTAACACAGAGTAGAGGCGTCTGGGCATTGAGGAGACAAGTTTCTCGAGTTTGGCCATTGGAATTTGATCCCACTCTTGTTTAACACAGGCTTCCAGCTGCTGGAGAGTTTTGGGTCTCCTTTGACAGAGTTTTCATTTAATTAAGCGGCGAATGTTCTCAATCGGTGAAAGATCAGGACTGCAGGCAGGCCAGTTCAGCACACGGACTCTTCTACTACGAAGCCATGCTGTTGTAATAGAGTACTAAAGTGATGACGTCACAGCTACTTAGCTTCTGGTGTCGGAAATAAAATCCCTATGGGAATTTATAATGGGGTTTGGACACTTTCTGGCATTGCTCAAACTCGTATCAATTTTATGAGCCGCCTCGCTCCGAGATTAGCCTATGGGGTATACAGATAACATAACCTAACATAACATAACATGAATGGCGAGAACAGGCCGTTCAGCCTAACTAGGCTCGCCAGTTTCTTTACACTATTGTGAATAAATCACTTCAGATACTCAATGACTCAAAGGTATCCAGCTTTAAGTCAAGCCTGCTCTTGAAAACTCCCAAGGTCTCTGCCTCAACAATATGGTCAGGCAAGCTATTCCACATCAAAATTACTCTTTGGGTAAAGAAATATTTCCAAATATCAGTGCTAAATTTACCCTTGGTCAACTTCCATTTGTGACCCCGAGTTCTACTAACAACAATTGGTCGAAGGAATCCTATATAATTCACTTTGTTAATCCCTTTAACATATTTAAAGACCTCAATCAGATCACCCCTACGTCTCCTTTTCCTAAGACTAAAGAGATTAAGGATCTTCAGCCTCTTCTCATAGCTTTCATCCTTTATACCTGGAATTAGCTTAGTGGCTCTTCTCTGAACTTTTTCGAGAGCCTTTATATCTTTCTTAAAGTATGGTCATAAGAACTGTACACAATATTCCACATGTGGTCTGACGAAAGTGTTGAACAAAAGAAGCATCACCTCCTTGGATTTGTACTCAATACTTTTGGCAATGTGTCCCAGCATCCGATTGGCTTTTTTAACTGCTACGGCACAATGGCTAGAACCTGTGAGGGTTTGGTCAACAATCACTCCCAGATCTTTTTCATGTGGAGCACATTCCAGTTTTAAACCTCCCATGAAGTAATCCTGTCTAATGTTTTTATTACCTACCCACACGGAAAGAACCTATATAAACATATAGGTTTTAATATAGGGCCAGATATAGGTTTCGCATATATGCAACATGATAAAATTGGCCGTTTTCATATATTACATATATGTACCTATAATATATGAAAACCGCCAATTTCATGTCGCCCTATATTAAAACCTAAATGTCTGTTTTTTTTTTTTTAATTTGTCATCTCCAATCCCACCCGAATCTGGGATATCCAATTAGGGAACTATGTTCAAGTACTTAGGCTTTTTCGCATATGTGGCCCCATATCGTTAACTCAGATGAGTGTACACAGCTCGTGGCTCTCCTCCAAAGCCCGCGCCCATTAGCCATTGCTTCTTACACATTCACTGGGTGAGATTTCACAAGCTCAGAACGAGGGCAGAGGTTACGCGAATAAGAGTTTGGTCAGAATCTTTTTTTATGAGGGCCCGTCTGGCCAACAAGAGACGCCTAGCGGACCTCTAATCTACATAACCCTTCCAAGCAGGCCCTTCCTAATTTGCATCCCTGTAGCGAATTGGCCAATCGCGCGCTACTTCTGAAAAGAGCTGCCGACCACTGCTGGTTGATACGAGGCGGGAATTAAAACCTATATGTTTATATAGGTTCTTTCCGTGTGGGAATTTAAGAATCCTTGTTATTTCATCCCTGTAGGAAAAAGTCTGGGACCTTTAGTAGCTATACAAGCATCTCAGATAAAAGACAAGTGTCTGTTCATTAAAACTGTGAACAGAAATGTAGACTTTATCTTCAAATTCATTAACCACAGTGAAATGCTCAAATAGATGTGGGGATGAAAATGACTTTTGAAAGGCATGTTTACTTGAATGTATGTTCTTCTATGTACTTTTATTTTATTTTTGTTTTATTTTGCTACATTTAGACTAAGGACCTCTGAGCCATATTCATTTAGAAACTGCATTACAGACAAGATAGAAAACATTGCATTTGGTGGAGGTAACAGTGTAGTGTATTACCTTTCAGTGGATGTGTATGAGCTGTAATGATGTGAATCCAATTTTATCTAATGTGGTGAATCTGGCACTGACTTAAACTTGAAAAAATGCTTAATTGATGAAATAAGCATAATCAAGCCATTATGTTTTTATACATTTCGTTCTCTTCCACAATACACAACTCAATCTTCATAGAATGGAAATAAGTATGGTCAAGAAAGAATTGATGACCATGTTATTGTTAATGTTTCAGGAAAAAAATGTAACAAATAGTATTAGATATTTGTGTTGATAACATAGCTTTTTGTCTCCTCTTATTTGCCATAGTTAATAATGACTGGTATACACATAACATGCCATTGTCACATGTCAACATGTATTTAAGATCAAATGTGATGCCAATTTCACGTGTTCACATGCGATTAATAAGTTATTGCGTGAAATTCTTGTTATTTCTGTAAGGGACTTTGGACTAATATGCAGATATTACCTTAAGAATAAAAATATGAGCTAGGCATCATGTATGACAGTTGCAAAAGAGAGATATGAGCTATACAATAGGTATGACAAACAGAACCTGCCACTGGGTATATGAGATATATAGGAGACCTGTATGCCCTCTATAAGCACATTTATGCACCTGAATTTGGCCTATAAGCGGCATATATGCGCATATATGCTGCATATATGCGGCATATAGGTTGCATATATGCGCATATATGTTCATATAGATTCTTTCCATGTGGGTTCATGTACAACTTAACATTTCGCTACATTAAATTTCATTTACCACATTTCTGCCCAATTCTGGATTCTATCCAAATCATCCTCAATCACTTTAGTGGACTCTAAACTATTTGCCAAACCTCCCAATTTAGTATCATCTGCAAATTTAACTAATTTGCTCTCAATATTCCTATCAAGGTCATTAATGTAGATGAGGAACAGCAGGGGTCCCAACACCGATCCCTGGGGGACGCCACTCCCCACCATACCTAGCTCAGATGAGATACCACTGAACACCACTCTTTGTGTTCTGTCTTGTAACCATTTTTGAATCCACTCCAGAATACCTCCTGTAACTCCCATGGAGCTCATTTTAAAAATTAGCTTCTTATGCGGTACTGTATCAAATGCTTTCGGAAAATCAAAGTATATGATGTCATAAGCCCTGCTCTGGTCATAAGTCTTGGTGGCCTCTACAAAAAATTTCAGAAGGTTTGTCAGGCATGACCTTCCCTTATGGAAACCATGTTGGCTATCCCTCAGGATATTATTACGTTCAAGAAATAAGTCCAGCTCATCTTTTATGATAGATTCCAGTATTTTGCATGCAATGTAAGTTAAACTGACTGGCCTGTAATTTCCTGGCTCAGTACGGTCCCCTTTCTTATATATTGGAATTATATTGCCCTGCTTCCAATCATTTGGTATTTCTCCAGTTTCTAAAGACCGTCAGAAGATGATGGATAGCGGCTTAAAGATGATCTCGCTGACTTCCCTGAGCACTTTAGGATATAAGCCATCAGGACCCACCGCCTTATCTGCCTTTAGTTTATGCAACTTGTCTAATACTTTGTTATCCCAAACCTCAATTTCCGCTAAATAATCTTGAGCATTGGACATGCCCTCTGGCTGAATACAAACCCGCTCTGAGGTAAAATTCTCAACAAAGTAACTCTTTAAGGTATCCGCAATATCCTTGTTATCACATAGCAGCGATCCATATTTATTCTTTATGCACTTAACCTCCTCTTTGACTTTCCTTTTTTCTGCTACAGTACTGAAAGAAGCGCTTAGGGTTAGTTTTTTTTTAGATACAAATGATCACATCAAATTCGTTGTTTATTGCCAAAAATTATATGCTTTTGCCCTTGTAGTCCAGTTTGTAGTCCACTTCTGCGAACTACATATCCGTTGCATAAGCTGGCGAGTACCTCATGATTTATTCCCAGCCAATGGGGAACCTCAGTTTCCGCAAACATTCACAACGTACAACGATGGTATGGTAGTCGATCAGTGCCTTAAATTGCTGTTGTCTATGTCCGTGCATCCGTTACCGCATAGGGAGCCACCATTAGCTAGCTACATGCCTAGAAATGAATGGATCACGATGAGTTATTTCACCATTTAGCTAGCTAGCATTTTAGCTAGCATTTAGCTAGCGAACCACCTAGTTAGCCAGCTAGTGAGCTTATTACATCTTGTGCACATTGCTAAATCAATAGAAACAGTAAATGGTGAGTTTAATGTCACTTACTGTCATTTAGCAAGCTAGCTAGCATTAAAATACACCGACTATAAATGGCTAACCTAGCGAAATCGCTAGTTCACTAGCGTGCTAGTTAAGTAAATAAAAATGGCGAATAGCCATTATTTGGCTACTTAGCTAGCGTCGAGCCGGGAACATTTTGCGAGCTGGTATTTACATATTGCCACCTAATATTATGTTAGTCAGCTACTGAAGTCGGTAAACTAGCTCGCTGGCTAAGTTAGCCAGCTAAAAGTCAGTTTGCTTGCTCGGCTTGCCTCACATGGTGAATATTAATTGCTAAAAACAATGAATTGCAATTATTTCGGCACTTAACTAGTGTTAGATGAGCAAGCAGACCTGAATTAGCTATGTAGCTCTGTCAGTTATGCGTTGACAAAGCTGATTAGCTTGTTCGCTAGCTTGCTATAGTGAGTTTTTAACCGAACAAACGATGGCCAAAGATGCTTGGCTAGTAAAGTAAATTGGCGCTAGTTGTAAAACTTGATATCTAGCAAGTAAATATAACTAAGTAGAGCGGAGAGTGGCTGACGAATTCACAGTCTCGCCAAGTTCAGCAAACAAATAGCTATGGAAATTGACTGATCTCAAGCCCCGCCTCCCATTGTTACTGTTGCTAGGTCGGACAACTAACCAGGAAACTTCAGCCTTGCCTGAGTTGAAAACAACGAGCATAGCGGCGCCAGTTCCATTCATTGATGTCTTGCATGCGAATCGGTGTTATTTTGGTATCGACATTTTGTCACCCTAAATATATGCTTTTTGGAGGATGGAAAGCGGCACACTTAGTAATGGGAGGATCGAAATGTGACTCGGTGTCTCAACGTTTAAGTGCGAGCAGAAAAGTCAACGTGACCGAGGCTTTTAATGACCCTCTGATAAGATCATTGCTTGGAAGTTTTCCCCGTTATAAGAAACATCGATGAATGTCCGTGTATTTATCAAATTACTCTCCTTCTCCTGATTTCTAGCTAACAGCCAAGCCTTTCTCCCCTCCTTGTCTTTTTGAACTATGTATAAACAGACAAAGCGACTTGTCCACTGTTTTAAATATTATGCAGGTACGAAGTATTGTCGTTGAATGTCAGTTACAAGTAGCTAGCTTGTTAGCCACCTTGTTAATTTTATTAATTGCTCAGTTAATGCAGTCCCCGCAATGGTAAGGGCACCAAGGTAGCTCGCTGGTGACTGTTATCAATCGCTAGCGTTTGTTGTTAGTCAGCGGTCTATTCAGGTCCATGGGACGGCTAATTAACTAGCTAGCATGAAACGTTTTATTACAGCCCTTCAAATGAATATTGCTGCAAAAGGCATGAGAATACAACTGCGTAGCTTTGTTTGATAAAAGTGCCTTCTGTAATATTCTTGTGTCGTAAATTGTAATTATCTTGTGAGATTTATCACCAATGAAAAAGACATTTCACAACTGTTTCAGATCTTTTTTTAATTAGTTTAAGAATACATTAAAAAGCTTATTATGGTTTTGGAAATGGAATGAATAACACATCTTTAATACGGCCGGCATATTGAGTGTCACTGTTGCATGTCCCCCACACACATTATTTTACCATCGTCAGAAACCCAAAGTGCCTGGTTCAGATTTTTTTTTTAGTGAGACGGCTGCCTTTGGTGAAAGTTGTCCGAGGTTCGGTCAGACCCCTGCTTGCCCCATTGTGACGCAGCCGAAAATGGGCGAGGCTTGGGATCGGTCAATTGGCAAGGTGCAGGTAATTTGTGACACATTTTAAACTCGTTCTGCCCGGGAATCACGAGGATCATGGGACGTGTAGTGTTTAGACTACAAATAGGATTAGCAAGGTGGCGAAAAATTTAAATGATTTAAATTGTAGCTGACTCTTTTTTTTTTTTTGTTACTCAGAAATATGACGTAAAATCTCGAAATCGATGGAAGCTAGAAAACAATGGAAAGTGCTTCAAAAGTGAACTGAAAAAAAAAACATCTATGGGTAAAATGAATGGGAAATTTTACTTCCGACACCAGCATGACGTCATCACTTTAGTACTCTATAGCTGCAGTATGTGGTTTTGCATTGTCCTGCTGAAATACACAAGGCCTTCCCTGGAATAAATGTCGTCTGGAGGGGAGCGTATGTTGCTCTAAAACCTTTATATACCTTTCAGCATTCTTAGTGCTTTTTAAAACATGCAAGTATCCCACACCATATGCACTAATGCATCCCCATACCATCAGAGATGGTGGCTTTTGAACTGAACGCTGATAACAGGAGGGGTGGTCTTCCTCCTCTTTAGCCCGGAGGACACGATGCCTATGATTTCCAACAAGAATGTCAAATTTGGACTCGTCTGACCACAGGACACTTTGCCACTTTGCTACAGTCCATTTTAAAGGTCTTCTGCCACGGAATTACAAGTCGAACTTATTTTATGTAAATTTTCTTTCTGAATTCGAATATGACCATGTTTTTGCCTAAAATCATACTATAATGCAGAAATCTAAACAAAACGACTTTGTTTGGGAACACCCCTAAAAATTTGTATTTTTTTCACAACTGTTTGGCAGTTTGGGTGCGACGTATACTCGGGAACGCTCAGCCCTGCCCCCAACTCGGCATTCATAGATCCTGCATACAATCCTGACTCATACCCATCGCGCTTCATTTCAAATCGACCAATATTGTTCACAAAAAGAACGCCAGTCTACAATTATGTATGACGAATACGAACAATCAGAAGAAGAGAATATTTCAGGTGCCTATGAGAACCTATGCGATTTCATAGCTATTCATTATTGCAAGACAGTCACTCAGTTGTGAGATATGAAGGTGTGCATGTCGCTGGCTTTCATATTAGCTGCAGGTTTAGCCTAGCCGATGTCAGTAGCTGAGTTTCCACTTCCCTGTTTTAATGCGTATTTTGAAGTTACGCATCAAAAAAGGTAGCCTAATGGAAACACCATTATTTGAAAATAAATCCCCTGGTTCGCAAAAAAAAAAAAAAAAAAAAAAACGTTTTTACGCTCGCTTGAGGTGGATTCTCACTTTTGCGAAACAGACTTAATGCGCATAATCTGAAATGGAAACACATTTTTCTAATAAACGCTGATGAGGAAGGTTGGCTCCGATAAAGAGCATGCACATGGCTACTTAAAGGTCTTCTGCCACCGAAAATTTAAATTTGATATATGTTCTAGGGACTGCTTTTGATAAACATTTTAACATTAGTTCTGCGAACAGTGTTTCGACAATAAAAAAAATAAACATTTCGGAGTTACTATTGTAGCCACTTTGCCAGTTCATAAGGCCAGCCTCCAAAAATCGGGAAAAAAACGAGTATGCATGATCACGTGCACCCATGACGTACACTCGGGAACGCACCTGACATTTTTTAAGCTTGACGGTGTGTATTTGTGCAATATTTTTTCTGTAAAATTTGCTTCAATACTTGAAATGCCAGGTCGGTGCATCGTGGGGGGTTGTAGAAAAACAACCAAAGACGCGGTAAACCTACACACTTTCCCCAAGGATAAGGCTCGAAGACAACTTTGGGCCGCGAAAGTGATGCTAACTCAAGCCAGGTGGCATGGACCGAGCGAGTCTAGCGCAATTTGCAGTGACCACTTCCAGGACACCGACTTCGACAGCGGGCTCTACAGCGCTTTTAATATACAAGCACATAATCTTTTTCTTTTTTTTTTTTTAATCAGCATTCACTCCCTGTTAATGCCGCAGAAAAAGTTTATCAATGCAAGCCCGAAGTTGGTGAGAAATTGTCATACAACATACTAGATGTTTGTTTCGAAATTTGCCACTGGATAGTGTATTGATGATGATGGTTATTAATATCATCGTCATCATCGCTGCTAATATATTTTCGACAGCAGTCACTAGCTATGTTTCCATTTAAATTTGAAGCGAATCTTGTGAAAATTCGCTAAAACTAAATGCGAATTAAGTGCGTTTCCATATGTTTCCCTCAAGCTGTTGAGAGCAAATAAACAACTTTAAGTAGGCGGTGATGTGCGTGCATACGTATGTCAGATAAACACATACCAAATTCCTTGCTAGGCAACCTCAAATGCGAAAATGGAGAACGGTCAGACTGTGCTTTCAGTCTAGCATTGCCTACTGTTCATGACTGCACCCCTCGATCGTGCTACTGATCTTGGATAATTTCAAAAAAGGCACTTTACCGCTAAGTGAAGTATATGCAGAAGTTGAATATGGACAGTGTAGAGTTACATGGTCTGAGAAAGCACATGGCTACTTAGGCAAAATAACGTGCATTAAATGAGCCTTGGCCCACGGAACACGGCGGAGCTTCTGGATCATGCTCAACAATGGATTCCTTTTTGCATGATAGTTTTAGGTGGCATCTGTGGATGGCACGGCGGACTGTGTTTACTGACAGTGGTTTCTTGAAGTATTCCTGGGCCCATTTAGTAATGTCAATGACAGAATCATGCCGGTGAGTGATGCAGTGGCGTCTGAGGGCCCGAAGATCACGGACATCCAATAAAGGTCTTCGGCCTAGTCCCTTACGCACTGAGATTTTTCCAGTTTCTCTGAATCTTTTGATGATGTTGTGCACTGTCGATGATGAGACCTTCAAAGCCTTTGCAATTTGACGTTGAGAAACATTGTTTTAAAGTATTCCGTAATTTTTTTACGCAAGCCTTCACGGGTTGGAGAGCCTCTGGCCATCTTTACTTCTGAGAGACTCAGCCTCTCTAAGACATCCCTTTTATAGCCAATCATGTTACACACTTGATGCCAGTTAACTTAATTACTGGCTAAATGTTCTTTCAGCTGATTCTCTTATACATTAATTGCTTTTTCAGCCCTTTTTTGCCTGTGTCCCAACTTTTTTGAGACCTTTTGCAGCCAGAAAATTTGAAATAAGCTCATTTTGTGGATAAAAATGTAAAATGTATCCGTTTCAACATTTGAAATGTTATCTATGTTCTATTGTAAATAACATATTGGCTCATGTGATCTGAAAGTCATTGCATTTTGATTTTATTCGCAATTTACACTTTGTCCCAACTATTTCAGAATTGGGGTTGTATGTTATTCCAGGATCCTACCAGTGGAAATTATGCCGCTATGCTGTGGGTTGAATCAACTGTTACAAATGTGATGATTACATAATAGACAACTCAGTAAAGCAAAAGTGAGCTATGATAGCACTATTCAAAACAGCTCAAATAATACTTCCTGAGCTACTATTTGGTCTTTTCATATTGCTTGTAATTAGTGATTTTTAATTTTTTTATTTTTTGGTTGAAAACACCCGTCTTCTCATTCTTCACAAACAGAACAGCTATTGTTGCAGATATACAGGTGAATTAGCATTTATGTTATTTCCCATCCACCCATCCATACATGCAGCTATCCATCAACCGTCTATTCTGATCAATCCATGGCAGGGTTGCAGGGGAGCTGAAGCCTATTCCAACATACAGTGGGCGAAAAGCAGGAAGACCCCCCGGACAGGCTGCCATTCACTCACATACTCATACCAATGCATAGTCTCAGGTTAGTCTGGCATGTTTGTCTTTTGACTGTGGGAGAAAACTGGGGAACCCATAAGGAAACCCATGCAAACATGGGGAGAACACGTACACCACCCACAGAATGGCACACAGAGTTTACATAAGTATATAAAAATACACAAAGGCTGTGGAAGTCAAGCAAAGGACAAGGATCGTAAAACAACTCAGTTTTGACAATCACTCAAGCACATCATAACATTTACATTTCAAAGCTCCCATATTGTACTGTTTTGTAACAATTTAAGACAATTTCTTTGTGTCAGTAAAAGAAAATTGTGAAGGTTTTGAAGCTTTTAGCAAAATAGAACAAGAAAAAAAAATGCAGCGGTTGCATCCCTTGCCCTTTATTTCCTCCCCTGCATTAACCATGTGCTGTTGCAAGTGGGTGATGATTCAATGAAGATGAGGCTGTACTGCGCATATTAATCCCCCAGATACTTCAATAAGGACAGCAAATCAAAATGGGCCGTTTCAACTCATGACTTTGAGGAAAACAGCTAAAACCCTGGTACAATCTGGTCTTACATTTTGTCAGATGGTAGGTTGAAGGATGACCAAAGTACTGTCTATGTGCAAGAGCAAGGAAAAATGTGATATGGGACCTTTAAACTGGTTCTGATGTTTTCTTGATGCATTCCTCATAAACACAACTATGTACTTCTTTTATAAAAAATAAATATGATACTTTGAAAGCAGCGATACTTTGCAAAACAGTGCTTGAAGTGTATGATGAACATAATTTAAAATATAAATCTTATGTGCTTGAGTGATTGTCAAAACTGAGTTGGGTATGGTAAACTAAATCTTGGATATTTATCCCCTTTGCGCAGAAGCCAAGTCTGGCTATTTATGTGTAACCTTATTTGAGGCTTTATAATTCAAGATTGCAGCTTCACAGAGAGGAGGGGTATGGCTCCACTGAGTCAAGACACTTTTAGCATTTAGAATTCCATCGTATTTCAGTTTATTTTCATGATTTTGGTAGAGAAAAAGGGCTGCAAACATAAAAAAAATCTTCATGAACATTCAGCATTGAAATTGTAAAAAAATAATACTGAGAATTGAATAATGACTGGGGGTTCAAACTATACATTTCTGGGATCACAAACTCCTTGATCGCAAGTATAATTAATCTCAGCATGAAATTATAAATTACCTACTCTCTAGGAGCCAAATTAGACCGCTGTCCAGGTGGCTCTCCTAACTCTAACATCCCCCCAAAATGGTGCACTGTCAAATCATAAAATAATCATATATTTAACACAAAACAACTTTTGACGCATCCAGTGATAGAAAATTGTAACTGCGTGCATAAATTTGCAGCTCCACGTCCGCCAGGACACATCTGCACAAAAGGGTTAAAGCAGATATAAAATAGAAACTAGAACAACATTTATCATTGCACAACACCTGTAAATCGATACTTTTATTTATTTTTATTTTTAGATTTTTTTACTTCCAATATCAGGAACACATGCACTATTTTGGATGGAACCCATGTTCATAACTGTGGAATCTAGATCAGCAATTTTTGTTGATTGTTGAAGTCCTCGTCATCAATGGGATAGAGTGAACTTATATTTATTTTTATGCATCCACAAAAGGTTTACCACAAGTCTTGAGTGAGCACATGTGTTTGGTGACAAATTAGTTCAGTTTCATCTTCAGTTTGAGGGGTACGACTGAACACTGAAAAATTAGGCTAATGTCTCAGAGGCAGGAATGGGAGGTTTGAAACGCTAACCATCATCTCTGCCAGAGAACATCTGTATCCAAGTACTTGAATGAGGCATATCATTAAAGGTCCCTATTTGATATAAAGGAGGGAAATAACTGATCACATCTTTGGTCCCAGTCTAAAAAAAACAAGGCGCGCTGCTCATTTAACTTGGATTGCCTTCAACCTGACATTCTGCCCAAACAATGTACATTCTCATACCTGGATATCCAAAGCATAATGGAAATAATACAAACCAATAAAACATCAAAAATGTCTTATCTTAATAAAACATTTATTTGAGCTGAATCTTTGGAATGTAGTAGTCATAGATTGTAGTCATGTCGGGAACAGAAACAGATGAATCGTTGAGACAGATCTTGGGCGTCAGAGTACAAACATTATTTAAATTTTTAAGGCCTTGCTGTTCATTTATCTTTTTTTCCTACAACAGCAAATTACAGAAGCAGTATTGAAAATAAAAACTTTCTTGTAAAAAAAAATTCAGCACAAAATTTTGATGACGGTACAAAAACGAAGCAATATTATACCAGTTAAATGGAACATTACTATAGGAAATTTGCTTACCTTTTTCAATAATGAAAACATCTCATTAATTGTACATTTCAGAGTTATATTACATAATCTGAAACCAAAAGGATGAAAAAAAGTAACACTGCATTTTATTATCTTTTTACAAATTAATATTATAAACACATAAACCTTTTTAAATATATTTATCAGTGCAACATTTTTTTTCTTTTCACGCTACAGTATCTATTTCCTGTCGATATCGAACTGAACCATAAACCATTTACATGGGCCATCTTTGTAGGGATATTCAGAGTCATACATCGTTCAGCAGTGAGTATTGTTGAGAGAATTACAACAAGAACCAAAGAAACAAAACAAAACAGAAAAAAACACAAACTGAAAATGTATTCAGAACACACAACATAACAATGGAAATTCGCCGGAATCTTATTTCCGGGTGTGAATGACATCACACCTATAGTTCTGTGCCTTTGACAGCGTTGGCCACCTGTGTCTCAGACACGTCATGGCCTCACGTCGCCCATGTCCATGCAGTGATTTCTGCTAGGTTGCCCGTGCCTTCGGTTTTTTCCTGTATGCTGAAGGTTTTCCACTGGCTTTTGAGTTACTCAATCTCATTCAGTCCCCAGTAAAGTTCCTCTTCTGCAGGAATAATCCGAGAGGCCCTGGCGATAAAGGTGTCTTTAAGCCCTGTCCCTGATTATCAGCCATCTCATTGCGTTGATGGGCTCCTTACGCAGTGATTGACACCCGTCACTTGTAGGGAGTCTTGATCTTCAACAGTACCAAATGAGCTCTTGTGTGATCCAGCCACAGTGGTGAAATTAATGAGTTTCATGATGAGTTTCATGAATGAGTTTTGTGAAGACACCTTTGGTAAAGACAATGAACGGGGTCCTCAAGAAGCTCAGTACGCTGCTTATGAGCATCAGTGCCCACCAATGAGCTCAGGAAAACCCTAAATTAGATGACCAATCTGGAGACTACTGTTGAGACGCCCGTTACATCAAGCGCTCTCAAGTTTCTTAACCATGTCATGTAAGGGCTCCACACAGCAAACAACAGCTACCACAGAAAATAAGAGCTCTTCCTTCTTTGATTTGCTAAACGCACAACACTCTACTCTAAAATGAGGATAGCAGTCATGCTACATCCATTTCAAAGGCAGTGCTTCTAAGAGAAATGTGGACCGTGCAGCAATGTCAGGATGGTCCCAGCCCATGATTCCTAGCACAACTGATGCGGGGCTATGATTTTCTCATGGAATGGCTGGCAGACACGACCCACATCAAATAGTAGCCCAGTGCAGTGGACCAACAAAACAATCCATCATGTTAACACACCATTACTGGGGGGATATAAAGCTATGACACAATGAAAGATGAGGCTAGGTAGAGGGAGAGGTTCACGTCAGATTTTAGTCCCAAAGATAACCTAACAGTGCCACAGGAACACATACAGTACAGGCCAATGCAGAAGCACCAAATTCTGTTCCTTTGCATGCTACACGAGCTTATCCAGCTCTGTGGCTTTATTAAGTCTACACAACTGTTCAAGATGGATGAGTTTGGAGCTCACAGGTATTGATTAAAATCCTCTGACACCATACATACATCATTTATTTAAAAGGCAAATGCTGCAGAACCACATTGTCCTATGGCTCCCTGTCGCAATCACAGAGTTCAATGATTGGTCAGTCAGAAGCTCCCGAGCAGGCTTCCTCAAACGTCAGCATCAAGTGAGAGAACGGTCAACATCGCACTTCGTCAACTTTCACAGAAAAACAGCCAGGTGATTGTATTTACATCGTACAACCCACAAAAAGGGATACTGCAGCCAGTTGCTCATTATTCTCTCTTTTCTTTTTTGTTATTTTTTTTTAAAAAGGGCACGAAAATATATTAGAAGGTTATGTACAATATGTGGGACGAGAGAAAAAGCAGTGATGATGCGATTTCGATATTCAGACTGAACCGGCTGATGTCTTTTTTTGTTATTGTTTCGGTACTAAGCAAAATGAGAAAATCCAAAATCAACGAACAAAGCCAACGAAGATGTCCTAAAGGCACTGTCGGAACCATACCAAGATTAAGGGTAGGGGAAAAAAATCACAGGACCCTCAAGGGGTGAGGGCTGAAGTTATACACACAATGTCCCCAGATGTTGGGGGTGGGGGGGCAAGGTAGTTTAAGGGGAAAATACTACATATTTGTCAGAAAGGTTAATTTCGGGTCTTTATCCTTCTACACAAAAATAATGGCTTTGAAATAAAAAATAAATGATTTTCTTCCAGAGAAATTATAAATATTTTAGACATTATCTTACTTGGTCTCAACACCAGCATCTGATTGATAAGGATTAAAAACAAAAAACCGAAAACAAAGTATAGGAACAGAATGAAAAAAATAAAATAATCATCAAACTGTACATATTGTTCTCTTCAGTTTTTTTTTTTTTTTTTTTACACAGTGTCCCCCTACTGGTAGATGTCTTTCACTGCAGCTCCTGAGAAAATTCTGGCTCAGTCACCATCCCTCCCACTGAATCTCTGCTTCTTGCTTATTTTTTTTCATTTCTGAATAGGCTGCAACTGGCAGTCCAGTTTGCCTTTCGTTGGCAGCCCACGAGGTCCTTCCCAGCCCTGTACTCATGCTTCTGAATAGGAATTTTGTGTAGTGAGTTTGCTATCTTTCTTTAGTTTGACTCCATCCACCAATTCAAAGTTGTAATTCTCCAGCGCCGATAAGTTCCTGTCCGACATGCTGCTGTGGGAACAGGCGCAGTAGAGGACGACCCCACAGATGGCCCCCAGGAACACCCCCAGGGCGCTCATGGCGATGATGGTGATGAGGATGGGGTCGAGGGTCTTTAGCATGTTCCCCGCTCCAGCAATCTCGTCGCTTTTCACAATCTCAGGGAAGACGGTGATGTCCACTCCTGATGGATCTAATGGGGAGAGAAAGAGTCAGACAAGTCTAAGAAAATGACTGCTGATTCTGTCATGCCAAACATGATGAATTCCCTATTACTGTCACTCCCCCACTGAAATGTTGCACTTTTGAAAGATGTGTGAGGACTCCTCATGTGTGTGTGCATATCCAACCATGAATCACAAACTCAACAATACATAAATGCCACTGGCGTGGTAGATAAATTAAGAAGGTGCATTTATTTTTTGTAATCTCTACATATGACGAGTTTAGAACAAAACAGGGGTGTGGGGATCTTTTCAATATGAGACAGGATATGGCCCTGAAACCACACAGATGAGCAGAAAATAATTCAGAAGTAGGGAGTAGAGGCCTAAAGCTGTTTACATTACTAAAAGCTAATTTTGAAGAAGTTTCCTCAAAATAATAATGCTGATCAGAATTTTTAGAAAAGAAATGGAGTAGTTCATGAGTTATGCCGAGTCTGGTTCAAACTTATCATAATTAAGACTTATGATATATTTGAAATGAAATTTTCTTGGCATCACACACATCACCCAAGTAGTTTCAGGGCAGATTGAGGAAATCAATAACTTCATGGGCACAGTTTCAAACCTTGCCAACGTCCCTTGAAATGTAGGTTTCATCAATGTGTGAATGACAGTTTCCAATCACAATTATTGAACTGCTTCACTTTCAATATAATATTAGAAAGGGAAAATGATGTTAAAGATGCTGTGGTCTCGCTTTCTAAGGCCATGAGCCAAGCTTCTCTCCGCAGAGTCACCGCACTGATCATTACAACCTACTTTGTAAGCTAAATTGCCGGTGCAGCAAAGACTAGACTTTGTAAGCTAAACTGTCAATAGAACAAAGTTAAAGATCAATGGACTATACTCTCAATTATTGATTTTGTCAACCTTATTCATGCGCGTAGACAAATATTTACATCCAGGAAGTCCACAGCACAGTGCTGTTTAATTGACTGCACTCAACACAGTTTCTCTTAAAGGTCCCCCATTATCCCACCAGGTGCACAGCTAATCAGCCATTATGAGCCAGTTCAAAGTCTCCCCTACCTGACATCACAAGGGGGAGTGACCACCCAGAATAATGAAATCTGATTGACTGCTTGGCTGAAGGTGATTAGTTCTCTTTGCCTCTGGTTGGTTACTTCCCCATGTGATGTAAAGAGGGAAAAGATTTTGAAATGGCTTGTAATAACTAATTAGCTTTGCACCTAGTGACTTAATAGGGGACCTTTAAGCGTAGATGTGAGGAAGATTATGTACAACATAAAATTTCAAAGAGATGAGCACTGAGGGATGCATAGATAACCGACATCTGATGTAAATAAACAATAACAGATTGACGTACTGATCTCATTGACTTCCTCCTCTGGCTCCAATGGCTCTGTTGGGACATCAGGGTCTGCGGGTGAAAATGGTGTTGAATGAGGAAAAGGTATTTACAAAGGACGCTACACGGCTTAATGCGTGGGCACAGCAACCTAATCAGAATTAATTCAACTTTTACAGAGGGACATTAACCCTTAAAGTGTCTATAGCAGTCCACTCTTCTCAGAGTGGTACCAATTTGACTGTTTAAGAGTTGCTATCACTCAGAACTTTTTGCTGTGAGGACACTCTCTGGTGTGGAGCTGTTTTCCATGGGTCCGTCTTGGCTTCTTTATTTATCTTGCTGCAATATCTAGTTACCACAAGTACAAAATACAATGACATTCCAGATTATTCTGTGCTTCCTATAGTTTTGGGGAGGTCCTTTCCTCCCTCAGCACTGTAATGTCCCCCATAAACAGAACGATGTCCATACATGGTTTGTTCAGATTGGCGTACACAAACCAACTGACCTGCAGAGAGTCTTGACTTCAGCTTCACATCAAAACAATTGGGGTCAACTGACGTGTCGACTTCTAGAAAGGCCTTATTGTAAAATATCATCGCCAGACCTAACTAATTATTTTATCTTTTTATAATACCAGGAATGGAAGCAAATTCCCAAAGCAGTGTTCACGGAGTTGAGGCTACACTAGCAGTAAAGGGAGACTGACTCTATACTGACTCCTGTTATTTTTTGACTGACATATCGAATAAGCAGATGTCCGCACACTTTCGGCTATGTATTGCGGACTGGCTCTTCATATTAAGCACATTCCTTGAGCCCTATGTAGCTCCAAACCAGACTTTAGGTAACACGAGACAGATGCTGTACTCACCTCTGCAGTCAGACATGTTGAGGCCATCCAGTATCTTGACATCGTCCACAGCTATATCCCCCCGACTCCCTCTCTCCACCACCCCTTCAATTACCACCTGGAGGAGTCAAAAACTCCCTCAGTAATACAGGCTACACGCAATAAATGGTAAATCTCCAAGAACAGGGTTGGCGACCACTGTCTGAGACTGTGGTGACAAGCCTTCAATGACAGATCATATACACTGTCTCGCAAGTCACAACAGTACACACAACCCCCTGATTAAAAGTAAAGACCTCAGGAACACAGTGTACACTCATAGTAAAGACAGAGATCTCGCATACAACTACTCCCTAAAGTTAACATGCCGCCTGAGCAATTAGTCATAACATAGTCCAAAGGTTCACATGAAGCTTGAGGAACACATAGGGTTTACACTCTCAGTCTCAGATCAACATGCAGGAATTCTTGAGAGTATCAGTAGGTGTCCATAATCACTTGACTACAATAACAAGGCATCTCAGAAAACTAGCTCAAACAACTTAAGCAAAACCTCTCTCGGGCCTCTGTTAGTACCTGATAGGGTTTACTGGAGGGGGGAACCCGCACGCGCCCCTCCCTCCAACGGTTTCCTTGGTGACCGCTGACAGTCCAGAGCAGGATGTCAGCCATGCCGTCGGCTGTCTCCTTGCGCTGCTTGATGTGCAGGGTGCCGATGTGCGAACCCAACATGTGGTACCAGAATGAGACGCACACGTCTGTATCCAGCATGGTGACCTGTGGGCTTACTAGCCGAGCCACCTCATTGTCCTGGGTGCCAGTGGCCAGTGTGTAGATGAAGTTCCCTGATCCATCTGTGGGGGGAGGCATACAGGACGTCATAAGGGCTCAGGCCTCTACCAATAAAGGGTTTAAAGGAGGAGTCATAAGGGCTCAGGCCTGTACTAATGAAGGGTATGAAGGAGGAGTCATGATGGCTCAGGCCTGTACTAATGAAGGGTTTAAAGGAGGAGTCATAAGGGCTCAGGCCTGTACTAATGAAGGGTATAAAGGAGGAGTCATAAGGCTCAGGCCTGTACTAATGAAGGGTATAAAGGAGGAGTCATGATGGCTCAGGCCTGTACTAATGAAGGGTATAAAGGAGGAGTCATAAGGGCTCAGGCCTGTGCTAATGAAGGGTTTAAAGGAGGAGTCATAAGGGCTCAGGCCTGTACTAATGAAGGGTATAAAGGAGGAGTCATGATGGCTCAGGCCTGTACTAATGAAGGGTTTAAAGGAGGAGTCATGATGGCTCAGGCCTGTACTAATGAAGGGTATAAAGGAGGAGTCATGATGGCTCAGGCCTGTGCTAATGAAGGGTTTAAAGGAGGACTCATAAGGGCTCAGGCCTGTACTAATGAAGGGTATAAAGGAGGAGTCATAAGGGCTCAGGCCTGTACTAATGAAGGGTATAAAGGAGGAGTCATGATGGCTCAGGCCTGTGCTAATGAAGGGTTTAAAGGAGGAGTCATGATGGCTCAGGCCTGTACTAATGAAGGGTTTAAAGGAGGAGTCATTGTGGCTCAGGCCTGTACTAATGAAGGGTATAAAGGAGGAGTCATGATGGCTCAGGCCTGTACTAATGAAGGGTTTAAAGGAGGAGTCATAAGGGCTCAGGCCTGTACTAATGAAGGGTTTAAAGGAGGAGTCATAAGGGCTCAGGCCTGTACTAATGAAGGGTATAAAGGAGGAGTCATAAGGGCTCAGGCCTGTATAAATGAAGGGTTTAAAGGAGGAGTCATGATGGCTCAGGCCTGTACTAATGAAGGGTATAAAGGAGGAGTCATGATGGCTCAGGCCTGTACTAATGAAGGGTATAAAGGAGGAGTCATGATGGCTCAGGCCTGTACTAATGAAGGGTATAAAGGAGGAGTCATTGTGGCTCAGGCCTGTACTAATGAAGGGTTTGTTAGAGGGGCTAAGTGAGCTCTGATCTCTACCGGTGAGGAGTTTTGTTGGAGAGGTCCTGAGGGCTCAGGCCTGTACCAGTGAAGGGTTCAGAGGGGGAATCATGAGGGCTCAGGCCACACCCAATCAGGGGTTAAGCAGATGGGTCAAGTGAACTGTGGGCTATACCAATGGAAGCTTTAATAGAGGGTCATGGGAGCTTTGGTGAATAGGAATGAAGGGTTTAAAGGAGCAGTCACATGGGTTCCAGCCTGAAAGGATTTTAAGGAGGGGTCCGGTGAGCTCTGTCCTGTACCACTGAAAGGTTTAAAAGAGAAGTCTAGCCAGTAGTAATGAAGAAAGAATGAGAGTCCCGGAGAGACAGAAGTAAAACTGAATAACCTCTGTTCGACATCGAGGATCGCAGGACAATCATTCATCTCTGGGCACAATACAGCGCTAATGTTCCGTAAAGGGTAGAGATAAAAGAGCCATAACTCATAAGATATTGTGGAACTCCCTTTGTCATAAGCACACAAATCAGTACATTTAAAACCTTCTGTAGGAAAATAATCAGTACTAGCAAGTCATAGGACTTGTCTACCAGTCCACCAGCCTAAATTTAGTCTGGCTCATGATGCACATCCTCTCCTCTATCCTCACCTGTGTGGTCCATATAGGGACCTGTATTGAGTGTTGGGGTCCCGCTGGATTGGATCTGCCATCTGAAGCTGCTGCCTTTCTCTGATGTCCAGCCGCAGAAAGAAGGGTCCTCAGCCCAGCCAAAGTCGCAGGCAAACCACAAGTATGCTGAAAACAGAGGTTTCATACCTGTTTGTGTTTGCTATTGATGAAGTCATTGCCTCCATAAATTTGAGGGATTGCTATTGAATTTCCAAACTTTGCCATCGGTGGCGCTATTGCTATTCTCATCGAATCCTTACATGTGAGTGGCTGATGCGCTAGAGGTTAAAGGGGGTCAGCTCTCCATGTCGGAATGTGCACTTCCGGTACACACAGCAACCGATACTCTCTGCTAGCAATGCAGCGCCAGGTCAGTGTATGATATACAGCCACTGTGTTTGCTTTGTGTGAACACGAACGACTATGTCTCCAGAAAAAAAATACACGAACAATTCCAAAATAGTAAATTGCGTGCAATGCCTGTAGCGTGAAAGGAAAACAGTTTTGTGCGCCGAAACCATTGACTGTATACAGGCAATGGCTGAAACCAGAAGTGTGTATCACAACGTAAATTTTTCAGTGCCATCCTCAGCAAATTTTGGATATTTAATTGCGATCCCTAAAATTAAATGGACATAATTCTTGTTACAACTTAGCAGAGCTTTAAGAGATGATTCCAAATTCCCAGTGATGGTAAATTTTCAATGTACCGCACTGGTCATCAACCCCATTCCTGAACATCCATCATCCAGTAAGTTTCCAATCCAACTGTAACAAAGTCATCTTCAGCTAGATAACTGCATTGGGCTACTCATTAGTCGAGTCATGAGTGAAAAATTTGTGTTGGAGACCTTATGGATGGTAGATCTCTGGGAGCAGGGTTGGTGACCACTGATGTACCATATCTTGTATTCACTAGATGGCAGCAGAGAGCTGTTCGTGCCGTAACGGCGGCAAAAAAAAATGGATGCCTTGAAGCTAGAAAGGCTGTAAAACCGAGACAGGGGAGAGAAATCCTGACAGAATTAGGGAGAGAAGATTCCACACTTAATACCGACCCTGCAAACATTGAAGCGTAGATTCAATTAATCTCCCTTAATAAATACATCTAAAACTCGATGCGATTAATTTAACAGGGAGCAAAAAGAAAAAGTAATTTGCATGCTAAGAAAGGCCTTCCCCACAACAGCGCACGGAGAGGGTTGTCTTAATGAGCAGGGCTGTTAACAAACCATGGAAATGGTTCGTGCGATGGACCGCATTCCTCCCAGCGCAATTCCCTGCGGAGGACAGCAAATGGCTGTAGACAAATGTGGAGCAACCAAATAGTGCAATTTCGCTATCAAACTGGAATGAACTGTCCCAGACACCCAGCAGAGAAATATATTGATTCTCAGCTAGTCCAGAAAGTACATGTTTGTGTTGCGAGGAGGTGAGAATACACAGCAGAATTTATTTAACAGTTTGAAGATTTAGTCACTGTCTACATTCTTGAGGGCCGGAAAGGACAGAATTCTGTAGAACGTAACAATTTGAACAGCCACCATGTATTTCAATAACAGAAAAAAGAGAAAAAAAACTTCTTATCCAAATACACAAGTGAATTAGTGTGATATCTCACCATTTCAATACGGTAACTTATTGTATGCATTGTAATGCATACACAAATAGGACACCAGGTTATAAAAATACACAGCTGCTTTGCACTAATGTTTTAAATGCCATTTAAGAGATTGATGGATATGTGGAATGGCCACGTCTGGCATGAAGTGACTGTGGATGTACTGATGAGCTCAGGAGCTGTCAGACCTTTGTTTCCCCCCAATTAGCCAAGGTCGTCACATCCTCCCACCCACCCCCATTATCCTCACACTCCTTCACCCGTGCTGGGCTCGACCTCATCAGCATGCGGATAGGACCGAGCTGATTAGTGATTATGCTGAAAGCGCAAAACAGCACAGATCATAGAGGAGTGTCAGAGAGAGAGAAGGAGAGAGGGGGGGAGAGATATCAAACAAGAGAAAGACAATGAGACTGAGGGAGTGAGCAGGAAAGACAGGAAGAGGAAGAGAAAGTGAGGGAGGGGAAGGAGTGGTAACCTCTCTCTCACCTGGGATAGTGTCCACTTCCATCGTGGGCTCCGCCACAGTGGTTCCTGCTGTCAAACACAAGTCAGAGAGCTTGTTATGATCAGCTCATTCACACACCATACAGGGGTGTAGTCTGCACTGTTTTTGGGGTTAGGAGTGAGGATTGGGTGGAGTACATGCCAGGGGTGCACTGTGCACATGGATGGAGAATGCTCTTCGATAAAAAAGCAACGGTGCAAACGGAAACATCTCTGTTCAGGTTATTGTGGAACGCATGCGAAGTGGGATATAGAAAGGCTCCCATTGGGTGTTGGCACCTGTGGCGTCGTAGTCATCACCTGTTCCGCTGTGACAGCTGGCTTGCTCGTCATCACACTCGTTCGGAACCACGGTGGACGTAGCGAGCGTGGTGGGTGGCTCTGTGGGTGCTGGAGAAGGGAAAGAGAGAGAGAGAGAGAAAGAGAGCGAGAGAGAGAGAAAGAGGCCCCCTCATGATTCAATTCAAGGACAAATTTAGTTTAAAACAGAGAGAGGGGTAAATCATGTTCAATAGTGCTCAGTTAAGCTATGGGGACTGTGGTATGACGCATGCACGCTATTCCCTCCCAGTGTGGCTGCCACTGGTTTCCATTATGGAGCTATTAACGGACAAGCGCTTTTATCAGGGTGTGGATAACCTAAAATAGCTTGGGTGGAGCTCCTCCCATTCCTGATTTGCGCAGAGGCAATGCCGGCCTCTCATTACGCCCAGCTGGATGTGGGCACATCTCAGCCCAATGGGCGGACTGGGGGAGGCGCCAGGCTTAGCTAACTTTGAGACTGAAATGAGGAACTCCTGACCCATTAGCCATCCTTATGAGACAAAACAAAAAACCAACAGCCACAGCAAAACACTTCAGGGCTTGTAAATAAGACGGGAAGAAACAACCGTGTGCGCTGACACTATGGAGTCTATGTAACATACTATCTACTGCATTACTGCGCAGTTAGAAATGAGGGTTGGGGATCGAAGGGTACAACTATCTGTTGAGTCCATTGGAGGTACTGAGAACTCTGATTCTTGCAGTCCTGCACTCTCTCCGTCAGGTTTGGCTTGGTATCACCAGCACGTTCACATTAACAGGGAAAACAAGCATTATCATTCCACTAAAACCCCCATGGGATTCATCGGCTTACACCGCCAGATCCCACAGCCTTCCCACAAATTCAATATGTAAATCCACTTAGACCAGCCTGTTTAAACATGCTCCCCCTTTACAGACCTGCATCTTTTCCCTTCATTATGCAAAGCTTTGATGGTGGCAAGTCGAGAGAAAGGAGAGGAAGACTCGAGTGGATCTGTGCCGCAGGGGTCTTGACCTAACGTCACTCTACGAAGGAGCACCATAATTGACTAAGTCCAGGAGAGCCCCAGTCTCAACCTTGTCTTGAATTCTGGGTTCAAATTACCTCCATCACTTGCATTCTTGAAGTAGCTCCTAGCCCCAGAAGAGGGCACCATGACGCATCATTCCTGATTTGGAGTGGGACAGTTGAGCTACAGGGCGTTTGCACTTTGATCCTGCACCTCGAGCATCTTGCTGTTCCGTTTGTGATGGGCAGGTGGGGTGTTTCTGGGTGGAGGTGAGGCCGGCTTACCTTCAAGCTGACAGCCCAGGAGCTCCAGACGCAGGCCCATGCCCGCAGTGGTGGCTCTCTCTGGGTATACCCGCAGGAAGCGTGTCAACAGGGGCTCCAGCCTGCGCAACTCTGGGGTGTCATAGTTCATGTTCCCCTCAAAAACCTGTGGACATAGAGAGAAAATTTGACTGAGAGAGACAGACTGTGTGAGAGAGAGGGGGAAAGAGAGAGAAAGAAAAACATTTGGAACACCTCGGTCACTTCTGTAAGGGAACGCCTTGGATGAAATGAGCACCATTTTGTACATAAAAATTACCACTTTGGAGGTCATATGATGCGGCCGGTGTAATTTGTCTTGTCACTCTGGGAATAACAATTAAGTTCCATCTTACTCATCAATTATATTCATTACAGAGAACCCAAATGAAAGGAAAATGTGAATAACATTTACGAGCACCTCCAGGAGACAATTTGGTGCTAAGTATTCATCGTAAGTCAAAAGAGAAGAAAATAATACCCCATTGCCTGATGCCCTTTCACTTCTAAGCAAGTCACAAGATCTTGAAAGAAGTGCCCAAAATGTCACTCATTACGTCCATTATGGCCGAGGTTTTCCAAAAGAGAGAGAAAGGGAGAGAGAGACGGAGAGCTTGATTGGAGGAGGCAATTCTGAGCATGTCAACAGGCTGACTGATATCAGTTTCTAAGTAAGGTGCCCTTGAAGCTGGCTCATTATGGGGACATCTGAAAGCCAGCAGAACAAACTGAAGGGGAGTTTGAAACAAAGAAAAAAGAAACAAAGAGTGAAGCAATGAGCAGACTTCTCCAGCTGCCATTTCTGAGACACCAGCATCTGGATGCGGAGCTGGCGACTGTGACGGTGCGGGATACTGAAGATCAGACAAGAGCCGCCACTTTGAGAGCAAGATCACAAGTGCTCTCCGTGTCAACCTGGCTGCAGTTGAAAACAAAAACCGTCTCTAGGTAATTGGGACAAAACACAACAGTGAACCTATGTGACAGGAATAATGACTCCAGCACACCAACATGACCTTCCTCTCTCTTTAAAGAGAACAAAAAGAGACAGGGGCAAATGTAGACTCTGGTCCTTCTTAAATCGAGAATCAGCCTATCTGGAATTCATTGATATTCCTGCCTGGCTCACTGGTAATTAGGAGACCACTGCAGGAGCCTCGAGTGCCCTGACTCGCAGATACTTCAGAGACTTGCAGTGTAGAGTCAAGAGCCTCCCAGCAAACCTAAACTCCAGAGAGCAGTCTGAATCTCACACAGCTCGAGTGGAATTTTAAAGAAGTTGAAGAAAGGGTCTGAATGAGCTTTTAAGAAAAGTTGCCCTGAATGGAGCCACTTAAAGGCAGCAGGAATTCACAATGCCCTTTCTCCAAAATGGCTTCTCAATGCTCCAGTGCTCACACATAATACCTGCGCAGTGAATATCTTGATATTTTTAAGGTGACCTCAGCCATCATCTGAAGACCAGTTGCCTAAGAATGGTCCTTCAGCATATCCTTAGTAAGATTCACCAAAATCTCAAAATGCACATCTGAATTTAAAGGAAGCACCTTGGTTTCGCACATAAATTGCTAATGCGGATTTATCACCATGGCCATTATTTTCCTTCAAATTATCCAGCAGCTTTGCTGAAAAGTAATATGCCCAGTCGTGTAATTAGCTTATACCGCTTGTAAAAAAAAAAAAAGCTTTTTTTATTAAAAAAACCTTGGTAATCTCTTTTTAATGGGCTATTTTCAGTGGGAGGTGGCTTCAAAGCTTAGTGTGTGATCTGACCCAGCTACGATGAGAAGACAGAGCACTCACTCTGAACTTTTTCTTGATTAATTTCCTTCTCTCCCTGCCATTTTGTAGAGCCTGACTCCTCGCTAACCCTCTTCGTATCTCAGCGATTCATATCAAACTCAAAACTCCCCTTAAATGTGCTTTCTAGCACTTTACTTCTGCAGTTTCAGACCTTTACGGTTCATTCCTCTATATTTCTCCAAGATCTTATCACTGACTCCATGTAACTCCATAATCACCAGGCTAATTCCTCTCTCCTTTTCTAACTATAGCCACAGCACTTTATGCAGTCATCTGACTCCTGCCTCCGCACTTTCAATGGTCATCTGACTCCTGCCGTTGCACATTATATGGTCATCTGTCTCTTAAACAACACTTTATGTGGTCATCTGACTCCTGCCACTGCACTTTCAATGGTCATCTGACTCCTGCCACTGTACTTTCAATGGTTAAGTATTTCCAGTTTTCCTCTCTCTGAGACCCTCTCTATCCTCTTCTTTAGCTCCAGGAAGGTTCTGGTTGTTTAGCAGCTCACCTTAGGCTTGTTGCCGCTGGCGTCCAGCACCATGGTCCAGTGGGAGCCGTTGTTACTGTAGCCCACCCTGAACTTCTTCATGAAGACCTTGTTCTCGCGGTGCTTCCCCCCCTGGATGATGAGGCCTCTCACCAGCTTCTCCTCTCCCAGGTCCACTTGCAGCCACTCACTGCTGTAGGGCTGGGGCTGGGGGAGGAGGGTCCAGCCCGAGCGGCTGGTCAGGAGCCGGGCGTTCTCCGCCACCCAGCTACGGTCCGTGTGGGAGGAGGCTGTGATCTGAGAGTCGGAGATGAGGCCCGAGACCATTCCCAGCATGCCTGAGCATGGGTACTCTGCATTAAAGAGAGAGAGAGAGAGAGAGAGAGAGAGAGAGAAAGAGAAAGAGAGAGAGAGAGAAAAGGAATGTCAAAATATTGGCCTCCTACACATGATGGTAAAGGCAACTATGACTATAGGATACAGCTACAATAATTGTAGCTACTATTTTAATAACAACATCAACAACAACAATAAAAGCCTCTCGCACATTGCATGCTGGGATAGACATCAGCCCCTCGTGAACCTCACCAGGAATAATCAAGTTAGAAAACTAATGGACAGACTATAATTGTTATAGTCACCACCACCCTCATTCATTTATTTGGTAGGTAGTAAGGGCACATACAAGACATATATTCCTTACAAAACACCCAGCTGTAGAATAACATTCAGGAAATATTGCCAGAACCATTTAACAGCAGTTTAACATGCAGTGGAGATACACAGAGTAAACTGCTTTCTGCGAAACACGCTTTCTGAAATTTCCGTCCTTACACAGCGTGTGTTCGGGAGAGTGTGTGTGCGTTCACATGCGTGAATGTGTGATGATGTGTGTGCTGATTGTGTATATGTGTGCTGTGCGAGTGTGTATGTGTGCGTTGGACATTCACAAGGACATACAGGATCCCTGTGGTAGGAGCAGGTGACAGATCTCCTCAGGCAGCCTTGCTCTGAATACCAGACAACATCCCAGCCAGACACGCTACACCTGCGCGCCGCCCCAGCTTCATGTCGGCTCTGCACGCATGATGGCCCAGCTACAGGCAGCCGCCGTGTAGGGAGGGAGCGTAATGAGCTCGACACGAGGCCGTTCGCTCGGCTCGCCGTCCGCCGTCTCGCATCATCCCGCCAACGCCCTCGGGTCCCAAAACTCCGACCGGCTTCCCGTCAATGACGTCACTGTCGTACCCGAGAGAGCGCGTCGGCACTCAGGACCGCGAGCGCCGTCATCGGCTCATCTGCTGCTCCTCCTGGGATGCATCCATTAACGACTCCCTGACCCCTTGCGTGCTTAATTTCCGCACGCGGTATTAGTCTCCAGGCATCTAATTAAAGTCCTTGCTTTCCTCATTTGTCCCCTTTCTCCGGTTCGCATTTCTTCCCACGGTAACAGATTCTAGCACCGCCATCACCGGCCCCCACCTGACTAACTGCAGCAATTGGCTGGATCCTGACAGGCTTCACCTGTTCCGGAATCTTCTGCAGGCTGCCAGTGAAAGGAAGCCATCCAGTCTGCCGTTTACAGAAGGGAAGGTCTCCTTGAGACAAGGTGGTTAAGCACAGACAGACTGTCTGCTTCCACATGGTTTCTCCCTTAGCAGTTAATCACCTGACTATGAGATGTCTGCCCTTACTGAGTAATACCCTTTTTATGATGTTGCCCAGGGATAGAGATTTAGTCCATGTTCGGGGCTACAGCAAGTGGGGGGGTGATAGGTCAGACACCACCCATCCACTTTTAAAAAATACAGCTGCAATTTCTTTAATGCTGGCTAAATGTTAAGAAAGTTACTTGGAAATCCAAATATTCCATCATGGACCCACCCAAATCACTGAACTGTCCTGACTCCACGTTAAAAACCTTCGCCTCTAGCTGAGGTCCTCCCAGGAGAGCCAGCTGTAGCCCATATATCATACAAAACACACACAACCTGTTAAATGCATGCCAGGAACAGCATGGCATTTAATCAGATTTTTCATCCTTATCATCAAATAAATGGCCCTGAAATGAAAAGCCTGCCAAGAACATTCTAGATGTTATCTGTGAATCACTCCTGCTTTTTTGCCTTCTCCTTCTCCTAAAAATAAAAAAAAACAAAAACAACATTTTTACGTGTTTAAAGCAGGGAAAGAATCCCAAACTCTTGCAGTTTAACGCCCGCTGACATTACAAAGACAGAGACCCATTTTGGGTAACAGCTCCAGAAAATGACCTCAACAAGAGACTGAGCAGAAACAACTGTTTCAAGGTCAAGGGATAGATTTGCTGACCCTATTGATTCAAAGCAAATGGAGGCAGTGCTGTTCTGGGAGTGACTGTCGAACAGCTGTGGAGAAAATTCAGGACGTAGAAGCCTCTGCCAGCCCACAGTGGCACCTAAGCATCTGGAGGAGTCAGGCATCAATGTCTTCAATCTCTGTGGGATAACTTTCCCTTCCCAGGCTCGTATACGCCAGGGGCTCGAAAGACGGCCCCTTTTTTCCCAAGGATCATAAAGCTGCTCTAAAACATCAGCAACGTTCCACCCTGCCCCTGAAGCCCATTCACAGCCTTGTGTGCCCAGCATGGGTGCACTCAGAGAGAAAACAGGTATTTTTTTTCCTGACAGCGTGTGCTCCAAGGGCGTTTGATTGACGGGTAATGTACTGCAGCCAGCTGTGCATGAGGAAGAGCCGGGAGCAGACTGATGATGTCACAGAGGGTCTTCAGAACACAGCGCAGTGTAACTCAGTTATCACCCAGTATGGTGCTTTCAGCGGTCTCCGAACCACCCAGTTAGCAGCACTCTTAGACACATAAACAAAGATACACAAGCGCATACACCTACAGTACGTATATGAATTATTATTTATACACATACCCACACACACACACACACACACACACATAACCATTCATGTTCATGTGCAATAACTCAGGTACGGCGCACAGGCACAGGCACTCCAGCCTTTCATTACCTTATGTACACAAAATAAAACTGTTGAAACCCAACACAAATCTTCCGAGCCCAGAGACAGGGCCGCACTGCCAAAAAGCCAGGACAGGGGAATGAAAATCAGTCTGAGCCGCAGCACCGAGGAGGCCTCCCTGTCATTAACACGATTCATTTTGAATGAACTACATCCAAACATCAGGTAACATAAATATGTAATAAACTTCATGCGCCACTCATTCATAATGTAAAACTGCTCTCGCTCCAGGACCAGCTCTCCCAGGGAACTGGGGGTGAGGAGAAAACATTTGCTTTCGTGTTAAAACAGAAATGAAAAAAAGGAAAGCGATGCGCAGTAATGTGAGTATAATATCCATCAAAGAAATGAAAATGGAATGGAGTGGTACTGAGAGCCAAGCAGAACAAAATCTTTCTCGCCTCTGCTAAAAAAAAAAAAACTCTGATGAATAAACAGCAAATGAACCACAAGTGAACAAATGAATACATCGACTGAAAAAGGCACTTCCTCACCGCTTTCAATGTTCAATAAATGTTGAACCAGGAATGCTGAGAAGGCCCCCTGATATTTCAAAGCACGGGAAGGCAAACCCTTTCGATTGCACTGTGCCTGGTATGACCACCCAGACGCTGCTCGGGAGGAAGAGGAGGAGGAGGAAGAGAGAAAAGACACTCGGGGACTCACCGGAGATCTTGCAGCCGTACACCTCGAAGCGCAGGGCGATGCCCGTCTCCCAGGAAACGGGGCGGATCCGCACGAAGCGAGTGAGGGTGGGCTTGGGGAGGTCGGTCACCTGCACGTCGGTGGGGTTAGAGTTCCCCTGGAATATCTGGCGGGAGAGTACGGGGAAGACCTGAATTATTCAGGCTGTTTGTTTGAGGGACTCGCTGAGAGGCTCAGGTCTCACCCTTGGGGTGGCAGTGCCCCAGAAACACAAAATGATTAAAGAGCCTCATTTAGGTCATCTTCCTAGACAGAGGACAAGTAATGCAGAAAGACACAGAAAGACAGACACTGACTATGGTGGCACACTGTGCTTGGCGACTGACGTCACGCAAGACAGAGGCAGACAGCATGTCTTGAGTGATGCCAGACAGTCGCAAGATCAGATCAGTCAAAACATGTTCCTGCTTTTCATACCAAAGGTTAAGAAAAGGGTCATTTTATTTGTACTTCTGTCCACAGGAATACTTGCTCATTCAAAAACACTAACAATAGCTCTAGCTGCCGGGTAGCTCACTCGGTTAAAGCACCGCATTGCGGAGCAGAAGTGACTACCACGGTGCGGGTTCGAGACCCGGTTGTACCAAGTGGCAATGGTCGGCAGCTTTTTCAGAGTAGCGCACAATTGGCCATTGCGCTACAGGGATGCAAATTAGGAAGGGACTGCCGGAAAGGGAAATATAAAAAATAGTTGCTTTGTTCGTTGCTCAAGCGCCTCCTGTTGGCCAGCCGGGTGCTCATCAGGAAGATTCTAAGCTTGTTCCGTTTGGGTGTCCTCCGCCCTCGTTCTGAACTTGCGAGGATTCAACCAATGAGTGTAAAGGAGCAGTAGTTGATGAGCGCGTGCTTCGGAGGAGAGCCATGAACCGTCCCTCTCTCCTGAATTGGCAACAAGGGGTCGCATACGAGCAAGTCTTGTCCATAGTTCCTCAATTGGGCATTCCAGATTCGGGTGGGATTGGAGATGCCAAATTTAAAAAAAAAAAAAAAAAAAAAAACAACAGCCCTATGTACTGGTGATGTGCTGGTGAGCCAGAATGGGGGTCATCAGCGCGGTGATGTCTTTAGGAGACTAACTGTACTTTAGTTCAGGTGCTCTGCAAGAGGTTGATACACGTCCTGGCACACACCAGTTTGTTTTAGGCATTTTGAGTGGAAATTTTTTCCAAAAAAAACTGCCTTTTGCAAACAGAGATAATCACAATTTTGTGTCAATTTACAAATTTGGATTAGCATTTTACATTAGAAAACCACAATGGAAAAATGATCACATTTTTACGTTGTGGAGAACTGATGAATTAAAAATTCAAAACAATCTCTGAAACAAAGCACTGAAACAATATGCAAAAAATATAAACTATATAAAATATAATAATATATAATAGTATTATATATTATAATAAATATTCTAATAATATATAATATATAAAATATACAAAAATGCAAAATTTGTACTCTGATCGTTTTTCCTTTGTGGTCTTAACTTGTAATGGGGATCGAGTCTTTTCTGTCGCTGCCCCAAGGCTTTGGAACGGCCTCCCCTTCGACATTCGGTCATCTCCCAGCATTGCCACTTTAAAATCTCGTTTAAAATCCCATTTTTATGCCTTAGCTGTTCAGGATCCTTGAATTTAATTTTTCTGTTCCATTTTGTTTAGCCATTTTTTTTGAGAAATGTGCTTGTTTAGTCGCTTTTAATTTGTCATTTTTTTTACTTATTTCTTGTACATGTTTTGTATTGTGCAGCACTTTGGATCACTTTGGATTGTAGTGTTTAAATGTGCTTTAGAAATAAAGTTGACTTGACTTGACATGGCTTGTGCACCAATGACCCCCAACCTATCCAAAAATGCCCCGCAATTAACACTGTTCTATATCATCAGCACACAGCACAGTTGAATTACTGTTTTAGGATGCTTGAATTTGTTTATAGACAGTATACTTGCTCCTAGCCATACATTTTTTTAACTTCTTTTTCTTTTTTGCTTTTTTGAGCAAGAGCGCAGACCTCAGTCATAGCTGCTGATGTATTTTACATTAGGCCAGAGGTGTTACATTCCTTAGTTTCTCTCTCAAATCACTGAGTTATACAACTCTGAGTTACAAAGAACTGTCAAATGACACCTGCGTAACTTGCCCCATGATGGACTTTGATTGATGGGTGGCTGCAACCTCCAGGTCCTTTAACCTATCCTATCCCTGGCAGAAATAATCTCGCCTCAGGTTGAGTGGGCACACAGGCTAAAGGACGCATCTCCCGTGGTGAAGCCTCACTCTGAAACACCGTCAGAGAGGGCCATTAGCCCATTTGGAAGCGATGTCACTGGTCCCTGAACGCTGGCTGTCTTACGCAAGATGGAAGAACAGGCAGAGAAATCCGCTCTCAGAGAGCTATAACCATCTTCCACTCCGCCGCAACCAACAGTATTAAATGGCTTTTCATGGCTAATGCCGGAGCCAAAAAATGCCTGGTCAGCAGCCCGCAAATGGACCGTTCTCTTTACAAAAGCACTTTAGTGACTGAAAAAGCTAAACAACCTGGCTCATGAAATCACTGTTAACCTTGGCATTTTGAAGCAAACTACTAAACTTCAGAGGTGTATATAAATTGAGTCTTCAGGAAAAGTAAACACTTACGCAAAATAAGACAAGTTTGACAGGAGTGTTTACAGGGTAAAACCCCGGCATTTCAAGATGTTCACACACACACACACACACACACGCACACACACACAAACATACGCATTGTCTGGCGGCAAATAGCTTCCCACTTTGTGATGGAAAAGGTTCAGGCTATTTATTGCTGCATGATTGGCGATCGATTTCAAGCTGCCAAGATCGGCCAAACAGTTTAACCGAAAGCTGTCGAACCAGCCGGTCAAATGGAGGGTGAGTCTACACGGGTTAGCACAAAGCTGCCGTACCAGCCGGCCAAATGAGGAGTAACAGATAGTTCAAAGCGGGTCAAACACGGTCAAATGTGGACTCTGTAGTCCGTATTTCTTCATTCTGGTAGCTTCTGTCTATGTAATTCGAACTTAGCTCCTGGTCAAACATAAATAAAAAAGGCCACTCACAACCAATGACAATACTGTTTTTGGAAAGCGTTTACTGCGTTTTGTGTTTACTGCAATTGCCAGTAGATCATACAGAGCAATCTTGGTCGTCACAGTAGCTGTTTTGGCTGTCCCAGCGTTCTGATACAAAACGGCGCGAGTACGCAGTCAATCTGCCAGTAGGACAGCGTTTAACCTAGTTTGAGTAGTTTGTGTGGAAAGCATAGTAGAGGGGAGACATCACAAATCAGCTCCACTGTCCATTAGCTCAGACACGGCTCTGTGGACCTTTAATGCTCTTCTATCCATGTGGCGTCAGCAGGGTATGAAGGGTATGTTAACTGTGATTGATCGCAGAGCTGTCCTGGTCACAGTCTAAATTCCATTTCCGCCTGGATGTATAAGAGAACACCCTTTGTCCTGATGATTAATCAAGAGCGTTCAATATCATATCAGGAGGAATCGGAGGGGGTGGAAGAGATGTATACTAACTTTCTGCTTAGAGCCCTCCTTCATCGTGATCCAGTCCTCGCCGTTTGAGCTCACGTCAACTTTGTAGGATGTGACGTAATAGGACAGCTTGGTTTCCTGGGAGATTGCTCCTTGTGTTCCGATGGCCGAGACAAAGCGCAGGAAACCTAAGTCCACCTGAAATATCAAAAAAGAAATAGGAGTTAAACTGATCGCAGTATAAAAAAACAGTGGCTAATAATGATAAGTGACACACAGGAAGCATCATTATTATGTAAAATATCTCACAGAAGGGGCGCGGATGATTGCTGTTAAGTCGGTATAAATACTCATTTCCATTTAATATAAACACAATAGTTGAACAAGTAATTTCCTCAGGTGGGAGGCAGTAGCTTCACGGACATAAATGAATACTGAATTAAATAACAACCCTGCATGCAAAAACGCAATAAAAACACATAATACGATGGCGGTCTTTTTAAAAATTAATCTTTCATTAAGTAACCATGAATTTGTCGACCACCATTGCAAGTAATATTTTTACATATATTTGGTTTTGATTGACGAGGTCAGATTCTGGTTAGCGAGGATTTTATCTTTACTGACAGAGGCAGTCCCATTATTCATTTTTATTGATTTGTAGGGACAAACAGAATCCATGCTCGGCTCGGTTTACTGGTTTGTAGAAAAGTAAACAGCCCTGTTCACTTAATTCTTTTGTGGAGACAAAGATTATCATTTTTTCACAAGGCAGGGTGCTTTAATCTCATTGTGCTCCTCTCAAAGCACAGAGACCAGCTGTTGGACAATCCCTCTGTTAAATTATTGCTTCTTTGTTGCCCATGGGCTTTGCTGTCTGCCCATTTCAACTGAAAATAAAGGAAAAAAAATTGCTGATGCCAGTAGCTTTTGCTCCGTGAGTCTTGAGTCACACTCTACCGACAGGGAATAAAGGAAGCAGCCCCATATGCTGGCGCCTAATGATGTCAAGCAGCTGACATTCAGTGGTCAGGACTGAGAGTGGCAAGGTACAACACTGTATAATACAACTGAGTAAAAACAGCTTGGCTCAATCAAATATACATTGGTGGGAAAATTAATTTATCTAGAATTGACTCTTTGGCATTGAGCCATGGGAAATGCCACTGATACTGTGAGAGGCAATCCACAGCTCTGATGGATGGTGGCTTAGCTGTGAAGGGATTACTTAACAAACGAAGGATGGAATAAATTAGACCACACTGTAAATGCTGCAAGCAAAGCAGTAGTGACAATTCAAATATAAAATAGCTTAGTGAAATGCAAATATTTTCGCAAGAGAACTTTTCAGAGTACCTAAAGACGCACCTGGAGTTCAAATGAATGAACACAGTCAAAATTATCGCAAACATGCTGGCCAGGATTTATATCTTGCTTCACAGAATTTTAGATTTTCAATAAATTCAATATCAAAATAGCATGGCAAAAGATATAAATGCTACTTGAGGGCACTCGGTAAAGCGCATACCTCCGCCACACCATGTATCTGTTCTTTTGGTTACAGAATATGTTCTGGATCACTTCCAAAATTAAATCAACTCTTCCTTGAACTACTACCTATCATCCTACCAAATTTCATGCCAAACCCTTCATAACTTTTTGAGTTATCCAGTCAGAAATATCACTCAGACCCATGTTAGACTGATATATTTTGATTCTTCCAGATCCCGAATCCAGAATATGTTCCCAATCACTTCCAAAATTGAATCAATTCATCTTTGGACAAACACCAATCATCTTACCAAATTTTTTGCCAAACCGTTCATAACTTTTTGAGTTATCCTGTAAACAGGCAGACAGAAAAACTAACAAATGAAAAGTCGGTCTTAGAACAACAACTTGCCAAAATTGAAATTTAAAAAGGTGAGAAGATATATCATATTGCCTCAGGAACAGAATCAAAAAAGTTCATTTTGACAAAAATTGAAAAAATTATGTCATGTTGTGACATCTTTTTCACGTCCTTATGTCAAAGTAACTTCATCGCAACCCCTAACTGCTAGAACCACATTGCTTTGGAAAAAAGAATTGTGTTTGTTTCAAGTCTCTAGCTTAATTAGAAACAAAGTTTTGGATCAAATGTGTTTTCGACCTTTTGTGTGACCTTGACCTTTGACACAGAAACTTACAGAGCATAGGTCTGTGGCAAGTAACCTATGCTAATATGTATCCAAGTTTTGTTAAGCTTGGTGCAAAATAAATGGCAAAAGGATGCGTAATTGACGAACTGACAGACAAACAGACGTCTAACGCGGCTGACTGATATACTTGCGAAATCATACGATTTCGGCAAGTTACAAACGGGTGAAAACATGACCTCCTTGGCGAAGGTAACTGGACAGCCACTCCTTTCTAAGGGCAAGAAAATATGAAAAACAGATAATGGTCAGCCAGATTTAAAAAAAAAAGAAAAAAATTAATGCAGAAGAGGTAGCAGTCTTACCAAATAAGGCCCTTGGACATTCTCCCATAAACACAGATTAAGCGCAATCCCATAACTTTGACTATTTCTCTTTTTTAATAACAGTGGAAAAACGTCCCGCCACAAAGAGGAATCTGGAGGAATTTGAAACGCCAGACGACTGTCAGGGCACAGACTGTGAGAAGACGACAGGCCTCTCTCTCTTCTTGCTGTGCCAGTTGCCGTTGAACCAGGCCAATGAAGGAGAAGCCGACTAAACGCTTGTTATGATTGGACATGCCCAGGGATTTACAGGACGAAGGGACTCATTATGCCCAAAAGGAGTTACTCACCCGTGAAAGCTTGAACTCATGGTACCTTCCCTGAGGAGGCCATTTAGCAATGCTTCAGTGGCGACTGGGAGATGTGAACACACTTATTGAAACCTGCTTGATGAGCTGGTCACCCAGATGCCCCACTTGGCAGCTTCCTGAGTACGTTTATTTTGTGGTGGTTCTTTGCTAAACAGTTTAATTTATTCTTTACTTTAACTAACTTTGAAATGAGAATCTGTTTTTGTTCAACAACACAGATTAGTGAAAAAGACAGTTTAATCTCTTCATTACTTGTACAGGAAAAATGTTGATTGATTACAGGCCTATAGCCAACAAATGTGCATGTGTGCACCACAGCCATTGCTATGACGAATCCAGCTGGGTGAAACAGAACTTGACCCGAGGTGATGCCTGCAAAGGGAAAGTTGCAGTTTCCCCATCTCATTGCTGAGTAACTACTCATAGTATGAACAAAATATTTTGATGCATTAGCTTGTTTCACATGCTCTGGCATATCCCTGCAAAAAATGTTCTATAGGACTTCTATGGAATTCTATAGAACTCTATAGAACATCAATGGAACTCTATAGAACATTTTAGTAGAACAGCATGTTCTACAGGATTTTCCGTGTGTTCTATAGGAATTTGCTAGAAACCTATAGAGCACCTCTATGGAAAAGAAAGTCCTATAAGATTATTGCTGTTCCATAAGACTATAGAACACCCTAGTTGAAATACCTGTTCTATAGGACTTTGATGGTCTTTAGGACCTTCTAATAGAACAAAAGCTTAATGGGAAAGACATCTTAAATAAGGGTTAAATAAAAATAAATCTTATGAATCCTTGCAATGCTCTGTCGAAGGGTCATTTTACCTTATGTGTACTTGGGTTCTAGAAGTGAGGAACCGGACTAATGGTATGAAAATGTGCAATATGCAGTGACATCCACGATACTGAAGTAGCAAGGAAATTGTGTCCCTTTTAAATTTAAGGTGTGCTTAAGCACATGGGGTACCAGGCACATACCTACTCATTGATTCTCTGATCAGACGATTGATTGACTGACTGACCACACAACTTAGCAGTATTTCAGTTACGGTATATGAAGACCTCTTTCCATTTCCTCGGCAGCAATTCAAATATATAAATGTAAGGCATTACAACTTTATTATGCAATAATGGAAAACTCGTGTTCCTCTATTGCATACGAAGACAGAATTACGTTGAAATTTTGACCTTTTAAACTTTTCCCTTAATTTTAAAAATTCAATCAAATTATGCCTTTCCATTCACATGCTTGTGATTGCAGATTATAAACAGATTTAGAATTAATTTGAATACAATTTGAGGTCTGCTGAGACTAATTCCCACCATCTTTATACATCTAAAGGTTATTTCTGAATGGCTCACTTGGTTAAAGCACCGCATTGCGGAGCAGAAGTGTCTGGGTTCAAGCCCGGTCAGAGTAGCACACGAGAGGTCATTGCGCTACAGAGATGCAAGTTGGGAAACAATTGCTGGGAAATGTCATATAAAATGGTTGCCGTCCAAATTTGGGTGGGATTTAAGATGCCAAACTGAAGAAAAAAAAAAAAAAAAAACAGTCCTCTAGAGGTTTTCTATAGGACTTGAGGTACTAAAGTTCTATTGGATTCCTATAGCACATTTATAGGAATTCCTATAGCACATTTTGTGCAGGGATTATCTCTCTCAAGTTTGCTAAATTATGGGAAGGAAATACGAGGACAGACCTGTGGTTATAGTTGGTCAATTGAAAAGTGATGAACAGAAAAACTGTGCATGCATGTGCAATGCCCAAGTAAAACGAGAGGGTTATTTGGGCTGAGAGCTGAAGGACCTCATATAACAAGCGTGGGGTGGATCAGTCTTTCAGACAGAGACTGATGAGAGAAAGCATTAATGAACAGCCCATGATTTATTTATGGGCCCCGATTTCAGACAGAGGGGAAAAGATGTTATTGACAGGCAGACAGAAGATTGACTCAAGCCTTTTATGAGCAACAGCCAAAAAGCTGAAACGCTAGCAAGACTGACAACTATTCTCAGCAACAGAATAGACATCATCGCTCAAAGCAACGATAACTATAGTGAATGGGCAATGGTGCAGTCCGATTTCGTCAAAAATGCATTGGCAAAAAGCTATGGAAAGACACGGTTACTCTTTGACCGTCATTATGGTACAAAAGATGGAAAATAATGAAACATTTGCATCCAAAAAAGGCAGAAATGCTTATCAAGTATGCAGAGACTACAAAATAACTCCAGTAAAAGTCCTGAAATTCCTTCTTTTTGGAGTTTAATCGCAATGAAATGTCAATGGTTTCTCCCCACCTGGACGCACAATGGAGAGGTCCTTAAACTGTCAGTCTCGCCGTGATGCTAAATACTGGCCAGATTCATTACAGTGACGAATGGAAACAGATTGGCAGAAAGAGAATTAGCCCTGCTTAGCCTGGTAGGCAGCCTGTAAATCCTGGTGTGCAATTAGATTAGCAGGGGTTTACCAGGACGCCTGATGAACAGAGGCTCAATGAAATGAATACAACACCATGCCCTGCCAGCTGCTGAGGGCGTCACGGTGAAGACACAGTTACACTCATTAAAGGTACACCATTTTCAGCAGCCACTTTCTCTTGTTTTAACCAGAGAAGTTCCTTTGAGATCATATTTCTCTTTTTCAAGAACATGCTGGGATAAATGCCAGATAGAACAGTTGAAAAAGAAGAGGGATATAGGGAAACAGGGGTAAAGCCATGAAGAAGATATTTTGGGTCAAGGGCCTTGCTCAAGGGCCTGATGGCAGAAGTCTTCCCAACTTCAACTCTCCAGACGCAGGTCAGAACTCCAAGCCCCACAGGAGGCCAAAAACAGCAACTGTACAGTTATGGGTCAAGCGACCTACCACAAGGCTTCCCTGCTGCCCCAAGACACAGTGAGAAAGTTGGGCAAAGTAGGACAAACGGGGTCAGGTTTCAATTGCACCATTTATTTACTGATGTAAGATGGCGGAGGATAAGGGTAAGACACAGGTCTACTGTTTTACCTTTCGTCATAGTTGAGATGGTGGGAGGATTGCTGGTTTGTGAAATCCTTCTGGGGGATTTGAATAAATATTCTTTTGAAAAGTTTACCAGTTTCAGCTTTTTTCTGCCTGTGTTTTCAGGCTGTTGGGAAAAATAGCTCCCCATCTGTCTGTGTGGGCTGAATGAATAATACAGAACTCAAAGCAAGGCACAAAAATGCCTCACCAGTTCTCCTTTCTCTCAAGAAAACAAAACAAACAAAAAAACAAAAGAACACAAGTAAGGGAATCCTCTAGCGCAGATCATAGTTAAATACCATCTGGCTCCAGCTGGCCCTGACATGGCCACTGGTCAAAATTCTGACACAAGAAAGCTTGACTTACATCGACCCAAGGATAAAAAGAGGAAGAGAAAGGCAGGGGTGTTGCCAGATAAGGCCGTTTCATTCATCAATATTTACCTGAGCTTTTCCATCTAATTTTATGTATAGCATCTGGTGGGTATTCAGGTTTGAAGAATTCCATTACCTGAACAAGTAATTAATTCTCTTTCATGAAAATTATATTAGTGATACTGAGAGACCACAGCTACTCCCAACCTTTAATCCATCACAGAATTTACCTGGCAGAATTACTTAGGTATTTTTAGCGTCCATGCTTCTTTGTGGCATTAAATTATGCACCTCTTCCTGAATGGTGATCATCTATTTTCCTGACAGTGAGAAATGGTCAGGAAGTCCAGAAATCTGTGTGTCTGTGCTTAGGGGGGGAAGGGCAGGAAAAAAAAAATGCGACTGTTGTATCATCCCACCGATCATCAACTGGACTTCTGAACAAAAGTGGCAGGAAATTTAAAACTGCCTTGTTTCAGGTATGTTATACTGCTGATTAAAGTTTCAATTCTCATTTGCCCCCATGCCGGCCTCTATACTAGCAAAAGTACCAATGTTTTGCTGATATCACATAGCAAGCACAAAATGACAAAACAAGTCTAGCCATTTTCCTTCTTGGTAAGAGCAGCCTGGTGTCTAAGAAATTCTGAATGATTTTTTGTGCTAAAGCTTAATATCAGATGTGAAGCTTGTAGCCAAACATGCGGTACCTAATCGACGGAAGTTCTTCATTAATTACAGCCCTGTAATCCAATTATTCATCTCTCCACATGGATCATGAGCCAGCGGACAAACATGACCACAGCAAGAACCATAACTGAAAAGCAACAGTAAGTCAACGTTGTTGCCATTGGCCGGCTGTGGCTGACTGAAAAGTCAATAATTCCCTTTCAGTAGGAATAGGATGGGAATGCATTCACTTGCATTTTTTACCCTAAGCTCTACTATATTTTTGACCCACTGATTTGGCTGTAGTGTTTTCCCCTCTTTTGTAAGGAGTCGTACTTCCTATCGACTACATTGTAATTGGTACATGTTTGACAACGGGGTCAGAATTCAGCCAGATTTTCAAGCACAGTGCTGTTCAGGATTGAGGCGTCCCCACAGCTCAGGTTTTCCCAATCCAGCAAATGTGGTTTCTCATTAAATGGCAATTCCCTGACTGACCATCGTTGGACACAGTGCAATAAATCAAGACATGCACGCTTCCTCTGGAACCGGTAGTCATCTGTGTCAGATTAGCAAGGCTTTTCCTTCGGCAATACAGTTTATGAAATATTCTTTCATAAACACGCTGTTCGTCCTTGAGCTGGTGTAATGCTGAGCAGGCCTTGGATAAACATTTTTCCGAGGTTTACAAGAATACCTCTTGAAGAATTTACCTCCTTCACCATGATCAAACCATTAAGATGATGCTATACAAGTGCATGATCATCTGAAAACAAACTGAACACTAATGTATGCAAACTTCAAGATTTACGATGATAGTCATACACTTTGTAAATAAATTATACAGACAGGGTCACTGAGTACTTAAAAAGAAAAAAATACATACCGTATATACATGGACTCACAGATCGCACCCCACCATTTCATGATGAGAGAGTGGAAAAGCTTTTAAAGTATCGACAGTCGACTTTCCCAAACAAAATACATAATTTATGGCCTGTCTGTGATCAATGACTGCCGTGTCTGAGAATCAGTTGGTTTTTTAAATCGTTTTTTTGCTTTCATGATTTTTTGCCGGAGGGGGTCTCCGACCACTTTGCTGTGCACTGAGCAGCAGTATCTGAATCCTCTGCCTGATGCCAGCGATTCCTCTCTGGGGTAAGAGGTTTCCAGATATTGGAGCTGATTGAACTCCAGCCTCTAGAGTCTCCGTCCCCAAGCCACTCTAAATTACAAAAATGCAACCATAGCCTTCTACGCATTGTAGACATCAGTTTTTTCCCCACAGAATGCAATCAGTCTGTTGAATGCCATTGCACATTCCTTTTCCCTGACTGCAATCTGTGGTTTGGCTGCACCACTTCAGGTCTGTGATGCCCTTAGTCTTAACCTAAAAGACTCAGAGGAACCCCTACAGCAGTGTCCAGAGTCATGCTGCAGTCCAGTCAACTCACTGAACCACACGCTTGCAATGTCGGAAGGAAGCAATGACAGGACGGGAGGGGACATTGGCAGGTCCGCCAGACCAAACTTGGCCGAAGCCTCGGTGGTGACAGGCCGCCTCAGTGTTAACTGGAAGAATGTTTCATTAAAGTAAAGCGTGCCATTAATCACGAACTCAGCTCAGAACGCTGTGCAGAACCATGAGTCTGCGGCTTAATTTTTACCGAGAGCAAACTTGAGCCGGCTGCCTCGATCTTCTGCATGAGAATTGAGGCGACGTTAAAATGGATGACAAATGGCATCCTGAATACGGTCTGAATGAAGTATAAAATGACTGGGAATCCAACCCCAGCCCGTCATGAATAATATAACTGTCTGGTGGAAATGCATTCAGCAAATAATTAAATAAATAATGAATTCATTATGTGCATTGAACAGCAAATGAGACGATTCAGACCGTCCGCGCCATTAGCAAGCGATTGTTTTGTCGAGCTCTGATGTACTTAATCAAAACGGAATGAAGAATTCCACTCTTTTAATAACACTTGTTATAATTAAACTCCTTGAGGAGCGCGGGGCACAGTGAAGCAGATTTCTTTAAATTATAAATTAAACATTGACAGCAGGGTTCTTTTTTTGTTCCCTTGGAAACAGATGTGCGGAGCTCAACTTTGACATCTGATTGGCTAAACGGGAATTGCAGTGCCCAGCAGAGCATGGCTGAAACAGCCAGATTCTCTTTTTTTGTCAAGATTTCGCAGCAAAAAAAAAAAAAAAACTAGATCAATTTTCTATTGAGACCCCTGAATGGCAACAAATTTTTATTATATTACACCCGCTGCTGCTCTGTGGGAGACAGTCTATTTAGGATTTCATTAAAATGTGGAATGACTAAAATGGGTTCAGTGAGAAAGACTTAAAGTGACTATGAAATCTACTTCATTATTCTGAATAAAATTCGAAGAGGCGACAGGAAATTGAAGCCTAATAAACCTTCCCGTTTTGGGGGCTTCTTCTCCTGTAATACGTTCTAATTATCAACGCGCTTCACACCCAAAGAACTAACAATGAGCATTTCCTACCTCTTAAAAACACTCCGATCAGAGAAATATCCTCTCAGTTTTCAAGCCTGTTTCATACATGTTGTGAAACGGCTGCACTCTGTAAGCATTTTGAGTGATAAACCAGTTGTATTTCTTCACCAACAGATCATATCTGCAGCCAGAATCAGAGACTTCATTGGCAGAGGCAGTTTGGTGCAGGGGTGTGTTTCCCAAAATCACTGATGCTAACTTACATAGACTTTGAATGGACGAACTATGTAAGTTGCTAACTTAGTTAGTGACTAAGCTTTTGGGAAACGCGCCCCAGGTTAGCAGTTTGGTCTCACCCAATTAGAAGACGACACAACCTAGGTGTAGCTCAACTTAAAGCCGAGAAATTCCATTTAATCATCAGTTCGGGGCCCTGCGAGGCTGATTTTCAGTTGGTGCAGTGGGCATCTTAAGAATCTTCCCATAATCCTACAGTGAGTGGGGGGGATTTGTTCCTCAGACCTCCCGCTGACCCACTAGCTTCCCTGCTGGTCGAAGGGCCCCTGACTGATTGAATTAGTCCACAAGCCACACAGGGCTCTCCTGGGGCAATACTTTCATAGCAGCAAGGAAATTTTGCTTATGAAGTGTCCCAAATATTTAGTCCTCAGACACCTCTGCTATTGCACCCACTCTGAGGAATTTGTTTGGCTGAGCCTGAATTCAGCCTCGAGGTATTCGGGGGGTGTGGGGGAGAGAGTCCCGAGTCCCTGCATATCTGTGGGTTTTACAGCACCCGTGGGCCTAGGGTCACTAAATCTCACCTTGTGCCTTCCTCAGCAGAAATCTATACTGCATGTGCAGTGAAGCCGGAACAATCAGCCTGTCATGTCTGCTGACGAGTGCATGCCTGCAGCTTTTCCACGGCACTTAACCGCCAGACAGAACAATGCTTTTTGATGGGATTTCAATATTCTGCTACTAGAACACCGTGTGCTGTAACAAATCCGATACGTTCTCGCATGCAAACGCATTTCCCATGTTGATTGTATGTATGTTAGGAGGGGGTTTGGACGATATGGATGTGGATGGATATTGGTATACTAAGCTGTTAGAAAGGAGGCTCCGAGCATACCCATCTTAGTCCCCTCCCAGACAGCAAATCAGCTCATTCAGGTATGAAGTCCGGAAAGCAGAATTGATCATGGAGGAACAAGGCTTTTGCAAGTCTCATAGAGTATGTCTGTCCTTTTTTTAATTCCTAATTTGCATTTTAGCAGTTTTCCTGGGCATGGTTGGGGGGGGGGAGCAGGGGAAAGATTCCACTGACTGGATACAGAATGAGCAACAATACTCAAAAACCAACATATTGAACACATGGCATTATACAATAAGTCTCCCGGAAGTCAGGTATTTGTGATTTTAAGTGCGGTAGGACAGTTGAAATGGTTTCTGGGAAAGAGTGGCTGTTCGGCCTCAGTAATTGCAGCTATCCCATTATGGGCTAATCCTCTTGTTTTTGTTGTACTTACTTCTGGTAAACCCATAATTTCTGTTTTGCGGCACATACCTGTATCCACTCTTTGTTGGTGTCGTATGCTGGGGTCCAGCCGTTTTCGTAATAGTTGAGTCGCGAGCGCTCTGGGGACCAGTTCGGGTTATACTGGGAGGAGGACATTATCTGGTCCGAGGTGATCTCTCCTGACTCCATACCCAGCGGCTCCATGCAGTCAAAGTCTGCAGAGCAGAACCAGCCGTTCATAAGGCAGGTATGAAAGCTCTCACCCGCTCAGTAAAGCTAAAGCATGTGACGTCCCTGGAAAACCCAGGAGATCAAAGCACTCCGTTCACACACTCACACACAGATGCACACACACATACCGGTCGGTTCAGAGAATAAAGTGCAGATTAGTGCTGCTTAAGCGATTTTCTCTTTCCACAAAAATGGAAAAAAGGCATTAATGGAAGTGTACACAGTGGAAGTGTATTACATTAGAGCGCAAGATAAAGCTTTATTCATAAAAGATTCAGTACCAGTGCTAAGTTTACACTTGAAGGACTGGTAGGCGTTTTTGCATCTTTTGCAAGTTGCTTCTCCGCAGTTCCCCACAGGCACTTTAACTTTGCAGATATAGTGCTCATATTAAAACATATGGCAATGGATGATGGAGAGCTATACAAAATGCCTGATCATTCCAGCCCTCTACGATGGCGCTACATTACTAGATTAGGTGGTGGTTGGTTACATTAAGGTTAGGGACCACATATTTTGCACATATTTAAGCAATATCACACAAGAGGGAGTCATGTTGTTGAATATCACGGCTGTGATGCAGTCGTGGGCATGAGGCCAAAGGCCGAGTGCCGAAGTTATCACAGCCGTGATGATATTCAGCAACAGCATCACAACCTCGATTGTGAAATTGCTTTTATACAACAGTTCTACAAACTATTACTTGACAGCAAAAAACGACAACAGATTATGATTTCTTAGTTTTTAAAATCAGTTATGTGTTATGTGCCAGTGCAAATAGTTCCACAAATGCCTTGGGACTTGACTGTTGCTATCTTTTTGGCATAGTTTGTGACAAAGCAGCGCCAAGTTTGTGGTCGGCAGTTAGTGTAATTAGCGGTTATTTTGGTGTTATGTGTCCCGGTAATGTTGTGCTCTATCATCAACACTCATGGAATGCCTCTTGTCCAATAAAATTACTCCGTCGGTACTGATTGTTTTATAAAATCATTTAAATGGCAGGTGGAGCTTTCACCTTGTCCGATTAGTCTGCATTGCATTGAGATATTGCCATATTGCCCTGCAGAATGGTGGAAGGATTCTCTTTGATCTTTTCTTTATGATGGACCAGCATCGAGCCAGTGGTGAAGGTGGTTTAGCAGGTGCAAGGTTTGGAGCAGGCCCCAGAACTTTCCACCTGACCGGGGATAACACACGAGGACGCTGTGGAGCGCGGCATCACAAGCCAGGAGGGGCAGATCTGAGAGCGTGCACCAGGCAGATGGGGGGACCATCTGTATTAACTCGTACAGCACAACCCTGGGAGCAGCTCTCTCCACACTGACACCCCCGCCCCCAAAAATACCGCTCTACACGGGAGCTATACGGCCGTCTCTCCTGCTCCGACACTATCGCTCATCTTTTTATTCATGCGCATGCTTCTCCATTTTGGGTTGAGGGAGGGGGAGTGGTGATGGCTGGCGAGGAAATCGGTGCCACTTGTGAGGGGAAAAAAAAGAAAAACTGCCAACAAGCCTTTCTAGCCTTTTAGAACGTAAACGGAAGAATTTGAGCCAACTGTCATCTTTTTTTCACTTTCAATTACTAGGACTGGGGGATGAAAGGTGGCATTCATCAGCGTTTGTAACATTAAAGAGATCATTCAAAAAGGAGCACCACTCATAAGCAACTCATAACATCACACTGCCTGAGTGCCTGAAAATTACAGGGTAAAAGCCCTGCTAGGTGTACACAAAAACCACTGGAAAAACACCAACACAAATCTGAAGAACCCCACCACAGTCCTCCAATGATGAAAGCAGTGGAATTGCTTTCACTCAGCGAGTTAGTGAGCTAGAGTTTCATTTCTGCTTTCGGAGAGCCTTCAACCGTCGGTGGCTACACTTGGAGTGAAAATGCATATTAATCCCTGCGGGTGTCTTAAGCCATCTGGGATAATTAGTGCTTTATTTAACACCAATGATTCTGATAACGCCCACCCGGACTGTCGACTGCGGACAGATTTAGTAGCTTATGCCGGGCATGCTCATGGGCGAAACGTTCAGTCAGAGAATCTCTCGGGGTGATGGGGCCAGCTCCCTGGAAAATATTACATATCCGGGGAGGGGGAGTATCTGGGAATGTCTGGGCAAGCCTGTCTGTCTGAGACATCGTATTGAGCCAGTTTCTAAACCACGTCTTGGAATTGCTGGGATGGCGACTGCCTAATAACGTATTTGATTAACTAAAAATCTCAACGGCGTGATTTATGGCATTAGCGAGTCCCAGAGCTTCAAAGGAGCCACACTCATGCATTATTAAATGGTAGCACTCCATATTTGTGGGGCCTCAGTCCACTTAGACCAAAATCTCTCTTGTTGTTGTAACCTCACCCAACAATGACTAATAATAGGAAATGGAGCCGGGAGTTTTTGGTCTGTTCATTAGCAGCATATTTTGCCTCACCTTCCGGTACGGTCCTCTCGATGACGGTGAAATTGGCAGAGAAGCCCTCCTTGGCGATGGCGCTATCAGTGTTGATTGTCAGTGCCAGGATGCCAGTGTAGGACAGGATTCTTCCTGGCGTGTTCTGTCCGCAGAAGCGCCCAATATATGGGCCCACTGTAAAGAAGGAGACAGGGAGAAAAACAAGGGTTTATTTTGTGTGCAAAACTATGGTTAATGGGCTTTTTTTCACTCTGGCAATCAGCTATCCTGGGGTGCTGTTGGAAACATGGAGTGGGTTACCACCATTTAATGTGTGGGAAAGACCCTCACGTCCTCCTCACAGACTGAGACACCTTCCTCGACACAGAGCGAGGTCACCGTTTGGGTGCGCGCACTTTTTCGGCAATAAATTCCGTGGCTTCAAAAGGAAGGGCAATTGTTCCTCAAAGACAGCCGTGGGTATGACAAAAAAAAAAGCACTCCCGAATACCAAAGTGAGGGGAAAAAAGGCTGAAGGCTAACAAACTGCACAGGAGAGAGGAATGGGAGTTCAGAGGAGCACAGCAATAAATGTAACATCAGGACACGTTCCACTGAACACCCTGAATGCGAGAGTGCCCATATTTCAGAGGGGCCGAGCACCGGCCCACCTCTATGAGCTGCTGGATGAAAGGGAAGGCCATGAGACCGGCTGCTTATCTTTGATTAGGGAGCCTGTGATCTCTGACGAGTGACAGCCATAGTCCCTTCTTACCTCCCTTCATTTAAGAAATGTGATTTACAAGTGGGCAGCCAGATGAAAGCCTTTCGGGCCAGCCGGGATTTCGGGGCGGGTATCTGGTGCCTTGGGGTGATCCTTGCGGCGCAGAAAACATGTACCGAGTGAAAGGGGATTGTGGAGTCTGGGGGTGGGGGGTAATAGAGGAGGCCATATTGGTCTTCCGCAACCACATCCAGGACCTAAGCTCTGTCGCGCGAAGAAGCCATTTCGAGATTATCTGCATGACTCAACAGCGCGGCATGAAATTTTAAAGAGCTCTGCCTGTCTTTTATCTGGATGGGGGCTCGGGATAGCAAGGCGTCTTGCTCCCTGCCAACACTAACAGCCCGGGACGGGGAGAGACCCCCCCATCACAGGGGCAGCCCAGGAGCCGGCTCCATCGCAGGCTAACGCCAGCCTCCTGCGCTAATGCAGTATTGATCCGAGTGGCACTGCAGGTAATGCGTAGCTTTAATCATGGCCTAGTACTTCCAGCCCACCCCCCACCCCCTCCCAACCCTGCCGTCTATCTCACACATCTGATCGCACGCTTCTAGCTAGGTCTTCTGCTTCTTTTTTTCTTTCAATTTTAACAAAAAAGAAACCTTGAAATCTTGAACAAAGGCTCAACAGCCCCAGCTATCCTCCAGTAGAGTCCTTTTAGGCCAGCTGGCCTTGAATGGACAAAAAAAAGAAATTAAAAAAAAACCTTGGAGAGGGACTCCATGTCAATGCGAAACAAAGAAAGGAATCCGTTCGTTGGGAGCGGCTTGTTAAGTGGGTGAAAAACTCAACTTTGTAATTATTAGGCAATGAATGTCGCCGGGCAAAGAAGGCTCCCTCAGTGATCTCCGTGACTTTCCACCCTTCGACAGAAATAAAGGTGATAATTACGCGAGAGCAGAAAGAACCCTACAGGACTTCACAGCATTTTTAATTAGCGCTTCCTGCTCAGGTTTAAATTGGAAAAGGAACAATGTCCCACCGTATTCGAAACAGAAATGAATAAATGAAAGCTTTTATTGACACCTCTCCCAGAGGGTAGACAAGCCTGCGCTCAGAAACAAAGCTCCACACATCACAGTCGCTGAGCGAAACTGATAGAATATAATAACAGCTAATGAACACAAATGAAGCAGACAGAACTTATATCTTCAAAGATGAGATGACTAAAAATGGCACAATTCCCCCGCACCGCATGCTGCTAGATCATCTTTAGCTGCCCCATAGGGGCACTCCAAATGAAGGAAATCCAATCTTATTCCTAAAGATATCCACCAACAAGTAGATTTCCACTTCAACCTTAATTTGAATCACCTGATTGTACTAGTTAGCAGCTCAATGAGATCTGAAGCGGTTGACTGAGGAGTGCTTTGTTCAGTTCGCAGTGAGAACCAAAAGGATGGTAGATCTCTAGAGACAGGATTGGGAAGATCTGCTCTACATGTTTTACTGTGAAATAAGAGCCCAGTGGGTATCAGTAGGTCCCACAGTGAATCCTCAAAGAGCCAGACCCAAAAAACCCCCATTCCCTTACAAGTCCTGTAGCTGGAATGCAAGCAGTTTTCCTCAACTTCCCGCTGGGAAGAGAAGAAAAAAAAGATTGGTGAGGAATGACATTATCGAGCTATACCCTGAGGTACATGGATAAGCTAAGCAATCTGTGGGAAACTATGGCTGTCTGCACACTGAGGCCATCTTATTTTTCAATCTGTCATAAAACTAGGAAGTTCCAGTGGGAAGTTGTTGTCTTCAAACACCCTGCCACCAGGACATGCTAGCTAGCACTCAAAAAATAAAATATCTACCTCTCCTCCCTGAAACACACTGAGGCCTGCATGCTTCTGTAACCAGATTCCTCAAAACATTATCTCTTGTGGGAGTGGTGCAGTGTCCTGTGCCATAGTGTTGAGTGCCTGACAGGGCATCTCACCTGTGTGCTGCCAGGGGCTTTAAAACCTCCTCTCCATGACAGGAAGTGATGCAATGCTAACAGTGCTGGAACAGCAAACGACTTTGAGCCGTGCAAAAAAGAAAGAAAAAAAAAACAACAACACATGGCTGTGCGCAGTTATTTCACTTTTTCTTATTGAGCAAATTTGCCTGTTCGCACCAAAGTCAGTTGTGCTCTGAAAACACAAATAAGAATATTATACAAGAACTAAAGCAGGGGATAATCCAAACCTTTGGATGATAGTCAGCAGACAACGGCCAAGAACATCGGTGTCTTGTCAGTGCAGTTAGTGAGCTCTCTTTTCCAACTTTCCAATCAAGTGTTCACACTTGCCGTGAAGGCTGCCTCCTCATTAGCATCTATTTGAATTCATTGTCTTAGCCAACTCCTCATTTTGGAGACACATGTGTTGCGCTCTGAAGTAAACAAAACCTCAGAATATCAATGGATAAATGTTTGCAAACCCTCACTGACACAAGAAAGGCTAGAGCTTGGCTGCCGAATTGAGAATTAAATTTATTCCTGAAACACAGGAAATACTCCCCTCCTTCCACAACTAAACATTTCTTAATATTTACCCTGAAATGACCGCACTTATGAATCATAAAATATTGACTCCATAAAAAATTGTGGAATTTTATGCCATTTTCATCACAAAAACCAGCCAATCAGCAGCATGTGTGGGTTATCATCTGGATATCTGTCCTACAAAGACAAAAAGTTAATGCTTTGATGTTAATTACATAATCAAGGGCCACTGAAAGCAATTTCGCACATGTGATCACACAATTCCATCACTGTGGCGATATTACGAAATGGGCAAATGACGTTATAGGTATTAAAATGGTAGATTAATTTTCCCATGAAGATACTGTTTCATATTGTGCATGTTTTACTTCTTAGTTGCTATTACAGTCATGACTAATAAATTACTTGCTTAAAAACATTGCACTTCATGTTTTTTAAAACTCTCTCCATTTGTTTTTAACTTGTTCAGCATAGTTTTGCTCTTTTCTCAGTGCAGCTGCCTTTGGCATATTTTCCCCTCTATACAGGTAAACAAACTTTGTAATCGCTTTAGAAATAACACCTTTTAAAAATCAAAGATGTTTCCAAAGCTTTGCGACACATGGTTTCATAATCACGTAAAATTAGGTTGAAAACACATAAATTCTAACAACCATTAGGAAATGGTGGCAATGAACCACTGCCTTTCAGCACCGTGCCTTTTCTCAAGCAAAACTCCACTGCAAAGCTGATTGGCTTGAAGGACTGATTGATGAGCCCTCGGCAAGCTTCAAAATCAATTTTTGAATTGGGTCTCAACAAGGTCCCGATGCCTTCTTCAAGCCTGACTGCAGCTAACAGGACGAACACACAAAATTATATCTCAATGCTTTGCCAACACTGATTGCTTAGTTTACTCCTATATTAAAAATACAAAATATACTGATTTTGCTTTAGGCCAGACACCACTTTTGAGATGACCAAACATCAGAATAGCACTGAACATCACACCTATCCAGCCTCTGTTAATTCAGTAGCTTGATTTAATGACTGCCTTACTGTTTTCACTGATCTTCCTCTTGAACAGCACATGAACATGTTGTGTTATTGTGTTCTGGTACCTTCTGGATAATAATAACCAAATATAAAAAACATGAGAACAGTTACCATTGCCAAAAATGAAATAACACACTTTTGTTCTTGAAATACCACAATGGATTTCCCCGCCTGTTAAACAGCCATGCCTGAATCTCACCAATGTGAATGATTCAATTTAGAATAATGATTCAATTTAGAATTATGTCGTACAGTCCCAGCACGACATAACAGCAAAAAAAAAAAAAAAATTGCCAACAAATATAAATACAAACCTAGTGCTCACAATAAAATTCAAAAGTCAAAAAAAGGTCAACACATTTCTGCTAGACTGTCAAAATAATGCGGTCTATAGCAGGGGTGGGCAATTCCGGTCCTGGAGGGCTGGGTTGTATGCTGGTTTTTATTTCTACCAATTACCCTGACTAATTGAGTTAATTAGTTGTATACACAAATATAGATTTGTGCAAAGATTAGATGACAGGAAAATGTTTTTTGCAGGGAGACAAGAACAGTCTTTGGTGGTCATTCATGATAATTTAAAGAAATGCCCCAGAAACGTCAGATTTCATAAATAGTTTGGCTAATTTAGACAATCAACTAATTAAAGGCCAGAAGTTGGTGCGAAAACCAGGGACAGATACGGCCCTCGTTGCCCACCTCTGGTCTATAGTGTAAGCAAGTAAGCCCTTTGACCCCCAAGTGACTGCTTACCTCCAGGAAAGCCATCCCAGATCTCTAGCCTGTCGTAGCGGCAGAAGATTCCATTGGGCGGTGTGGTGTCGGGCTCCAGCTCAAAGCTTTCAAACTCCAGGACAATCTCGGACATTTTTGGGGCAAAGATCATGAAGGTGCAGTCGAGGTTGTTGGGATACTTCTCAGGGAATCCTGGAGACTTTATGACACCACTGTTCGAGGTGAAGTTCCTCGAACACTCTGGCCCTTGAAGACAACAACATTTCAGCCATTTAGGCCATTCTCAGACATAGCAACCAAACCAGATAATTCAAGTTCCCCATTTAATACTACTCAACTTTATTTTGTGACCTCAGACCAAGTAATCTTGGGAATCAAATACCCCGTTTGACAATCTCATTCACTGAATTAATAGACACTAATACAAAGAGCTCTCCTTTCAAGTGATGCCCAAATATCTCAAAAATTTGTAAAGGGCCTCGTGAAGTCTGGAGACTAGGAGGCTTATTCCATGAAAAACCCCTAAAATAGCACGCTATGCCCCATCCTTGGGCTCTGGGACCCAGCCCTCAGTGATTGGCTCCAGAGCATGCATGTTCCTTCTGTTGGTCCAGGCCTGTTTGTCTAACATCTGGATAACATGCGCCCATAACTCATAGCAGCAATCAGCAGCCTGGGACATGTGGATACAGAAATGTACATCTGGCTGGGCGTGTCCTGGTTTTTATCCAGTTTTCTCTGTCATTAAAGCTTCTCTGAGACAAATGACAGGAGCCTGGAGAGGATTGCTGCAGTTCGATTGGTGAGAGAGCTCACTCGAAGCCACATATATGCAACATGCACACAAAAATGCTCACAAATGTATGCATACTCAAGCACCTACAGTACACAGACATTTTAACAGCTGCAGGAAGGGCTGCTTTGCTTAGACCACAGTAAAAATTCCATGTAGGTGTAAGGTGAATTTAAAAGCAAAAAAAAAAAATCAGTAGAAACTTGGTTTAAATATGCATGGCTTGGGAATCTATCATGTAGCTGCAATGAGCGAGTGCCTCATCCCATTCAAAGGTCTGCATAACCCTTTGAAATGTCAATTTTACAATTAGGCTTTTATTCCCTCAGACGTAATGCAGATGAGCCTTGGAGAGAAAGATCACTTTCATTAATATGTGTTCTGATTATAGCCATTATCAGTGTGTGGCTTCAGGCTGTCGGCTGTGAGCAGGTGACATTGTGGAACAGGTTATTCTGATAGCCTGCAATGCCCTTTTCTAGGAAGAATCCATTTGTGTGCAATAAAAAGCCACCCATCTGAAAGCAAACTGAAACTGCCAATCCGGCCCAGTAAATGCTGCACCGCTTGTCATTTCAGTCACCCAAAATCCCAAAATTTCTAACCATCAACCCCACTTCAGCTCAATCATAGACACTGTTATAAAAAAAGAGCTGCTTTTACCAAAAAAAAAAAAAAAAAAAAAAAATGGCACGGCAAAGTTTAATTCAATAGGGAGCTGACATTTAGCACTGCACTTAAAGTTTGTGTTTTCAAATGGTAGTGCACTCATTTTTGCGGCATTTTGGTCAGTCAGAATACTGAGAGCTTTTACTTTTTTCCTGTTGCCTTCCCCTCCTCTCACGAGAATATAACACACTTTGTTGGACATAGGCACTGGTTAGTTCTTCGGTTTCCCAGGGCGCGAGCCAGTGGACTGAAGAGGCCAACATTAGATGAGAGGCGCAGGGCTGGGGAAATCTCTGGCTGCGTCCGTGATCATTGGCTGGGGGCTGCCCGGGAGTCCGCTGATCCGCTAAGGGAGAGTTCGCAGGGCAATGAGTGCCAACGGACCGATGAATGAGTCACTGCGAGAAAATGCAGACGGCTCCTCTGAGACAAGTGTGGAGCTCCAGTGTGAGCTTTTTCAGTGAGCAGAGGAGGGGAAAGTTTGAGGGTTCAGGAACCTCACTTAACAGCTTAGCTACTACAGTAGGGTCAACTGCCGGCATCCATCAGCTAAACAAAGGAGTCTGCATTCAATATTTAAGTGCCGCGATTGGTTTAAATCGGTCGGTGGCAAGCAACACTGAGTGGCCCTGCTGTATCTGTCCTCCTATATCGAAGGCCAATAGTCAATAAGGTCATTTAGTACTTATCTAGGCCAATCTCTCTTCGCAACTTCGCATGTGAGGACTGAAAAAGTTTACAAGGGTCAGAAAGGACCCCCAGAAGCATCGCAGGAGATGGAGAGATAAGGACCCAGGTATTGAACAGACTCTTATCTTGCGTACAACAAGTCATCGGCATTTCATTCAGGGTCAAAGATCACCATTCTCGCTTTTATTTCCTTTACTGTTCAGTCGGCGCTGCTTGTTTGTAAAAGGGTAGCATCGAAATGTGATCCCCCTGACCGTGAGTCATTGAGTGTTTTAAACAACAATCGACACCAAACTAAGAGGAGATGGCAGTTTTTCCCTGACAATTTAATCAAACCTAAGAATCTCTTTTATCAAGCCTTTCAAAAGACCTCTGTCTGAGGGCCTGTGCTCCCATTTTGTTCCTCGCTGAATGTTTTGTCTCGCAGAACTGAGTGCGGCCGGTATTTACGATGAAGTCAGACACAGCCACTGGGGCTGTTTACAGAGACGTCTCTGAGAAGGATTTAGGAAACAACTGTACCGCCCTGTTAGCACACCAATAACAAAAACTCTGTTCTTTACCCTTCTCTCCCCATTTATTTTGTTGACATTGCCCTGTTCAGAAAAAAGAACGATTGAGGGCTATCGTAAAACATAAAAAAAGGGTTTGCAGCCTGTAAATACAGATGTGGACTTGTAAAGGAAGCAAAGAAAATATATTGAAAGTTTAGTCTCTCCGATTTGTACTAGGTTAAGCCCTCATTATTGTAACTGGTGATTTTGTTCTATAATAGAAAACTCTAGATTCAAATGCTTGGATGAATTCACACCAAGTTGAGAATAAAAAGATTAATTCAAGGGCTGGTTTACGTTGGCTAAATGTTTATCATGGCATTAGCTACCAGCTTTCACTGATTTTTATGCATAGTCACATGTGAGACCCGCCTTATCAGTTAAAGTAGTTACTGCTTTTGCTAAATTTTCACAACACAGCAAGTTTATCTCACACTTAGAAAGGCTGAGCGCTTCAGATATGCTTCCAAAGCTCTATTCTTAAAATCTGTGAGATAAGTGTTAAGTCTGGAAAAAAACAACACTTGTCTGGTTATCCAAAAAAAAGGCTTATCTTGATATACTACGGGCTGCATGTAAACCTTCAACCGCCACTGCCAAAATAAAACCGCTTTCATAAGAGCTCTGTGAAATGATAGCCATTCTGGTTATCTGAGAGGTTGAAAGCCTGGGGTGGTACACAGACCCCAGTACGCCCTACCGCTTGTATTTACTTTTTGTGTTTATTTCCACAAGACCCTCTTGACCACACTCGGTGAGCTAATGGCCGCTGGTGGATTGGCTACGTACATGGATTTCGGACACAGGATCAAACATTTACTTCCTGGCCCAGTTACAGCCCCCTTTCCCCAACATGTAAGTGCTGACCTTACTGACCCCAGCCTCAAGCACACAAACTAAGCACACACTCCTTTCACACAGGCATGACACTGAAAATAGATGGGGGTCTGGAACTCTAAAGAGTGACTTTGAATCTTGGGTTTCTACAGGGAGGGATGAGGACCAGCCCATGCCAGATGTGGTCAGCACCATGCTCTTGCGGCACATGAAAGCTGTGTAACCGCATGCCGAAATTGCCCACTCTGATATTGACACAGGTGCTGTTGTAAACTTGCAGTAGTGCAGACAGAGGAGACATGATGAATAGCATCTGCGCAAAGTAGCTACTGGGACTCCACTCTGGCTAGACCCCTAGTGTTCGAAAGGAATAGCTCCCGAGTTGCCTGGTTCAGTTGGGTCCCGGTTTGAAGTGGTTTTGCCAACCACTGGGCCTCCAATCACAGGCATATGTTTTCAGTCTCAGAGAAACACACAGGGGCAGAACCAATCAACATGATGACAAGACAAAAAAATATAGATCTCTTATTAAGGGTGGTCCTATTTTTGGTTTTAAAAAAGGGCTCTGAAATGCTGTATATTTGCAATATGCGCGTGGTTTCCGCTCAGGGCGGGGCTTCACGGTATAGGCTGGAATCGTACGGTCTGTGCCCTTGTGCTGCAGGTGGAACCACCGTAGGTCAGTTCTGATTGGCTGAGACGTGAGCCCCCACTGCTGTTGCCTGCGTTGCTTAGTGACAGTATTCTCGGGCTCAGCGGATTCCGGCATGAGGCCCTCAGCGTTGAGCTCATATATTCCAGTCCTGCTCTCGCCCATGCTCCGGGGTCAGTGAAGCGAGGACGGCAATTTGCTGCCCATAAAATAAATTGCACCGCTAATTAAGATGCCTGGACTGAAAAACAGCAAAGTCATTTGAAAAGCAATGGAGGAACCTGAAAACCTAACAAGTTTTCTCCCAATTAGGCATTTGCCCTGTTCCCCACTGACCACCTACCACTGCCACCAGTCACAGCACCCAACCCAGACTCAGTATTAAACACTACATCTGTGTGTGTTTGTGTGTGAGTGCATATTATGTGGAAACACGTGTACCTGTGTTTGTATATGCCCCAATACGTGAGTGTGTATGTGAGTAATGAGTGTTTGAACTTGAACGTTTTTATGCACGTGTCGATGTGGACATGAGTTTCAGTAACTGTGCTTGTATAGACGTGCACATGAAATTTGCGTGCAAGTTTTGTACATTTGTGCTTAGGTTTTGTACGTTATTGTAAGCTAGTGTATGAATAATTGTCTTTATATGTTCATTCATGTACAGAATATGTCTACAAGTTTATATGTTTACATGTACTATCATTAGTCAAATCTGACCTCACTGGATTAGAAATCAACCCCATATGCTGCTGAAAGGAACATGGCTAGTCTTTCAACTGCAATACCGCTAAAAAAAGCGTTGTGATTCAACACAAATTTGAGGAGGTGACAGAGGTGACATTTCATCATCAGTCTTGCCTGGTGATATTATTCTACACGGAGAGCTGATTCGCAGTCCCACAGGACAGTAAATGCCTGTCATTACTAAATGATACCTTGGGATATTCTGTAAGAAATAAACACAGTGAAATGATTTGGATGGAAATACTGTGCTAAAAATGCATGATTCTTTGATGTCAGGGGCAATGACTAAACAATATCACTGGTGTTAATTTTCAAATCACAATTATTGAATAAAAAATTACACACTTTGCCAACTCCTTTGCACACAAGCATGTGGGCACACACTTTCACAAACTCTCTCTCTCTCACACACACACACACACACACACACACACACACACACAGACTCAAAGGACATTTACACACAAATTCATGAATTGCATTCATAGGTATATGCATTTGAAGACCACAATGGAAGAATGATCAGAGTCACATTTTCACGTTGTGGAGAAATGATGAATGAAATATTCAAAACCATCTAAGAAACAAAGCACAGAAAAAATATGCAAAAAAAATAAAATATATATAAATATTATAATAATATATAATATTGTTAGCCTAATAGCATAGTTGCCTAAGTCATATTTGAACGTTTTCGGAAAACAAGAAAAAACAATTTTTAGCAAGCACATTGGCATTTTTTTTTTTGATATTGCAACAGTAAGCCAAAATATGACTAAAGTAATTATGCTATGAGGCTAACGATATATAAAATACTGTACACAAAAATGCAAAATTGGGACTGATCGTTTTTCCTGTGTGGTCTTCATTTATATACAGTAAATACTGCTTTGCAAATGGCAGTACCTCGCCACAGCCTTACACTGTGTGGCAGCTGAATGTGCAGATGTTATTTATCTAATGCACTTGGGTTGATGAGCCTCCCTAACGATGTCATCGTCTCCTTCCCCGTGTGTTTTTAATTGATCTCAGTGCCATCTCTTCGTTGGTGTCGGCCTCTCTCGTAGTCACAACACAACATCATTTGGAAGCAAAACACTCGTCTCCAGTCACTGAGGAACTCGGGAAGCCCCCATGACAATTACGAGTGAGGCTGGAGCAAACCACTAGGTGTGAACTTGCTGCACTCTGTGCTGAAATGCATGTAGACTACTGTAGACTATGTTGCAGGATACAAAAGACAGCGCAGTCTAGTCTAGTCTAATCCGCAGAACGAGAGTCGGCTTCTGCTCTCAAATCCTCACATCTTGCCACACCTTGCATGTACTTATGAGCCGGTCATGCTTTTGTTTGCGAAGCAATTTCACACTGCTTCGCATCTGCGGTAAATGAGATGTGGCGTAACGGGAGTGGAGGGAAAAGGGAATGTAAATGGTGTAGATCATTATCGCTTCGCCCTAACACTTTGAATGACTGTATCCATTCTTCTGCTGGTACACCCATATCAATCCACAGCCCGCCTGGCTGTACCCCCGTCTAGACTGAAATTTGCTCCTTTGACAAAGGTAAACCTAAATTGAGGGTCATGTAAGGGTGACCAGAGACAAGCGACGAGCTAATTAAGTCTCCCTACCCTGTCTCGTCTGATTTAGGCTTGGTGGGGATTTCCTCCTCTCTGAAGAAGGAAGGGAGTTGAACAAACAGGAAATAAAAGAAAAAAACAGGAAGTTCCTTTATGTTACTTTTGTTTTGTTCAGATAAAAAGAAAAAATCCCAGAATGTTGCAACTAATTGAGCAATGGTGGGAACATTTTATGGTGACACTTCCTTACGGAAGGAAGTACTGAATTCCATCATTATCACTAGGGCCAGCAGTGCTGCCTGCCGAGGAATTTTAGCTCTAGATGCATATATGCAGTCCATTCAAACAAAGCAGGAAGCGAGATAAAGTAGTGCCTGTGCTTAAATCCCTATATAGACGCACACTGGGCATGTTTTAACATATTTACTCTTCATGGGCTTCCTTCCTTTCTACCAGCCTTCCTTTCTTACTCTCGGCTCCACACATGAGGGAGACAAGGAAAAAAGTGTCATATAAATCATAAAAATGAGGATTAGCAAAATGGAAGGTCCCCTTCCTTCAAAACATAAATTGAAGTCACTCACATCAGAAACAGTTACAGACGTGGCAGACAGGTGGTAGAACAGGCCAATCATTTATTTGTCGGGTATTTTGGGAGACAAACAACCATAAAGATTCGTCCCATCGTTCCTTGCTCATGATGTCCTTGGGTAATATTTTATTCCTTTTTCCTCATTTAATGAATTGTAACATTGATGTAACATTATTCCTTATTGGTGGCAGACCTTGGCCTATTTATGGGTCAGGCACAAGGAGGGAAAGTGACTGAAGTCAAGTGGCAGTCCGTGGTCTTCAGCACAGCATATAAGAGGGTTTCCAGCCCTGTTCCTCCGCACAAATCATCAGCACACATGGTTTTTATTTGATTTGATTTTGGCTTAGATGTTGCACCACATTAGGGGCTGTGGGGTTGTGCAAACCTCGTGCAGTTTACCGTCAGCCAATTCAGATTTGTTTCACCAACTTAGACCAGAAAACTGGAGCAGTAAAAAAAACAAAGATTTCTTTTGAATTAATTACTCTTTCATTTACAATTATAATGCAATTACAGTACGGTGAATGTCCAATATGCTATTGCTTCTTCAAATATGCAAACCATTTTGGAGAAAAAAAATCATGCTGAAGTAAAGACGTCTTGTTTAACTGTACAATTTTTCAGTGAGAGGAATTGCTTCCCTGCACATAATAACTTAGCTTACCGCAGTTTACCCTTGGCATTAGCATCCAAATGTCGCAATGATATGCGCATTTATTATTTATAATAAGGAAGACATTTGGCATTGACTTGCAGTCTGTGTGATCCCAATGAACCAGTATGGGCTGCTACAGAGCAATATAACATAGACTCATACCGGCTGAACCCACCAATACTCAGGGTGATGTGATCATTGGTCGTCTATGTAATTGCCACAGAAGCTATGAACCACAGTTTGCACTGGCATGGTCTGGATTTAGTAGGTGTCCTTGGAGATGTCCTTGCTCCACTATTTGTTCCCTCAAATGGTCCAGCCTCCTTGCAACCCGATTCCAATGATATATAAAACACTTTCACTAATCAAATACCTCTCTGTAATACTGGGCCAAAGTCTACATTGGATTAAACGGAAGTCATTCAAAACTCTGGGCACCTCTATAGCATAATGTATCGGTGTCAATAAAATGGAAAGGCTCTGTCAGTGAAGGGCAACAATCTCAAGCAAAGCTCACCTGTTTTAAAGATCTCGTAGCGAATAGAGAAGCCCGCGCCGTGCGTCTCGTAGTCGGACACAAACTTGATGTAGAGCTGGTTGCCGGAGGAAACGACGGGGGAGGGGGCGATCTTGCCACAGTACTTCCCCACAAGCTGCCCGTTCTCGTCCACACCATCTCGGACCTCCACGTAGTCATACCTGTGGGTAGCAGATAACAAACGCCATGCTTAAACCAGGCCCCTTATCACGTGAAACAGCAGCACATGAAAGATATCAGAGAATGGAATTGCGGGCCAGTAGATAACTTACGTCCGCATTTGGCAAACTACAGCTCTGCATTGATGCATGTAAGCCCAAGATTGTGCTGCCAGGGCACATCTGACCCACCTTGTGTGGTTCGGGATAATAGCGTGCAAAATTGATCGTAAAATACAAAGACTGACTTTCCTACATGCCAGTAGCCCTTGGCTACTCCGCAATAAATAAATGCACCAGCCTTGCAGTTTCCCTAGATTAAGACTATAAATATTTAATCTTTAAGTAAAGTGCGGTAGGCCATTATTACAGCCTTGCAGTTCTGCATAGTCGCATCTAAGTGCATATCTGTTCTACACAGTCGTATCTTTTCCGCATGGCTTTGATCCAGGTGGCTGTACTCGGCAACACAAACACACCTGCTTTTTGAGTTTGTCCAAAGACACGGTGTCAACGCGTACAGCATTCGTGCTGCTTCTCCTGGGACTACGAACTCCTTTGTACATGTTTTAATCCTACAAAGCCTGTGTCACTTGCTGGAATCCAGGGCCTTCCACGCTTCAGCAGGCCTGCTCATGTCATTGGCAGCGACTAAACCTCGGAAAGTTCAGCCCTACGGAGCGCACAGTATCTAACGTGACAGATCACATTTTATACCCTCTTGGGTGGTGGTGGGGGGGTGTCGCTGAGGCAGGTGTTAATGAAATCAGCTGCCTGCTTTCACAGGCCCGCCTCACACGCACACGCACACACACACAAACACACGCACACACACACACAGACATTCACACATTGTAGTCACCGCGGAGTTGCCTCAAATAGAATAATACACTCCCGCTTATTGGCATGTGAGCTCTCTAATTGTACGAAGCCTGCATTCAGAGCAGGTTTTGGCTAGGGGGGGGGTCTCATGTGAGTAATATGAGACAGATAGGAGAGAATCAGGAGTGGGTACCTGGGGGAGATGGGAAATAAATGGGGGCGGAGAACAGTGGTGCCCAGGGGAACACAGATCCTCCATGCTTTGTTTTATTCTGATTGACAGGATGAGCGGCTCAGAGCTGGCCCGCACAGGTTTGGGTTACCATGGCATTTAATCAGCCGTAGCGTACGTTTTCCAACTGGGTTTGCAGGAGAGACACGCAGGGACGCTTATTTAATATGTCGCCGCATAGTCCTGTAGTCTTCCCTACCCACTCTGCCATCCGTTTTCATTACTGCTACAAGAGGAAAATAAAAATATCATCATACTGAGTGAAAAGACGTGTCAAAAAAGACATTTGGGGTACCAAGCAGCATAGTCGACCTAATATCTGCATTTCTCAAATGAGTGATGAGACAATTACTGGAACCCCAGAGGTAAGCCGTGTTTTTGAGGCAGGCTAACTCCAGATTGGGAACTAGAGGGGGATAAAACTCATGCTTTGTCTCTTGCCCTTTCTGTGACCCTGCCGTAAAAAAAAAAAAAAAAAAAAAAAAAAAAATTGCTCAACCTGCTCTGGATTCAAAGGGAAATCAACAAAAACATTTTTAATGAAGGTAGGATGGCCTTTGTAGTGGTGATCAAACACTTTGGGCTTATGGGAATACAGTGTGTGCATGTGTGTATATGTGTGTGTGTGTGTGTGTGTGTGTGTGTTTGCATGATGAATATGAGGGAAGAATAAAAGGAAGAAATCTGAGAAGCACTGAAGCTCGCTGTGCTTACTGTCCTCGCTACCAAAATGAGGTCCCCAGCGGAGCGATATAATGCGGGAATGACTTCACCCAGCTCTGCGGCCACTTTCATCGGAAGTGATATCACCTCATCACTCACGCCCCGCTGTCACCCCAGTTTCCTTTTCATTGTCTTCCTGAAGCTGATGGACTCTCATGGCTCGGAGAGGACTGGTTTGGGACCGGGAGGAAAATGGAGGTGTCATGCGGTGAGCGGGTGAGGACCTATCACTAGCTGGTACAAAGATCTCTCCACTTCAAAGAGACCAGCAGGAAGCCATGGTTACCAATGCAGAGGATTTGGTATGAGGCCCAGGGAGAGCAGAGCCGGTGATGAGCTCACGGTGTGTGCACTGGCTGTTTGCGGGGTCACACCTGCCTTTTTTCCTTAAGATGCAGCTGTGGAAACGGCGTCAGTGACTCCGTGCGGACAGCAGCGGCTTCCACTAAACCACACGAGTACGACCCTCCGCTCCTTTGCTTTGAGCCTGAGTGTGTGTTTGCGTGGCTCCGTCCTCCTTTGTGGCGCTGTTTAAGAAAAGTTTTATGACACTAGATTGTGAGGTCCCCCTGGGGCCCATGTTTGACTCAGTCTTTTTTTGCAATCTCTCTCTCTCTCCCTCTCTCTTTCTCTCTCTCTGAATAATGCCGAGTCAGAGAGCATATTCACACATAGTAGATGGAATCCTAACTCCAGATGCATTTTATTTGTTAAGCAGCATTGGTCTCTCTTTCATTGCTCTCACCCTCTCTTTCTCTGGGAATCATGCTGGTATTTCCTGAACTATGTTGCTGAGGCCTACAGGCAAAAAACACAGGAGCACCTCTAACTTTGTCATTTTCCAATGTGGACAGATGCGAGTTGTAAGCGCATATACGTATGTTTGCAATGGGGTTAGCGAGGGTCATGTACTTCACACTTCATGGTCTAATCTTGCTTGCATGCTCCACGCCAGCATGTAGCAAGTGCATCCAAAGAGATAGTTTGGGTGGGAGGGGGTGTTCTGAACAGCTGCTACGCCATCTCCAGCAGCATCAATCTTCAGCCGCGGCACCACATCCCTCAGCTCGTAACTCAGCTCCACAATCTGCGCCTGGCTATTTTGTGGCTGGGAATGGTCCACACGGGCACGTATGAGGAAAGAGATGTCAGGCCAGGCCGGATTTCTGTTTGCCACCTACTGTGCATGCAGGTGACATGCAAACAGATGCCCTGATTAGGCTGTTCCTTATCACCCTGAACCCCTTAACCCTTCAGCCTTGTTTAGAACAGTCAATTCACACCTGTGATTGACTTTTTCAAATCACAAAGACTGGGTAAAATTTAGATTGAAAATGGAGGAGCTTTTTTATGCTCCAGTGGAAAATGGTTCTTTAATCATTATCCGCAATGGCATTTCATCCATCCCAGCTTCTGTTCCATTTCCTTTTAATAGGCCAAACGGGCATGTTCTGAGGCAGTCGAAAGTACTCCTGTCATCTGGGAGCCTTTATGGGGTCGTTTTTAGCTTGTTCGCTTCCCGAGGTCTCCCTTGAATGACTCTGGGGTTGCCAAACCTGAGTCACTGAATAAATTCATTACTAATCCATAGCTGTAGCCACCTGTGGTTTATTCTAGCCCAGAGTGTTTAACAAATTCAGAACAGATAACAGATGCGCTGTGAGGTCTGTTTCTCTTCCATTGGGAAACCTTGGAGACCGGCGATGAGCAGAGAGATTTCAGCGACGGTGGCCCACTTTCCGTCAGCGCGACGGTTCACGGACCAGACGCCGTCTCTTTCCCCCTCCCTTTCGCCCCGCGCTAATTTTCTGCAGCCAACCTCTCCGGGTAATTTTAGATCCAGCAGAGCGGATGGGCCATTTTTTTTTCTGTGCATTGGACCTAGGGATATGGGCAGTCTGGCCTGTTCGAAGGATGAACATCTGTTCACCTTGTAATACCATATACCTAATTGCCTCATTTGTACAGTATGATCTTAACATAAACTATATGGTCAAGAGCTATCACTAGCTTATCTTCCATGAAATATAGATCTTATGCATATCTTTGACAGTTAATGCTTTCTTTTACTCAAAGTGTCATTGCAAAAAGAGAAATGCTATCGGTGGATGACAGCAGTCTACTGTATGTCATGGAGACTATAGCATTCTCCCCACAGGCAGATCCTATAATTTGGCCTATTGGTACAACAGGTAAAGGAATAAAGTCCAGAAAATCAACAGGGGGACTAATCCAGGCTCTAGGAATGTTCATGCCAAATTCAATCCAATTCCCATAAGAACTGTTGGCCTTCTTGCATTTTTCAAAAAGTTAAGTTTGGCGTAATGCTGGCGAAAGAAATAGAGCAATCACAATCAATTAATTCAAGCTAGAAATGTTAGAAGCAGGCTTGACATGATTTCCATAAAAAGTGTTTGATTTATTGCATTTTTAAAAATTATAGGTTTGGCCTGATGATGGTGCTACAGGGAATGTCATAGGGTCATCAACATCATATCTATACACCAGGAACAATTAGAGGGTTTGACATCATTCCTATCAAAGCTGTCTGAGTTACTGCATGAGGAAATGTTAAATTTGGCCAAGTGGTGGCGCTACAGAGAACATAATCCAGCCACTAAACACTGAAACTTTTCCCTCTATGCACAATGAATGATAAAGGAAATATGACATGATTCCCATTGAAGCTGTTTGAGTTATTGCAATTTTTTAAAAAGTAAAGGTTTGGCCTGGTGGTGGCGCTACAGCAAAGGTCACAGGCTGAATAACATCAATTACAGCCCTTCTTTATAACTCAGAAATGATCACAAGAAGTGTGACACGATTCCTTTCAAAACTCTCCCAATAACCACATTTGGATATATAAAGTTTGACCTAGTGGTATTGCTACAGGAAGATAGTAGGAAAACTTGTCTTCTATGCCCGAGGAATGAACTCAACAAGTTTCATGTGATTCCTGTGAAAAGTGTTCTAGTTATTGCATCAACACAAAGGACCTGCTGCAGCAGCGGCGCTGGTGGTGCCAACATTCAAGGCAAATTCATAATATCCCCAAACACATGGGTTTCTGGGATATAAAAAATATTTGCCAATGTTTAAATGATTGAAGAGGCAGAAAAGCATTTAGGGAGACATTCACGGAAACTCTCAGGGGTAAGAATTTGATGGGGGTCAATTTCTTTGCAGAATTTTACTTTGCTTTTAGAATTTGATATCAGAAATAAAACCCTTTATGGTGCAGAACCTCTTGTCTCTTGTCTGTCTGGAGCGTTCTCCTACAATTGTCACTAAAAAACGCTATAAAATAACACCACAGGGATAGAAAAGCATCTTAGAAGGGAAAAACCAAACCAACAAAAGGTCCAGGAAAGCAGCGGGAGGCCAGAGAGAAAGGTTCCTGTCAGCTGTCACAGCAGCTAACCCCTACATCCTGGAAATGAAACCATCAACAAACTGCCACTTACTGCCCAGGTATAACATCATTACCAGCAGAACAAGGCTGGGACAAGTTTATCAACGTGTTCGCAGGTGCCTGCAGGGGATTCAAAGCTCGCTGAAATGTACGGAGCTTTCATTCTACATGTGACATTAATTAACCCACCCAAAAATAATGGTTTTCCACCCTGCAGCCCACTTTTGGGTGGGTAATGACCTCTCGTCAGCTACTCTGACAGACAAGGAAGGAACATTCCAGAGCTGTGGGTGCATTAAGTGGTCTAAAATGAAAACAGTCTCTAACTGTTATTAGCTTTGTGATTTCACACTGCCCTCTTGGTGCTCCCACCACTGAATATTTCCCAAAATCAAACTTAAGATGCGAGCTTAGTGATGTCTTGTGCAATTATGATGACTTTAACCACAGAAGGTCTCGGACCCGACATCTCACCAGTCTCCTAGTCAAGGCATTTTAGAATGACCTGTATTATACGTATGTGATTGCAATGTTGTTTTTATGAATTGTTGTATTATTCTTTATTCTCCTGTAAAGGAGGTTTGAATGAATGAATAAATGAACGAATAAATAAATAAATTAATTGATTTTTTTTCCACCTGAGGAGGACAACTCAACAAGATTTTGGAGCTCTTAACTTGAGCGTCAATCTCAAATTTAGCAGCAAGTCAATGATGATGCACCATGTCAACGGCTAAGACACACATACTACTGTGACACATTTGTCTATTTCTAAACTTTCATTAAACTTCCTTTCACAAGAAAATGTACATGTAAATGTGGAGAATGCCTTGAGTTAGGCACATAAAGCAGATTTTGGCCATAGTGTTTACGTATAAAAAAAAAATCTAACCAGGCACGTTCTCTCAGTTCTTATTTTCTAACAGAACCAAGCTAGATCCCCCCAGGAATGGGTCTCACTTTCACGCAACACTGGGATCTCTGCCCGGCAGTATAACTGCCAGAGACTTGCTGAGCCACATACAAGTCGCTTCATCTGTAGATTCAGCAGGACTTACAGGAAAATCACTGTCAGCACTGATGGATTAACATGACTCCTTCCAGTCTAATTACATTGCTGAGAGATCCAAACAGCCGCATTAGACAAATTTATGTTTTCAGACCCAATTATGCCCATATTGCTCTCTTTTCATACACACAATGATCCTTTATGAAGAGGAGAGGACACTACCTGAACTCACTATCCCTGGATAAAAAGAGAGCCGCTAAAAAAGGACCCTACTGTCTTAAGGTACATTGGGGCTCTTAGATGGGCCTTTAGCGCACGCAACATCCAGCATATGCATCTCAGAATCAAAAGCTTTGCCCAGCTGGCTCTTTCATGTTGGCTGCAGTCTGCCCCTTCTGTCGTACAGCTCTTTGTGCCAAAACACTTGCAGAATTCACATCATGTTTTAGACGGGCTGACAGCAGTGTCACAGGATCATGAACATCCTGTGATGTGAGTGCCACACATCATGGGATGCGATCACAGAGAGGAACGCCAGAGGAATACTCATTCACCAGATGGAAAAATACAGACAGGCCCCTGAATGTCACATCACGGTCACTGCTTGGCTTTATGCCAAAGATGTAAGTTCATTGCAGTGAGTGCTTGCTCTAAATAACCCATGAATATTTTGTCCTAGTTTACACAACATGACTGATCAAATATATATTAATCCCAAGGCCATTCAGAGATCTGAGGAGACAGCAGAGTGGCATATAAACCGGGTGCTGCCTGCATATTGTGTGGTTACATTTCAGCTGATAGCTCAGCCTCCCTTACTTTCAAGAAATGGTCACCTCTACCAGCTTATCAGTCAGCTAGAGGATTGTTCCAATGCCAAAGAATCATATCAAAAATTCCTGGAATGGGTGCCATGCACAGCAGCGACAATGATGTACTGGTTTGCGCAGTGAACTGGTCTTATGTCTATTCAAGAGGCTGTAGGTTCAAGTATCCAACAGGGAAATACCGTTGTAGTGTTATTTTGTGTGATGCATTGCACATATTCAGCCAAATAAGCAACATCAGGCAAATTAATGAAGATATTAATTTGCCACCATCTAATGAATTAACACCATCCATCTCTTTTAATGCTTAAGCGTAACCAGGAAAAAAAAACAAGAAATGAATAAAAGATTCAGAGCGGAACGAGAGGGGTTGGGATAGGAGTTAGAAATTCCTTACTGTGATAACACATCCTGTTATTACAAATAAGTCTTGAAGAGCCATTATGGTTAATTAGAAAATAGCTGAAGGCAGAAGGGAAATACGCATTCTCCGCTTAAATGAAACACTTTATTTCCATGGGGTACTGGCAAAATCATTTTCAATACAAGAGTGCGAGTAAATTAGTGAACATTAGCTTATCAGGAGACTATTCCTACAAACATCGTAGGCATCCTCCGTACGGTTTCACAAGTTTACACATCTTAAGAATTCTAGAAGCCACCTCCAGTTTGTTCATAGATGTGAGATAACCGACATATCTATTTAATTGTAGTAATATGAGTTTAAATGAAGGGCCTAATTGACTAGGTTTCTGCTTTGTGTACATAAAAGATTCTGAGATAACAATAAATAACCATCTGTATTATCCTCATCAGTAGCTGCTCGGGCATAACTCAAAATGGGGGGGAGGGGGATCGAGCAGGGGAAGAAACAATCTTCTTCTCCCTTTCTCTATTCGAGAAGCGCACTTCTGAAACCATCATGAAGACAGAAGCGGACCCCATTTCTCTGACCTTGACACAGAGGAGGCTGTCATCACGGAAAGAGCCCCTACAGTTGAAAGTGGAGACAATTGTAGCCTTATTACTGCGATGAGAAGTGGTCTTCAGCCGACAGACACATGTCCTTATACCCTTCAGCCGCCACATCCCCCCATTTCTGGTGCTTTCCTCAACCCCAACCACCCGACCAAAACCAATTTATGAAACTGAGCAGCTTCCTATTTAATGAAGGAAGTTCATTACACCTCTTTGGCACTGGTGACAGTTGGCAGTGTCTCAGGAGGCAGAGCCAGACAGTGAGGTTCACAGCCTGGCCATGCAGGATGAGTGGGTCAGCAGGGGGCATCCCGTTGTGTACATGACTAAGTGATGAGTTTATCACAAGGCACAAAAATCATTTAAAATACCTTAACAAGAGCAAAGAAGATCATTCTCAGTGGATAAATGTAAAATAATACGAACAAATCCCTTAATCTACTAACTTCGATAAAAATAAATATAAAGAGAGGTATGTATAATTCACGCAAGGACAGAATGAGAAACAAAGCAAAAAAAAAAAGAAAATACATGTCAACATAAACTGTAAGAAAATGGCTTTCATGTCAGGGGGTTGCAAAAAAAAAAAAAAATTACCTGCGCATATGACATATTGAACTCTATCAAGACAAAACTAATGCCACAGTTTATTATTTTCGAGAGAGCGAGACAAAACGTGCGCAGTGAGGTACAATAAAACAAGGCAAACAGAGACAATGAAAAACTACGGAGCCAATTTATTTGCCCGAGAGCAGTACATGTCCCCCCTGTGCCTAATGAGCTGTTTACTGAATGCCCCAGAGGACAGGACAGGGGTCACTCAGAGGTAAAGCCCTGGGGTGCAGCCCATACTGGCTGAGAGACAGACTCAGGGAGCCAGAGACTGTAAAGGACAGACTAATGGGTGACAGAATGAATCACGCAGTGGCCTCTTCAGGCCTGCTGCGCTTTTCTCATCTGGCCATCCCTGGTTCTTCTATTTGCCCTTAGGATGACCAGAGGGAGCTGTGGAGCTGTAACACCTGAACTCCAGTTGATTCAGTAACAGCTTGTTGCAGAATATGTGTGAGTATGTGTGTGTATACACACACTATATTCATATCTGTGAGCTGATTAAGGTGTGTGCATGTAGGCACTTCCCCCTATCTCAGACCGTTCCATAGTAAATCAGTCTGTTCTCGTGTCTATCAGTTTTTCAGCGAGATCGCACTATTTTCAGGCTATGATCACTCTCTTCTGAAGAAGATAAGACTGTTTTCAATTACATCAGGCCAGTAGATCTATTGAAGTTATCAGACTCCAGCTCGAGATATTAGGCTCCTCCCCAATCAAACTGATCTTGATGATATCATCCTGTCTGCATGTTCTTAATTGCCTTTATTGGCTATTGCCTCTTTTGTCTCTGTTTATACAGTTCCCAGTGGTCGTCAGATGCTACGGAGAATTGTGGTCCAAAGAGGGTCACTCTATTCAGTCAGCTAGTGCCATCAGAAATGGAGGCTATTGTGAGCCACAGGCTGATCAAAGCACCGACAGCTTGCGCTCAGGCCAAATTTCTAGAGGGCGAGCTGACCTACCCACAGAAACTGCTCTTCCACCAACTGCCAAGTGAGATCCAAGCTTCCTTGTAATTAGCTGCATCCTCGAGCTGACAAAATCACGCCTGCAGCACATTCGGCATGGAGGGTGAAGGCTGGGGGTGGGGGGTTGTAGGGTCTCGGCCCTGCTTAGTCGGTGGGGGGTGGGTTGTAAGTGACTGCCTGAGCATCAGGGAATTTCATGAGCAGATCTGTGGAATTTTTGGGAATTGGGCCAAGGGGGGATGGGATAGAGGTGGAACTATACTCACAGTTGCCCTAGATGCCATTATTGTTAACAAGCTGAGGCTAAGGACACTGCAGAATAAAAAAAAAATAATGAAAAATGCTGACTAAACTGATTTTGTGTGACTGTTCCAAGCAGGGGGAGAGAAAGCAAGGCAGGAGCCCGCACAGCCCCTCTAACTGAATCAGGGATGGGCTGTTAGGCCCCATCAATCACTGTCTCCTTGACACCCGGCGCAGTCAACCTCAAGTGCGGAGGGGGGGGAAAGCCAGGATGGCTGCATTATATCAGATAAAACTACCCTGGAGGGTGACCAGAACAGAGCATGCACTGGGAGTGGCAAAAAATATGCTTTTTGGCTATTATTTCTTTTTTGAATATTTTTCCGTTCACAGGCAAACCCAAAAGCATACAGGCAGGCCCAAACACTACAGCATACACCTTGATGTTGGAGGAAGTGCCCCCAGCAACATGCAGGTCGTGGCAAAGCACGGCACATCAGTCAAACAAAAGGTCCCGTTCTGAAGCACGACATGGGGGCTAAACACTGCTGGTACGGCTAGACTTGTCAGATCAAAACTCCCAACGGGCCACATTAATTAAACCCATCTTTACTTCATTTCTCTTCACTTCATTCTCTCTTGTCCTGAAAGCAACGAGCAAAGGTGTTCTTCCAGGAATTCCATTAATCTTACAGGGCTTTGTTCCCCCTTCTCATGAATGGTAATTACCCGTCCACTTCTTTTCCCTTTCTTATTTTCGAAAGCAACCTCGCTAAAAAAAAGAAGACGTCCATAAATTTCAAGCAGCTAGATTTGAATAACAAAAAAAAAACAAATAAACAGGATATAAAAATGACTGAGATAGAAAACCTGTTTCTGATATCATGTTTCCTGAATGGCAAGACTCAAGTGCCAGTTTTACTGGAATAGAGCACTCAATTCTATCATGGCACTAGTGTTTTACGCTTTTCAGCCAAATTGGGAGAAGAGGAGTTCTGCACCAGTCCACACCAGAGCATTATTATCCTGACAGGATTAATGAATCTGGCTCTTCGCCAAATTGATCTCTTGTAAAGAAATACACCAAAAATACCAGTGACAAGCACTTAAAATACAACAGCATCAACCCTCAAGCACTTGAACGCCATAATGGTCAGTTGAAAATCACCTTATCGCCCTGCCATCAGCTGCAGACAGGGAGAAAAAACAAATGCCAGTTAATGAGGCACTACGCTTCTGTTTCAGTTGTTGGCCAGCTACCTTGCTTTCGAAGCCCGAATGATATAAATTCATTAGTAGGCTACTGGAGAAACCATTTTTGCATTTTAGTTGCAGCCAACTTAACTCCCACCACCCCTTTCCCCATCTCGATCTGCGATCCTGACGCCACATTCGGGGTAAAAGAGCGACTCATCAGCCTGCCATGGCGGAAGTATGTGAGCCAAATGCACATGAATCAAGAGTGTGACAGAGTGGCGGGGGAGGCTAGCACATGTCCCTGCTAGAAGCTTTTCAATCAGGCTGCCCTTCCAGCGTGACCAAGGTGAACGTTCTCCAGCAACCACCACCTGGCACGAGCTCCACTCGGCTCCTCCACTAACCGAGTCTCAGCTCAATGAAAACTGTGCTCCGTTCCAGAGAAGAGGAGAGGAGAACGAGCAGGGCCAAGCAAAATGAGAGAGAGAGTTAGACTGTGCAGTGAAATAATATCCTCCTGCTAGTCGTAATGAGGCTGAACTCTCCGTGCGTGAGGAGATTCACATGACTGGCCAAGCAGGGACATAGACCAGCCTTGTGATGCGGCTCTCTTTTATGCAGGGGAATATTTCAGTGCTGACTAAGCCAAACGCCGCGGACCACAGGCTGCCTGTTGGTGTTTCTGCTGTGTAGGCCTATACATCATATGGGCGCAAACAGACGCCTTCCTCTGCTTCTGACCCTTTTTTTGTCCTCAGAAAGTTAAAACACCCAGAACAAACACGATTAGGAATAATTTGCAGGGAAGAAATGGTTGCGCGGTTTCCATTATGGCAAGCTGCTTTGAATGACAGCATGACATCTTCCATAGTTCAATGGCCTGCTTTTTTTCGCGGAATAACAATGCACTGAATTGGGACATTGGAAACAAATTTGTGACACAAAATCAAATCCCTGTTGATGTGCTAATTCCCAACTGACAATCGTTTCAAATACCACTCTTTTATTGTATGCACCCAAATCAGCAAGGAAGACTCTTTGTCAAAATAGCTATCTAACAGAAATGAATTATTCTGTTTACCTCACAGTTTACAAGAAACAAAATAAAGAGTCAGTTCTAGTCATGTAACACAGATAGCTAAATGCTATCTGTAGCTCAAATTTCACACAGCACAGTGGGGAATGTATTCCCAGACCCTTGGGCGGAACCAGTAAAAGTAAAAGCCAGCGTTCTTGTTTTTATGTACATGTTGGGGGGAAATTGCAAAAGAGGTCAGCTGCCACAATTGGTTTTTTATGCTCTGTGCCGTGCTTGCGTTCTGGAAGATTCTGGGAGAGACAGCGTTTGAACTGGGGCAGAGTCGTATCTCCAACCCATGGATCGAGGGTCCTCCGGGGACCTGAATTTCATCCCAGACTCCCCTACATGGCAACTCTGAAGATGTGTTGCTGCCAGACAGTCTGCAATATCGCTGGCCCCCCACGGACCAGTTAAGGCCGCCCCTGACTTCCAGGGCTATATCGCCTCCAAAAAAACTCTGACAACGCTACTCCAGAAACCATGGCGACCATTCTAATCCACACGGATATCGTAGGCTGTGACAATCATAGTCGCAATGCTGGCAGAGTCCAAGCCTGATGGAGGCGCAGAGCAGGAGTGCAGGACCTGCCATTCATACCTGGAGGCTGGAGGCTGACGACTGTCCACGCTCCCAGCAGTGGCTGTTTTCACACTCCTTAGGGGGGTGCAAGCCTCTCTGGAGGTTCCAGGGAACACTCATGTTTGAATGTGAGTGTGCGTGAGCGTTTGTGTGCGTGTTTGTGTGAAGGTCCTGATTACTTTTATCAGTTTTGGTTTCACAGGAGTGCCAGAACTCATGACCGCAGCATTGTGGCAGGGGGCTTTTACAGTTGATTCCCCTTCACAAAGGCCATTCTGAATGGGCATTCCCTGAATGCTCCAGTACCCGAGTCCCCCAGGCAAAAGTCCCTTGACCGCTCCAATGACGGATCGCCCACACTGGACTTCTGTGTTTCTGGCTAAACCCCAGCCGAAGATGAGGAGCAGTGTTGAGGTATGAGGCTTTGACTATGTTCTGCAGCATCTCTGGGCCCAGAGAGGTCAATCCAGTCAGCACTGCTAGAGTGCTCTACCTGGCAGACAGGCCAAAGACATCCAGCAATCTGCTTTGTCAGCAATTCCTCAGGCATCAATAATTTATTGCACTGCCAAAGCTTGTCAATGGAAATATGGACTCTATAATGGAACTTAAGAACAACTAACAACAACCACCAAGGTACAGTAGTAACACTGCGATTTTCCTCAGAAACACACTGAGGCAATTAAGATAGTGAACTGTTGTTGTATTCACATTGGTAAGCTTCCATAAATAAGCTGTAATACGTTGCTTAAAAAGTCCAGTGATTAATTAAGGTCAACTAAAATGTCCTGGAAAAAGCAGCCATTAATGAGTTGTGAAACTTGTTCAACATTAGAAAATTGTCCGTAAAATAAGCCCTTTTTCGTTCTGCCTTCATCGCATCAGACTGAAACATTGGCACACAAAAGGCTTACTGAGGTTATTTATATTTTCTCTCCATTTCAGCACCAAAGTTCACTCCGGTGAAAATATCTGAAATGAGTTCAACTGTTTGCCAAATCAACTGAACTGCAGCATTAGTTGGGTAGCAGCTCTGTTTGATAATGGGCCATGGGCTTTAAGTCCAAGAGAAAGTTTGGAAAATAAGTAAATTCTGACGGCACAAATGCCTTAACTCGGTCCGCAGCTGGATTCACCACCATTTTTCTTAGATGAAAGCCAAATGTGTTTACGCTGAAGTGTTGCTTTATACATGAATCCACTGAGAAGAATTCAGCGCTGACATGTACTACAAGTGGGTAAGGAGTGTTTCTTGTTTGATTGCTGATGAGAGCTGCATCTTGCAGCATGTTGAACACGTGCATTCAATTTGCCAATAATTCGATTGCGGGGGAACACACGGATGCAAACATCATTATGCAAAATCCTCTGTCTGATAAGAAAAAAATTCAGGCCATCATCACTCTGAATTATACGAGGAGCTTCAATAACAGTCAAGCTGAACTCTGGAAAACTGACTGCAGAACAGAGGATCCAACTGGCAGAAGGAAGACATGTACACTGTCCAGTATGCTTTCCCCACATCTGATCCAGATGTAAAAAGCTGTTTCTATAACACAAAGTGACCCCATTTCAATTAGCATTTGCCCTTAGCATTGGCCCTAGCTCAGTACTTGCCTTCCCACAGGGCTACTTTAAGAGAAAATATTTTGTTAGTCAGTAAACACAGAACTTTGCCAAGCTAATTGTGCCAAAGAGGGCAGTGTAATATTGGCTTTCAACCATAGTGTTCGAAGGAAACATCTACATATGGGACAGTTTATTTCTGTAATTTTCATGATTTTGGCTGCAATAAATCTAATTTCCCAGTCATTCCTCACAATCAGATTTATGGCATTATGTAGTTTATGAATCCTGGCCTCATAGTCGCTGTTTCTAATACTTTATCCGTTCTTATTCATAACAGAAAACATAAGCGCAAATGGCAAAGCATATGACACAATAAAAGGGATTTATTCATCATGATTTAAATCTCTTCTTAAGAGAGAAAAGAATCAGACACTCCACAATTAACACAATGTATAGTTTTCTGTCATTTTAGTGCAGTTTGAATGTCCTCAGGTCTGCACAGTTGTTTGTCTATAACACGCTAAATCTGCTCTGGAAATAAACCCCCATTCGGAAGACAGGCAAACAGTAAAAACAGCCATAAAATACAGGTAGTTTGCAGTTTTGCAAGACAGTAAATGCCTTTACAGAAAACAACAAGTAACATGGAATGAAAATACATGCACTCTTTGGTGGGTTGCATGGAGGGGCAATGAGACCGGACAGAACAATAGTATTTTCTGTGACAAAGTAAATGGCCTTGTATCCTGATGCAGAAGCAAAATAGATATTCTCGTTCCGCAGTCTGGAGCTAACAACATATGCGAGCAACAACACCATTAGGTGCCCCTCAGATAGGGTAGGGCATTGCTGTTAATTGACAGACTCCTTTCAGCAAGAGGGGGAAGACCAAAGGGAGTATTGAAAATTAAACCAAACTGAGAAACAAAACTATGTTAATGTTGCACCGCATCAATTGATTATGACAAAGCACGGCTGTATAGGTAATGGAACACAAAAACTGTATTTCTGAATTGTTTGAAAGCACACCTTTTGCATTAGTCAGCTGAACAGTTGTGTGGTTGAATATTGTATTTAATATCATGTTCTGCTTCAATGGCAAATTAAATTGAAACAAACAAACAACAACAACAACAACAACAACAAAAACTCGGAAGCAAAAACAGTTGCCCATTAATTTCCTCTCGAACTGAGGTGTGCATTCAATTGTGACATTTATATGGCCAGCAGATGGCGCGGTTTCACGCAAAATTGTAGGAAGACCGCACACTTACTTGCACTCGCGGTCCTCCAGATCGAAGTGTGGGTTGAAGTTGATTAAAATTCTCTGGTGCGGTCCTGGAGCTGTAATCACCCATACGCACTTCTGAGATGGCGAATAAGATGCCGGATAGCCAGGTGAAGTAAGGTAATTAGCGTTTGTAATTCTGATGTTATCCCCACACTTATCTGTAATTTAGAGAAGGAAAACACAGCATTTATAAGGTGCAATTACTAAAGCTTAAGTAAGCCACATAGGCAATACCAGCTCTCAAAAAATAAATAAATAAATAAATTTAAAAATAAATTTAAATAATAATACTTAAAAAAAAAACTATTTAAGATGAACCTGGGGCAGAATTTAATTCGAGTCATATGGAGTTCATACCTAAATAGGGACGTCTGTTTGTCATGGTATCAACCAATGTACACTTGATAAATCACCCATGCTGTTCCAAGTACATTACATTGATCTTTACCAACATCAAGGGAAAGCTGAAATTACATTAGTTAAATGTTGTAATTTTAATTGTGTGATAAGTGGCAAAGCTGAAAATCTTTCGCAATGTAAATAGTTGTGTCGGTGGTAAGCCAACGATTTTTGCCCAGTGAGCGAAGCCTACTTTCCAGGCAGACTTGAAGTATACAGGCAGCAAAGAGGCCCTTAAGTCGGCCAGCATCATTTCAAGCAATTTAGTCACAAAAACTTGAAACCAGGCCAAATAAATTTATTCTATTGTGTTTCTATGTAAAGCCTACTAAGCATATTTTAAGCTGCTTTCACAGTAAAAAGAGACAAACATAACATTATATAAAAGGCGTAAACTTGTAAAATAGGCTATTCTAGTTTTTAAAATGAGGAATCGATTAAAAAAATACATGTAAAATTAAAGCCACATTATTGAATGACTAGGCCTCCTTTAGCAACTCCAAGCAATACGTCTTCAAGGTTAATATCTGAAAATTTGACACTCCAAAAGTCCGATCTAAAGCGCGTTATATTCAATAATGGAAGCAAACGTCACCGCAAAAACCCTGATGAGGAATCAACAACTATAAGATTCTCTGTCGACCGGGGGAAATTACCCCGTTACTGCTCAGAGATATTATTTCCGGTAACTTATGAAGGCCTTCAGAAAATAAACACTTGAATTGATAAGGACAGCTTTAAGGATCAGCATATTACGAATGATGTGTCGTCGGTTATCATGAAAGGCTGTTTGAGGTAAAATCTCATGGAAATGAGATGAGAGCAGTCTTTCAGTCAATGGTATATTAAACTTTGAACCCAATCTGTAAAATTTCAGGCAAGCTATCCTTACAAAGTAGAGTATATGAGTTGAGCGTTAAATCCTCTTACTTGAAGCCTCACCAACGGTTCAGAGGGACAACCCAAATTATCTTGTTGACCATTAATTTCAGCTCAGTTGGTGTAGGCTATGCATGTAGCGGGCATGGGCAGGACAGGTCACCGGCATGAAGAGAGCGCCCAAGAAGCATGGAACAAGGTAAATAATCAATGCAGCGACTTCTGTGCCATCAGTTAACGCAGGCATCTGATGAAGTAGGGTCTTCCCTGATAGGCCACAACTAATCTAGAATATTAGCCTACGTGAGATAGTCAACAAGAAACAAACAAAAAAAACAAAAAAAACAAAACTTGGCCCTGCCTTAACACAGACGAAAAATAGTCTCTATAATAGTTTTGAAGGGATAATTTGGCAATCGGGTGGTGGGTAGGATTTGATCTAAGGAGTCTTCGCTAAAACTATATAGCCTTTATGGCTCTATTTTTTAAGATATACAGCCCGCCACAAATATTGATCCAGTCTATTCTGAATCGAGTCAGGTATGTTAGTAGCCAATCACTCCAGATTGCGACAGCGTTGTTTAGGACATGATTAGGCAACAATTTTCGCAGTGAACCGATTAATCTTAATCGTAGCAGAAATCATAGATCAAATTGAATAGGCTACTTGACACTGTAAAAATAACATATTACTCAGTGATGTGTATCTTGCTTGAGAAAAGGCGGTCGGTTTCGACAAAGTGAAGAAATAAGTTTTTCCAACATCTAGGAGGTTAAACTGACGCGCCGGGCTAGACCAGACCAGTAGTTATTAGCCTACCAACAGTCAGGAGAAAAGAACGTTGATTAATTGCGTTTTAAGGTTGCATACATTTGTATTTTTAAGTAAAACGAAATGAAACAACTGATAATATTTTTTACTTACCATTTTTGAAAGCTCTGGCAAAAAATAAGACTCCAGACAAGAGGATCAGCGCTAATCCACAATGCATCCTTATGTTGAGCGAAAAAATAAAATCAGAAAAGAAAACTAAATTCCTCTGTTATCCACGGTGAATCTGAGTCCTCCCTTTAACTTGAGCAATGGCGTGAAAGAACAAAAACTGTCCTAAAGTTGCAAAAATTCGTCTTTATGTGTCTAAGGTCGCCCGCATCCTGTCATTTAGCTCTCGTTTCCTCTCTCCTTTTCCAATACTGTTCCTCTCCCAAGCGCTGGCGTTGCCATTTCCTAGAAAAGAAATCAGTTTCCAATAAAGCGCCAGCGAAAGAAAATGTAAAAAATATTTCCAGCTTCCCAAAACTCCGTGAAAACGATGACTGGGCAGACGTAATCCTTTTGCTGTCAAGAATGAAGAAAAAATATTTTAAAACCAAAAAAGTGTACAGATCAGCAAATGGAACTCGCCGAGTCCCAGGCGTCCTGGACAGTCTCAATTCAAACAAGACAGCAGTTAGCGATGCAAACATCAGTATACAGCGGCACAACCTCTATGAATATTTAAGACAAGCGATGTTCCACATGATTACATCTACTTTTTCTATGTAGATAACTGGCTTGGCTGTTGTCGCTTTATTCTCAGAGAACGACCCGAGATTGGTTTGATTGCAATATACTGAACTGACCTAACGAGCCCCGATTGAAAGAGTAGACATTGTAGCTTGTACTGCTTTAAGACCTGGACGTGCTCTCGCTAGTCGCCGATATGCTTGTGACAGGACACAAACGCACACGCCCTCTATTCGCGCACTGAGGAGGATGTGACTTGCTACCGCATGTTGCTGAACTTGCTAATCAACACAGCGGACCACCTTCGACAGTGCGATCTAGTCGAGTAACAACCAGACGCGAAGCGAACAATTTCTACGATTTGTTTGATTCGTGTTTGTAAAGCCGCTTTCACACTGGACGCGAAACGAATTTTTCGCACGACAGATTACATTCAAAGTCAATGCAAAGACGCGAGCATTGACTTTGAATGTAATCTGTCGTGCGAAAAATTCGTTTCGCGTCCGGTGTGAAAGCATCTTAAGAAGTGGTATTTCTACCGTCCTCGACGTCGGCTAAGTCCGTTGTAGCCATGATGCCAGATTCTAGCGTATTTTACGCAACAGATAATAAAATCAACTATTCGCAACATCATCACCAATTGCATATAGTGTTTTTTTTTTAATCAAATCAATACTTGAACGTAAACGTTGACAGAAAAAAAAAGATACATCCAATAACATTGCAGCTCTACGCTGTTAATGTAAAGCTATACGTGCACAGCAGAAGCTCCCTGTCACAGAAATGAAAAATAATAACTTAAACGCACATTACACAAGCGCTATGGCTGGTTCACCATTACCAGGTGAGGAAAAAAAAGAAAACACAGAAACGAGTTGGCGCTCTGTACAGGCAATATATCTCAACGGTGGAGTGGCACGTAGGCATATCGAGGATACGGTCATTGCCCTGCCGTTACTAACCGTGAGACTCTGTTAAAACAAAATGAATGATGAAAACATAAGCCGTTAATAAAATAAAAGCCAAAAATATTCCATTGCTACATTAAGGCTTAGATCTATGATACATGTTGCGTGCATGTTGTGATAAAGCGGCTAATAAATTCGTCTGTGGTCTTAAATGAATATTCAGTAGGTCTACATTCAAACATGTAACCTTACATCAGAAGCGGTATTTGTGATGCTTCACTGGAAACAATTTTAAATAAAATATAAGACAAGATATCCACTTTTTACGCATAGTGTCCTTCGGATTAACAAAGACCCGCAGCAACATCCAAACTAATACGCACATCGTTGGTTTCACAGTACGACATAATAGAAATAATCACCTGTTTTTGTAGATCCACAATTATAGATCCAGTATTGTCGGAACGAAGGGGAATATCACATTCTTCGATACTGCGGTACTGAAAGATTGCCTATAATCAGCAGGACGCGCACCTCTCCAAATGATGTACACCTGGAAATTAACATTAACACAGTACGGGTCTTGGAAATAAAGGATCCTGTCAATCTGCAGATTTCCTCTCCCGGCAACCGGTTTTAGGCTGCAATATTCAGAAGTGGCGCTCCGCGCAAAAAAACGAACTGCTGTTGCCGCTGATGCTGGAGCCACTTCTACGCGACCAGGACAGGCAGCCCACCACTGTCAAATCAAATGAGGGTCCGATGTTGAGGATGAGTTCGGGAGAGCACGGCACGGTGAAGGAAACAGTCAGTCAAAACGGTCGGTAGGAGGAGGTAAAATGAAGAGGACTGTCGATGCTCCTTGTATCTCAAAACAGAACTAAGTTCTCTTTCTGCGCGTCACTGCTTAAGGCTACGTGCAAGCCAACACTGCATGCTGGAGTTTGCCCGAGACGGTCGTCATTACTGAGCCGTACATCCTTCGTGAGAGGGTTGTCTTATCGGACCCAGTTTGACATCAGCATTGTTTAATAGACATTAATGCAAGTTAGACAACCTTGCAGATAAACCGTGCAAGTGAGAATCGGCTGGGACCACGAATCACTACTGTTCACCAGAGAAGCTGCAGTTTCCACCGCCACGTTTTTAGTATTTTGGGATAATGGTGTCATCTAGAGATAACTACGCTGGGTCGTTCAATGTACTGAAGCAAGGTGAAATGCGTTAGCTTTAGTAGACAATTAAACCGTCAGTAAACTGAATTTATGGGGTGTGCGATCGAATTTATTTTATGAGCTACCGGCTGTTTGTGTTAAAGGAAAAATCAAATCGATATTTCGTGGTTCTTTAGCTTTGACGAAAACTTCCCATGTGACTGCACTCAACAATGATGCAAACTCTGAAGATATTCAAATGTTATCATAAGATTTATTTACGTTTGAACGGTCAAAAAAAAGACTGGAGTTAGGCGACAGGGCGAAAATACTGGAGGATGACAATGCGGAATGTGACTCTTACTGGCAACCAATATCCTTAAGCAGTCTTTCACAAACTAGAAAGGTAATAAAAGTTAAATTGTGTATTTTTTTTTTTGTCGTATATTCATTTTCAGATAGAATTTTTATGTCGTGGGTTGGCTATATGACTGCATAACATGTTCCAGTGACCAGACCCTTACTTTGTATACACTCTGTAGTCTAATAGGCTGAGAAACTCGTGTCAAAACGAATAGTTGACACTATTTTGAACCAATGTTGAAAAGGTTTTCAACTCTACTGAATGTAACTAAATTTCAATAGACATGCGTGCGTCATTTAATTTATTCCATCTGAAATAAGCATGCTTTTCTTCAGTGAATTCTTGCCACATCAGGTTAGTTCTTCTCATGGCAGGTTTTAGTTTCGCAGATGCCTGGATTTAGCCCCCAACAGGGAGCGCGCAAGACACGGGTAAGCCAGCCTGGCCCATGCCAAACGTAAACCTGAACACAGGAACGTTGACGAACTAGGGGTAAGCAAATGGAACAAAACGGATGATCCGCGCAGAACATTCTCTGCTTGCGACGATTCCAGAACAGGAAGAATAAATTGAACTGTTAGAGGGATTGCTGTGGAGATTTTCTTTGCAGGCGTTCAAACACGTCATAAGAGTATTTTAAAGTACATTTGAAGAGTTTGTTTTCAAAACGCAATATATCCATTTTGAGTAAATCAGCTTGCTCTATGTTGGTGCCAATTGCATTTTATGGAAAAACACAAACTTTGGCCCTGAAAAAGTACACCTTATAGTATGAATTTCTAAAAACAGATTTTTGCACCATGTGTAAGAAGCACAGGGCTATCGGTCTGAATGATATTCTCAATTTTTGTAATTTTGGCACTTATTGCATTTTGGAAACAAACTCTTCATTTGTAACCAGCATCATGGCTTCTTTTCAGTTTCATTTACTTTTGTATGGCTTACTACTATTCACTGGCTGGAGTTCATCCTTTGGGGATTAGGGCCTCAGTATTTGAAGATGAGTTCAGCAGAACATAGGCAGATTTAATGTCATGCCAAAATATTGCCATTGAACTATGTAGCGTGAAGTAAAGTCACGCAAAGTCCCAGGTTATAAAAAAAAATTCTTATTGTTAGAGACATTTCTTGTCTATTTCATCATTCCGACAACATTGCAGTAATGTTCAGCAAATGTTTTGTGCTAGCAGGGATGATCATGGGAACTTCAACGTAAACAGCTGCTCTCAGGTGATTAGTGAAGAGTGAGGTTGAACATACAGTTCTGTTTAGTAAAATTCCAGGTGAGGATGGTAATTTCTCTGGATTAGATGAGATGTACTGCCTATTCAGCTGAAAAATAAAATAAAATTTTAGCGTGGACTAATTCCTGTTAATGTCTCTGAAAATGTTGCTCTGTGTGTTTACAGGTACACAGATAAATAAATATTGATATAAGCTTTTAGGTGAAGAGGATAGGGATGCAGCGGTCGTCCCAGTAGAATTCAAAATGTCATAAATGAGATTGTCCGTTATGCTCATAATGAAGTGGTGCACTTGATTTGCAGTTTTACACATGCAGCGTGCAGTATTTCCTCAGAACAGGATTAGCTACATCATTTCCAAATTGCCACTGGAGGTAATCTCATACTTTATGTATACTAGCAGTGATAATATTCACTGGAAGCAGCACTTTGACTCTCAGTCAATGCAATATTAATTGGAATCAGTCTATTTTGGAGTACAAGGGGCAAACACAGCATCTCAAAGATGGCTGCAGCCAAAACTGAAAAGAAGAGAACTGTGAGGGAACAGTTTTCTATTATTTGCCCCATTGTTTACAGTATTTTTGGAATAATTAGTCCTGTGGCGAACATTATTGACCCCCGAAAACAGTGGCCTGGTTGATTGCATTCACAAGGTCCCATCCAGAGTGATTTAAATTAATTTCACAATCTGATAGACTAATGTAATTTTAACAATCTGATAAACTAATAATAGTCGTTTGTGAAATTCTTTTCCCGAAAGACATCAGAAAACAGGAATACAAAATTTTAAAGAGACATGAAGAAACGGAAGTGGCCACCAGTTTAGATGACCAGTTTTTCATTTTTATTTTTTTATTGCAACTGCACTTTAAGTCGACTTCACTCAAATGAATGGGTATATTTTGCCAATTCTGATGTCATGTCATAGGATTTACTGAGTGCCATTTATGGGTTACGGTGGTGTAGTTGTATTTAAATCAGCTATTGAACCTCAAAGCATTAATGAAGCAGATATCCACATAGGGCTTCCAAAATGCTGCGCTACCCAGTTTCAATGACGTTTAAATTTCAAGTAAATTATAATATCTGTGACAAATTATAATATGTGGAATCACCCATGGAAATTTTGGCTCTTTGGCCCTCTGTCATGTCTAACCATTGAAGCTGGCATTTCTACATGAACATTTTCAATACGAGGTTTGCTTATGAAATGTAAAATATGTGGAATTAAGTGTGTGCTATAAAGAAACAATGCTGTTGCCTTCAAATCAGCATGTGTGTTTGCTCCAATTGTATCCCTAAAAACAAGAACATTATTTTGTTTCCATACACTTTTCCTATGGGGTTTAATGGTGCTTTGGCTTTGAGTTATGTTGCAAAAGATAAGTGCGCAGTGTTTATGCTCATTGCGGATATTATTTATTTATTTATTTATTTATTTATTATTATTATTAATGTTTTTGTTCTCTGGGAAAATTAAATGGTTGATGTTCCTTTTTCACTGGTATGACACAGCTGTTCTTGGCAAAATTCACCTCTAACACCAGTAGGAGTATTGCTTTCTGTGCACTTGCATGTGCATGCCTATGTCAGCTCCTCTGTGTTCCGGACAATAACATCTTGCTTTACTGGAATCAAAAACATTGACAAAATCAGTTATAGCTACATGATTGGTCAATTTCTCACCTGAGCATGTTCCAGTCTTATGATCTGCCTGGATTTCTCACGATGGATCACACGAACGATCGCATGAACAACTGAAATTAAAGGACTGTTTCAAACTGGGTTCTATGTATCCTGTGCATCTTCACAGCATCTGGTTATGTGTTCATTAAAGTGGTCCCTGTGCTGTCGTACACAATGCTGCTTGTGGAGAGACAGCTGAAAATATTCCTCTGACCACCATGCAGCATCCGCATTACACTGTGATTTTGGCACCGGCAACGTGTTTCCCAAGAGGCTTTGGCGCAGGTGAAACCAGGTGTAAATGGAATTACCACAGGAGAGGAACTCATCTGCAGTTGTTCATTATGAGAGGGAGAGAGCAGGAGAGAGAGAGAGCGAGAGAGAGAGAGGGGGGAAATCAGTCAAGTGAGCTGCATTTGTGATTCATTCTCTTTTGCATAATGAGGAATTCATGAGTGTGGAGGGAAGGAAATAAAACAAAGATGAAAATGCATTTATTAGAAAAGAAAAGACATTTACTGTGACATTTAGCTGAGCAGAGGAAATGCAAGTGAATATATGCAAAATCCCGCTGGAGAGTATTGAAGGGTTTTGTGGGCACAGAGATAAAGATGGATGGGTGTTACATTAGTGACAGGGCCAGACTAGTGTCAGGAGCTGTAATTGTGCATGTGAGGTTTATGCACACATCTGGTGAACTCTGCGCTAGACTTCCACTCCACAGAGTATTCGTAATGGCCTAACAGACCTATTCTTTCAAGATAATGCAAGTTAAATAGGTCTGTTGCTCAATTAAATTCTACTTATATATTCACACACAAGTTGTCTAATAATACTTCATTGTAAACACAGCATGGGGTAAGACAGCAGTCTGTTGGTACTTTCTGTTTTTTTTTTTTTTTTTTTTTGCCGGGTGGCTTATATTCATTCTCAGCCTGTGGATCTTTGTTTGATCTGAGATTAAATGATTTTTGTGCGCTCTTTTGCCTTATAGTACGCTCGTGTGTGTGTGTGGGGGGGGGGTTCACAGTGAGTGCACCACACACCACAGACAGCCTGCCTCCCTCAAAAATAAAAAAAAGCGTAGAATAATAGAATCGGGGTGCGATTAGCTGAGGATGATATTGGGAAAAAGCGTATGTAGGTCAATCGAGATTGCTGCTGAGATAGTACAGCTCTATATCAACAAACTTTCTCAAGAAGATTGATTCCATTTCCCCGGGATTTTGTCTGACTTTCAGCTCGAAGAAGCAAACTGAGTAGCCAACACCCCCTCCCCGCCCCACCAAAAAAAAAAAAAAAAAAAATTGCCAGTGCCAAAAATAAAACTCTTATCTCAGAATGATTGGTGATAGTTTCGGCGATCCTCCCTCACTTATCGCTGGATGCAGTTGTGACTAAAGTAAATAGCCCAAGCAGTCCAATATTTGACGCACATCATGAGACGATTCAACAGTTTACTTCGTGGCAAGATCAAACCAGCCCGGCTGAGATCGAAAATCCTCATTTCTGCACTTCTTCTTTAGTGATTACCGAGGAACTGTGGGTGTGGAACTCACTTCCCTGCGGAGAGGAGGTCAAAATTCTGGGAGGAGGGCAAATGCAACAGGAATGAGGCCTCAGCACTTTGTACACAATGGTTTCTTTTGTCTGTAAAGTGATGAACGGGCTGCACTATAGTGGAGTTAACTTTGAAAGATTATCAAAGGAGTCGCAAAAGGGTTGGTGTGTCAGACAAGAAGACACCGATTGTTTGTGCCCTTGCTCGTGTGTGCATGTATATTTGTGCTCAGACAAACTTATTTAAGCTACAGTTGCTTTTAATTTGCATTAAACACGAAGGTCACATGTTTATCATTAAAATAATGAACAAGCCAAATTTGTTGACTAAGGTGAAGGTGATCTGTTTTACTGGACTGAGCATAATTCTGTTGGCTGGAGCCGCCCACACTAAAACAACCAGATTGTTGGGTTCACAAAGTTCAGATGCTTAGCTTGCCGACCATTAATGCAAAAACAGGTGTCAATTATTCAGATGTGCTCTCGATGCTCATTCCTTATTACTGGACGTACTTACGTATACATTTGTTGATGTGAGCACTCCACACAGGAAATGCTTTGATGTTTTGAGAGGTTAGAGGCGGTACTGTATGATCATACAGCTGCCAGAGATGACTAAAGCTTTTTTCGCTGGAATCAAGTTAAGAACGAGGAATGAACACATTCAAAATTCTCTTATCTGTGACGCAGTGTCTTCAATTGATCAATCCCGTCTTTGAGCTTCGAACAGCGGGCAGAGATACCAAAGCACGAGTGTTGTCATTAATTTATCTGTTAAAAACCTTGCTGGATTTCCTCCTCCCCATTCATGTAAGAAGGATGAATATCAATGAACTAACTACAAAAAACTTGTGAAGAGCAACAATGTGGTGATCTGGAGTCTGTATGTAAGTGAAATAAGTTTGCAATTTTATTCCTGAGAACTTAACCCTATTCAGGACCTTCGAAAAAACCTACATTAACGGTCTTTTGGGGTCCAATGGACCCAAAGGTAACTTTCATTATTTTAGCTTAAAATAAACACCATACAGCTTAAAGTACCGGTTTATTTTCAGAGGAGAGTTTATTACTGCATAAAATACAGAGTTTAACTGTACATTAGCTAAAATCTACTACCAGATTTCTAATGCAACATATAGTGGCCAACTAAAAATTCAACAAAATGGCATTATAGCCAGAAATTACAATTTCTTTGAAAATTTGCACCTCAACTACTAAGAACTACTGCATAACATTCTAATAAATGTCAGTCTAGCACTGCCTTCCATAATGTCTTAATTTCTCAGCAGCAAATATGATATAATATCTCTGGGGTCCATTGGACCTTGCAAATTCTACGTTACAACAGCTCCTGCCAAAGTGTCCCAGCACTAAAACTTAATCACAGAAATTACTCGAGTTTATTCTCACTCTCTCGACAGTTCTGAGGCACTGATCACACAAAAATTATCTGTGTAATGCTCCAAACACACATGGTTTCCGCAATCAATGCAACAGGTTCTTGTCGTCCGGTCTTGTTCACGAGGGCACAGAAAGCATCTTCTCGTTGCAGCTGGCTGCATGTTTTGTGCTCTTTCTCTTAGATCAAAGTATCCAAGAGTGATCAAAGCAGCCCTGGTATACTTGCGAAGGGACAGTGGTCCCTGCGCTATACTGTTCTAATTCAGCACCGCTCTGACCATATAACTTTGTATGTAACACATGTAATTAGACGTTATAAGCTATCAAGAGGGGGCTATATACTGTTAAAACATGGGCTACATGGCTAAACATGGCCGTGGACAAGAAATAAATAATTTTTATATCTGGGATAATTATGCAACTTACTTTGGATAAAGCCCTCCCAATCTCAAGAAATGATCCTGCTGCTGCAACAATATTCTAGCCAGGAAGTATCCAGAACTTTTCAAGGGGATAAAAATGGCACAGTTTCCTTCTGCTTTGCTTAGAAGAATGTGATATCTTTTGTAACACTCTGGGGTCCACTGGACCCCAGAGTATTATTGTCAATTTACTCACAAAGTGCATGCCCTAGCAATGCCGCTCTTTTCTGTATTTTGTGTGACTAAACCATGGAGGATTACATGAAATCTCGGACACGTGTCATTTAACCCTCTGTTAACCAAGTAACTTTCTAACTGTGTAAAAATCATTTCCCTAGGCAAATATGTTGATTATGGGCCAATATTTGGAAAAATGGGAAAAAAAAAATTTGACCCTTTGGTCCACCTTTCCAAAATGTAGCAGATCTGCTACATTGGGTAATAATGCGAATGGAAAGTGGCGGACCATTCAAGTTATTCTCAAATGTTTATTTGGCAATAAGAAACAAAACCAGCAGGGTGTCCAGGCTGTTAACCCTTTCACTTTATGTAGCAAATATGCTACGGTGGTTAATAGAGGGTTAAAATGAAAAAGATAATAATAAATGAAATTGCTTGGGGTCCATTGGACCCCAAAAGTCCTGAATAGGGTTAAGAACCTGCGGTATGGAAGCTGCAATAAGGCCAGATACAAGCTGTTTTTTACAACTTGAGGTTACATTCAGTTACTGAACTTACAACTTGAGGTTACATTCAATTATATTTAGATCAGTTGATATACAGTACAATGGTAGCACAAAAAATTTTTAGGGGTTGGACAGATGATTACCCTTTGGAACTAATTCAAACACCCCCCCCACACACACACACAAACGCTCGCACACTCACAAATCTACCCTTTTTCCAGACTGCAGCTTAATTTCAGATGAACAATAGCAGTTTGACTCAGGCATCTTGCGCTGCCTGTGCATTATGCCTGGAGAGTTTGCGGTACCATTGCTGACACTGTCTGTGGCTGTTACTCAGATGGTTGTTTGAAGCCAGCAACTCTCAGAATCATCCTGTCTGCAAGGCCAAATAAAGATGGACACGGCCTCCACAGCTCATCCACAGCATGCTCAGGTTATAAGAAAAACCAAGGTTTGCAATTCTTAGAATGAAACCAGATCTCAACAATATTGCTTATCTGGCTCATTGATATATGTGGGTATATATTTTGAATGCGACCAACCTTTCAAGTGAAGGGCAAAGGACAGACTCATGCTAATAAATAGAACAGATTTTAAGAGGCAAATCAGGGCCGTCAGATCCACTACACCAGATTAGCCACATTGTGGAACACGTTGGGATAATAGCCTATGCCTATCAGGTAAGAAATGGAGATGGCAGCCTTTGCAATGCCCAAAGTGACATTTTTTTGCCAAGTGTTTACTCACAGCGGCTGTACTAATAAATGGACTAGTGAATTGCAAGGTGGCTCATGGTCATGTTAAAAATAATACTCATACAAGCTCTAGTGATGTTTTCAGAGCTCACCAACAGATATATATATAAATGGGTATGCAAACAGTATTTAGCCAGACATTAACTTTAGTGCTCATATTGATGGAAATATCATGTCATCAATTAATGAGCTGCAGGTCCTTGTAACATTCTGGATTGTTCTTTGGAATTCTTATGTGAATATACGTTGTATATTCTTGCTGTACCTGAAATTAATCTGCTGCTGTTTACTCTGCTAGTGATGTTAATACCCTGATAATAGAGTATCTATAGGATTCCTCATAGCTTATTCTGTTAAGGCACTATTTAAGTGAATGGATCGACCTCACATTTTGGTTTCAAAATTGGATTGTGTTAGTGACTGTGGCTGGCAGCTATGTGGCTGCACAGGGTGCACATGATTGGTTCTCAGACAGCTGTGTTATGGGACAGTTTTATTTCACAGGGAGGACACTTGGCTCATTCCAGTGGCTTATTTATCCCCTGCTCCCTTTTTTGTGTCCTTTTATTGCTTCTAGCGCCACCCATTGAGGGAAGAAGTGACAGGAAGCAAGTAGAAGATGTGAAGATGGGAATCCATCAAATGTGAATTATGCAAATCCAACCTCCTTGCTATTTCAGACGTCAGTTTGATGCATGACATATCGGAAGAGGATTCACAGGTCAATCATTTATGTGTCAGGCGTTGTTGAAAAATAGTTATACAACGGTTTATTCCATCATCCAAGTAATCTTGGAGAAACTTCTAGGCCCTCTGTTCTCCTTGCTTCTCAAAAGAATATTTAACAGATTGAAACATCCTTTAAGAAGGCAGACTTTGATCAATTCCTAGGTCAGGAACAAGGAATGATAAAATAAGCGATTGGAAAAATCCCTTGGATTTCTGGTGTACGACTGGCTTCTGCTACTTAATCTGGATGTGCATCAGTCTGCTCGTGGAGCTACACACAAAGTGTCTACTAATCAACCATGGCCCAACTTTAAAATCCTTGCTGGCATTGAGGATCAGCACATACCTGACTACCTGATTCTAAATATAAAGTGGATACTGCTGATATTACTGCTGATGATATATGCTGGATTCTTTTTTAAATTTGGGGGGGAAAGCGGAAGTGTATATTAAAAAGATAAGAGAGGGACTCAGTTTCCAACCCACCAGCACCGACGAAGTCAGCCTAATTCAATCAGTTGCATACTAGATAGGGAAACGCAACTGTAGTTTTGTCTGTCATTGCAATGGAGTTGACCTTCAAACTCCGACCTCATCGGCCTCCCAAGACACCACTGGTTCAGAGGCAAACGGCAACAATGTTAATCAGGATGATCTCAGAGCTGTGAGAGGACGACTATAAAACCCCATTGGCACGGGTGCAGTTTATCACATCACAGTTTGACACGGGCAATCAACATCACATCACACGCTCATTCAAGCTAATGCTTGAAGAGATAAATGGGTTTTGAAAATCAATTTTATGTATAATTTTTTTCTCTCTCTTCTCAAAGCACGGACATCAGGTCCGTCATGTGAAACCCAGAAAAATTCATTCAATTGGGTACTTAATTTACCTCTTTGTCATTCGTTCCAGAGATGCCCTGAAACTCACACCTAATACAGCTCCCTATCAAATATCATACTGTGACATTTTAGTGAACTTACAGAGGTGCATTGCAACTTGTCGCATCGAAAAAATGGAGTGATAGCGTGTTTTTATGTATTTCATAATTGTTGTTGAGATTAACCGATGACACGTAACCAGACATCCATTTAAGAGCCATTCTGTGAGAAAATGGCACTTTTTGAAGAAGTTGAGGTGTTGACCCCCCTGGAATTGAATGAAACTTGGCACATAGGTAGATATGGTAGTCTCACGGAAAAAGCCAAATTTTTAGGTCCATATCTCACTTAGTCTACCAGTGGCGCCACCTGGAAGCCACTAAAGTGGCTCAGTTTTGCTTTTGACACCATGTTTTACATCTATTATTATGACTTAAGGGTACACAGTACCAGATGTGTTATACTTTTGTCATGACCTGTGACACTTCAAGTCTGGATAGACATAAGCACCACATCAGTGCCAAGCTGGATAACTGTGTTATTGAGCCTGAATTATTTGAGAAATCACAGTAAAAATTGAAAATGGGAATGGGAATAAAATAATATCCCAGACATATTCCAATCAAGAATGCTTTATTATGTGTTTACTTACAACAAAACTATCATTTTAAGTTAATAGTACCTTGGTATCTTGCTGGGTTAGTGCAATGGACGGCCAGAAAGATAGTCAAAATTCATTTTTGGTTCATGTTTGCGGTATATTTTCTCTATAACCCAGATTTGTGCTGTGAGGGTAAATGCTGTTTGTTGTGCTTTTGGAACTCTATTTTCGGGAATACCAAGCATTTCTTTGGTAGTATCTACACTTTCAAGCTAAACGGAGGCAAAGTTGGAGGAAAAATCAAAATTGACCATTTCATAGCAGATTGTGCCTATGTTTAGATGACATTATTTTGTTTACCCAGCAAGATAGAGATCTGAAATTCTCCGGATATATAGTGCCTTTGGGGTACATTACAGCATTAGTAAAATCTCAGTGGTAGTATTTTCAGTGTAGATGATGTTAAACATCAAAAGTCAGAAAAAAATCACCTCTAGGGGGCACTGTAGGCTGGATGCAAGTACTGGCCATCCCCAGCAATGTACCAAAGTAATTGTTTTTGAATTATAATGCACACAGCTAGTTTTCTCTGAAAATGAAGGGTTTAGCTTGGTACTATTCTGGATGGACAGCTATCTGACCAAAGGTGGTGCTCTAAAGAGCTAATGTTCTACCAACCTAATATTCCATATTCCCAGACATAGACCAAAGTTCTATCTTTTGAAATATATGAGGTACATGCCCAGTTATAAATAAAATTTGTAATTCCTTTAGTATAAAGCTTGTTTGGTTGAAAACCGATGGTGACTGTCCAGCGTTACAAATGCACAATACATGGGCTATTACCCACTACGGGTACAGCGCAGTCAGAATTGTACAGCACGTTATAAAACATCACCAGTCCAAAAAAAAAAAAATTTTAAATGCCAAAAAAGAACTAATGTAAAAGGTGTACCACCATAAGCATGAATGCAGACATGCATCAACAGTATACGTACACTTACATAAAATAACAGTCCATAATTTGAACTCTAAAAAAGAATCTTCGTCACACAACCGTGTACATGAAGACAGAATGTATAGTACACAAGTTAAAACTGTTTTGTACTTTTCATGTTATCCAAAGTGAAATGATGTCAACACAGCATGTGACTAGCTCTCTCCGTCAGTCTGTTTTTGGAATTCAGTTGTGGGTTGGCGGCACCTGGTGGTGCGCACCAGAGGTGCTCCTTGGCCTTGGCCCTGAGCAGCCATCCTTGGCCTTCTTCGTTCGATCCGGGCTGATGTTACCAGCGGAGCCAGTCGAGCCCAAGGCAAGCCCTACTACACTGCTTCCTGGGTCTCTACAGGGCTGCTTTCAGGCCATTGATAGTGAGCTTGTCTGTATCTGAATTAAATAGTGGGCTGCAGCCTGTTTGGTGCAATAGTTGTGCCAACACCCATGGCTTGGTACGCAAGGAAATGGGAAGTCTGTAAAAGAAACCCCACCTTCCCAACCAGCGGGTTTCCCATAGGCTAGACATCATGGGCAGGTGTTAGGAATGAAGACATGCAAGTTACCACTACAAATGAACCGCCCTTTTCTTGGCAGGGTGCTGCTTGCTTGCTAGGACCTCTGTGCCCTTTATCAGGACAACCACTCGCTAGACGCAACTGCTGTGCCCTTTTCCATACCCAAGCACCATACCCTAGGGAAATCCTAGAATTAACGCTGAAGCCTGCTCTCCAGTTCTAATAGTAAAGTAAAAATGTGGAGAATTTGTTATTTTCTGAAAACACACCAACACCACAAAACTGTACACTGTACTGACTACTGGTAAATGTCTTGCATGTTGACACAAGGCTACAATCACCACCAATATTCTTTTCCAATTTACAACTAACCCAGCTTTATACCAAAAAGGTTACAAATTTTATGTATAACTGTGCATGTACTATATATATGTCAAAAGACAGAACTTTGGTATACGTCTGGAAATATGGAATATTAGGTTTGTGGAACATTAGCTCTTTAGAGCACCACCTTTGGTCAGATAGCTGTCCATTCAGAATAGTACCAAGCTAAACTCTTCATTTTCAGAGAAAACTAGATGTTTGCATCACAATTCAAAAACAATTTCTTTGGTACATTGCTGGGGATGGCCAGTATTTGCATCCAGCCTACAGCGCCCCTCAGGGCAAAATTTTCCGATGTTTGATGATGAATATCGTCTACATTGAAAATACTACCACTGAGATTTTACTAATGCTGTTATATACCCCAAAGGGGCTATGTATCCAGAGCTATTCAGATCTCTATCTTGTTGGGTAAACAAAATAATGCCACCTAAACAAAGGCACAATCTGACTACGAAACGGTCAAGTTTTCCTCCAACTTTGGCTCCGTCTAGCTTGAAAGTGCAGATACTACCAAAGAAATGCTTGGTATTCCCAAAAATAGAGCTCCAAATGCACAACAAACAGCAATTACCCTCACAGTACAAATCTGGGTTACAGGGAAAATATACTGCAAACATGCACCAAAAATGAATTTTGACCATCTTTCTGGCTGTCCATTGCACAAACACAGCAAGATACCAAGGTACTTTTCACTGAAAATGATAGTCTTGTTGTGAGTAAACACATAATAAAGAATTCTAGTTTGGTATATGTCTGGGATATTATTTTATTCCCATTCACATTTTCAATTTTTATTGCTATTTCTCAAATAATTCTGGCTCGATAAAGTAGTTACCCAGCTTGGTGCTGATGAGGTGCTGAAGTCTAACCGGACTTGAAGTGTCTCAGGTCATGATAAAAGTATAAGATATTTGGTAATGTGTCCCCTTAAGTCATGATAGTTAATGTAAAATGTGGTGTCAACAGCAAAACTGAGCCACTTAAGTGGCTTCCAGGTGGCGCTATTGGCAGGCAAAGTGAGATACAGACCTAAAATTCTGCTTTGTCTCTGAGACACCCATATCTACCTATGTGCCAAGTTTCATTCAATTCCAGGGGGGTCAAATATGCACCGAGTGTCAATTTCTCATGGAATGGCTCTTAAGAATTTAGAGGCAAGATCTAAGGTGTGTGCGCTCCTTGCCTGAAGTACATGCTGGTCTAAATCCCAGCTAATCCATTAGTTGATTAAAGTAACACAATACACTTCACTCAATGATTAATAATGTCCATGGTAGCACTTGTTTTTTCATAAATGTGTGGTACATTCCCAGATTGCTAGGTATCTGCCTACTTTACTTGTCTATGTGGCAGGTATGTGGAGTCAGACGCCTGGGGAGGTTTCCTCCTCATAGCTACGAAAGATGGGTCTCTACATCCCTGTATGGACTATTTGGGACTTAATGCAATTACCATTAAGAATCTTTATCCTTTACCCTTGATGGACTTGGCATTCCCCAATTTTTAGGGCAGCCATTTCTTTACTAAGCTGGATTTGCGCAACCCTTACCAGCTGGTCTGCATGCGGGAAGGAGATGAGTGGAACACAGCATTTATAACACCTCCACGGGGCACTACAAATACCTAGTGATAAAATTCAGGCTAGCTAATGACCCCGCTGTGCTTCAGAACCTCATAAATGATGTCCTCCAAGACATGGTCTCCTGGTTTGTCAATGTCTACCAAGATAACATACTGGTGTTCTCTCATGCCCACCTTGTCTGCTTAGTCATCCAAAGGCTACTGGAGAACCAATTTCACTTAAAACCAGAAAAACGCACATTTCATTGCACTACCGTCTCCTCCCTGGGCTTTGTAGTAACACATGGTGCTCCAGAAATGGATTGCCAGAAAGTGCAGGCTGTTTTTGACTAGTTAGTCCCTAGAGATTGCAAGGAGCCGCAAAGGTTCTTCAGGTTTGCCAACTTTTACTGGCATTTTATTCGATGGTACTTTACTGTTGTTGCCCCCTAATAAAGCTGATGTCCAATAAGGTTCCCATAGCCTGGACCCCACAGCTGGCCTCCACCTTTGAATATCTCAAAATCTGTTCAACACTGCTCCTGTCCTCAAGTTCCCAGACCTCAGAGCCAGTTATTCATGGAAGTTGATGCCTTCGATGTGGATGCTGGCGCTGTCCTCTTGCAGCGAGCAAGCGTTGGCAATTACATCCTTTCCCTACTTCTCTCGCCAGCTGTCTGCTGCTGAGAGGAACTATTCCATTGATGACTGGGAGCTGTTGAATGCAAAGCTAGCCTTTGAAGAGTGAAGGCACTGGTTGGACAGGTCCAGGCTCCCCTTCCTCTTCTGGATGGACCATCTCAACCTGGAGTACCTCTGGACTGCTTCGAGGCTGAAACCCAGGCAAGCCCAATAGTCCCTCTTGTTCACAAGATTCAAGGTTGTCTCAACATACAGACTTGGCACTAAGAATACAAAGCCTGACTCCCTGTCTCATCTGTATCCTTTGGTGCTCGAAGATCTACCAGACACTTGGGTAGCTGTCTCCCAGCCACCAAAAATGCTAGAGGTGGAGAGTGAGGTCGATTGTGATCCTTTTCCTCTCCGCCACCTCTCCCAATCATCTCTTCATCCTTGAGAGTATGAGCGGCAAAGTCTTGGCTTGGAGCTGTGCCTCTCCGCTTGGCATGCCATCTTAACATCCCTTGCACTTTCGCCCTTGTTCGTTGGCGCTTTTGGTGGCTGACCATCTGCCAGGACACCGGGGACTTTGTCGCAGCCTGTACTGTGGTCACCCGCTCTAAATCGAGTAACTAACTTACCTGCGGTCTGCTGCAGCCCTTGGAAGTTCTAAACTAACCGTGGGCCTGCATAGCCATGCATTTCCTCACAGGACTGCCCCCCTCTGATGGATTTATGGTAATTCTTACCATCGTTGATCGATTCTCTAAAGCAGCCCACTTTGTTCCTTTAGCCAAGCTGCCCACAGAAAAGGAGTCTGCCAAACTCCTCCTTCAACAGATGGTTCGCCTTCACGGTGTACCCCAAGAGGTAGTCTCTGACCGCAGTCCCCAGTTTGCTTGTCGCTTCTGTTTGGTATAATGCACCCTCGTGAGTGCTATCCCTCACCTCTCCTCAGGGTTCCAACCAGGAACCAACGACCAGGTGGAGAGGCTGATCGAGGACCTGGGAAAGACTCTTCACTGCCTGACAGAGGGTTACCCCACCAGGTGGTCTCGTCTATTAACTTAGGTGGAGCTGGCTCACAGTTTGTTACCGGTGGCTGGTATGGGCATGCTCCTTTTCAATGTTGTCTGGGTTACCAACTGTCTGTATTGCAGTTTGAGGAGAGAGAAATGGCAGTTCCTTCTGCTCAGGTCCTGGTTTGCCATGCCCAATGGGGCTAAAGAAGAGCCCGTGTTTTACCACCGTGACACCTATCCACCTTCCAGAAGCAGGGGACTTGTAACCGCAGGCCAGCTCCTGCCTATCTGGTCTAATCAATAGGAACAAGCTCCCAAGCCTTTTTCACAGTGCCTAGGATTGGAAGCGTGTTCCTGTTGATCCTTTCCCAGTTATGCTCCTCTGTCCAGTTTATTAAGAACAAGCTCCCAATCCTTCCACAATCATCAGGATTGGAAACCTGCTCCTCCAAAGCTTCTCCACTCTGCCATTGGACAGTTCAGCTTTGAAAAAGTGTGCACTCCGCCTGGCAGTCATCCGAGAAAACCAAAGGCCAGGCCTTGGCAATGCAGATACTGCTTCGCCCCCAACATCCAAGCTGAAATGTGCAATTTTCCTCTGGGCTCCATCCCACTGTCTACCCTACTATTGGATTGTATTCTGCCGCTGCACTTGATTCGTGGACTAAATCATGACAGTGATTATTTATATATGGTGTGCTATTGCAATCATGCCCTCAGTCAGGTCTTGGTGGGGAGATGCAAATGTTTGGTGGGTTTCTTTAAGAGGAGTATGTTGTACATCAAATTATAATAAGAGCTTTACTTTTTCTCCACATTGAAGTTTATAGTCCATGTCTGGATGGCTCTCTTCTCCTTGTGAGTATTTTGCTATGATGCCCCCTGCAAAGCAAATTATTTCTATATCTGCTTGGTACATCACAAATAAAATTACCACCATAATTTTGGCTAGTTCGACCTAGCTGGTGAGCTATTGTTATAGACTTATCACTGTCTGATCTAGGGTCCATCATTGCATGTTTTCTGACTGAATGTGCATTTCACTCGGATTAACATTGTTCTGTTCCAGAAATCTATTTTCAGGAATACTATTCAAAAAAATGAAATTAGCTTGTGATCTGAATTAATAACCCTCTTAGCAATTTGATTACACCGGCTGCTGTTCCTACCCTCCTACCTCTGGTGCCCTTGCTTGGACCACATCCAACTTCAAAGTCCGCTTTTGTTTTGACATCAACAACTCACCTGTTTAGTTTCATGAATACATTTTGCACGGTTGTGATGCTATGGCAGTGACAAAATCTGTCTGCAGACAGCCAGACCTATAAACATGGGGCAAAGAACTCAAAACTGCTTTTGTGGTAGTTCCCACATCAATTGGTATCTCCAAGACCACATATTGCTATGATGACACACTCACTCAGATTCACAAGGTATCAACAATACCAGCCAATGCTATTGCGGCTGGTAAAAATACATAATTGCATCATTTTGCACATGAATATTATCACATGATGTTCACATGCCCCATAAGTCACACTTCAAATGAGAAAGTGTAGCTTAAGAGGGTTTTATAGAGTATACAGTGGGCTTGAGAATTATTTGCAGCCCTGACTGGAAATTCACTTAGATAGTCAAATTAGACCCAAAATGAAATGCTTCAGTCAGATACAACATTAGCATGTTTGGCAACGAATTGGAGATTTATACAAAAAAGGCAGCTCGTGCCACCATGGATCAGTGATTTTTTGGACACTGATTCAATTCCATAAGTCCAGGGGCACTGTTTCAGATCAATGGCTTAATGACCAGGCAATTTTGGTGGACAATCTGGTTGCCTCTGCCGGAAGGCTGAGACTTGGCAATAGGAGGACTTTCCAGCAAGACAGTGACTCAAAGCACACAGCAAAATGCACGTACAATTGGTTACGAGGCTACAAATCAATATTCTGCAATGGACCACGCAATCACCAGATCTCAACCCGATGGAAAACTTGCACTGAACTGAAGAGGGAATTTTATCAGTGCAAACCCAGGAATGGACAGATCTGGGAAGGATCTGTGTAGGGGAATGATCCTAAATCCCCCACATCTGTACCATAACTTTGTTAAACAGTTTGGGAAAAGATTCCATGCTGTTATCCTTGCTAGAGGTGGTTGCGCTAAATACTAAACCAGGTATCATTAGTTGTGAATCCTTGATTTGGAGGAAATTGATTTTTAATCAAATTAATACATACAGTAATTTGTGTTTGTTCTATTGATACATTAATAAAGTACAGTATTAATTTTTACTGAATGGGATATTTACTGCCATTATAATAGCAGTTGAGGGGACTAGTTTCCCTCAATTGATTTGGATTACTTCATGATATAAAATGACTATGAGTTATGTTAAAATTAGATCATATTGTTGGTTATGACATGTTTTCCATGACATGCTGCATAAGAAGATGCAAGGTCACACTTTATAAAGTGGTCAATATAATATGCATTTCAGTATTTATCAAAGCAATGAGAAGCTTTATTTTCCTCAATTCTTCTTGCTCTACCCTAACTGAAACAGGCGCCTCACTGAAGACGGAAGATTTAATGTTCCTGGAGATAAAACACTGTCCGACGCCGCAAAAAGGACTAACCATTGCACTGAATCTGACGAGTATTTGAACATTCTAGTGAAATTATCATGGCTTCCATGCTCCTTGTGCCTTAATATAGTTCAGATGTATACTATCTCAACTTTGCGTGTTCTGTGTTCAGCACATTGTTTGCTACAACAGTTGTTAACACTACACAACATTTAAAAAGACAATTTAATATTTATTCTTTTAGGTCAATGTAGTGAATCCAATGAGAAAAGAATATATTTGTTAAATATGTTCACAAAAAGGGCGTTTGAGAATTTGGAAGCAGCTGCATTTCCAAAAAATGTACACTGCCAAACTAATAGCCAGGACTAATGTCACAAAGTGCTGTCACGGAAATGTAACAGTATCACAGCCCCCTTTTTAAACACCATTTGTAATTTTAATCAAGTTCAGATGTATTCGCTGTCAGTTCAGAACTCCTCAAGAAGAGCTCTGGACCAAGAATTGTTTTTCTTGGCTCTTTCAAATGACGCAATATATGGACTTAAGACGCTGCTTGATTTCTAAAACAGAGTCATGTGAGCTTACTGGCTAGGTGTGTTTGCTTTAGCCTCTCTAGAGTTAAATTAAAATGACAAACTCATGCGATACTACGGATTACATACATTTTTCTTTCAAATTTAGGATTCAACAGATTCAAAGGATTTTGAAACAAACTGATTAATTTTTTTGATGTGAAAATTTGAACACAGAAGCGTAACTGAGCTCTGCACTGTTCAGAATTTTCCTTTTTTGGAAGTTCTTGAAGAGAGAGTTGTGCAATAATGCCAGAAAAAGAACAGTATACTGGATATGATAAGATTTTTTTTTTCTCATTATTAATGGTATATCTTGGTCTTTGACAGGATTGGTTTTTCTAATACAAAGAGCTTGAAAACTAAACTGAAATAACTGAAACAGAGCCTAACATTACTGATGCAGCAGAAAACTAAAGATAAATCAAAATGCAGTTATAATCAATCAATGTCACGATGTACATTAGAAACTTCAAAACTTGGGAAAAAAAAACAACTTTTTGCCTTATATTGTTGATGTGACAAAAAGTGATCATATGAAAGAATGGAGATTCATGATTACAATAACTGTCAGCCCAGCCATAGTTCCAGGTATTTCTTCACATTTTAACCCTCATGCATTTAACAACTCGAGGTATGCATACACTGTCTTTATTTAATTAATTTTCTTTCTTTCTTTGGAGGGGGGCAGGGGGTTTCCCCTTTCAATCCCACCCTGAAGGCAGCCAAACTGTATAGTTCAGCGACCGCAGCGACCTGCTCCGATCGACTCCAGTGGAGGAATCCGCTGACTCACATGACGACTGGCCCTCGTTTCTTTAACACTATGAAGCTAATCACACACTGTTTATGCTGTCAGAGGATAATGCAGTCAGCATATAATTTGCCTGTACAGCTACATGCACTGGGCTGTGATGAGACCAACAAATTTTAACCAGCTTAATCCCTAGCAAGGCTGAGCCAATTGTTGCCCCAGCCCTGCGGACGGCGAGCCATTAGCAGAAATGGCTAGGATTTGAGCACCCAATCACAAAGCTCCAGACAAGCCTCATCTCCCAGACTCAAACTTGTGAATTTCCAAACTATTCATTTTCAGCAAACTTCAGGAATCAAAATTTCAAAATTGTTGCAAGATATTTTCAGTCAAGTGTTTTTTCTCTAAAAGGTAGCTTTTTGGAGGAAATTGGTTTATTTGGGAGTTTATTACTTTCGTCAGCAAGGTTATGTCCTGAAAAGTTTACAGGCACTATAGATTAATGTGTTGCTAAATTAACAGTGTTTAGTAATTAACAGTTTCTAAAAACCCAAAATACTGTGGGCTTAAAAATTACTGGCACCCCTCACTGGTAATGCACACATAATACTTTCAAAAAATAAATATATATATATATATATATATAAAGAAATATAAAAATAAATAAATAAAAACAATGTGAGAAACACTTTACAATATTAATGTTCCAATGGAATTGACCTAAATGATTTACTGATTTAATTTATGATCAATTTCCTCCAAGTCAAGGTTTCATAATTAATGGCACCCTTAAAGATCATTGTAAATAACATCTACCAAAATTAAACCAGGTATTAAATTTCACTTATTTAAGTTTTATCTCAGTGTTAAGGAACTATGTTGATCCATTGTGTTACATTCCTATTTCACTAGGGTATAAAAAGGAGGTAATATACATGCAATATCCCTTTGTCATCCAACGCCATGAGGAAATCAAAACAACTGACAGTTCAAAAGAGGCAGATGGTCAGGGACTGTCATAAATTTGGTAATGGCTACAAAAAGAATCACAAACACTTAAATATGCCACTGAGCACTGTCGGGGCAATTATTAAAAAATTCCAAAGATATGGAACTGTTGAAAACTTCAAGGGTAGAAGATGCAACTGCATTTTTTCCCCCCAGGATACTGAGGAGGATGGTGAGAGAAGCAACAAAATCCCCCAGAATCACTATGAAGAATTGCAGGACTTGGTGGCATCTTGGGGTCAAAAAGCACCATCATGCGCCACCTCCACAACCACAGGCTCTTTGGATGAGTCATCAGAGGAAAGCCATTTCAGACCAGAGAACACAGAAGCAAACCCTTGAAGTTTGCCAAAGGTCATTTAAATTATGACCGGAATAAGGTGCTTTGGTCAGATGAGACTAAAATTGCATGTTTCAGCCAGATACAGCATCAGCATGTTTGGCATCGAAACAGAGATATATACAAGGATAAGCATCTCATACCCACGGTGAATTAGGATGGTGGGTCAGTCATGTTTTTGGCTATTTTATTTCAAGAGGTTTAGGGCACTGGTTAAGATAAATGGCATAATGAATTCCATTAAGTATCAGGATATCTTGGCTGACAATCTGGTTGTCTCTGCCTACAGGCTGGAACTTGGTCGTAAGTGAACTTTCCAACAAGACAATGACCCAAAGCATACCTTACGATCAACACAGAAATGGTTCTGTGACAACAAAATCAATGTTCTACAATGCCCATCTCATTCTCCAGACCTCAATCCAGTTGAAAACCTGTGGGCTGTGTTGAAGAGGGCAGATGATGAATGCAAATTCAAGAATGGGAAGGATCTTGAGAGGATCTGCTTCGAGGAACGGTCCAAAATCCCCCCAAGTGTGTGCCTTAACCTAATTGAAAACTACAGGAAAAGACTCCAAGCTGTTATCCTTACCAGCGGTGGCTGTACTAAGTACTAAATGAAGGGTGCCAATTTTTATGAAACCTTGATTTTGTTGAAATTTGTTTTGTATTAAATGATTATTATGACTTTGGTTGTTCCCATCAAAACATTAATAAAGTACTTGTATTTCACACATGTTGGTATATTCCATTTTTCTGGAATTAAATAGTCCATATTTTGTTTTGTTTTGTATTGTTTGCACATTGCCAGTTAGGGGTGCCAGTAATTTTTGAGCCCACTGTATGCAATCCTGTGTGCTGTGAGAAGGTATTTGCCTCCTTTTTTGCCTCTTTTCTTCTACTTGGCCTTATTTGTCATATTTTGCTGTTTCGGATCATCAAACTAATATTAATATTAGACTATGTGAGTAATCACAAAATGTAGCTTTATGATCATTTCATTAATTGATGGTAAAAAGTTATTCAAAACCCCTATCACCCATGTGTAAAGGTAATTGCCATCCAAACCCTAATAACTGGTTGTGCCACCTTGATGGCTACAACTTCAATTAAACATTTGCAATAACTGGAAACTAGTGTTAACATTGCTGTGGAGGAATTTTGACCCACTTTTCTTAGCAGGAATGTTTTTATTTGGCAACAATGGATGGTTTTTGAGGATAAATTGCTTATTTAAGGTCATGGCACAGCATCTCAATCAGATTAAAGTGAGGAATTTGACTATCCACTCCAAAATCTTCATTTTGTTTCATTCAGTGGTAGATTTCTTTATATGCTTCGGATCATTTTCCTGCTGCATAACATGATTGCGCTTTTGCTTTAGGTCACAAACTGACAACCGGTTATGCTCTCCTTCAGGATTTTGTGGTAAAGAGTAGAATTTGTGGTTCCATCAATGATGGCAGGTTGCCCAAGCCCAGAACCAGCAAGGCAGCCCCAAGCCATCACATACCACCACTGAGTTTGACCGTTGATTTGATGTCTGTTATGGAATGTTGTGTCAGCTTTACACCAGATGTAATGGGACCTATGTCTTCAAAAAAGTTCTATTTTTGACAAATCAGTCCACAGAATATTATCTCAAAAGTCTTGGGGGTCATTTAGATGTATTTTGGCAAATAGGAGATGAGCTTATGTGTTCTTTTTGGTCAGCAGTGGCTTTTGCCTGGCAGCTCTCCCAGTGATGTCAGTTTTGCCCAGTCTCTTTCTTATTGTTAGATCAAACTCTGACCATGACTGATTCAAGTGAGGCCTTCAGTTCTTTAGATGTTATTCTATTTTGAGACCTCTCGGATGGGTCGACAGTGCACTCCTGGAGGAATTTTGGTTGCCCGGCCACTTCTGAGAAGGTTCTCTATGGTTCCAGGTTTTCTCCATTTGAAGATAATGGGTCTCATCATGGTTCGTTGAAGTCCCAGAGCCTTAGAAATTGCTTTTTAGTGCTTTCCAGACTTAGATATCAAAAATTTTGTTTCTCATCTATTCTTGAATTTCTGTAGATTGTGGCATCATGTGCTTCTTTCTGCCTACTTCACATTGCCAGACAGGTTCTATTTAAGTGATCTTTAGATTCAAGAGGGCTGGCATTAATCATACCTGGGTGAGTCTTAATTGAACCCAGTAATCAATTAAATTTAAATTAGTTAAATTAGTTGATTTAGTAGATATGGAGGCAATTACTTCCTCACAAATGGGCCAGTGGGGTTGGATTGCTTTTTTCCTCTAAATGAAATCATTATTTAAAAACTACATTTTTAGTTTACCCGGATTATCTTTGTCTGATATTAAGATTAGTTTGATGATCTGGAACATTTTAGCGTGACTAATATACAAAAATAGATGAAACCAAGAGGGGATGAATATTTTATCACAGCAGTGTATAGGAACATTTGGGAAAACACCCATGGTTTTAAGCTCTGAAGTTTCATTGTTGGTTTCATTTATGGTAGTTCTGTCTGACTCAAACTTTTCATTCGCAAACACACTTCAAAAATTAAATGGTGCCATATTAATTTGAAAAACCAATTCATTATAAATTTTGTCAAAAAAAAAACTTTATCATAGTGCTGCTCTGCAAAACTTTTAATCATCACAGAATTTTTTTCTTGCCTTGAAGAAGGTCTCTGACTGAAAGCTTGAGAATTAAAGATTTTTGCACATATTTGAGTGTGCGGATGCTTCTTTCTCTTTTTTTGTACTTCCAATTTGTAGCTACAGCACCTCACTCAAGTCAGACATGAGGCTATGCGGTGTTTTTATTAATGAATAATCACAGAATTAAAAAAAAAACAATAAAATGTCAAAATTTATGGCCCTGCAAAAACACACATGCTGCAATTCATACTGGTATACCTAAAAATAACACTGCCCAGCCTATCCTGATTGAACCTGATGAGTTTTTTTTTTTTTTTTGGCCTGCATCCTGTTTTTTTCTCTTTTAGATGAGCAACGCTATTGGAAGTACATTCTGTATCATGCTCTCCATTATTATTAAGGGCCTCTGTGTTGAATTAAGTATTTGGGGGCAGAGAAGTAGACGGCAGTTACTGTGCAAGGGAGGAATGTTGAATGCAGTTTCAAATGGCTGTAAGATTCTGGGCTGTCAAGCATGAATGGTTATGAATTTTATGATGGCGGCTGTTGTGTTGTCTTATGCAGCACTTAATGAGACAATATGTATGTATATTGTACACAAGTTCCCATAAAGGAGAATGCTATTTGAAAGGTCAGTAACTATGTGGACCTTAACTGCGCACTGTATTTTTGTGCTGGAGAAACGTGTGCATTCAAATTCACATTTTGATGCTGTCACAACCCTTATGTGAATTCCTCTTGTGTTTTCTCCCATCCAGCAGCTTGTGTGTCTATTAGATATATTGTCTGCTTTGATTGGTTTTCATCCCGCGTGCTTTCCCCACCAGTATGCGTTGCGTTCATGTTTTTCTCCCCTTGTGTGTGTTAGCATATTTATACCCATTACTTTGAGTGCGAAGTTGCTGGATTGTCACTTGTTACATGCACAGTAGCAACCAGTCTGTGTTTCCTAGTAAAGGTAATTGTCTTCGGAAATCATTCTTAACCTTCAATAACAGTAAGAAATGGAACCTCTGTTCCAAGAGCTATTAATAGGAACAAGCTCTCAAGCCTTACTCTCGGTCTCCAGGATGGCGACCATGATCCTATCAGTCAAACCTTAGTAATTTTTTTCTGCCCAGTTTATTAGGAACAACCTCCCAAGCCTTCTGCAGTGATCAGGATTGAATCTGCATTTCTGCTAAACTCCAAGCTCCTGCCTTCTGACAGAACGGCTGTGGCGAAGTGGATACTCCACCTGGCAGCTGTCTCGGAAAGCCATTGGCCAGGCACAGGGTATGCCCACGCACCTATGGCTGCACCATCTGAACTGTGTCCACCTGCACTGGGCACCGTTCCTCTGTCTTGCCATAATACCATCAATAAGTCCTACTACTGGATTGTACTCTAACTCTGCATTAGGTACCTGGTCTGGATTATAATACAGTACAAGGCCAAATTCTCAATGAATTCAAGAAGATTTCAGCGTTAAATTACATGTTTAACCATATGCTAAAAGGCTATTCCCCCAACAGTTGGGCAAATTGTTAGTGTCAGTTTTGTTATTCACCCAACCATTCTCAGCCAATGAAATGCGTGGAATATTTTGCGAGTGACATGTTTCGGTGAAACATTTTGGCGCCATTTTAATGATCTCGCCTGGAGCATAGTATCACGAAGACAGTTGGGGAATAAGAGCAGCCTTCCCCCGTTCCACTAATGGTTGGGGGAATAAGAGCAACCTTCCCCCTGTTCCACCAACGGTTGGGGTAAATAAGAGAAACTTTCCTTCCTGTACCACCAACAGTTGGGGGAATAGCCACTCTGTTACCAGCCGGCACACCATATTTAGTGCAAACTCAGCTCTATACAGTAAACATTGCCATTGAATTTAAGTGCATGGTAAGAAAAGACACAGCTTTTTAGTTATCTTACATTACATTACATTACTGTCATTTAGCACACACTCTTATCTGCTTTTAAGGCATTGAACAACATTAAGTGCATTTGAAGGGAGAAGCGGAAGCAGAATGGAGAACCCAAGAAGGAAGTAACATTTTAAATAGCAGAAGTGACAATACATAGGAATAACATTGCTCAGTGAAATACCTGTGGAGAAAAAAAAAACTAATCGATAAAACAATTTGTAAAGTCAAATTACCAATAAATCAATGACTAAACCTAAAACCAGTTACAACATTAGGTGGGGTAGAGAGGTAAAATCTGACCAGGTGCGTCTTCAGTCTGCACTTAAAGGTGGTCAGAGTCCCTGCTCTTCTGACCTCTGTGGGAAGGTTATTTCATCTCGTGGGAGCCAGAACTGATGAGAGACGTGACCGCACAGAACCAGAACGGAGTGGGGAAAGTGACAGTCGACCAGCAGTGGCAGAATGGAGAGGTCTGGCTGGCATCCAGGGTCTAATGATCTTCTGAAGATAGGCTAGGGCTGTCCCCTTTATCAGCTGACATGCTTCAACCAATGTTTTAAATTTGATGCGAGTATATAAATATGAATTATGCCAACTAAACACTTCTGCTGGATTTTTCCTACTGTTTGTGATTGGCCTAAGGACTAACCTCCCCCCATAATCTGTGCATGGGAGTGTCCCCTTTGTGTACATGAACAGTACAATACAAACGTTTTAGGCACCCTATATTTTTTAAAATTGAAATCTGCTTTAGATGTTTACTTTTTGTTTTCCACATTACCACATTAAAGTTTCTGAATATAAAAAGTAAATTTGAAATTCCAAATGCTAATTTAAAGAGAAGTTTTATAAATAAATGCTTGTATTTCATTAAAAAACAGTCAACACAGATAATATAGCCTTGATAGAGCCCTGATGTCAACATCATCATGGCTGTCTGCAATTTCTTGGAGGGAAAGACCCAAATGAGACAGTCAGTCTGCAGAAGAACAGTGGCAGGTTTTCCACTCTGCTTGGAACAAGCAAAAAGCCGAACATCTTATAAATTATAGCACAACAGGATAGTGTCCCAGATTTTTTGGCAAAAGGTAGTTACTCCGAATATTGGTTTGACATAGTTTATAACAGTTTACAGCTCTGTTTAGTACATTTCTCACTTATTAGAACCTTTTCATTTCATCAATTTTGCAAGCTTATTTGCCGAACGAAATTTGTTCAAATGTGCCTAAAACCTTTGCACAGTACTGTACATGCAGGGGCTATGCAAAGGCCGCAAAGATGGTGAGAATGAAAGGGGATCCGTGTTGCTGGTTAACGGTACATTTCAATACCAATACTGCCACCCTGTATCGGGCATCTTGCATTCATGCAAGATAATGGTGCGCGTGTTATTTTTTTGTTCGTTATCATCGAGGCGCTTGCCTTTATTTTGTGGAAATTAGTCTATTAAAGAATTTTATATATTTTGTTATTCATAATAGGCAATGAAAGAAAGTTACTGAATGTATTTATGGTGTTATGAAAAAGAAAAAATTTCTTTCTACTCAGTTTCCCAAGTTAAATGACCAGGGTCTCGGCGGCACATTATTGTTCACACTGTATTGTGGATTACAGTTCACTGCAAAGAAAGTTAGGACTATGTCGGCTACACTGCAGTTTAGCCGGTGCAGTATGCCATCTGAGTATTTTTGACAAAAGCTACCAGTAAATTTCATGTTGGAAGCATACGAAGTAGACTAAGAGTTGCCACTGTTGCCACTATCACTTGGAACCAAAACGCAAGTCCAGAATAATCAATATTTTGGCCGCAACCAGGAGGTAACTTGGATTGCTTGGATCACAGATGTCCAGGACCTTCAGAGAAAGATAACTCCGACACTCCGCATCAGTAATATTTAGGGCGCTCTTAAACCATATATGTTTCTCTGCCTCCAGGCAATTAAGTATTCTATTGGCTACTCTGTCAATGGACACAAATGTAGACTAGAGTACACATTCCATATACCAACGCTTACCATTTCAAATGAAATGGGTAGCATCAAGTAAAATCCACTGAACAAATATTTATTTTAGTCTCACTTTATTTTATCATGCCCTCATTTTCACCTGCAGTGGGGTGAAGCAGGTGGTAAGACATAGCACACAGGCTCCACAGTTTATTTATTATGGTTGTCAATGCCAAATATATTCCTACAAGTGATGACACTAATTTTACATTCATGATACAATAAAACAGAATTCAAGCACGATACATTGTTAATTTTAATACGTTTAATTGCATAAAACATTATTCTGTTTGTCAAAATGTTGTGCTCCAGTTTAGATGTAGTTCTTGCAAGTCATATGCGGTCAGACTTACATATGAAAAATACCAAAACTCACCTATTGTGACCTCATTTAATTTCCAAAAGCCCAACATCCCCCAAACAGGAACGCCGGCGTTATGGGATTTTCAAATGACGTGCCCTGAGCCTCTGACCCTTAAATGTATGATTGCTTTCAAACTGTTCCAGTATAAGATCGCTTGATTAATAATCGCACAATTTATTTACTGTGTGATCCAGATCAGTATATAAGCCTGTGATTATTAAAGGGGCCATAAGTGGAAATGAATCATTTCTACACTGAAGGAATTAAAAGCAGAAGTAGAGGGAGGTGTGGCTCATGACACACTTTGTTTTGGTCTACAGGCAGTGCACAACAGCAGACCTAGCGGTGAAACGATTTCGCTTTTTGCCCCTTTAAGAAATAACAGATCACTGAAGGGCTATTTACAATGTGGGTACCAGTGATATTGTATGGATGAGGAAAAAAAAACAAATAATGACAATAAAAAGAAATTAATTAATTCAGTGATTTCCCTGAATTCCATCTCCCGTTCTAGGATTTTTACAGCAGTGCAACCAAATTTATTTTAAGATTGCACATAATCATAATGTTTTCAGCATTCCAAAAAATAAGTCACATTTGCACAGAAGAGTAGTTGCACATTATTATTGCCAAGGGATAATAATTAATTTATTAAATTACCAATGCTTCTTATGTCAAAGTGTTGGTAATTGAATAATTGACTAAACTGGTTATTAGTGCAATGTGAAAGTTTAACGCATGGCATGCATTTATAATCCTTTAACATGCATGCCATGCATCAAACTTTCCAGGTAGCAAAGTCATTCATGAGATCTTTACAGTCCAGCATCTGGAACGGCAATTATCTCATTGAACGAAATCAAAGCCTTATCTAAATACCACTTTCAGCAGCATTAACTGCATTACATTCTACTTCAAAATGGAATTTTGAGAAATTTCATTTAATTACCGCCCTCGCAATCTCATATTGTGGCCCTCCTCGTTGACGCAAACTGTGTGTTTTAATCATTAATGGCAACGCAGCTTATTGGAAGCCAATTTGCTTCGTAAATCAATTCAATCTCTTAGCCAATTCTTACTCGGAAATAGGTTGAGTGTTAACCTGTATTATGATAAGGTCACTAGTTGCAGACAGTTTTATTTTTACATGAGCAGCCTTAACACGTGGACCTGTGTTGGAAAACTGCAATTTTAGAAACGTTTTCCTAAGCATATCAAGCCGACTGGACACCAATGCAGAAAAAAAAACTGTTTTGGGAGCTGCAGGAATTCAGAGGCTTCATAAGACATTGATGTTTATATTAGGCCTACCATTAATGTGGATAGGAAAATGCATGATAATTATTGCAATGAGCAATAATGCAAGCCGAGGGGAAATGGATACGGATTGATCCTCACAACTGAACAAATGACCACTTCATGGTTATTAGGAAACCTGAATGATTGGTTTGATTGGTCACAAACCTAAATTGATTGGTCACAAAACTTGCTATCTTAATATCACAGAGTTCGTAGGCTTTAGTTTCTTGTATTGGGAAAAGACTATCCAGAAGCAAAATAGTGCCTTACTAATAATGCCAAGTACATGGATGACAATGTTATTTTAAGATGCAAACATCCTCACTGATCTGAAAACACCTAAAGACTTTTTGAACTGAATGGCAACAGCTAAGCCTTGAATTCTTGAATTCTTGAATTAAGCTCTTAAATTCTCATTTAAAATTCAGAGTTGAGCTGTTTATTAGTTATGGAAATGTGTTAAAATAAGCAAGGACAAATTACTACAACCCCAATTCCAAAAAAGTTGGGATGCTGTGTAAAATGGAAATAAAAACAGAATGAAATTATTTGCAAATCTCATAAACTTACATGGGGTTGTATTTCAAGGCAGCAGGGCAGCTTACTATTTGAGTTTATTTGGCTTACGTTTATTACAATGTACATATTAAAGTTTTGTCATGCAGCATTATCACTGAAATAGCCATCATTGATGTAAATTTTGTCTTAACAAGACATATTTCAAATCCAAACACCAGAATGTGTGATCAACCTGTGCTGTGTACAGTAGTTTCCAGAGATATTTGCTGCATTTCGCATTTTCGAGCTGATACTAACTAATGACATCATTCATAAAAGTGTGTTGCTAAGTGTTTTCAGCTGAATAAACCATTCAAAATTGTTAGAAAATCTTTTTTTCCCCAAGTGTGTTTCCTGAGAGTTAGTGATTCCATTTGACAGTTTACATTACAGCAGTTACGTTCTGACATATTTACATTTGCACAGAGTCGCTGGGATCTGTTCCTTGTTTCTCTGTGCTGCCAAGCCAACTGCTGCCAGAAACCTACTTGCAAACTCATTCAGTCAAAACTAAATAAACTGACTGTTTGATTTTCTGGCTGTCTGACTGAATGATTAAATGAATCATCAATCAAACAAAAATGTAGACATTTAAACTGCCCACCTAGGTCCTTTAGTTGGTCAGCTCCCCGTATCCATAACAAAACGACCCACCAAATACAATGCCTGAAACTGAAATGTCATTACAATATTATCTGGGTCAGGGCTGGGTTTATTTCTATTAGCTGTGTTTGCATTATGCAGTTTTTTTTTTTTTTTTTTGGTTGCTATTATTTAAGTGATTGCAAAGTAAACTGTTGAGAGTTAAATTAACTCTTTAAGAGTCCATTTGATTCAACTCTGGTGAGAGAGGGCTCTAAAGAGCACATTCATCTGAGGAACTTGTGGCTCAGACAGCCATATCACAATTAGAATTTCACTTGTTTGGGATAAAATTCAGAATGATCTGACCCCATAAGGACTCTTCTGTACCCCTGACAATCATGAATTTACTAAACTGTGACACCAGACATCCATCAGCCGGCCCATAGTTTGCGTGTTCACCCTTCTGTGAAATACATAAAAAAACAAAGGACAAATTATCTCTGTATTTTTTAGCACAAACCTCAGGTGTGCTTTTAATTTGATCTGGTTTGTTGGCGAATAAACCATATTATTCTGGCAAAAAGAAGTTCTAGAAATAAAACACAACTTAGCAGACAATCACAAAATTATAGTCGGCATGTGCAGCCTAGGAAAAAAAATTAAGACTTCAATATTAATTTCATGAAAGCTATCAACTTACACAAAACAAAGACAAATCTCATCTAAATAGTTTGATGCATTCCCTCACATTCATGCAAAGTAACACATGCACTAATCCTTCCAATATTGAACACAAAATACGATAAAGGATAGTAATGGAATTATAGACAAATAACTAAGAAAGCTCCAAGATGATTAACACAACATCAAATTGACTCTGATCACGACTTAAAAGGCTCTGTGTCCCTGTATTTGTATGGGTCATTCATAAAAGAATTCCTCTCTGCCCCACACTCGATGTGAGACTGATATGCATTGACATGTATCCCGCGTGGGACTTAAGCATGAGCTAACTGTTAAGAGCACAACCCTGCTTAATTAGTGTAATCATATCAAGCGCAGTGAGTGTTTTCACTGCATCAGCTCAGTTCGCCGCTTTGTAAGCCACAGACTCTAGTGATAAGGCACGTCGCTATTTTGGGCAGCTAACGTGTCCCTCAGTGATGCTGAGTAGAAACAGATGAGGTGAGGAAAACAATGCACGCTGGGAGCTGAGAAGCAGGCTACAGCTCAGTTACGACGCCTTTCAGCAATATGATGTCGCTCGACAAAGCTTTTATAAATGAGGCCCTGGACTGTGTGGCACAATGTAACATATTTTATGAAGTCATAACAAAACACGGTACACAATACTAAATAAACATTTATATTAACACATAAACAAATTAACACTGCCTAAATGTCACCCAGCGACGCACAGTGACTATTAATAGAAGTACTGCCCTGTGCTCACCGCAGACGAATTCCCTCTCATTTAGTACATAATTTTGATGAATTCATCGCCTCTCTGTGCATCTGGCCTGCAAGATGGCACTTAATGTACAATATCCCACAGCAAGAATATGCATGAAGTAGCTAATTTCTTGCCCATTTGTCACTTTCAAGCGCATAAAAGATGCTAAACTGCTGGATAGCGGAGTGAAAGAATAGTCAGGAAAAGAGTGCTGGCTAACGACGGAGTCTTTACACCACCCAGCCCCTCCTGAGAAGCGTGGCTCACAAGCTCGGGGTGAGACGGGCTCCCCTGTGGTGAGAACTATCAGTCATTTTTTGCAATACTTTCTGGGGACAAAATGTAGCACATCGCAGTTCCCCAGAACCGTCTCTCAGTAATTTTATCCTATTGCCTGAAAGCAGTGGGGATATTGTTGTTATTTCTTGCGTATACTGGTCGGCAGTGTACCGGAGGGCAGGGGATAATCTTGTCAGCTATCTCTATTTTTCAGAAGGGGTCCAGGGGAACGATGGAATACAGAGGCCGATGGGCAGGTACTAGAAATGATTCTCCTGAGTTTGCTGAGCAGCTGAATAAATTTGGAGAGACCTGCTGGTTTGTATGTGTTGCATTCTGCTTGCAAGGCACAGACCCAACTCCAAAGGGGCCAACACAGTCTCAGCTATTTTGCATTTAACGGCCGATGAATAACTAATCAGGAGATTATTTATAAAACGTGCTGCTAAATGTTATCAGCTGAAGAAATTGTCCCACAGAGATTAAAAAAAAAAATCTTGAGAGTGAGCAATTCCATTTGACAGCTTCCACTACAATTGCAAAATTCTGACACATTTACATTTACTGAAAGTGAATGGGACATGTTGACATGGCTTGTTTCAGCATGCGGTTAAGTGCTGGTTTCAGCATGCATGGCATAACCTCACCTCTGAAAGAGCTTTACCCTCCCTTTTTCAATGGTAATTTTCCTTTAAACACAGTATATTTGCAGAGAAGGGGAAATAGCTACTGGCAGAGCGGTAAAATCGGCTGCCCCATCTTTGGAAGGAACATTGACTTTCACATCTCTCTGCACGCAAGGGCCAAAGCCCTTAAAGGTGACAGAAAATGGGATGCAAAGACCTCATGCTGCCAATATGGGTGGCCCCCTAACCCCCCCACCCAATCTGCTTTCTGAACATCAGGGTGCTCCAAACACCAAAACCTTTACCCCATACCCCCCTCACCCCTTCCACTCCCCATCCCTCACCCTCACCATCTCCATCACCCACATTCCTGCTGACATGTTGGGTAGAGGCAATCCTCGAGTCTGAGCTCTGAATTATTATTCGCTGAGACAAGTGAGACAGGCCTCTTCTCAACCTGGCAGACCTCATCCCCTCTGTGATGGACGACGCCTGGGCGAGACGCGGTAGAACAATTACCTCGCATCTAAGGGCCATTACAAAAACAAATAACCCCTCAATTCATTCTTTACTTCTTAAAGAGTGGAGAAGAAATGCAGGTGACGGATGTAAAATAAACGACCATTCACTAGCAAAGAAACAACCCCCCCCATCGGCCTCCAGCTTTTCATGCATTAAGACGTAACTCCATTATCATCGTCTTCATTTTAATATCCTGCATTCTCATCGGATCCTTCTCTGAACCCAGAATTATAGTCCAAGATATCACTCAATTTAAATGTCACCGAGCAATGGTTTGGAACTGCAAACACACTGTAAATAAGGTATTCCTCTGTGTTGTAATAAAATATGTCAAGTGCTAAATGTTATTAGGAAATATAGTTTAAATGGATGCAATCGGTGTTACTCTATAATTTCTCTGGGAAGTATATTTTAAGTGTTTGAAAAAGAGCAGCAAGCAATAAATATTAATAGTGAAGGCGACCCAAAAATACTCAAGTGCTGAAAAGGCACAGCAAAACAAGTTTCACTGCAGAACAAGCAGCACTGGGGATACAAATGATGATGTCATCGTGGACTGGAGATATCTGCTGAGATCTGGGGGTGTAATGACACAGCAAAGTACTTCCACATGACTTTGCCTGTCGTTCTGGTCAAAGTTTGAAATGGTTCTGTTTACTTTCTGGTATTTACTTTCTGGTTCTTGGTATTTACTTTCGTCAGGATCAATAATTTAGCAACAAAGTAAGTAAAACGACAAGTCACCCGCTATTGTTTTACGGAACCTTTTTTTTAATGAAGTTTTTCTCGGTATCAAATTCTACTTGGGTGTAACGGAATGATAATTGGCATGGTTGTATATTTTTTTTCCCAAACGATAAAGTCTTAAGGAAGTAGATGGAGGGAGCACAGAACTGTTTTCCTGAGGCAGAAGTCTTGCATGATATGCTGTTTCAGGACACATTAGCCCACCTCAGTGGAAAACGCTTTGGACTCTGATGGATGCAGGGGCAGATGGGGTGTGTTTACAGAGGTCAGACGGCCAGCACTGCCTGAACAACATCACTTATCTTGTCTTTGATGATGGTGAAACACAAGCTTCTGTTGGGGCAGTAGCAGAGTTTGTTGGGGCCGCAGATGTAATCTCTACAGCAAACAAATTCACGTGTATAAGGAGGTCAGTGGGAGCCACCAAGCAGTAAAGAAAATAAGTTCAGATTAAAGGCCTGCATCTGCAGGGGTAAGGTGTGTGTGTGTGTGTGTGTGTTTTTTTTTTTTTTTTGATGTTAACGTGTCATTGACCGCGAATCTGAGCTCACTGTGTCTTCTTCGGGAAAAGTCACTGAGGTACAGTGGCATGGCCACATTGCTGTGAGGTCAATGTCCCATTTCCCAGCAACAGAAATTCGAAGAGTGAAGAGACATACATTAATCATTATTCTGCCATGGCCCCTGTGTGAGGCAGCTGTTTTGGCTTCACTGTACGCGCTGATTCTAACACAAGGATTCTTCATCATGGGCAGGACAGAAGGAGGGAGCAGCCTGGGGCGTGCCCATGTGCGACGCCAACAATGCAATTACGCCAAATGGTCGTTTTATTAATCATTGCAATTTGTCCCTCTTTATTTGGGCAGTGCGACTCCTGTGTACTCCGGATAAGAGAGCAGTGATGCTCTGCATATATCAGGGTCGGAGCGATACACACCGGTGGCCGCAGGTCCTCAGTGATCCAGTGGGGTTGAACAGCCTTGTGATTAGCAGCTCCCCGACAGAACAGCTAAGAAAATCTGCCCAGCTGTTTGGATCTCAGGCCTGACTCTCACCCGAGGTCCTTCTGCCCCCTCGCTGCCTCTCTCTCTCTTTCAAAATTAAATTCAGAATGCTTTATTGGCATGACATTTCAACATGTGTCCTCATAGAGTTACAAGAAATTTACATTGTATGTAAAATACTACATAATTTATACAGATGACAGTTCCATTTAAGAAATCTCTCCCTCTTTCTCTCTCTCTCTCTCTCTCTCTCTCTCTGCATGTGGGGATTGGCTGAGTCTGTTTTTGTTTTGTTTTTGCCATGGTTTTAGATTCTCCATTTGTTGTTTTTGAATAACGTCCCAATAAAGGGCGGATTAAAATGACATTTCTCGTGCTCCCACTTTAACTCTCTCATCTCTCTTTTTCTGTCACCCAAACATCTTTCTTTTGAGCTCAATTAGCAATGCATTAATTGAGTTGGCCCTCTGATCTTACTGCCGCTTGCTATGATCTTGTAGCAACTAACTTCATCTTTATCTTGATGCATTTATTTTTATTTACTCTGTTTTCTTAAAAATTTTGAATGTTTTCTTAGAAACTTTAGTGCATAGTTTATTTGCTGGTACACATGCTCGTCTTTGTCTTATGTTTGACTGTTCCTTTTAGATCACCTTTGGCTGTTCTCTTATAAAGCACGAGTCCCAATCTTGTGGCTGCATCTTGCTTATCATTAGGACTTTGCAGTAGCATAAGGATTGCAGTGTAAAAGCAAAGAAACTGGGCTGGTTAAGCAGAGGTTACTGGTTAGATCAGCGGTGTTTCAAACAACTGAACCCGTAAAGTGGGGAGTCAGACCTGCTGCTTCCATAATGGGCCCACTTTCCCAACTATAGCCAACAACCTGCCTTAATCTTGGAAAAGATTATGAGGCTGGTTGCTGAGGCTGTTTTTTTTGGGGGGGGTTGAGAAAGAATGTTGATACTGCAAAAGTCCAGATACTCCCTGCCCCCTCTTTTGCATCCAGTGATGCACATTGAGAGGCAATATCAGTTCATCTCTAAACAATGAACCTGTTCACATCCTGTGTCTGATTACAACGATGAAAATCACTATATTTTTAAGTGTGTGTAAAAAAGACAACTGGACAAACCTGGAGACATTTCTGGTGTCAATCTTTCACATTTTTTGAATGGCTAAATCACATGCTAGCTGTCATATGCTAGCTGTCTTAGCCGCGGAAAATCACATTTATGGGCCCAGGGACGTCTCCCTTTATGTTTCCCCCTCTCTCTTTATTATTATGTCTGCCTTGTTCTCCATCTCTGACATTCTCTCTCTTTACCTTTTGGTCTCTGACATTCTCTTTGTCCTCCCTCTATTATCACTTGCTTCTCTCACCCTTTCTCTCCCTCCACGTATCTGACATTATCTTGCTTTTCCTCTTCCTCCTACCTTCCACTTGTTTTGTTGGCCCCCCTGAGGAAGGGCATGTGCTCTGTGTTTAATGAGGATGCAGGAACAAGGGCTGAAGTCACTCAGAAATTTGGTCGAGTTCAGAAGGAAGCTTTAATCCCTCACCAGTGATGTTTGAAGCTCCTTCTAGTGGAGGACAGGACATGTTTTGATGAGGATAATTTCCCTCTCCCCTGGAGGGATAGATTGTTTTGTTGTGCCATTAACCGTGAATCGTAGGCCCCGCCATTCCTTTGCAGATTATTAAAATTTTTAATCTCCTCTCCCTCTACTGCTTCTTATTCAAATTCACTCATATCTCCTGCTAATATGCAATTCTTTTCAAATAATACCGTTCTTTTCGAAAACCTCTCGCTTTAGCTGGCAACAAATAATTTGAATTATTATGATTAAAAGTTTCATTCTGCTTCCTCAGCCCAGTGCTGTTTGCTCAGGCTTGACAATTCAGAGCTGTGAACATGGCCTGCGAGTGAAAGTGAGGCTGACTTTACTGAATGTAACTGTGGATTTTTTTTTCAAGGACTGACAGCACTTGACAGTGTTATTGAATATCAGATTATTTACATCATGTTTACACGTGCCTATTCTATGTGCAAATGTAAAGTTGCAATACTTCTGTGGAATTTCTGCAGTTATGTTTAACAGAATATATCGTTGCGCATTCAAGAATAAAGCCGCTTTCACACCGGACGCGAAACGAATTTTTCCGCACGACAGATTACATTCAAAGTCAATGCAAAGACGCGAATACCCGCAAAAACGCGTGTATTCGCGTCTTTGCATTGACTTTGAATGTAACCTGCCGAGGGAAAAAATCTTTTCGCGTCCGGTGTGAAAGCAGCTTTAAGGCTACTCAGTACTGCTTGTCTTTTCAGCTTTTCAGGTGATCCGTCGAGTCCATGCAACTGTATGATATGATCAATGCTTGAAAAATGATTAGCACCCCTGGCATAGATTAATTAACGGGGCTGTATTAAACAAACACAGCAGGTAATGAGCTATATTATACGTTCAATAATATGAAAAAACAATATTCTGAAATGTTAATACAATTTCACGGAAAAAAAAAAGGTAAATGATAAATCACTTGTCCTCAAGGGCTCGGTCCCGGACTGTTGCGAGGCGAAATCCATGAGATGGAATGGATTTCCTCAACTCCCTTTGGTTTTACATAGCAGTCGGAATTGTAAGCCGCAAAAGCATATCGCCAGCACGTTTGTTTTGGTAATCAGTAAATTGGGTATCATCCAGCAGCTTCATTGATTTCATATCTTACTTCTGCTTTCATCCACTGCATTTTGCCGTACAAAGCATAGGCTGGCCATGGGCATCAGACAACAAGAATTTAGTAAGTATCTGAGAGGCTGAAACTTCTGCCCGAAGTCAAATGATACTGAAACAAGCAAAGAGCTACATTAGAAGAATAATGTATATTTTATATTGTTTTATTTGAATTATTATATCTCTGTGTTATAAATTGCCTACACTTTAAAAAGCTTTATACATTTAGATATTTGTATTATTCAAATTGACCTTACCCACTCTCACCAAGAAACCTCTCTTCAGTAAGTTCATCAGGGATGGATTAGTGACACAAATCACAGATGATGTAAATGTTGCTCTGCATACTTAAACATGCTGCTTCATCGAAACCTCTGTTATTGGCATTGTATGCAACTGAAAAAATAAATAAAAATAAAAACAGTTTAAGAGACTGGGAAAGCCAATATAAACCAATAATTTTTTGGTCCAACAAACATTTTGTGCCTGACTCTCCTGCTGGATTTGTTTGTGCATTCATGGGAAGAAAATACAAGGTTTTTGGACAAAATCTCTAGAGTTGCTTGCCAGAAATCAATATTGTCGTCTCATATGACAGTAGAACCTGCTTCCAATCGAAGCACGGTTTAGAAGCTTAAGCTCAAACCAGGTGTGATAGATTGGACAGAAATTGACGGTTTGGCTGAGCATGACTTCTGTGGTTTTTATTTTGGAAGAAAGGCGAGTTGAAAAGGATAGCATATTGACGGTTAAATACAGGGGTGGACAATACAGGGATCAAAAAGTAAATGCTTTTCATTTACTTATGATCACAGCCTACGTCTTGGCAGAAGTCCTGTGTTCATTGGCTAATCAAGGTGGTTTGAACAAAATACTGACCAGGACGTCTAATTTCTGAACTTGGATTTCCCACCTCAAGTGAAACATGGCGGTGCAGTTATGGTGGATGCTGCGGGGATGTCCTGGTACAGTTATTTAAGTAATTGTCGTATTGAACTCCAGAAAGAACAAATATACAGAACTTTGACCATAACCATGGAAGTCATCTTGAGGAAGCTGAAAATAATCAACAAACCAGACTTCTCTTTGTCCACGGGATGTTTTTGTTTCAGAGTTCCCAAGCATTCAGTTCTGCATTATAACGGCTATTTTAATCTCTCATCTTGTACCAAGTCGACAATTTTGGTTGCTATTTAAAGGGATCAGTCAAGAAGGACAGAATAAAAGATCAGGAAATTTTTTTAAGATTCTGTTTGGAGGAGTACAATAATATCCCCCATTTTGTTTCCATTAATTATCCATCCACCCAGGAAAATACTTCAGAAAGTTTGCCAATCCATTGCTGGGTACACACACATTCACTAGCACTCAAACCTATGTAAAATTAAGAGTTTTCAGTCACCTGACCTTCCTGTCTTCAGACAGCAGGAGGAAGTGGAAGTACCAGGAGGAAACCCACAGGGACACAGGCAGAACTAGCAAAGTCCACGCTAAAAAGCCCAGGCCAAGGTTTGAAGTGAACCCAACACCTTCTTGCTCATTTTCAGAAAGGGTATCAATATTTTGGCCCTGTATATATACTGTATCCAAAATCTAACCATGCCGATATTGTCATGGTTCTGGAGGTTGGCGTTTGTTTGGGAGCTTTCTTTGTTACTCTCTTCCGGGAAGATATTGTTTTGCCCACATCGGATTCTTTGGCCAGCTGGCATTAATTGTAGGCGGCGCCCGGACTCTATTTAAGCCCAAGTTCCGCCTCGCCACCTTTGCTAGAATGTCAATGTTACGTTCGCACTATAGTCCGTAGCTTCTCTAGCTAGATAGTTGGTTAGGAATTAGCTGCAAAGAGGAAAGTGTTAGTTAGTTTGCTAGGGAGTTTATTTCTCTCTTTTCCTCTCTCCCTTCCTCGTTTGTGCACCATCCGGTGCTTAATCTTTTGATCTCGGTTTCCGAGATCTTTCCTTTGTTTCGTTTTGCCTGGCTCGCTTTGCTTCCTTATTTTATTCTGACGAGATATATGTCCTTTGGAAGCGCGAGCCCCTCTCTCCTGTTTTGTTTGGTTTCTGTGTTCTTCGTATTGCTGTGCTTCCTTTCGTTTCGGCCACTGCAATTGGCGTCTCAAATAATCAGCAATCACAGTACACTCTAGCCAACATGGAGACTTCAGCTGTGGCCGCTATTGAAAAGGTTGTTACCAGCCAGCAAGCTATGCTTTCTGGCTTCAGCAAAGGGCTTTCCAGCCTTGGCAACCAGCAGGCTGGTTTGGCTGAGAGACTCCGCCTTCAGGAGAATTCTTTGCAGAAACAAGAGAGCGTTCTGTTAAGTTTGACCGAGAGTATTAAATCCCTGTCTACAGAAGTTTCACAAAATGTTGCAAAAGCATCATCCATACACCTTGCCCGAGAACCCAAGTTGCAATTGCCAGAAAATGTAAAGATTTCATTGCCCAATGTGAGATATTTTTTAAGGCTCAGCCTTCACGGTTTACTAATGAGGATTCTCGGGTTGCATTTATTTTATCCCTGTTGATTGACACAGCACCCACTTAGGTCGGCCCACTTATCAGATCTAATTCACCAGTTGTGAATTCTGTGGAGGCTCTTGTTAAGGAAATGTTGTCAGTATTTGATCAGGATGTTTGTGGTCAGGACGCGGCTACGCGTTTGATGCATCTGAAACAGGGCTATGAAAGCGTTGCGGAGTTTTCAATTTTATTTCGCTCCCTGGCGACAGAGACAGGCTGGCCGGAAGCTCCTCTTATGACTGTGTTTAGTCATGCCCTCACTGAGGCGGTAAAAGACGCCTTGTCTACATTGGAACCCTGTTCGACTTTTGATTCTTTGACAATCGCATCCGCGAACGCAACAGGGAGAAATTAAACAGATCGCCACTTGCTGGCGACGGGGCCAAGGCTTCTAGTTGCAAGTGTGCAGTTCCTATTCCACCCACTGAAAATTCCACTCCGGTTGAGGCTATGCAGGTTGATGGCTCGTTTGAGAGTCAGACTCATAAACCTGCTCGCAGAAGAATAATCTGCTTTAATTGTAATAAACCGGGTCACACCCGTCCACGTTGCCCAAAGCTTCAGGGAGAACGGGAAATCCCTCTAGCGGTATGGGGGGCGCTAGAGGGGCAGACCCAATTTCCGTTCCGAACACTAATCCCTGTTGAACTGACTGTGGGGAGCAAGAGAATTATTATTGAAGCGTTTGTGGATTCGGGCGCCGTGAATTGTTTTGTGGATGGTGATTGGGCTAGGAGGCACTCCGTTCCTACCTGTCCTCTTTCACAGCCACGCTCTGTTAGAACTTTGGACGGTCGCCCGCTGGGAACGGGATTTATAACCAAAGTTTTTGAATTGCTAAACATGTTTATTTCTTTTGGGGGTCATTCTGAGGAGGTTTGGTTTTTTATTATCAGTTCCCCTGCTTTTCCCATTGTTTTGGGGCATTCTTGGCTACGGGATCATAGGCATTGCATCACTTGGGGGGAACAGAATAATCCTATCATCCACTGGGGTACCAATTGTAGGTCCCATTGTAGGGAGAATGTGACTTGTTTTCCCGGACATCAAGCTATGGGGCAGACTGATGCCTGGAGCGAGTGTGAGGAGGTTGTCTCACCTTACCCTCCTAAACTAGAAAAAGGGGCAGAGGAGGGGTTTGAATGGGATCCTCAATTTGATTGGCGACAGCCAGAAGACAATTACCTTTTAGAGGATTTTTTCGATTCTGAATCAGTCACCGAGATGTCAGGTTCTGAACAGGGTGAGGATTTGGGGGCCACCCTGAACTTTGGTTTGCTATCTAATGTTCTTCAGGATTATGCTGACCTCGCTCAGGTTTTTAGCAAGCAAAGGGCCTCGACCTTACCTCCTCACCGCGCGTATGATTGCGAGATTAATCTTCACCCTGGTACCACTCCCCTAGGGGTTTGTTATACTCGCTGTCAGGGCCTGAGCGTAAAGCTATGCAAGAGTATATCCAGCAGGCTCTAGCAAATGGATTCATTCGGCCGTCTACCTCTCCTGCAGGTGCGGGGGTTTTTTTGTGGGCAAAAAGATGGCGGTTTGAGACCCTGTATTGATTACAGGGGTCTCAATAATATCACCATCAAGAATTGATATCCCCTTCCGTTGATGAACTCTGCCTTTGAGCTTCTGCAGGAGGCATCATTTTTTACTAAGTTAGACCTCCACAATGCTTATAATCTGGTCCGAATCTGGGAAGGGGACGAGTGGAAAACGGCATTTAATACGCATGTTGGGCCCAACGAATATTTGGTCATGCCGTTCGGATTGGTTAACGCCCCCTCTGTATTCCAGGCACTTGTCAATGACGTTCTCCAAAAGATGTTGGAGAGATTCGTCTTTGTCGATCTTGACGATATTCTGATTTTTTCTTCAACTCTCTTGGAGCATAAACAACACGTCAGACAAGTGCTTGAGGCCCTCCTTAAAGCCAAGCTGTTTGTCAAGGCGGAGAAATGCACCTTTCATGCCCAAACCATCTCGTTTCTTGGCTAAATTGTTTCCAAGGGGTCGGTCAGTATGGACCCGGACAAGGTGACTGCGGCCAGGAATTGGCCTGCCCCTCAAAGTGTTGAGGAGGTCCAACGCTTCTTGGGCTTTGCTAATTTTTACAGGAGGTTTATCCGTAATTTTAGCGCGGTTGCTGCCCCCATTATTGTGCTCACCAGAAAGAATTCCTCCTCAGCGTTTTTTTGGTCTCCAGCAGCTGAGGCTGCCTTTCAGGAATTAAAGAAACATTTTAGCTCAGAGCCCATTCTGGTTTTGCCTGATCCCTCCCTCCCATTTGTAGTGGAGGTGGATGCTTTGGAAGTTGGGGTGGGTGGTATTTTGTCCCAGCGCCCCCTTTGGGACAATAAGCTACACCCATGGGCATACTTCTCCCGGTCTTTGTCCGCCATGGAACGGAATTACAGCATTGGTGACCGGGAGTTATTGGCGGTCAAGTTGGTGCTTGAAGAGTGGCGCCACTGGTTGGAGGGAGCTGATCTGTGCACGTAGAACTCCTTGACCGTAGCCGTTTATCTGTCATAGGTTGTCTATGTGTATCCTGTCCATGTCTTGGCGCTTGCCAATTATTGCATTAAGGACTTCCCCATGTGTATTTCTTTGTAATTAGTTCTTATCCAATTCACCTGGCCCTGCATAGCATGTGACTTCCCTCTTGTGTATTTAAGGTCTTCACTGCAGCTTTAACCTTGTCAGAATGTTGGTCAATTTTCACTAGTGCAGAGAGCCTCGTATGCCTTTTGATTATTGCTTCTAACTACGACACTTTTTGTACAACCTTTAGATTGCCTTGCCCCTTCTTGTTCTTGTTTGCTTCTTTCTGGATTTTGACCCTTTTTCTGTACGACCACGATTCTTGTTATTGATGCCCTGTGTATAACCTACCCTTCTGGATTTTTGACTACAATTTTTGGATTACTGTTTCATGAACCGTTACACATCTGCTTCTCTGGTTTTGACCCCTGCCTGTCTATCAACTTTTTTTTGGATTTTGATTTTGGCTTGGCAATTCCTGTGTTTTATGGTTTTGACCTTTTTATAATAAAGGCTTACGTTTTTTTTGGAATTGTGGTACTCCCGTGTGGTTCCTGAACGCACCATTACAACTAAACTACAGGCCAAAAGTTTGGGGCCACCCTCAGATTTTTACTGGTGCACCAAGTGCAATGTGACCCCTTGGTTTTGGGGAAGGCATTTATACAGCATGCCTTCTTGTTCCATAACATGATTTTATGTCACTCAGACATAAATGTTAACACAAAGGCATTGGAACTCAATTATAAAACATTGGTCAGTGATCAGTCAAGACAGCTTTAAAATGTAGTCTGAGGTCTGGAATTAACCAAAAACTATTGGCTTCCTATATTTTATGCACTGAGGTCATTTCATATGCAAAAAAAAGGAAAGAATAGTTTATGTGTGACTTTTTTAAAAATCTGAGGGTGGCCCCAAACTTTTGGCCTGTAGTGTAGTAATTCAAGGGTTATGAGAATGCGAATAAGAAACTAAAGTAATGCATTTTATATTGTGACAAGTACATAACCCAGCAAGCTGTTCAGAGCTGAACCAAAAATTATGGACCTGCACTTTGTCCCTTTTTTGCTCCGGTAAATTGTGCATCTTCAGATCCAGTCAACAGTGTAAAGGCTGTACACTTTGTCGGAACACAGGGAAAAAGTGTCCACTGCAAACAGGTCCCTTTTGTTCTTTTGTTTCATGGCCAAAAAAAAAAACTATATCAACAAAATGCAAATCTGCTAAACTTACCTAACCTTGCCACACTTGTTCAAAACCGCAAAACGATGAAACAAAGAAGAGAAATGGATCAGAAACAGAGAACAGAGAAAACAAAATTCACACACACATGCATGCTCGCACGCTCATGCAGTGCCCTTCCCTAATATTGGCATCCTCTTTAAATATGAAAGAGTGACTATGAATGAATGTGATTATTTTTCATCCTCTTGATATTTAATTCAAAACATGAACAAAAAATAGCCCTTCACTGAAATACAATGATTGAAAGAAAATAATTGCCATCATGAAACAAATATTAGTCTCAAAAACGTGAGCCACAATTATTGGATCCCTTTTGTTTGACACTCTGTGCCGCCTTTTCTGGGTCTTCCCCATCTGTGTCTAATGCAGTTGGGGAAGACATGGCAATGAATCTTCCATGCTGAATCTCCCCATATGCTTGAACTTCCTAGGTCCAATTTGTGGACTCTTCTTAACTCGTCCCACGGGGTTTCTTTTCCAACTTTTTTAAAATTGAGTTTAGGTCAAGTGACTGGCCATTTATTAACTGCTTGATGAAATCCATGATACCATGAGTCCTACAGGGTCTTTGGGGGGATGAAAGCCCCAAAACATCCAAGATCCACCACCATACTTCACTGTGGTGATGAAGTTCTTTGTGGAATGGCTATTTCTTGTTTTTGTGCGAAACTCATCTCAAGTGTTTTTTTTTTTTTTTTTGGTCAAAGAGCTCTATTTTGGTCTTATCTGATCATACCACTTAATCTCATTGGATGTTCCAGTACTGTTTATTAAACTTCAAGCCCATGAGTTTGTTTGATGAAAAGATCTATTTTTTTTTCCTTGCAAACCTCCAGAATATCTTGTGATTGAGTGGAGGGTGTCTGCTCACAGTTCTGGAGACTGATCCCAAGGGTAAATTAATGTCACCAACTCTCCAAGTGATATCTTGGAGTTTTCTTTGCCACTCAAACCATCATCCTCACTGTGCAGGCACTGAAAATGGACACAAGTCCTCATCCAAGCAGATATATTGCCATATGCTTTTAACTCTGTAATGTACACTCAATGGCAGCATGGAGCCACTGTGGATTGGACTGTTGTTTGGCAATAAGAACGTTCTGGCTTTGAGTCCCAGCCAGCCAGGACCTCTCTGCATGGTGATTGCATGTTCTCCCTGTTTTCATGTCGGATTCCTCTCGGGACTGTACTTTCCTCCAAGCCCAAAAAAAGCATATACCATAGGTACACTCCTGCCATTTCCCCAAACCACTCTGGCTGAAGAGCTGGAGCTGATTATTGGGATCAGCACAGTGGCTGCTTATTGTTCTTGAGTAACTAGGATGGCTCTATGGAAGCATATAGCTCACAGTATTAAAGTGAAAATGCATTCGCAGAATAGCAGTTTTGTTTTCAATGCATTATTAGTATCATAATGAAAAGAAAAATGTTATCCTCCCCTCAGCGTTTTCATTTTCAAGTCCATGAGCATTTTTTTTTTTTCCAGATTGAAAATAAGATTACATTCCATATTTGCGTTATCATTTTCAAAAAGTGCTCCGCCATATAGCCAACAAAATGAAAACGAAAACACAAATCTTAAAATGCAAATACATTCTCAGAGATGCCCTTTCCTCTTGAAGCTAATGTGATATCTGTCTCATAATTAAAATGATAATGCAGTTCACCACAATGTTGTGCCTCGCTTTGCATTTTCGATAACGTGGTCCTACGCACTTTTTCTAACAAAATTAAAAAATAAAATACATTTCCTTGTTGGCTGAGACCTGTCGTTCATTCTGTGAGAAGGCGGGACTTTAACCCACAATTTGTTACGGATTGGATAGTAACAAATACTAGCGGTCTCATTGGTTTTCAATCAGAGGGAGATCCCTGCTTTGCTTGGCAAGAAAAGACTCCCTGGGTATTATGGAGTTTCATTCCTATCTTCATTAAAGAGTGTGGTATTTCAATTTGAGAGCAGACATCAATTTCATATGTAGATTTTGTAAAGTTTTCTTCCAAAATTCTGCTTTGGCACTCAAATAGCCCCTGCTAGCGCTTGGATTTGCACTGCTTCTACTCAAACTGCGTGGTAACACTCAGATCTGACGCTGCTTGGACAGATATTTTGCGTGCGGTCTGTTTTACAGTGTACTCACTTACTAAGCAGATTTGTATGCTCCTGCCCTCCTGGGCTGCATATGTACGTTGTACTTCTATTGCTTTCCTCATGATTATGGAATAAAAGGACAGTTTATATATTTATACACCAGTGCCCATACTTTTACCTTAATAGCTTTTGTAGCTAATGGCAATTAGCTTCATGATAAGGGGTTTTCTTAAGGTTACATGGCTGTTTAGTCCCAACTCTTTGCAGTGTGTGTGTGTGTGGATATGCTCTTACTTTCACTATTAAACATAGCTGTGCATTCTACTGTTGATTTATATGATTTGATTTTCCCAAATGTTCAAGTGATCTCCAATCACGATCATTTAAGATTTTTTTCTGACCACATTTCTTCCTCAAAGGTGATGGCTCACCACTATCCTTCCAGGTTTTAATTATGCATTGGACAGTTCTTAATTGGATGTTAGTAGTTTCAGCACTGTCCATAGTTATTTTCTTTACTTGATGCAGGCCAATAATTGGCCCCTTCTAAAACAGAGTAACATCTTTGCCACGACGGCCGAATATGTCTTCTGAAATGTTTAGTTAAGAAATTAGCTACTGCATCAGTTAGGGTTAAATAACTTGTTGCCAGCTGAAACATACTGTGTGACAACGGAGGCTACAAAGTGTTCAGCTGCTGAAATCAGGCAAGAGCAGGACAAATTTTGCTTTCAAAGCTACAGCAGTCGGTCCATTAAAGTTTTCCCAATAATCACAGAGCACTTCAGAAAGTGGAATATGGCCGGGAATGGGTTGCCTTTGGGGGCCAGTGGTTGAAGCATACGTTTTTATGGAATTTTTTTCTTTGTGAAAAATAATGTGTCATTATTTCAATCACATTATTCAGATTACAGGTTTGATCTTTGTTTAGATTTTGAATTAAGTATTGGGGGATTAAGAGCAACAACATTTTTATAGCCTCTTTAGCTATTGTTTACCATGGGCTCCAATAACAGAGGGCACTGTACATATACACAAGCTTTTCTTTGCCTGCACACGGGCACACAGGGACACAATTGAAAGTGTACACACACACACACACACACACACACACACTCAAGCACCTGTGCACACACACTCACACATATGCTGTGAGGGGTGGGGTGGGGGATGGGGGTTGAGAGTGAGCAGTTTTTAATAAGAGGCAGCACATCTGTGCCAGTCCTTGGCAGCTCCTCTTTGGAGCAGGGAGACACTGAGCCATTAAAATGCACCTGCTTCCACTTGATGCTGCTTCACATTCCTCCTGTCGCTCCCCCGGTGGGTTTGCTTTTTGTCTCCCACTAATGGCTCTCGCCTCTCCTCAGACCACAGAGTGCTCCAGGAACAAGCCCTCGGCCAAACTCCCCTGCATCACAAATTCAAATTCTTATCAAGGCGGGGAGCGGAGTGACAACAGAGGGGCATGGACCTCCCCCTGCCTAAGTTTTGACCCCCTCCTACCCAGCACCCCATGTATAGACCAGCTTGGAGATCTGCAAGAGGAGAGCCGCATGACCATGCTTGATATTTTGCAGGGACCAATGATGACCGCTTTACCATATTTATCGAGTCCAGCCAGGAGGTTGTATGATTAAACTGGTCATGCTGAGTATTTTATTTGTCTGGGAGAAGTGCACTGAAATGCCATTAAGCTGTACACTGTAAAATACATTCAGAGTACAGTCTCGGTCCAAGCATAACCTTTTGCTTCATTTCAGATTTGGAGATCAGAAAAAAATGCATTGAATTCATTACCAGAGACCAAAATATTTTCTGCGGGTCCCTGTTGTACCGGCGATTTGCACTATATATGAAAATGAGGCAAATACAGTGCTGTGAAAAGTATTTGCCCCTTCCCGATTGCTTTTATTTTTGGATAATTTTCACACTGGAATGTTTTAGATCATCAAACTAATTTAAGATAACGCAATTTTTAACTGATGTGAAAAGTAATTGCTCTTTTAGTTACTATATCAAACAAGTAAAAAAAAAATAACAGTAAATTGGGTTAAATTTCACTAAACACACCCAGACATGATTACTGCCAACTCCCCAAAATCGAGGCATAACTTAAATAGAGCCTGTCTGACGATAAGAAATAGTTAAAATCTGCACATGATGTCAGAATCTAAAGAAAATCGAGACTGGATGAGCAACAAAATCTTTGATTTAATACCCTTCCTAACCCTCTGGGACTCCAGTGAACCATGGTGGGAGCCACCATCAACAGATGGAGAAAACTTGAAACAATGGTGAATCTTCCCAGTGGTGGCTGGCTCACAAAAAATCCTCCAACAGCGCATCAATGACTCATCGAGGAGGGTATCAAAAACCCAGATGAATATCTAAAGAACTGCAGGCCTCACTTGCCTCAGTTTAGGTCAGTGTTCACGGCTTCATAATTAGAGAGAGACTTAAAAAATAGCATCCATGGGAGAGCTGCAAGGCGTAAAACACTGCTGACCATGAAGAAGACAAAGGCTCATCTCAAGTTTGCCAAAAAACATTTTTATGTCCCCCTAGACTTTTGCGATAATATTCTGTAGACTGATGAGTCAAAAGTGGAACTTTCTGGGAGATATGTGTCTCATTACATCTGGCCTAAAGCTGGCACAGCATTCCAAAATAAGAACATCATACCTACAGTGAAACACAGTGCTGGTAAAGTGATGGCCTGGGGCTGTTTGGCTGCTTCAAGACCTGGGCAACATTCCATAATTGATGGAACCATAAATTATACTTTCGAAAAGAAAACCTTGAAGAAAACTATCCAGTCCTCAGTCTGTGACCGAAAGTTCAAGCTCAGTTGGGTTATGCAGCAGGACAATAATCTGAAGCACACAAGCAAATCCCCCCTAAATGGCTCAAAAAAAAAAAAAAAAAAACCTAGTTACTGTTCTTGAATCAGATTGAGGTGCTGGCATGACCTTAAACAGGCTTATGAAGCCTTCAATGTAGCTGAATTTAAATTCTGCAAAGAAGATTCCTCCGCAGCAATGTAAAAGACTCATTGCCAGTTTACTGCAAGCATTTGATTGCAGTTGTGGCCACCAAAGGTGGCACAACCAGTTTGGTTTTGGTTTTTTTCACACGGGTAATATAGAAAAAAAATTTGAAAAATTTTTACCTTCAATAAATTAAATGATCATTTACGTTGTAAAATCTGCAAGTTGTATTTATTCACATTGTCTTTGTCTTATATTAAAATAGGTTGGAGGATCTAAAACATTAATCAAAATATGACAAATAAGCAAAAATAGAAGAAATTGGGAAGGGGGCAAATACTTTTTCACAGTAAAGTACTGTATGTTGATCCAACCGCCTATTATCTTACCTGCATATCTCATTACTGGTCATTGGGGAGGAAGGGGTGTCAATGGTGGAGAGGCAGGCACCACTCTGGACAGTTCATCAGTCCATTAAAGAAGACATGCACCATTCACAAACACACCAAAGAGCAATTCAGAGTTCCGAATTAACCTAACATGTCCTCAGATTGTGGAACGAAACCAGAGTGCCTCCATGCAGACACGATGAGACCATCCAAACTCTTCAGAAAAGGCCCTATTTAAAACAACAACCATCTCACTGCTAGGCTGTTGATCAACCCACTGAGTTAGCATATTGCTCCAAAAAATGTAACTGTCTCCACACACTGTCTTTATTAGTGAATTGGTAAAGCCTGTAGATGAAAGCCTCATATTTCTGATATGGTAGCAACTCTACTTGTATGCAATCTAGTTCAAGAGTGAGCACAAAAGTGAGCTGAAAATTATTCATGTGTAACTTCTTCACAGTATCAGTGATGGATCTTTCACAAAAACACACACTGTCGGTCTTAGTAGGAGAAACATTGAAGTCATGAACATTTTCTCACGTAATTTTCCAGGACTTTTGCAGAAATGACCCAGAGGCAGATCTTACTTCGGATGTTTTTCACACAGTCTAAGGCCTATTCACTGTCTTCAAACTCAAATTTTTTTTTTTTTAGAAAAAAAGGAAATTGATCATGCTTGCAGTTTTTGGGGATGAATTGATTCAGGACCCCTGTAATATGGAAGAAAACTATTATGTGTCTCTTGCAGAAAAGAGGAAACGTATTTTGAGGTATGTAGCTTTTTTGATGTTTGAATTGTTATTGTCAAGTTGTGCTTGAGATATGTTTGATTCTCATAACACCTGTGGCACAGGGTGTGTCCATAAAGCCAGGTCTTAAGAGAAAAAAACATACATTCGGATGAGGAGTGTGAATAGGCCAAACCATAGCCATTTAATTTCCTCTGCTACAAACTAAAATAAACACAGCAGTCAAAAATGTTGGGGGAAAATAAATACAGTTTTATACTTTAGAATGCCTCATTGAAACTAAGAGTTTTTCCCAAAGGAGTTGAGAGAATGGGAATCTGTTTACCTGTCCCCGAATAGCACCAGGGGCAAAGAACAGAGCTTTACAGAACTCTTGCTATATCCATTTTTAGGTGCACACCTACGGGGTGCTACAGGCTGTTTCCGAGAAAAACAGAGAGCAACATCTGCCCTAATTAACAGCCAGCCCCAGAAGTATGTTGACCCACATTCACAGTATTGAGGCTACTGCGGTCCAGTTTTTAGGAGGAAACAGGAACGGACTACTGTGACCTCCCTCTGTCACTTCTCATGGCGACATGGTGCCTCGTTAAACCGAGGTCCTAATGAAACCTCTCTGATCTCAGACAGTAGATTTGCGCAGCGTGTGGTCCACATAAGTGGATTTTAAAATGCACTGGCGAGCGATTTGTTCTTGTGACTAAATGCACCTGCTGTGGGTATTCTGCAAAAAAGGAGCGGGGACGCAGGACATGAGTGGGTATTTAGGATGTTTCCCTCGTATTTAACAATGATTCCAGATAAAAACATGAAGTCATCCACTTATTTGAATGATATTCAATGCAGCAAAATTATTTTTTAATCCCTGCTTGTCTGAAATAGCCCTTTTCCGGTAATAGTTCATTAGCCATGTATTGCAGGTAGCAATGGTAGCTCTGCTACTCATTGTTATAATAATGGGATGAATTAAGCACTTGTCGAGGACTTGTCGACTCACTTTTCATTTCTAAATGCTGTGGAGGTGATTGACCTTAATAGAAGTGAAGTGCATTAACATATTACAATTCATATTTTGGTGCAACAAATAGAGGTAGCAGTTACACTGCTTATCTGCCACGATATCAGTGAATGACCCATTGATAATGATAGTAATCATAAAAGGGGAAAATTCAGCACGCCGCCGTCAGTGCAACAAACAACCCCTCTCTGAAATTCGCGGCCTGCGCAGGAAATAGACCTCCCCGCTGAGAGACATACAGGAGATGAAAGAGTATCATCACTTCACGTAATCATATGTTGAAGTCTGGAATCTGAATAGGCCGAACATAGAGAAAGCACAGCTTTTCATAACTGTGTGTGCGCTGATTGGAAAGTACATCTTGACTGAGACGTGTGTTTGACACTCTCAGTGGCTCCAAATCAACAGAGAGCAATTTAACTCCGTCATTTCTCAGAAAACGGTTTTTATGAAAGGCTCCACTTTTCATTTTTTAAAGTGACTTTTAAAGCTTCTAAAAAAAGGTAAATAAATGAAAAAATGTGCACTGCTTCAGTTCCACACACATCCTATTGTCAGGTGGGGTCTGGATTTAGGGGTGCTCCTAAATATTTCCGCAAAGGCAGTGGCATGGCTAAGTGTATTTTACATATAACTAAAGGGTAACACTTTACAATAAGGGTACATTAGTTAATGCAGTAATAAGCATTAACCACCAATTAATTATCAGTTAACTAATGCATCTGAGAGCTAATTAAGCATGAGGTAACCTTAATTTACCATTTATTAATGCTCTTAGACATCTGTATTATGAAATTGAAAACATCCCTTAAGTATGCCTTAAGTAACGCCTCAAACCATCCAATTATTCAATAATGTATAAATTAACACCTTAGTTAATATGAACACCATTAGTAAATGATTAGTAGACCCATTAGTTTACTGTTAATTAACTGATAGATAATCCCTCTTACTCCATTAGCTAATGTTAATTTATGTACCCTTATTGTAAAGTGTTACCAACTAAAGCCCTACATATACATTTAAGTTATATTTATCCATTTATATCATCAAAATTTGAGGGACAGCATGCCAGACCAGGCCCCATCATAAAGGCTAGCTCACCTCCCCTTACACCTATAAATCTCTCATGATCCCCCAACATATGGGTTAATCAGTAAAAAATTGCTAACTTTATTAGCATTTACGTGTGATTTACATGTGGCGAGAACAGAGGCGTATCCATTTTAAATGGTACCGCATGCCCTGGCTGATATTCAGTCATCCCAGTGTGCAGTTGGGCTCATTTCAGCTCTGCTTCGATCGTAATCCAACATGAATTCACGATATTCCTCAGGGCTCACACGAGGTCCAAAACCTTGCGTCGTAAGTTGGGTTTGATGATATGGCCGATCATAATTCGTGTCAATCATAATCCATCCTTGGGTCGAGTCAGCATTGAAAGTACAAATCTTCTCACCAGAGTGCAACGTTAAGGTCTATCATTCAAACTGGTGCACCACCTCTGCAATACAGACAAAACTTTGATAAAATAGAATTTGAAGAGGCTAATTAGTCTTTTCTAACATTTGTGGTCAAGCTACAGCTCTTCCACACTCATATTTTTATGTTTGGAAGCTATTTCATATGCTAACAAAAGAATGAATGCTACTGCAAACATACCCAGAGAAATTGAGGCCGGTTATCTTAGCTTATATGAGCATGAGTTGCTGCTGAAGGAATCACAAAGGGAGCTCAGGTGGTTCATCTGTGGAGCCCATACCAAAATAAATGCCTACAAATCCGCGAAGCACAATGTTGTGCTCAGTCGTTAAATGCGGGGAGAGAGGGAACGGCTGCATCTCTTCCACCCTGACCCTGAGTGGATGAGATTGTCAGGACTCGTTACTATGGTGACAGTGCCGGAGTGCCCTGAGAGCGAGCGCACAGCTGGGCAGCGGTAAGTGAAAGTAACTTTGAGTGCCCAGGCCCTGCGTCCCCATCTGAGAAGGTTTTTCAGCCTCGGCAAATGAGGAGATGGACATTTTCCCTCTCGTGCACCTGATTTAAACTTATTTCGGTTTGTTGACACGCGGGTCAATATGGCCATTGGAAAGAAGTTCTCTTTTTAGGAATTGAATCTCATGTTCAAGGTCTGGGGGCAAACTGCTTCATTTAGGAACATTCGCTTTATTTTTTGGCAGATCATACTGCACTGTTCTTCTAGTACACTAGAATAGCGTTCATCAGGACAAACAGCTTTCCTGATCCTATAATCAGGTTTTCACAATAATAAAAAATACATGTTGAACAAAGTATATTTAATCATACATCCATTCTTTCCTTTTGTTGTTATTCTTCTTTTCCAGCTCCTAGTTTTTACAAAATTAACATACTGTGGGCAGGCGTTGCCTTTCTCGTGACATTATGGTTCTTGATACTTTGGGGAAATCTTTGAATTTAACGTCACCTGAAACCTTTAAAGGAGATAACAACTTGATTAGTTTCTAGTATAACTAAGTAGTTCAAATTACAATTCATAATTCATGAGTGTGTAAACAATAATCGTTCATTACAATAAACAGATGAGAGTTTTTGGTTTCTGGCATGTCTGAGCTTCTTTGTTCTCCCTTGAAAATAGGAAAGCTTGCCTTATACACATTGCTTGAAACCTGGCTTTTTTGAGGAATAATCTTTCACTAATGAAGCCTAGTTAGATCCGACGACACGTGTAACTACTTCCGTCTCATTCTGGGGTCTGTACTCTGCAGTGGACTAGCACACAGCACTCATTCTGGGGTCTGTACTCTGCAGTGGACTAGCACACAGCACTCATTCTGGGGTCTGTACTCTGCAGTGGACTAGCTCTGCAGTGGAGTACTCATTCTGGGGTCTGTACTCTGCAGTGGACTAGCACACAGTACTCATTCTGGGGTCTGTACTCTGCAGTGGACTAGCACACAGTACTCATTCTGGGGTCTGTACTCTGCAGTGGACTAGCACACAGTACTCATTCTGGGGTCTGTACTCTGCAGTGGACTAGCACACAGTAACTTCACTGCTGCAAACACGCTAAGTCGGTTTACAAACTGCAGAAATGACTGATGATATTTCAAAATGTAACCAATACATGTCAAAAAAGATAACAATGCATTATTCTAATGCTCTTGGAAAAAAATAAATCCCCTCCATACAGAAATTTTCATAACAGGTATCAGTTCTTGATAAATAAGCTTTACCACCATATTCTCACACAGTATTTACGTCCTCAAGATTTATAATAACAGTGATGAAAGGTTGCAATAAAAGAGCAATAAATCATTTTGTATTGTTTGCTACAGCAAAAAAGTCTGCTTTTTCTGAGTTGCTGGGTGAATGTTTTGATCAGGTTGTGCTTTTTCATCTCTGACATCTTTTGAAACCAAGGCTGAGAGCGAAATAAGTTGGGTACAATTCCACATGCAGAATTTAACCATGTTTTGACTTTGATAAGTGTGGCTCTGCCAACAGAGCAATTAGTAGTTGTATTTGATATGAATTTAAAGCGGTGATAAACCTTACCCCTATAGAAGTTTCACTGCTTTAAACGTGTGCTGCACTTTCTCTCCAATTTGCTCACCTTTGCTACTTAAGCACCTGTAACCTTTTCAAGAAAGAACTGGACAGCATGTTTCCTGTCCACCGAAAGAAAAACTACATTCAAATTGTTGCTTTAATTGCAAAAAGTGCAAGGTCGAATTAGAATAAACTCTTTGAAATGTTTTTTTTTTCATCCTTTGATCTGCTGTCCTCCGGGTTTCCACAGAAACGGTGAAAAAGCACACCTCAATGAGTGACCATGTGACCAGAATATGCAGGTGTGCGAAAGAAGATTTTAAATGTAAACAGGGAGACAGACTACCAGGGGCAGGGTTGAGCAGCCCTGCTGTTCTGTCAGTGCATGCTTTTCTTGATTACTCGATTCTGATTGGTCAATTATGGCATTCTAAGGTGTGTTATTTCTGACCAGTAGGCCACTGCTATGACTGTTGCAATGCGGTACACTCAGTTCCAACAGTAGAATCTAATGGACTGTTTATTGTTCAGCCCAAGTGTTCAAATGATTTTAAATCAATAATATTATTCTTAAATCAATATTCTGTGCCCAATTATTGATTTCTCTTGTAAGCAGCCAAATAAATCTGTAAGCAAGATAATGTACAGCGAGCAGGTCATTATTGCAAAAGAAATTTCTTCTGGGTGATTTCTGCATCATGCCGTCACAGTTAATTTCACAATAATGACGCGCTCGTTGTACAGTATCCCTTACGTATATCACAAGACTACATTCTTCGTCTAATTTTGTATTTTTTAGGCCTCAGTCTGTTTGTCAGCAGTGAAATAGAGAGTGGTCTGGCACATGTTTGTGTTTCTCTCTCTTTGAGTACTGAGTCATGAAGTGTATATGGTACTAGAAAAATCAGATGCTAATTAGACGATGAAGGTGGGCATATCTGTACTGTCCTGCTGTATTTTGTGGGCCCTGTGCCCCCAGAACTGTTGCCCACATTGGGGAAAGCACAACAGGGCCCTGACAAAGTGCAAATCATTCATGGGACGAGACAAGGAGACACTTGTTTTCTGTGGAAATAAATCTGTTATTTGAAAAATGTAAAACTTTGTGTTATTGCCATGAAAAGAAATAATAAAGCACACTATCTTGGACTATCATTTTGGAATGTAAAATATCTATAATTGCATTTTTTTTTTTTTGTTTACCATCTGTTTGTCATATTTATTAAATAGGCACAAATCATTTTGCAACTGACTGCAGTGTACTTCCATAATACGTGCCTTTAATTTTATCATTTGCAAAATCCAATTAAATGAATATTCAAGCAATAGAATTTTATAATAAATTCACTGTTACCTGGAGACCTCAAAAAGTGAAGGATATTGTCCTCTTTACAGAAACAGCAATAACCAGGACTCCAGCACTGATGCCAGACATGTCTGTTTTTTGGTCTCAGCTCTGGCTGTTTTATTTTTGCTTTGCCACACGCTGTCTAGAGGAGAAGATTTTGTCACGTACAGGTATCTTAGCGAATCTATCCTGATGAGCTTAGTGTAGCACGATGACCCCGCCTCAGTCTCTCTTTGCATGCAGCTGAGGCTCATGGGCGCACCAGTTGGCCCCAAAGGGAAATTATGACTGAGAAATGTGGCATTCCATGCATCATTTTATTTGCCCTTGCGCTCTTTCAACTACCATCAGCATTTATTCCCAAAATAAGATGAATCTCTTTCTCAATTTTTCTACACTAACACAAACACAATGAACGAAAACAAAATGGCTGAACCAAACTGAGTCTATTTCAGTCAGCCCTCCCCTCTTATGAATAGCTCATTTGTGTATTAATGAATTGCCATAAAGATTGTTGGGCATCTCGGCCCTGGCACACATCATGGCACACTGTGAGCAGAAGAGAGCCTGGAGTATCAAAATGTGGTTGAGAATAAAGGCCAATTAGTTCTTTGATCAGGGGACAGCCAGGTGATTCCCATCATGCTCTGATCTTTGCAGTCGATGTAGAGCAATTGCGGCACCTGCCTCTAAAAACTACAGCTGCCTCCATCTCCAGAGGTTTTTGTTGCCCACATGTACATGGGATCAGAGCAAGTCTGGATGAAGTCCGATAGAAATCTAACCAGCTGTTATGGTTCAGACCAGGAATCAAGCGTGGAGTCAGAAGCATAATCCAACCAGTAGTTTATTGACAGCAATACGGAGGAGCTTGGGGGTGGATCTCCAGGATAGAATAACAGGGACGGAACCACGAGGAGGACAGACAGTTCAGCGCAGTTGAAATAGGCTAAGCTTGAGCTGCTTTCGCCGGCCAGGCTTCCGAGATGCTGTCAGGTGTTACGCAGGCTCCGCTGGCACTGAACTGCTTCAGAGGATGGAGAGGTTGTAAGAGGCGTATGCGGTCCCAGTCCTGGCTCCAGTTCAGGATTGGAAGCTTGCTCCTAACAAACTGGACAAGGAGAGCAAACTGCATGGGTTAGCAAGAATGCAGCCCCAGTCTTGGATCCTGATTAAGATTGGAAGCTTTTCTTGATAATTTGTGTAGAACAGGAACAGACTTGAATTGAGTCAATGTGAACTCGGTCCCAATCCTGGACCCTGATTAGGGCTGGAAGCTTGTTCTAATCAATTAAATGATAAGAATAACTTATAGAGAAATAGAGTACTGTCTATGAGAGCACAGGCTTCACTAAGGGAGAGAAACTTAGTTGAATGGTGGTGATCTTGGTTATTTGAGATTAAATTCAATCTCAGTAATAAAGGAGAATGATGATGATGGACTAAAGGTAACCTCACATGCATACACCAGGTTGTCTACAGCAATACATGATAGAAAAACAGCTTTTTCTTTTTCCTCCGCTATGGTGGACACAAACCATTACTATAGCTAAATGTTTGTTATCAACAGACGTGGGGAAAAAAGGCCAGGTATTGTGCAGCTGATGCATTCCTCATGTCAAAGGAAATGTCGTGGAAGTAAACAAATTTCGCCAAGACCTGCCATCAAGGCTTGAGTTAATGAAAGACAGAACAAATAGCAGGAGGAAAAAAAGAAGCTGTCTGTCCATATAAACAGACGAGCTATTGATGTGGTGTATTGAAGGCAGCTAAAGTGCTAATGTACTCTGAAATGTCATCAGTCAAATCGGTAGCCCGTCTTGATTCTCAAGCCTGGCTGTCTCTCGGGAGAGAAATTGATTGACAGGGCAAGGATTTATGACAGCCTATACACACATCCACCAGAACAACACATTTATTCTTCACATTTTTTTTTCTTTTTATCTCCCTGCCAAAAGCATCTGGATGCTTTTGCGACTCTAGACTAGCTTAAGAGAACAATGAGCAGCTACCATGCAGGGTCATCACAGAGTGCATTGGGTTACGGAAGCCTGGGGTCATCGGTTGGGGTTTGTCTAGCGGGCGCTGTGACTGGCAGCTGCATTAGCAGTGGCAGATGGCTGGGCAGTGGGCCAGGATGATGGGGTGAGAGACCCGGTGTCATTCGACACATCAGTGACCTGGTGTCAGTGCTTTGGCAGGGAAATCCTCGTCGAAAAAGTGTGGAGGCCAGTCTCACAATTGAATTCCCCTGGGCCACTCTCTCAAGAGCCAGGCCTGGAGCCTCATATCACCTGCAGAGTGTGTAATGTGTGTGTGTGTGTGTGTGTGTGTGCTTGTGTTTGTGTGTGGTGTGTGTGTATGTAAGAAAGAGAGAGAGAGAGTGCACGTGTGTGTGAGTGTGTGTGTGTATGTGTGTGAGAGAGAAAGAGAGAGAAAAGCATGTTTGTGTTTGAAAGTGTGTGTGTGTGTGTGTGTGTGTGTGTGTGTGGGCATGTGTGTGTGTGGGTGTGCGTGCGTGCGTGTGTGTGCATGTGTGTATATGTGTCTGTATATGCAAATGTGTGTGTGTGCATGTGTATATATGTGTCTGTATATGCATGTGTGTGTTTGTGTGTGTGTATGTGTGTATATGAACACGCGTGTATGAATGTGCATTATGTTTGTCCGTGAATGCAGAATTTTAGAACTGCACAGAACTGCACATACCTGTACTGGCTGACCGATATGCTGTATAATAAATCAAGTAATCACATCCCCTTTGCTCCGTTACCCACATCTTATATATAGAAAATTACCCATTGATGTAGAATGATGACAAACAAGACAACAGTATCATCACTATCCCCTGCCACGATCAAGGGCCATAACTGCAAAAAAATATGCTTCAACATCCATTTTCGAAATCAACGTAGATCATGAGTAGCATACAAAATTTCACGCATCTCTGAATAATAGTTTCTGAGAAATCCTGTCCCCATTGTGGCCTGGATGGACGGACGAACAGACCCAAATCCAATATCCTCCATCTCGCTTCGTGGCAGAGGATAATAACACATATGTTGACCTGTGGTTTATGAAGATATGTAAATGTAATCTCAGCCAAAGTCTTTTCACCATTCTCTATTCCCCGTAACTGATCGACAGTCACAGAGACCCCTTCAGATGATAGGCGTACTCGCCAATTGGGATTCTGAGCCCCATATCTCCCAGATCTCCCAGCTATACCATGAGAGTTTATTCCTCCAAGCACACGGAGGGAGAGATGGTGCATCAAAGTCGTCTGCCTCTTTGTTGTCTGGCCTTTTCCTCTTGTTTGTTGTGATTCAATTCCATAAGAAACCCGACTGAGGAGCTGAAGACTTCACAAACAAAGGCAGCTGATCAATATTTGAGCAGCAGCGCTTTGGTCAGCCACCACCCCCCCCTTCTACCACCTCTCCACCCCGATCCGCTCTCCCCCACAGAGCCACTGGCCCCTCTGTAGTCCTGGCCCGTGCTGGGATGAGATCCAGAGGACTGACTGTTTCAACAATGCATAGGGAGATGAACCTATTCCTTCATGCATTACCAATGAAATTGGTAATCCAGATGCGCATGTTATTTGATGAGCTGTCTTTGTCTCTCCTTTATCTTTCCTCCTCTTTTCCTCTCTCTCTCTCTCGCTCATTTATTCCATGTTTTTGGGTCTCGGCTTCTTGCAGAACTTGTAGCAAATCTTACAAAATTCGGAGTTTGGAAACAGTGTGCCATGAATTCAGCAGAGGGAATGAGAAAGTTTCAGTAATTTCATCAGAATATCAGCATGGAGGGCTGCCAAGCCACAAAGAGCACAGGAGGCCGCCGCTAAACTCTGAGTAATAAAAGAAATAATCGGTTCTTATTACAGTCACAGCAAGATAGGTTGCTTTTCTGTCCTCCTGAAATTGGAAAAACAGTGATAGATGCCCCTTATATTTATTTTCAAGGGAAGGGAGATCATTTCTCTGACCGTTTGTAGCTTTATAGCTGCACTATCGGGAGGATATGTGTTGTGTAAACCATGGGTCACAAAATTATATGTTTGACCATCCCCACACCATTTCTCCATTTCCATATTAAAAGCACTAGACATCCAGCAATCACTGTATGGGCAATGATAGGGGACATTTTGTGCAAATTGAATATTTCTTTTTCAAAATACAATTATTTTACAATTCAGATAAAATATTTTGATGCCCCAAATATCTGGATAAGCCTCTACTCAATTCTTGCAATAAAACTGATTTGCTTGAGTCAAATGTTGAGAAAAATGGAAACAGAAATATCACTCTCCTTGAAACATTTGTGAACTTATTACATAAACAGGAACTGCAGTTGTTAAGAAATCCATTTAGTAAAATGAGCCGAGTCCTTTGATTGATCTGATATTGAAATGAAGGTCACAGAACAAAAGGTAAGGTAGAGGGAACTCTACTTATCCTGAAAGCAGAATGATTCATGCAAATCAACACAGTCGAAAACAAGTGGTTCCAAGCGCAACACTCCCCACCGGTTTTCTGGTGACCTTGACCATAACCTTGACTCAATTAAGTCCAAAATTTAATGAGGTGATCATTGGACCATGGCTCACCTTTTCTGAAAAATTTGTGCAATCCATCAAAATGTTTCTGCGTTACACTGCTAACAGACAGACAAACAAATGCCCACAAAAACCAATACCCCTCCTCCTTTGAGCAGGGTAACAACGAAAATTCGGATATGACCTTGAAATATGAATATTAGATATAATTTCCATTTGAATGATGTTAGATTAAGTGTCTCCCAATCCTCTCCTCGGGAACCCCCAATTGGATTGAAGTACTTGATGTGTTCCACCTCACATGCACCTGATGCAGCTAATCAGGGGCTTAATTAGCTGAATCAGCTGAGCTTCAGATGAAGTTCATCAAATTCCTGAATCCAGCTGGGGTATCTGAGGGGAGGATTCTGCATGATAAAGAAAGATTATACAATACCAGAAATGAACTGCGTTTGAAATACCCACTCAGTTCAGAATTATAGTATTTATTTAGTAAACAAGCCTCTAAGTGGAAATATGGCAAGGTTTGAGCAAATGAAAGATGTGAAGGACATATTCCATTCCACCTACTTCTTTATTGAGTGTGGATGTCAAACTAAGTTCTTCATTGCGTACACTCTATTCACTAACTCTGAATTAAGCCTTTCAATTTATAACTGAAGTTGACAAATAAAAGCCTCCATATTTACAAAATTCTGACCTACTTTTGATTCTGTGTAGCATTTTCTAATTGAAAATTGAATTGCATTTTGTTGTGCTAATTTGATATTCTTGCTCCATACAGTCCTCCAAAGAAGATCAAACTTATATTTTATGAACTAATTAATCTATTCATAAATGAATTACACAGCCATCTTACATTTATGCATCCTTTCATATCAAAGCGGTACTTTGATCAGATCTCAATTAGACGAAACCAAACACCACAGTGTCTGCATGTAAAAAGTTCTGAATACATTAAGCCAGCGTCGAGATGATTTATTTTGTTTTTGCTCTTAATGATTCCATACTTAGAAGGGAAGAAAAATTACTAGTTGAACGCAAAACGTGATTAAGAATGTGGAGCGTTAGCTTTCACTTGTCAGTTAAAAACAGAGTAGCCAGGCCAAAAAATAGCAGCGTTCTGGAACTTTTGTAAATTGAGCTGCACAAAACTGATCAGTTCCTGGGGCTCCTGATCGGTCAGTTGGGTGAAGCCATTGGTCGCAAATGCAAAGGGCCGTTACTTTGGACGTAGTGGGCGAGGTGGTTTTACACTGGCCGGAAATTGTCTGGTAACTTGGACATTAGTCTGTCCAAATAAGCAGCCAGTATCCAGCAGGCTATCAAACCTTTCCTAATGGAAGATGTGCATGTCCTGCGACTCACACAAGATCTCCTGTTGGTCAGGGTGGCCTGCAGAAAGGGAGATTAAATCCCAATCAGGTACTGTGCTACATGCAAGAGCCACTGTCAGCAGGAAAGACGTGTGGTGCAGTCTGTCGATCCTCCAGGATTCACCCAGTATACTAATCACCTCCACAGCCCTGTTCCCCACAGACATCCTATCTGTTCAGTGATTCTCTTTCTATCTGCATTCCCCTTGTCTGATTAAAATATGAAAAAAAGCATAAGGGAGGTGGGTTGTCTGCTATCCCATCTCAAAAAAAGAAAGTCGCAGTGACAGCTCAATACGTCTAATTGGGTATCCTAAGCTCGGCAAGAAGTCGCAACTGAAATAGGTTCGCCACAGTGAATAGCAGTCTTCTCTTTTCCGGCAAATGAAAAAATTGCAAAGCACTTCAGTCACAATCAAAGTAGAATATACAGTAAATTGCAATATACAAGCAATATACATGTGAAAGTATTGGTGGAGGGACACAGTGTTGTTGTTGTTGTTGTTTTCGTTCTAGCACATTGGACTCCAAATAAAACTGTTACTCTGAGTTTGAAATGCGGAAATTTCATTTAAATTTGAGGGTATTCGTAACCATATGGGGTGGCATACATGGTAATACCAGCCATTTTTATATATGGGACTATTTTTACACTGTTGTGATATCAGCACCAGTGGGAAGACAGTATAAGGGTTAATTCTGGCATCTTTTGAAATGTTATTTTCTTTGCTGCTGTCACGCAGTAAAAAAACAGGGTTAATGCAGCAGGCAGGAGGGAGACGGAAGCTGTCTATGCCCCTCGGCTCTTTCTGGGCTTGTTTCCTTCATCATATCTCTCAGTGCTGCCTGCTGGAGACTGCTGCATAATGTAAATGATTGCAATGCAAAGGAGTAAGCTCAAGCATTTCTCTTCTTTTGCCCGCAAGTGTTTGTGTGCGTGTGCATGCGTGTGTGTGTGTGTGTGTGTGTGTGCCTTCGCACACCATGTTCACCACTGGCCTCCCGTCCCTCTCCCCCATCTATAAAAAATTAGGGGCATTTTTTTTTCCCCTTATGGTTTCCAAGGTAACCTTCTTGGAAAAATGTGCGCTTTTCAGCGGGAACCATGAGCAGTCAGTTGTTATTTACCGAGGGCTGGAGCTGTAATAATCACTGACGTGCCTAACCACCGTCATATCCGAGCAGGCCAGTTCCACCCCGCACACCTTTCCTTGCCCCTCGCCTGTAGGGGAACACGAACGCTCAAAGACACGTAATTGCAGTTTCCATGGCAATGCAATTAGTGTTTCTCTGTTTGAACATTTACAGGTGGGATTATTATTTTTAACATACCTTTCCATCTGAATCATAATTGGTTGACCATTTCGCAGGGTTCATCCATTGTGCGGGCTCCATTTTGTAGGTATTATCTCCTCCACATATACTGACAGCATGTGAATGCCGGCGTATAGCTTATTGTATACCAATGCCGTCCCAGCTCCGCAAGGCTTTTTCAAGGATAATTAGTCAAGTTATTCCGCCGCTAATCAGCTCTCGGTGGTTCAACGTCATTTGGAAGAAACATGGCAAACAGCTTGGCCACTACTTACCAGGCAATAAATCTAAATTTGAGAAGAGAGGATACAATAAGCCTGAATCTTAATTACAAATAATGTTCACCTTTCACTGAACCGTGATTGGACATTTTCTTACAAAAAATAGAAAAACAAAAACCAGGCATAACAATTATATCAGCCTACACTTGGATGGTGGACCCCACATCATAAATCAGCAATGGTTAATCCACCTTTGACAGGAAAACTTAGTTTACTTTCATAATTAAACCTCACTCCTGGCTATATTTCCAATCAGTCAAACGGCTCTTCAAAGATGAATGAGGACTTATGCGAAGTCTGCTCTGAGCTCACTGAAGCTGAAAATGAGGGCATTAAAAAGCCCTGCTTTTTTTTGCTGTGCCATTGTTAAGTGTGCTTGTGGAGATTGGCCAGGCCACAGTGCACTGTATCAGGCCGGTCACAGCCAATTTCAAGGCTGCACAGGAGAGAGTGTGCTGGTCCTTTGTTGTTCATGCCCTCCCCAACCTACAGAGAATGCAGTCCAGGTTGGGGAGGGTGGTCAGGTGTGGGTGTGCGTGTGTGTGTGTGTGTGTGTGTGTGTGTGTGTGTGTGTGCGTACGTGTGTTTGGTCAGTGTATACCTTCCTATGTGGGGACCAAATGTCCCCACAAGAGATTCAGTACCAGATTACTTTATCCTTATGGTGATATTTTCAGGTCACGGTAAGGAAATTGAGCTATTATAGGGTTAAATTAAGGTTAGGGTTAGGATTAGGCAGGTACTGTTGGACTCATATATGGGTCCGTCAAATGCCGCTGTTGTATTCAAACCTTTGGGATTTCATGTCTATGTTAAATTCTGATAAAGATCCCAAGGTTTTCAATGATGCCAAATATGTCCTCCTGAAGTACAGGGAAATGTGTATTCAGCGATTAAGAAGACTGAGATATTTTCCATTTCATGCAATGTTGTGGCCATAAAAACAAGGCATCATGGGTTTGAATATCTCTCTCAAAAAGTATGATGCAGCTTCAGTGAAGCATTGCAACCATTAAATACAGAATATATAGTATGTGACCTTGTCTTGCAGTATGAAAAAAAATGCTTTTTTAATGCTGAATCTGCTTAAGGGAAAACGTAAGTGAAAAAGTCAGGGTTTAAGGGGTTAAGTTCAGGGAAAGGGTTTATGGATGTAAGTCCCCAGAAAACATGGAATACAAGATGTTTGTGTGCATGTGTGTGTGCATGTCTGCGTGCGCGTGTGCATGTGTGTGTGTGTGTGTGTGTGTGTGTGCATATTTGTGTGCATGTGTGTGCGTGTGTGTTTGTGTGTGAGTGCGTGTGTGTGTGTGTGTGTGTGTGTGTGTGTGTATGTGTGTGTGCATGTTTGTGTGTGTGTGTGTGTGTGTGTGTGTGGAAGGGGACATCATCTTTTTCCCCTGATATGCCCTGTTTGAGGGACCATTGTCCAGGCCAGCTGTCATAAAGACACTTTATACACTGCTGCCAAGGCTGGCACAGGATCTCAAAATGTCACACAACTCCCTTGCCAATGCCTTGATGCAGACCGGCTCCCCCCAGTACCACCCCCACCATTATGAACGCCACACCCCTAAGCTCAAACTGTAATCAGTGATCAGCCTCTCCTGCATTTCATTACTGAAATGTGATTAGAGGGTATGCTAAAGGACAGGGGCAGGGCTAGGCTCTCACCCCAGAGGGAGTGGAGTATTATGGAGGGGCCCCTTTGATAGTCATTGCAGTCAACTGTAAACTAACAGATAGGCCTATATCTTACTCTATCCGATTCAACACAAATCGTCACTTGTTGAGCCAAGGAAATTTATGTTTAAGAAAACATACAGTGAAGCCACTTTGTCACTCAAGCTTGTTCTGAGGGAGGGGGGAGTAAAGACATGTTGTCAATATTTTGGCAGCAAAAGCAAATAGGGTATGGTTGCCAAACGTCTGCTAAAAGAGAATAGTAATTTTAATTTAATCCAAGCCTTCGGCGTGGACGAAAGTAGTCATTTTAGTTTATGAGCCTTCGGTGAGGTAAAAATGAGAATTACCATTCAAGTTTCATTAATTTGGTATGTCTGCAAAGCTCAATCTTCCCATTTTTTGCCACTAGCCAGTCAGGCTCGTGACAGAGAGTCACTAGCCCTCAGAAGATCTTCCAAGCCCAACAGAAAAGACTAGAATATCATATGAAATTTAACTGCACATGTACAAACTTTATTAAAACACTTTATATAAATCAAAAAGAAATTTAAATAAATAAAAAACACAAAAAGTTTCAATGAAGCAGATTATTTCATATGTCATGAGTTTGTACACTGCTCAGTAAAAAAAAAAAAGTCACCTTTTCAATTTAACTAAACAAAAAGGTAAGAGCCTTCCATTGGATAATACTGCAATACTGGGATTAATATGTTTCAGCGGGTAACAAGTTATTTAATCCTAACTGATGCAGTTAGTAGCCTCTTATTTTTAAGCAACAATGTCAGATCATATCCTGTGGCCGTGGAAAGGGTGTTGTTATTCTCTGTTTCGGAGGGATCAAATTATTGGTCTGCATCAGGCGAAGAAAACAACTGAGGAGATTGCTGAAACTACTGAAATTTGGTTAAGAACTGCGGTTATGGGCTATAAATTTAAATTTGGTTAAGAACTGCGGTTACGAACTGTAAATTTAAATTTGGTTAAGAGCTGCGGTTTCGAGCTATAAATTCAAATTTGGTTAAGAACTGCGGTTTACGAGCAATAACTTTAAATTTGGTTGAGAACTGCGGTTACGAGCTATAAATTTAAATTTGGTTAAGAACTGCGGGTACGAGCTATAAATTTAAATTTGGTTAAGAACTCGAAGCCTACTAACCTGCCAAGATAACGGCCACTAGTGTATTCTATTAGTGTAATCATATACATGAGTAAATAAGAGAAACGTTACGTTACTGTTAAGAGTGGGAAAATGACGTTGATCTTTAGGCATGGGCACTCTGACAAAGCGGCTGTAAACCCATTGAAAAATCTGGAGGACCCAGGGCTCGAATTACACATTGACTTTCGGGGATGCACACCACTAATACAACATGTCACATGCACATGCATAAATACAAGCGTGCGGCAGCGCGGTCAATAACAGGGTTACTGCGAAAAACATTGTACGAATACCACTGCTAGCAATTCATACCGCCAGTAATATTTCATAGAGACACAAGCAAGCGTTAAATCTCAGGGAAGAAAACGAGAACAAAATTAGTAATTAGCTTGGAAAGAATTCCGTATTCAACCTATTAATATTAAACTCTAAACCCCTTTCTCACATATAACCCCCCCAAAATATCATATATTTTAAAATCGTTCTGTTCTTGGATCAGTTAAAACATCCAGAACTTTTCTGTGAAACTACCTCACTATCTGACATAAAGGCAGGCCATGGTAGTGACTTGAAAAAGTATGCGTTGAGACGGACGAAAGATACAATATTTAACAATATTTAAATATATTTAAAACAACGCCACCATGTCCCCAAAATTCCCCAGCTAAAGACCGTCTGCATAAACCCCATAAAATGATCAATTTACTGCACACAAACAGCCTTATTTCTGCCATATATCCTATATTAAAATCAACTCTGGACTAAAAGAAAAGTCACTTGTAGGCCTACTCACCTATTTGAATGGCATTCGGCAAGCTTTGCATTGAGCAAAATCCTCGACTTGTCTTGAAATTTATACAGTAGCCGAGTGTTATCATCATTTAGGTCAAATGGTAGCTTATCTCGATCTGTTACCTGCTGGTTGCTTGAGGAAGGGTCGTCCGTGGTCCGGCAACTGCTTTGAATAAAGCCAAATGAACTTAATTTTGGCAGCTTTGCTACCGTCTCCTCCAGAACTTTCTTCTCTTTTTTTGACTACTGCTTTTATGTTTGAATGGCATGACTGCTCCTGAGTTTGCAAATTTGCTGATCTTCAGATTTTGCGCTTAGCAGACGTATGAGACGTTACAGACGTTAACCTGGTCACATGATCAAATCAAATACAGACTTGACATTGGACAACACATTACCCAGCAATAATCTTGACATATTTGCATATCAGTATGAGAGATAAATATCAAATAAAACAAGAAAATCTAAGACCATAAAAGCTGTGTCCTTACCGCGGTGACCCGGGTTCGATTCTGGCTCGGGTCATTTGCCACATGTCTTCCCCGTTCTTCTCCCCCACCTTCCTGTCTCTCTCCACACTGCAACTGTCAAAAAAAGGTGAAAATCCCAAAAAAAAACATGAAAATGTTTAATTTCATTAATAGTCTTTAAAACGTGTATATTAAGCATGTAAATTTGTTATATAATTCTATGAATGATTGTTAGAAAAACCCATGATAGAGATGATTTTGGCTTCACGAGGGTTTATATAACGAATTTCACACAGTGTTATCAAATGCGAGCACAAATTTTAATATGAGTGATTTCTAATGTATGCGGACTTTGTTTCTTACGCAATCGCGCGAGGTGATTCTTTTATCTGGCGATAATGAGAAAGTTACTCAGTGAGGCAGAAGGGGCCCCCACTGGCCGTGGGCCCTGGGGCAGCCGCCCCCTTGGACCCCGCGGTCGCTCCGCTTATGCTAAAGGACCATCAGATTTATTAGAAATTCACAGAAAATAGTAATTATAACTCAAATGTATCTGCTGTGTAAATAAAGCACTAACAGACAGACTTGCGATGAACCTACAGCGGCCTCACTCCCAGTCAAACTCTTCCTTTTTCCATATTTTAGCACTTTAGCAAGGGTTTGTGGGTCACTTCTTAGTACTACAGGCAATACTTCTCAAGTAGCAGAGCGGCTAATTAAAATTAAAGTGACGACCTCCTCTTCATGTGTATCTCTGATGAAATATGATAAGTTCAGTCACTCCAGAAACTAATAATCTAAAGAAATGGAAAAATGGTTGTGATATGCTTTGTAACATGAATTGAAACCCGAAGGATGTCGCGTGATCTTCAGATCAGCAGTGAACTGTGTTTTGGCTGAACTTAAACTTAAGTGCATCTCATTCCCTCAGCAACAGTAGAGAAAGGTCATTTACAGCAGTGCCAGTCTCAGAATATTTCCTTAGATACCTAGGGACTGGGTGTTTGAATCGCACAATTATGTTTACGTCATTGTTACCCGACATCTGTTTTCTCCATTTACAAAAGCTTTGTAATTGATAGACAGAGTTGGTAATAAAAACAGACAAGACTGACTGGAATCTGTTTGAATGCATTTGTCAAGTGCAAAACAACTCATTCCAATTTGTGAACCACATGAAATCACCAATTATACATCTCCCCTTTTAAACAAAATCATTCTTGTGAAAGGGGGAAAAAAAACAGCTCAGGATAAATTAAACAGGAATCCAAAAAGATAATAGTGCCGTACATCTCCGAAAGAATGACTTGCGAATCCAGCCAACCGTGTAAAAGCCATAATTCGCCATTAAGCCACAGGACACACACACACACACACAAAAACCCTCCCCATTACCATCCAGGTGCGTTCGATTGTGTACCCTTGCCTGACCTTGAGAAAAGTCCCCTCGCTAAGAGCTCCTTTGTCTCTGTAAAATGGCAGCAATCAGAAATGGCAGGTTGCATGCTCCCCAGCGGAGAAGGCATAAGCGAACGGGAAAGAGTGGCCCCCAGGCTGTGCGGGGGCCCACAGTGAAAACGAGAGCAGCCACAGGGGCGGAGATAATTAGAGGCCGTCCTGCCCGGCTCTGGAGGCCTCCTGCAGCTGGGGCCAGCAGTAGCGGGGTCCCCTCTGCGCCCTGCTAGAGCTGTACAGCATTCTGTTCTACTTATAAAGCTTCATGAGGAAGCATTCATAGCATCCCGCCAATATAACAACAAAACCCTGAACCTGAAGAGAGAGTGTGAGAGAGAGAGAGAGAGAGAGAGGCTGATGAAGGTAGAAAGAAACGGAGATAGAAAGAGAGTCTGAGGGACAGTGAGTGACTCTGTCCCCACATACCTTGTACAACATACATGCACAAACATACACACACACACACAACATTCCCCCACACTACTTATTAATTCCCCACGCATACACATCCACTCAGAACCTGTTCACATACATGCATACACATGAGCATACACATGCACACACACGTATACACTCACACATGCATAAAGACAAACACAAACACACACGCACACGCACGCACACACACACACACACACACACACACACACACACAGACGCCTCTTCCTGCTCCACACGAGCACACATCTGTTACAAGTTCTGTTATTATTTTGCATCATTTGTATTATCACAAGTATTATTTTGTACGTTATACTACTACGTTATATACTACATTACATTTATTACAGTAGTGTTACGTCAAGCTTTGGCAACACAATTGCACAAATGTGTCATGCCAAAAAGGCATTTTGAATTGAGTTGAAACAAATTGAACTAGAATTATGAGCTTTGGTGCCTTTTATGCTGTAGAGTTTTATTATTTTGTTTTGTCGTTTTCCTTTGTTCATATAAATGAAATAGTAGATTGCAGAGCGTAATATAACCTGTTTCTAAAAGGGTAGGCGTAATAAGCTATGCTTCAGCCTACACCTTTTCGGTCTTGGATGTTTGTTGAGCGCTGTCTATAGTTATCTGTTTATTTGTTCATTCTGCTTTGCTTTTTGTTGTTGTTTGTTTTTTCTTGGACCTTGTCTGGCTGATTTTTTTGTGTTGAGTTGTGGATTCTATTGCGCAATGAGGTGTTGTGTCCAATCAAAGACCGAAATAAACTAAACTAAACTAAACTAAACTAAACTGAAAGAAAAAGAAAGAATAAAAAGAGAGGCAGTGAGAGAAAGGGTGATGCGGAGAGAAATGGAGAGAGAGAGAGAGGGTCTGGCTGTGAAAGGTTGGACAAAATATACAGATATAGAGACTGTGAAAAAGAGAGATAGAGCGATTGGTAGGTAAAGAGAGAGAGAGAGAGAGAGAGCACTGTAAGCTTTGAAATTCTGAAGGCATTGCCGCTATGACCCTAAATACTGCAAAATACTAACTGAATAAGATTTATTAGACCCACCACCCTTCTGTTTGTCTACTGAACCTGATTTTGCAGACCTTCCGATAATGTTGACCTAGTTAATGACTCAGAGAAAGAGCCAAGAAAATTATATTTATTTTCATTCATTGTGTATAGGAATACAATAATTCTTAATTCTTAAATTCTGTGGTACTATGGGGTACGGTGGTGAATCATGCCAGGCTTGTAAACTAAGACATAATTTAAAATTTAGCTCTAAGTGGATGGCCTGACTTCACTGGTACCTGGTATATTTGGTTTATAGAAACTGATTGTAATCCATAGGCAAAAATGGCTGTCAGATTGAATAGGTATTTTGCGTGGCCTGTCATTACCAGTATACATACATCACTCAGTTATAGAGACTGGGATCTCTGTTAGTGCCACAAATCGAGGCTGACTGCATCTCAAAATGGCATGAATTTACTTCTGATTGATGCCTTCGGATTACGGTGCCTACTCCTTCTGTCAATCAAAGGGTGCAACATATTCATTAGTTTTAACAATGATAGCTCACACTATGGATGATATCCAGGTCAGTTTAATATCTATGACAATCTCTTCAAGCGTCTCCAATAGTCATCAAGGATTTGCTGACAAGTCAATGAATGTAGTATGACATTTTATCTATTTTCTATCTTTAACAAATTATAATATACAGTAAACAGTGCACAGACCAGTGGTGGTTCTAGAACCGGGAATTGGGGGGGCGCAGACACGTCCCTTTATGACAATTAGTCCTGGCTAGCTCTGAATCATTTTCCTTTACTGACACGTTTTCCAATTATCGTAATTGGCAACTGAAGACACGGTTTCTCTCCATATGCGATGGAACAGCGATGAAATCATGGGCTAAATTCAGTGCAGTGGTGGAACCAGAACTGAGAATTGTGACAAAACATCCGTTTAGAACAGTTATTAGACCTGACCTGTTCTCAGTCATTTTCATGATTAACAGAAGGTTCACTCTGAGAGCACTCCACAGTTAACAGGTGCTGCTTGTTCTCCCCGATTACGTCAGAAGACAATCATTCATCTGGACACGCATTTGCTGTATTTAAACCAACGTTATTCAAATTTGCATACCTGCCGACTCTCAAGCTAATAGCTTGAACAGCACGCTGCCTATTTAACTGCCGAGTGCCACTTTTTTTTTTTTTTAATCAACCCACGCAATAGCCGAGAGTGAAAGGCGGTATTTCATCGGAACGCGAACCTGATCAATCAACGCGAAGCACTGGCCTATTAATAAGTAAATAATTTTTCTGTACTGAATTTACCCCATGATTTCATCGCTGTTCCATCGCATATGGGGAGAAACCGTGTCTTCAGTTGCCAATTACGATAATTGGAAAACGCGTCAGTAAAGGAAAATGATTGAGCCAGGACTAATTGTCATAAAGGGACGTGTCTGCGCCCCCCCAATTCCCGGTTCTAGAACCGCCACTGGCACCGACCATAGGTCGCCTCCACTATGTAATACTGTCAGTGTGAACATGGAAATATAAAAACAGTTTTACTGCTGCTTACAGGTTTGGTATGCTGTCACCCTGTTGTAATTATTATTTTCTGCTTTATTCCTGTATGGTGATCGACACACAAGAGGAAAATCTATGCAAGCTGCAATTGTAGAGTTACCGAGAGATACTTCATTATTTTTCCTTCTCTGTAGCGCAGGGATGCATTCACACGCTAATTCTGATGCAATGTTTTTTTTTCTGCAGCAGCATGGAAACATATCATTATTAAACAACAGTGTGTATGGATTGCAAAAAATATTTATGTATTCAAATATATACAATTTGTACAAACACGTGTATATGCAATTTACATAGGAAATGGCACGTACAAATATGCAACAAATTAGATGTATGGGTCTCACATTGCACCCGTATATCTTCCTGAGGTTCATTGTACGCAATCACCCGGCTTTCATTATTTCCCTCCGCCTAATGTATGCGTAAAAAAGGGAGGACGCATGTAATTATCCAGTAAATGTCACATTTGTTATAAAATGCATAAGCGCCTGGATTTGTTGTCCTTATCCCCTGGTTCCCTGGTCTCAGATCAGTGGCACCCTAATGGTCTGGTATTCAATTAGAGGAAAACCTCTCAGGGCCCAGCCTGGTAGGAACTACAGGCTCTCGCAGCGCGGCGCAGTATGTGTGACCTCTCCGGCGCTGAGCGCAGTGTGACCGCCCTCCAGCAGTCAGCGCGGTGTGTGACGGCTCTCCGCTGCTGAGCGGAGTGTGTGACAGGTGCCCGGAGTTTCTCACTGGGCGCGACAGTCAGAGTTGCCCGTGCTTAAAGAGAGAGCTCATTCCTGCTGTCGAAAGCTGCTACAAGTAGAAGTGTTATGCACCCAGGGAGGAATAAGAATAATTTTCCACGAGTAGAACTTACTGCTCGTACTGTATTTTGAGCACTGTCTGTGTGTGACAGACCCTAGGATGGTAGAAAGGTGTTCTATTCTGATAATAAAATGCTCAAGGTTGAGATAATGGGGACAGGGGATCCCCAGTGTGACAGCTTCCTAGAATTGACCCCCCTGGGGCCATGCTCCTCTGAGCAGGCTTGAAACTTTGGGCACCTCCGTGGGGGGCACAGCGGTGTGACTAGCCTGCAGAGTGGCACCATACTGAGCTCAGCTGTGGGCTCTCTTCCTGTAACCCCCAAACACCGCCCCCACCTCCCTCCTCACACTCCCACGACTGCTTAACCTCAGCTGTGGCCCCCCTCTTTCTCAAAGAAGCAGATGAAGGCTTGACCCCCCCCCATCAGAAACCTGGAGGAAGGGCTCTCAGTTGCCCTTTCTTTGGACCGCCAAAGCGCCGTTAATTGGCTAAACAGTGTCCTAATGGCTCCAGATACCATCTGTTCTGGGAGACGGGCAGAGGAAAAAAGGGGTCTCGCACGTTTTAATGGGCCTAAATATTCGAGCCGAGTAATTAGTTGACATCACCGTGCGAGACTCGCGCCACGCGGCGCACGGCGGGAAGAATTAGAACTATGCACAATGAATGCTGCTAGGAAGCGCCACCTTCCAATTAGGCTGGCCCAAGCGCACCCCCATATCCCCACTGAGAATTCACATGAACCCTAGTCTCTACCCGCCCCCATCCACCCACCTCTGACTGCCTTCCATCAAGTCTTGGCACATCCATTTTATCCAGTGTTGCACTGATCAAGAGTCAGGAGACTAACAGGTGACATAAAGGCTTACTCTGTGTGCACGTGCATGCATACTTGTTTTTTGGTGTGTGTTAAAGTTTGTGTGTGTCTATGTGAGCATCAACGCATGGAAGTGCGTGTAAGCATGAGTGGGCAAGCAAAATAGATAATTATTGTAAATTCAATGACCTTTGAAACTCTGGCAAATTATGAATAGAAATTATTTTCAGGATCATTCAGACAAATTTGTGGTTTGTTTACAAATGTCCAGGCCTGGTGTTTGTGGGGGCGCAGGAGTCTGTCGGTCTGTACTGGTTCAGTCCATGTATCATATCTACCTCTCCTTTGCAACTGACAAGCGCAACCTACTATGCAAACAACAACTTAAAAGTTTGGAATCGCAAGTCATTTTCACTTGATGTTAAGGCAAGGCACTCGGCCCAAAACATAAAACTCTGCTAGTACCTTCTGGAAAGAAAATAACAAAATATGGAGTGTCAAGCTAAATCACCTGATTTAATCTTCGTGTACTTAAAGTGGAATCACCTCGATCACTGCTAAAAATGAAAACAGTTCACGTGGTAATCTGTTGAGAATGACACTGTGATATAATGAATATCCTGAATGGCTTTTTTTTTTTTTTTTGCAAAACATTGATACTTAAATTTACATAATATAGTACTATTCAACACTTTTATTAGTCAAAATTACAAGAACTACTCAAATGTCAGCTGATTCCAAATTTTTAGCAGTATTGAATCAGTATGACATTGTATTGATGTGTCAATAGAGCTACAGAAAATGCAAAACATCTTTTGTCTTGGTAGGCCCTTACAAGTGGCTAAGATATAATTATACAATCCACCTTATTTACCGCTATGCAAAAATACTGTACATATAACACTCTTACACTCCACTGTACCTAGGATTAATGGTAGGGAGGAAAAAAGGGAGCTGGAAGTGTTTAGGCTCACCATGTTATGAGAGAGAGAGAGAGAGAGAGAGAAGGAAGAAGGCAGAAAATGCCAATACAAAACATACATTAATATACGCCTGGGCTTAGATGTACGGACGCAGGGTGGTCACTGAGGAATATCAGAGCGCGTAAAATAGGCTGTTCAGTAAAGCAATGGTTTCATGCTTTTTCAATCACCCTTTTGGTGTGAGCTTTCAATTGATGTAATCCAGCATGGAACCATAAATATTAATTTGCTCAATCCCTCTGCAAATATCAGTGGGGAGTTCCATCAAAATATACAAAAAAAAGAACATCCCATCCATCTCTGTGATGTGACCCAAGATGAAAAACAGCTCAGTGTATGTGAGCACATGCACTGTAAAAAAAAAAAAAAAAAAAGTTGACTAAACGTAAAAAAGTAAGGCAACCAGATGCAAAGTGTTTTTGAGTTTGCTCAACCCCAGGTCTCAGTCAGCATGTTTGCATGCACAGTTAAGTCGAGCTGCAGTAATAGCTCAATTAGGCCATGCAATCGGACTACTGTTGCCCCAGTATACATGCACAGGACGAAATTCGATTTATTGACCGCAGCATGTTCGTCTCCGCTACGATAGGTGGCGATATGCCTTTCAACTTGTTCGTGTTTCATCTTTTTCTGATTGACCTATTATGTCACAGACCGAACATTTGACAAACAAGTTCGCTGGCGGTTAGCTCGTAGCATGTCGAATGCATTGACTGTATAAGATTAAGTGGCGAGAACATGGACAACTTTACAGCTCAGTATGTTTAATACGGGCTGTTAGCTATTCTGCTCGTACAACTGAGGTGTACGCTATCCCCGGTGGTTATGGTGTTGGCCGAAGCTTGGCTGAAACGCTGCTATGCTCCACTTTGTGCCCTTTCTACTACCCCGGAGTGCGTTTCCCAGAAGCGTAGTTGCTAGCAACTAACATAGTTCGTCCATTCATAGTCTGTGGTTCCAACTATGTAAGTTGGCATCTGTGCTCTCAGGAAACGCACTCTCGGGCTTCCCGTGCTTGTTGAATGCGGGTCAGGAGTAATTACTGGTGGGAGAGTGTCATTTTTCTGATGGCGAGTGGAAGGAAATTTTTCGGATGACACGCAAGTCATTCGATAAATCATGCAAATTAAGGGCAGAAGTTAAGAGACCCCGAGGCATGACTGTTCAAGCACCAATACCCTAGCAGACAAGGATTGCTACTGTTCAGTGCAAACTTGCTAGTTAGTCAGAGCTCAGAGTTGTCGCTAAACAGTTTGGTATTTACATGTCCACAAGACTTCCAGGTCAAAGCCATGCACGAAGAATCTGGAGCGCACAGTCCAGTTCGGTTCGATTCAAGAATATACATGCAGGCATAATACGACTATTAACTGCATTACCTGGGTCTGTTAGTCGGACTATCAGAAATTCGAGTTAGCGCGATTCCAGTCAGACTAACATGGTTACATGCATTTTTAGAGTCCGGTTATAGTCGGACTAACACAATAATTTCATTTTCACTAACGCCATGTAAATGCACTGAGTGATTGCACAAACTCATTTTTGAAAGAAGTTGGACCTTGAAGTTTAGCCAACTCAAAAATTCCTCGATGCTGGTTGCCTAACTTTTTTAAGATGAGACAACTTTTTATTTCTTCAAGTGTTTGACTCGTATGCTCTGATCCATTCTTTATCTCTAGTTGTGTATTGGTGGCCAGGCAGAGAAAGAGAGACAGAGAGTGAGACAGTGAGGCAGACAATTGCTAAGAGATCTTAGGTCTATTGAACAGTATTAATGAAACCCATGCCTATCGATTTGGGGGTGGGGGATGAAGAGCCTTTCTCACTCAGAAGATATCATATATCGACGTTTGGCCAGATGCCTTGGGGTCACTGTACAACTGAAAAGGAGTGTCACTTTTGGATGCTGTACGAATCTGCATTGACTTCAACACAAAGAAAACAGCATTTTTGTCAACAACGGTAAACAGAAACCGATTCAGTCTCCGGCAATCATGCTAACCAGTGCACGTAGGCCTAATTAACATTGTGAAAGGGTGTATTTTAATTCAAGCCATGATTTATTCCTAAACCTGACCAATTAATTTTGATGCTTAAATCAAACAACGCAGTTTTGGTTCCTAAACATATCCAAATAGTTTAATTGCCTGAGCCTGACCGACTAGTTTTGGTGCTTAAACCTAACCAAATACTTTAGTGGCCTGTACTTAAGCATGTAGTTTTGGTTTCTGAACCCAACAAAGAAGTAGTAGTTTTGCAATGCTGTCAAATAACTTTGCGTCATATACCGAGGTTTGGTCAGAGCGTACTGAAAGCATCACTATATAAGCCGGGATGAGAACATGCTGGGGAGGAACTATATGGCTGTGCATCACAATGCCAGCTTATAGTCCTGAATGATTGGAGTGACAAGCAGAGGTGACTCTGACCAGGGCCATAAACCATCTAATAGCCACCCAGGATGAAAGCTCTAAATCCTACAAAGAAACTACCACCTGCTGTCCATCAAGGTAGTGGGGTGGCAAGTACCATATGCTATAGAAAAGCAAATCCACAGGCAACGGTCATGACAGATATGAATAGAGTCTGGTTCAATATGAGACAGCAGGACTATGTGCTATCGGAAAAAATAAACAAATGAACCTGAGAGCTGTAAGGAGAGTGGAATAAAGGAGCCAGAAGGAGAATAACACTGAGCACAAGAGAAGTCCAGGGAAGAGGAAGTAACACTCCTGCCTTGAATTTCCCTTGCTCTTGAACTTGGCCTGTTGATTTTACTCATTAACTCTACCTCCTGGCTGAGGAGTGGTGCAAATTAGCGGATCTCCATGGCTGGAAAAAATTCTGGGCCAGAGTTTCGCTTTCTGACCCAGGATTTTCCACTTCAGTTGAACATGGTACTTAAGGCATAATGTTTCTGGCAGATGCAAGCGAGACCCCAGCAGCCTTGAGGCTGTGTTCCAGCACCTCCGACAAGAGGCCCTTCAGACCATCTCCTTTCATCAACGGGCCCCACCCAGCCAGTCCTGTGCAGGGAGTGCCAGATTCCCCCCTGACATGGCTCCCATGTTCAGCTTTGACAGGGTGCTCCCGTGACATCCCCTGAGATATCCGGGAGTATTAGTCGATTGAGATTATCATGGTTTGTGAGGTGTGCGTGTTGTTTGGACTTTTCTTTGTGAATCTCGTCCTGGGACGATATCGAATTCCTGGGCCATCGAATTCTTTACCCAGCTGGTTGATTGAGCTGGGGCGGCGCTTTCCCAGAATCTATATAAGTAGGAAGTCCGGCACGCCTCCTTCGCTAGAGTGTCTGTGTTTAGCCAAGACTATAGCCGAAGATATCTGTAGTCAGGTTTTGTATGACTTTCTATCTTCTAATTGTTGGAGTTTCTTCTCCCTTTTTCTATCTCACTTTGCTTCCGTGGTTCGGACTATTATATGTCCTTTGGAAGCGCGAGTACTTGAGTTTAGTCTATATTATTCTCTGTGTTTGTACTGTGTTCGTGCTACTCTCTTTCTCTCTGTCGTTGCGCTTGGCCTCCGTATACTACCGGCCATAACAGAACAGTCTAGCCTGCATGGAGTCGTCAGCAATGGCTGCGTTAGAGAAAGTTCTGGCTAACCAACAAGCTGCTCTCTCTGGTTATGACAAGGGTCTTGCTAGCCTGAACAATCAACAGGTAGAGTTGGTGGAAAGAGTCCGCCTTCAGGCATATGCCATGGAGAGACAGGAGAACGTTCTGTTAACTCTCACTGAGAGTATTAGATCCTTGTCCATGCAAATCACACAAAATGTTGCACAAGCACAGTCCGTACATCTTCCCTGAGAGCCAAAGCTTCAATTACCCCCAAGATATGGAGGCGAGGCAGGAAGATGTAAAGATTTCATTGTCCAGTGTGAAATATTTTTTAAAGCGCAGCCTTCACGGTTCGTGAATGAAGAGTCTCGGGTTTCATTTATTTTATCCCTGTTAACCGACACAGCACTCACTTGGGTCGGCCCACTTATTTGATCTAATTCACTGGTAGTGAATACTGTGGAGACTCTCGTTAGAGAAATGGTATCGGTGTTTGATCAGGATTTTTGTGGCCGGGACGCAGCTACGCGTTTAATGCATCTAAGGCAGGGCTCTGAGATTGTCGCTGCGTTTTCAATCACATTTCCCTCCTTGGCGACAGAGACAGAGACAGGCTGGCCAGAAGCGCCTCTTATGACAGTTTTCATTCACGCTTTGGCAGAGGAGGTTAAGGAAGCTCAGGCTACATTGGAGCCTTGTTTGTCTCTAGGTTTGCACTGCGGTGCGAATTGATAATTGCATCCGCGAACGTAACAGGGAGAAATGTACTGCATTGACTCTTGCTGGCATCAGGGCTAATGCTACTAGCAGCATGCATACAGCTCCCAATCTGGCCACTGAAAATTCCGCTCCTGATGAGCCTATGCAGGTTGATGGCTTATATGAGAGCCGGGCGCGTAAGCCCGTTCAGAGACATATAAACTGCTATAATTGTAAAAACCGGGACATATCCGTCCACGCTGCCGTGAGTTTCAGGGAAACGGGAAATCTCTCTAGCAGTATGGGGGGCGCTAGAGGGACAGACCAAATTTCCCTTCCGAACTTTAATCCCTGTAGAATTGACTGTGGGGAGACAGAGAATATTTATCGAAGTTTTTGTGGATTCTGGCGCCATGGATTGTTTCATGGATGCAGAGTGGGCCAGGAGACATTCCATTCCTATCCGCCCTCTTTTACATTCACGCGCTGTTAGATCTTTGGACGGTCGCCCGCTGGGAACTGGATTTATAACCAAAGTTTCTGAATCATTGACTATGTTCATCTCTTTTGGTGGCCACTCTGAGGAGGTCCGGTTTTTTATTATCAGTTCTCCTGTTTTCCCTGTCGTTTTAGGACACTCTTGGCTACGGGAACATAGGCCTCATATCATTTGGGGAAGTCAGGATAACCCGATCGTCCAGTGGGGCACTGATTGTAGGTCCCACTGTTGGGAGAGTTTGGCGTGTCATCCCGGGCATTGACCTATGGGGGAGGCTGACGCCTGGAGTGATTCTGAGGAGTTTGCCTCACACAACCCTCCTAATCTAGAGAAAGGGGCGGAGGAGGGGTTGGAGTGGGATCCTCAATTTGACTGGTGGCAGCCAGAGGAGGATTGCTATTCGAAGGATTTCTCTGACTCAGAATCTGACTTAGAGGGGGCAGGTTTCGAACAGGGTGAGAATTTGGGGGCTGCTCTTAACTTTTTTCTGCCTCCTAATGTTCCTGACGATTATGCTGATCTCGCGGAGTTTTTTAGCAAGCAACGGGCCTCGACTTTACCTCCTCATCGCACGTTCGATTGCGAGATCAGTCTCCACCCGGGTACCACTCCCCCCAGGGGTTCATTATACAACCCCAATTCCGAAATAGTTGGGACGAAGTGTAAATTGTGAATAAAATCAAAATGCAATGACTTTCAGATCACATGAGCCAATGTGTTATTTACAATGGAACATAGATAACATTTCAAATGTTGAAACTGAGATATTTTACATTTTAATCCAAAAAATTAGCTTATTTCAAATTTTCTGGCTGCAACAGGTCTCAAAAAAGTAGGGACATGGGCAAAAAAGGGCTCAAAAAGCAATTATTATCTAAGAGAATCATCTGAGAGAACATTTAGCAAGTAACTAAGTTAACTGGCATCAGGTGTGTAACATGATTGGCTATAAAAGGGATGTCTTAGAGAGGCTGAGTCTCTCAGAAGTAAAGATGGCCAGAGGCTCTCCAACCTGTGAAGGCTTGCGTAAAAAAATTGTGGAATACTTTAAAACAACGTTTCTCAACGTCAAATTGCAAAGGCTTTGAAGGTCTCATCATCGACAGTGCATAACATCATGAAAAGATTCAGAGAAACTGGAAAAATCTCTGTGCGTAAGGGACAAGGCCGAAGACCTTTACTGAATGCCCATGATCTTCATGCCCTCAGACGCCACTGCATCACTCACCAGCATGATTCTGTCATTGACATTACTAAATGGGCCCAGGAATACTTCAAGAAAGCACTGTCTGTAAACACAGTCCGCTGTGCCATCCACAGGTGCCACTTAAAACTCTATCATGCAAAAAGGAAGCCATTGTTGAGCATGATCCAGAAGTGCCGCCGTGTTCTGTGGGCCAAGGCTCATTTAAAATGGACTGTAGCAAAGTGGCAAAGTGTCCTCTGGTCAGACGAGTCCAAATTTGACATTCTTGTCGGAAATTATGGGCGTCGTGTCCTCTGGGCTAAAGAGGAGAAAGACCACCCCTCCTGTTATCAGCGTTCAGTTCAAAAGCCGGCATCTCTGATGGTATGGGGATGCATTAGTGCATATGGTGTGGGACACTTGCATGTTTTAAAAAGCACCATGAATGCTGAAAGGTATATAAAGGTTTTAGAGCAACATATGCTCCCCTCCAGATGGCATCTATTCCAGGGAAGGCCTTGTGTATTTCAGCAGGACAATGCAAAACCGCATACTGCAGCTATTACAACAGCATGGCTTCATAGCAGAAGAGTCCGTGTGCTGAACTGGCCTGCCTGCAGTCCTGATCTTTCACCGATTGAGAACATATGGTACATAATTAAACAAAAAGTTTGTGAAAGGAGACCCAAAACTCTCCAGCAGCTGGAAGCCTGTATTAAACAAGAGTGGGATCAAATCCCAATGGCTAAACTCAAGACACTTGTCTCCTCAATGCCCAGACACCTCCACTTTGTGTTAAAAAGAAGAGGGGATGCTACACCATGGTAAACAGGCCCCTGTCCCAACTTTTTTGAGACCTGTAGCAGCCATCAAATTTGAAATGAGCTCATTTTGTGGATAAAAATGTAAAATGTCTCAGTCTCAACATTTGAAATGGTACCTATGTTCTACTGTAAATAACATACTGGCTCATGTGATCTGAAAGTGATTGCATTTTGATTTTATTCACAATTTACACTTCGTCCCAACTATTTCGGAATTGGGGTTGTACTCGCTGTCAGGGCCTGAACGGAAGGCTATGCGAGAATATATTCAGGAGGCTCTGGCTAATGGATTTATTCGGCCCTCCACGTCTCCAGCCGAAGCGGGATTCTTTTTTGTGGGCAAAAAAGATGGCGGCCTGAAACCCTGTATTGATTACAGGGGCTTGAATAATATCACTATTAAAAACCGATACCCACTTCCGTTGAGGAACTCCGCATTTGAACGGCTGCAGGAGACATCGTTTTTTACTAAGCTAGACCTCCGGAATGATTATAACTTGGTTCAGATCCGTGAAGGGGATGAGTGGAAAACGGCATTTAATAAGCATGACGGGTCCTACGAATATTTGGTCATGCCGTTTGGATTGGTTAACGCCCCCTCTGTGTTCCAGGCACTCGTCAGTGACGTCCTCCGAGAGATGTTGGAGAGATTTGTCTTTGTCTACATTGACGACCTCCTCGTCGTTTGCTTGGTCTCCAGCAGCTGAGGCTGCTTTTCAGGAGTTAAAGAAATGATTTAGCTCAGAACCCATTCTCGTTTTGCCTGACCCTTCCCTCCCAATTGTTGTGGAGATGGACGCGTCGGAGGTCTAGGTAGGTGCCATTTTGTCCCAGCGCCCCCTTCTGGACAATAAGTTGCACCCATGCGCCTACTTCTCCCGGTCGTTGTCGGCGGCTGAACGGAATTACAGCATTGGTGACTGGGAGTTGTTGGCCATCAAGTTGGCATTAAAAGAGTGGCACCATTGGCTGGAGGCGGCTGAACAGCCGTTTGTGGTTTGGACGGATCATAAAAATCTCCAATACATCCAACAGACTAAACGACGTCATTCTTGGCAGGCGCGGTGGTCGTTGTTTTTAAACCGCTTTAACTTTACGTTAACCTATCGCCCGGGGTCTAAAAACATCCAGCCCGACGCTTTGTTGCAGATTCACGACCGCTCCGGTCGCGACCCCATTCCTGAGCCGGTTATCCCGGCAGCTCAGATTGATGCTCCCATTCAGTGGGACGTTGAGTCCTTTGTGCGGGAGGCGTTGAAAAATGATCCTGCTCCTGGTGGGGAGCCGCCTGGCTGTTTATTTGTTTCTTTGGCAGTGTGGACCCAAGTTCTCCAGTGGGGGCACTCTTCCCGTCTGGCTGGTCACCCGGGGGTTCATCAAACTAAGCAGTTCTTGGCCCGACGTTTTTGGTGGCCCAGCATGATGGAGGACATCCGAGAGTTTGTAGCAGCGTGCTGTATTTATTTGCGCTAGGAAGAAGACTTCCCACCTCCCCCCCCTCTGGTCTGCTGCGGCCGTTGCCCATTCCTAAGTGCCCGTGGAGCCATATTGCTCTTGATTTTGTTACAGGACAGCCTGTTTCGGAAAGCAACACGGTCAGACTGGTCGTGGTTGACCATTTTTCTCAGGCCGCCCATTTTATCGCGCTGCCCAAGCTGCCTTTGGCGTGGGAGATGGCCCTTCTTGTTGTGGACCATGTTTTCCGGCTGCATGGCATCCCTCAAGCTGTGAGAGACATGTAGGTCGTGGAGCTCAGTTTTAAGTAGATTGGGAGGGTTATGGTCCTGAGGAGCGGTGCTGGGTCCCTTCTCGGGATATCCTGGATCCTACCCTTATTTCTGAATTCCGTGCGCGGGGCTCTCAATGAACTTCTGGGGCTGTTCCTTAGAGGGGGGGGTCCTGTCATGGTTTGTGAGGTGTACGTGTTGTTTGGACTTTTCTTTGCGGCTCTCGTCCCGGGACGATATCGAATTCCTGGGCCATCGAATTCTTTACCCAGCTGGTTGATTGAGCTGGGGCGGCGCTTTCCCAGAATCTATATAAGTAGGAAGTCCAGCACGCCTCCTTCGCTAGAGTGTCTGTGTTTAGCTTCGCACTATAGCCGAAGATATCTGTAGTCAGGTTTTGTATGACTTTCTATCTTCTAATTGTTGGAGTTTCTTCTCCTTTTTCTATCTCGCTTTGCTTCCGTGGTTCAGACTATTATACGTCCTTTGGAAGCGCGAGCACTTGAGTTTGGTCGATATTATTCTCTGTGTTTGTTCTGTGTTCATGCTACTCTCTTTCTCTCTGTCGTTGTGCTTGGCCTCCGTATACTACCGGCCATTAAAGAGATGCTTTACCACACGAGGTAAAAACTGTGTGTGGCTCAACGAGATCATTCTTTCATTTCACTGCTCTAATCAAAAGCTTTGCAATCAATTTTCCAGTCTCTCCTCTCTTTTTACAGTTCAAGTTGTAAATTAAATGTTCAACTTAAGATCCTTTTAGATCTTTTTACTCTATTCCAATCAGCAAACGGTTGGCATTGCACATTTTTTAATTTTTTTTTTTTTTTTTTTGTGTGTGTGTGTCCAGGCTTTCCGCGCGCTCAAAACGCTGACTTTTATTTTGTCGGATATTGAACATTTCGGTTAAAAGCAAGAGCCAGGACAGAGGCGGTAAACAGTAACTGCAGAGCGGGATCTGTTTGTGACAATACTGCACTAATTAAGCCTGAGGTTTGCATCAGGGACACTTCATTTGGGATTGCAAGTCATTAGTTAAGCATGCACGCTCATTACAGACTTTCTGTTTTTGCTGCCAGTGCAGCTTAACCGTAAATTAAGCATCACCCTGTTGTATGATGCAACTATTTACAGGCTTGAGACGATAGGTGAGTCAAAAGATAGATAGAGGAGCACATGTTTAATCAGTAAATCACAAATCCACACAGGGTTTGATCATGCAGAAATGATGACTGCAGTTTAAGAAAGTAGAGTGATTTTATTAATGTAGGCATTATATATAGTATATTTTACCAAAAAAAAATTTATGAATACATGCATGAGTGTCTACACTACAGGTATAGTGATAACGTATCATGAGCAGTTTCCAAATAAGCCCTTACTTGACACAGAGCCCTGCTAGTCACCAGATGAAATCCCCAAAAAATGAGAGGCCTCATGTATGGACTGATTGAATTTATTGGACGCCAACTCTCTACTCCGCAAAACTGAATAATATTGAGTTGTTTGTTACCTTGTACAATACTCGAGAAATCTCTTAGAGAGCCTATTAGCCCAATTCATACAGCCAGAGACTGAATTCTTACCATTAGTATTTAAAGGAAACACCTAGCTTACATGGCCAATGATGCAGCTTCACAATCACTCACTGGTTTTTAACAAGAAAACATCAAGTCAGATATACCACTGCTTTTTACTGAAGGAATATTTTGGCTATCTTTGCAGAATAAGAAACAAACCTTTTTCATTAGATTTCAAGCCTGTTGGATTTTCATGCGAGTCTATCCTTCTCAATCGCAGAAAAGTTGTTTGGTCGGCAGGTTTGGCAAATTAACTGGTGTTCGAGTAATCAAAGTCTCCTTGCCACAGCTAGTAATGATATTAGCAAAGAAATTGCATCCAACATCAAAATTTGAACCAGAAATCTGTCTTGCTTGTATAATTAAAACTCGGTTGTGGGCCAGAAAACACTGTTCTTTCCCATTATGATAACTAAAAGGTCAAAGAAGCATGTATTCCTTTATGAATCATTTATGAGTAACATTTCATGAAATACACATCTCTTGCCAAATGATTCTGAGCCTAATTTGACATTTAAATTAGGTGCACTTGCCTGGTCAGGTCAGCTGCTCGGACCTACGGAAGTGAAGCAGACCCAAGTGAAAAAAAAAATAGTTATTATACAACCAATTTGTGTATACAGCTTGAATTGCAGTATATTCATGTCGTAACATATTTGCAATGTCACTAATGTTATTTTCCTCAAGAATCCCTAGAATGGTTTGTGCTGGGAAGATATTGGAGACAGCTAGGGCTGTAGAATCGAAAATTTGAATATTTTCATTTGTTCGCAAACCTGATACTAGAACAAAACCTGCCATATATGTTCAACTTTGGGGTGGAAAAATCCTTAATCTATCTGCTTGCTCCCAGAGCTGCCAGATTGATCTTAACTGTGTACATACACTCTTATGTTATTTATTAAGTAAGGCTCTCTTATGTTTGCTATTAAGTAAGGCTTTTTGTAATCTTCTTGAATATATTTCTAATGTTATGTGTGTACCATTCTGACTTTGATCCACAATTCAGTCAGGAAGACTCCAGAATTAAGATTTATTAACAATGAGATAAATTTAAAAAATCTTTGGAGATGACTCTATCCTTGAGCTCCTTCCAGCAAGGTGGGATGGAGATCTGTCTATGTAACAGGCAGTGGCGAAGCCATCCCCCTTTTGGAAGGAAGGCCATCTGATCAGCGAAGAATGGTGGATGCAATGCTGAAGAGGGCCAGAGTCAGAGGCTGGAGGTGGTGGGTGATGCAAAATCTCTGTAAACAGCAAAGAGTAACATGTTATGAGCATCTGTAAAGAAGACTGATGGTTACGACTGGGCGAATGCAGTTGCTTTGCTGTCCTACGTCCCTTGATTGAACTTTTGGAATACTTTAAAAACAATGCTCCTCAACGTCAAATTGCAAGGGCTTTGAAGGTCTAATCATCGACAGTGCATAACATCATCAAAAGATTCAGAGAAACTGGAAAAATCTCTGTGCGTAAGGGACAAGGCCGAAGACCTTTACTGGATGCCTGTGATCTTTGGGCCCTCAGACGCCACTGCATCACTGTATGATGTCCTGATGAAGACTCGTTGGAGTCGAAACGTGGAGATATCCCTGTTAAACAAAGGATTTTTAATTACATCAGAGTGCGTCGGATTTTCAGTTCTGACTGCCATCTGGATTATGGACATTTATTGATTAGTTTACAGGCAAGTCATTGCTCCCCTTTTCTTTGCAAACAATTATTTTGTCCACTTCCTGAAGAGCACCTGATCCTGACGACACAGTGTTGGATTCTTGGACCCCATGTGGCATTCACCCTTCTTCTTTTTTTCATTGTTTTTAAAGTATTCCACAATTTTTTTTACACAAGCCTTCACAGGTTGGAGAGCCTCAGGCCATCTTTACTTCTGAGAGACTCAGCCTCTCTAAGACATCCCTTTTATAGCCAATCATGTTACACACCTGATGCCAGTTAACTTAATCACTTGCTAAATGTTTTTTCAGCTGATTCTCTTATATCTAGGGTTTGGAGCACAATGGTTTCTGTCCAAATTTTGTGGTTTTGAGATTTTTACCCCTGTCACAGCTTTCTATCAGCTAATCCTTGGAGCACAATAACTATATGTCCATCTGCATTCATTTTTAATCAGAATTCACATTTTCATTTTGTGATATGTCCAACAAAATCTGCTTAAATGAATTAAACATTGACATTTTGATGAGTAAACAAGAATTTTTATACAAAATAGTCTGTCTTACATTGCAAACGAACTTACCTTCAACCAATCGCCATTGTGTTACGTCACATCATGTGCTAGAATTGTTGGAGCACTGAGGTGACATGTCCATTTTTGACTATTTTGACCATGATGTTGCAGTACCACACTTTTGAAAACTTACATGTTCAGTATACTTCTGAACCATGCAGTAAAAGAGTGACTGGTAAAAAAAAAAATGATATAAAATACCTGATTTAATAGAACGCTTGGAAACCTAAAAATCAATTTTTCTCAAAACCTCTAAAATGGACATATAACCGTTGCGCTCCAAACCCTCAATATATTAATTGCTTTTTCAGCCCTTTTTTGCCTGTATCCCAACTTTTTTGAGACCTGTTGCAGCCATAAAATTTGAAATAAGCTCATTTTGTGGATAAAAATGTAAAATGTCTCAGTTTCAACATTTGAAATGTTATCTATTTTCTATTGTATATAACATTTTAGCTCATGTGATCTGAAAGTCATTGCATTTTGATTTTATTCGCAATTTACACTTTGTCCCAACTATTTTGGCATTGGGGTTGTATATAATAATACTATATATTATTATAATATTTTATATATTGTATATTTTTTGCATATTTATTCAGTGCTTTGTTTCTAAGACCGTTTTGAATTTTTTTTTAAAATTATATATATATATACATATAGGTGCTTACATATTTACCTCTGTATCGCGTCAATGTCCCAGGTCTATTTGACCTACGGCAATGGTTCAAACAATATAAAACAGTCTCCTGTATAACAGTATAACAGCATAAAGAGAAACTTTTTTCAATCAATTTTCTGTATGATGAGCTGAGGCAGAAAAATGAGAACAGACACACATCACGTTTTCACTTAATGGATCCACTTTCACAGGGTCCTTTCAGTTGCTAATTTTAGCAAAAAGCTCATTTCTCTGAAGGCCTTTAACGGATAAGGAAGACAGTGTTTCAGGCCCCAGTGGGACATCCATCGCAGGGCAAGGAGGGGGGTGTGTGGTGAGTTGAACTTTTTTTGATGGGAACATTCATTGCAAACATGTGACACATATCTGCTTTCATTTCATTTGCAGAGGCAGTCTGTCCTACAAGTCTGGGAACTCAAATGCGTCCCAAACCAGCCATTAGCAAATAGCAATCCTGATGAAATCAAATCAAAAATTCTGGCATATTAAGTGTACCAGGCGCACATGGGTTTGTTTGTCCAGTATCCCAGCATGCAACATTGCAGGCCCTGATCTTCAGTCCCAACAACCATCAACACTACCCCCCACCCCCAAAAAAAGCAGAAAAGAAATGCTATTACATATTATTTCTTTATTGCTTTTTACTACTCCATCAGTATTGAAGTACTGCAAGAAACATTTAATTTCCATTTATTTCTTAATAACATACCTGAGACTACGGCAGTTGTAAATCTTAATTGCAAGACTGGCTGTAATATGATGTAGCCTAGCCGTTATAAGCCAATCCAATCATCTTTAACGAGGCCCTTGTGTCCGTAATAAACATGTAGGCTGGGTGGATAAGAGAGGACTTGGTTGACAGACAGGAGCTTTTTTTGCATTGTCTCAAGTAGCCTTTGTGAAGAGAGCCGCAGCAATTACAGACGATGCGCAAACATTCATTTCATAGTCTTTATTGCATTTGCAATCCATGACAAACAGCAATAAACCCAGGGTTACCATGGACACTCACTGACTGATATCCTTTCCTCTTTCTCCCCTCTCAGACTCAAAGACCTTCCAACCATATAGATTCAGTGGTCAGAATGGACTCATATCAGTCAAATATTGAGCACAAAATAGGAAACTTCGATACAGCAACCTACTCTGCATTGTTAAAACAAAAAAAAAACAACAAAAAAAAAAGAGTTTATCCAGATATTAAAGAAGGAAACTTTTGTTTCTCTCTTTACAAACACAACATTGATAGCTTATAGCCACAAAATGCAAGACATGAGTGAAATTTGATTCTAACAGCATGAGGAAGGCTTATGGAGAGGTCTGCACAGGTTCCAACCCAGATTCAGGCAGATGTTATTCCTGGTGTTGTGTTGGGTGTTCCTGGCTGCACCCTCATCTTGTCCTCAGGTCAGAGTTTATGAAAAGCTGGGAGGTGAGGCAAGACTGGGATCCAATTATCAGCCCAGACCTCAATCCACTGCTGTGGTGCACTCACTCAGATATCCACATTAACACCCATGTAATTACTTATTTATAAATTCACATGCTTTCGCACGCGTGCAGTATACATGACTATGAGTGCATCTGGTTATTGGCTTTGATGGTGTCTGTTCCTTCGGGGAAGGGGTGAAAGACAGGGAGGAGTGAACAGATCTATAGAGAGAGGGGGATGCACAAAGATGGCCCACAGCTGGTGGTGACGGGGTCAGAGTTTGTGATCAGCCCTGAGGAGGAACGCGACAAGGGTGTAATAGATTCTTGCGAGCCTACCGCTGTGTCTGGAGGAGGAATCCTGGGTAATTGCTCCGCACATGATTGGGGAAGAAGCGGATGCCTCGGCTTCTGCAGAAAACAGGGAGCATCTGTTAGCGCGCTAATTTGGGTGGGTAGTGGGTATTGGGGGGGGGGGCTGGTTTGCCTCTGGCAGTGCAGAGGTGTGGCGGGAAATCGTGTTCTTCCTCCACGGTCTATTGTGTGCTGCTAGTGCGATCTGTCTAAGCTAAATGTTTGTGTACGCCCAGTTATGATGGTTTGAATGACTCATATACCTGCTTTAAGATCTTTAAATATGCACCGTGCGCTGTAGTCCACACTGCAGGTGTTATACTTGGGCTTTGTAATGTCTTGTGGGTTTAAAAGAGCTGACATTTAATAAGTTTTTAAAAGTGAGACTGTTTACACAATGGTGTACTCTTGGGGAAAAAAAAAACATATCAAGCATGAATTTGATTTGATTTCTTTTTTTTTTCTTTCTGGGATATCTGTTCGAGCTTATAGATTTTTGTTTGAATTGGGTTGCGATCCCTTTTGACCAATCAGCAACAGTAGAATCACCCAGCAGCACATTCCTTATTCAAAGTGAGGAGGATTAAAAAGCGCCCTCATATTGTATGCCTCCTTGAAAAAAGCAGAACCAGCCTCAAAAGACTTCAGAGCACAGCAAGGGGTGATGCAGAAAAATCTCTAATCCTTTCTTTGAACGAAATAACAAGAATCTTCCCACATCAGAAGATAAACTTAGCCAAACAGCAAGTTATCAAAATAACTTAGCCTTTTTATTGAAGAAATGTGTTTTTACACAATGGGAGGGACGACAGAGCGACAGTAACATGGCATGCATTTCATACATGGCTCGCTTTCTAGCCATTCGCGACAAGCAGTGCAGCAATTCATAGCATCAGAGAGTAATTAATCAGGGAGTCATTAGGCATGCATCAGCAGCTTCAAATGCATTCTACATCTTTGATTAGGATTCAAGCAGTACAGATGACTGGATGATTGAATATTTCATCACCAGCTTTGATACGCGCTCTCTCTCTCTCTCTCTCTCTCACACACACACACACACACACACACAACCACACACAACACACATACCCATACAACTGCACCTAGTGGTTCTATGGATCCACATATATTTTATTTGCCCACTGTATGGTCACTTTGTCAGAAAACACAGCAAAGGGTGGCCAGGATGGTGCCAGTGTGTCCCTCTGGGTGGCATATCATATCAAAATAAATGTGTACCAGGACAACTATAGGCTATTTTAGAGGCCTATGACAGATAACTATGATGTTTGATGTTCTTAACACCAGGCATGTACACTCCATCGATTAAACCGTATCAACAATAGAAATATTCATGACTTCTGACTGCTTTTTTCTGATCCTGAAAGATACAGTGATCTGTCTGTATAAGACAGAATTTTGGTGTTACTGCAGCTAAGTTAAACCTGTCCTAAAGCAAACGTTAGCAGCACTTTTGAACTTCCCCACAAGCAAAGAGTTGGGGCAGTATATAAAATGTGTAATAACTGCTGAGATCAGTAATTATTGCTTTAACTCATGGGGTGCAGCTTGCGGAGCGAGTTCTAGCACACAACTCGAGACATACCCACATTCCCATAGACCCTCCCATGCATATCACACACTGTTCCGTCCCTCTGGTAGGTGGGTTATGAGCATATATACATATTAAATGTTACTGCTGGCATTTATGCTATCACACTCTAAAACTGCTGACAAACCCAATAGCTCATTTGTCAATAGGCTACTATGACAATTTTAATTGATTTAATCAATTTATTTAACCAGCAAAACCTAGCCTCCCATAACCTATTACATATGCTGTCTTGCGTTCTACTACAAAAACATTCCCTGAAAATGCAAGGCCAAGTGGGATGGCTACGGCAGGGAAATGGGGGTGACACATTTAAGAGCAGGGTGGCAACCAATCCACCAGTCAGATTAGCTCCTTCTTTGTCCTGAAACATATAAAAACTTTAAATCTCAAGATAAATTTTGAGAAGCCACCAGGACAGGACAGGCTAGATTTTAAACATTATAGACTGCATTCCTCTTCCTGGCAAAAATATCAGTATACAGCCCTTCAGGTGTAATGGATTCTTTCCCTCTTTATTAGGAAAAAACAGTTTCAGCTCTTAACTCATTCCTTAGGGAATACTTCTATATAAAATTGTCGCGTTTGTACGGAATACTTTTCCCGAAAATTACACAATATAAAGTATTGAAGTACAGGTGGCCCATCACTGCAATCGTTAACTGATTTTGTGTTTTCATCGGACTGCGAATGGTCATTCACACCGCTGGCACCGGCTTACTGTAGGGAATGGTAGAATTCGCCGCGCCGTTGGCAGCGGCTTGCCGTAGGGAATGGTAGAATTCACCACGCCGTTGGCAGCGGCTTGCCGTAGGGAATGAATTAAAGGTGGGGTCAGCAATAATATCCCGTTGACCTTTACTAATGTTTTGCAATATTCACTAAAGATTCTGACACATCAGCTGCATAACATCAGAGGAGAAGTCTCTCTGCATGCCAAAGGCTTCGTAATCGCAAAAACAAACATGAACGTTCTGTGCTTATCTGGACAATTCAACCAGTTGGGATATTGGGCTCACATAGTCAATCATGAACTGGGGGGCATTTTGAGGGATTGCTCAATATGGCTTGGATGAATTGCATTGGGCACATGAGGTAACCTGCCTGTGGCATTTGATATAACAAAAGGTAGCTAGTGGAGTTGAACTGATTCCAGCGAGTCTTAACACAGCACTGACAGTAGACTAAAGGCCTTTGCACACCAAGTACGTTTTTTTGGTCCGAAATTGCCGCACGTTTAAAAATAAATACGACCCCATGTTCTGTCAATCACGTTTACACGCTGAATCCGAAACTTTCGTCCATCAGAAAGAGTTTCGGAACGGGTTCGATGTTCTGCGTTTTTTCGCATCTGTCAAACGCAAAACGAGAGTTGTTTGGCTATTCAGACTCGGATGTCAGAGTGGATCCGCGCATCACTTTGTGTGTGTGAGTGTGTGTGTGTTCACATTTTTGTTACCGATTGGGGACCTTTTCCAGTACAAACACTGACCTTGTCGGGACCAGTAGTTCTTATGGGGACCAAAGCCTGGTCCTAATATGGCAAAACGTCATTTCTGAGGTCATGGTTGAGGTTAGGGGTCAGGTGTGAATTGAGGTTTTGTTAAGGTTAAAGTCAGGTATGATTTGGTTAAAGTTAAGGTTAGGGGTAGGGTTAGGGTTAGGCTGTCCATAATGAATAGAAGTCAATGCAATGTCCTAACAAGGATAGCTGCGCAGACTTGTGTGCGTACGTGTGTGTGTGTGTGTGTGCTTACTTTAGACATACTGCTAACCGCTGTTCAGGATCAATTGGATCTCGGAAATTGGTGGTCTTCTTTTCAATGTGTGGTTCCAGCATTGCTAGCAGCGCATCAAACTGGACCACTGACATCCTGAAATAGACTAGGAAACCGTCGGGATAATTTCGCAGGTCCTTTATGAGCAGGTGAAACTCCCCTTGCTCTGGACGCCTTCTGAGGATTGGAAGGACCCAATATTTTCTTTTTCTTTTTCTTTTCTGAAGAAGCGACAGGACTACAAAATCATCCTCACTGCTCGATGACTCCATTTTGTCTCGTATTGTGAATTTTCACAACGAATAGAATAAAAACGCATCGGACTCAGTGTTCAAGGATTCTGTACGTAACGATTTTTATTGGATGACGGATTAAAAAAACGCATACGAAAAAAAAACGGACTTGGTGTGCAAAGCCCTTAACACCTAAGTTTGCTAACTTTCCAAACACATGAGTGAGATGAGTAGTTGCGAGATGCATTCAGGTTCATAACTGTATGAGCCAAACGTTGGAAATATTTCTTCCAGAAAGCAAACTACCCAATAATAATGGGTAAATCTAGCTTCCTAACTAACTTTAGCCAACGTTATGAACCTAGCTCCAACCTTACCCTGGCAACATTAGGTCCAATGAAAGTAATAATTGAACAACATCCTGCTTAATCTTATATCATTTACAGCTGATTTAAGTGTGTTTATTTGTTCATGTTTGTGGCAATGGTCAACCCTGCTGCCCATCTAAATAATACATAGGCCTCATAGCCTAACCAGCCTCCTGGGTTGTTCTGCTGCCTGCTCTGGGATTTTCCTTCGAGATAATGAGAAGCTGCTCTGCTTAAGAGAATTTGGGATGCAGGGCCTCAGATTGAACTCTGAGGAGAGGGGGTACTTGGTTCAGCGCTGTGGTATGAAATGTTTGAAAAAAATCTGTGTATTTCCCAGATTGCTGATCTACCTTGAATTGTTTGTTTTTTTCTTAGTTTTTTTCATATACACAGCATTCCTGTTTTGCCAATCCTGAAGGTCAGCCAGTCATTCCTTTGTCTGCATGACTCAATAATGCAGGAATTCTGTCCACTAGCACTCTGGCCTTTCATGAATTACACAATATCACACATCATGCCTCATGCCGTCAGCCTTTGATCCCCCAATGGCTTTTGCTCTATGTGGTCGCAGACTTGACAACTCCACCCCAGCCTTTTTTAAAAGCTTTTATCTCAGGAAAAGCTGTTACCTGGCAGATTGTAGTGTGCGATGTGGAACATAACAACAGGGAACTTCTGTTTCTAGGGACACGGACTCAGCTGAAACCAAACTAGACCAGCAGCAAGTGACTCGCTGTGTTAAATCAAGAAACCCGGCAAGTCGCTGCGCAGTGAAATTCACCGTCTTGGGCAGCCAGGGTCCAATATATTGCTGTTGGCAGTACAGTTGATGGAATTATCCTGAGACTAATAATGGGATTGAAATCCAGTGGTTGGGAATCCGAAAAACCTGACAGAGACAAATTTCTTGATGAAATAGCCATTGTTAGCCATGAAATGAGTCCATGGTGTTACTGCAAATTTCTAGTTCTTCACTGGTGCCTGGAATCAAAAAAACTCCAAGCTATCTGAGAAAATGCAGCATTCACTCAAACATAAGAAACATATAGCTTTTAACTTTCAAGATTAATTTTGCATAACACTGCAAAATATGACTAATGGATTTCATCAAAGCCAAAAAACATCTTTTTCTGGCAAAAAGCCACTGTGAAGAATCATAGGGTTGTATCAGTCTAGAAACTTAGTGTAGCACTTGATTAAATAGAACTCTTCTTTAGGGTGACATGGCAGATTTGAGTGAGTGTGGAGGTTACCAAACTCAGATGGAACCCTCAGGTGAGTGATGTGTGGGATCTGAGCCTGGAAATCCAACTCTGTCTGAAAGCATCATTTTTTCATCCAAAGTGAAGAAGAGTGGCATACCTATACAAATTGCATTACCCGGTGATTCAACCTCCATTCCCAAAAACCCTTCTATACTCTGTGTGGGGTGGAGATAAATATGTCTTCCACTGGTCTGAGGGGCTCTCTGTTGGATGCCCCCCCCCCTCCAGTGGATCTGGTCTCCCACCTGCTTTACGCTAGCTTTGCCTCTCCTCTTCGCCTCGCATCATTAAACCGCTTGCTACATTGGAGCGCAGTTCTCAGAGGACCAAAGGAGGCAGCAGTAATGCAAGCTAGGTCCTTGTTCACCTCCTGATGAAACTGCCGGTTTGTTACGGTGTTAATGTGCTGGTTTTAAAAGGAATGACTGATCTGATTGGCCTTAATGGAGTGAAACTCCCACCGCACCAACAGGTCATTAAACCAGCCCTTTGACAACAACACCATAGTTGCACTTTCATTTGCTGAGAAGAAATGACCAAATTCGAGTTGGACACCCCCAGTTTTCATCTGCGATACACTTAGTGCTTGTGTCACCCAACTGTGGGTTTAGGTTGTCAAATTAGCGCTCTGATAGTTGCTCCTAGTTTAGCCAAAAAGAACCCATACAAAAATGATGTCTCACATCCATAAAAAGAATAATAATTATATAGCTGTGGAGGAATGTTGGATGTAAAATAAATAAATAAATAGCATATGCAATATATCTGCATTCCCTAAGTGGGAGACGTGCATACTAGAAGGACTGCCAGTTTACTAATGCAGCCTAAACATGAACAGGCATGGCAGTCCTATGCTGGCATTAACAGCCATGCATAATGTAATGAGATAATAAAGTTTAACAGCCTGATTAACCAAGGGAAACGCAAAACCATCCCCATATGATGCAGCTTGCAATCTGTTTGCATTGGGTGTTTCCACAGACAGTTAAGCAGGGCATCAAGGCTCCTGGGGTCCTATCAACAATATGGTGCATAAAACAATAATGTGAATGTTGTCTAGACTCCATCTTATGAGAGCCCACTCAGATGTAATTACAGTGCCTGCTGCAACAACTTCCACCCTGAATATGGAGACAATAGCTGAGATGGAAAAGAAAAGTATCATGGTGAACGACATAAATCATAAAAAATATAATAATAATTCAGATTATTTCTCTGATTTTGGCTTGCACTACCACCTGCATTATTTCAGAATATTCCTGTGCTTACTTTGTCCTTGAGGGAACCCGAGCCTCTATCTCATTGGAAATCCAGGCAGGTTGCGCCATGTACCATATTTATAATTTATTTAAATATATAACAGTGGGGGGAAGAGCCTTTTGGTATCAGGCCCCACTACTATGTAACAATCTTCCACTTGATGTGAGGGGAGCAGACACCCTCTTGCTTTTCAAGTCTAGATTCAAGACTTACCTCTTCAGCCAATCCCATAGTTAGGCATGGAGTGTATTGGTCTAGTAGCCATCACTTTAGAGGACTGTCATTGCTGTCTTCCCCTCTGCAACTCCTTGTTGTGGTTGGGAAAGGGGCTTTTCAGCCTGCCCTAATAATGGTGCTGGCTCACTATATTCCATTCTTTAGTTTTTATGTCAGCCTAAATCTACTAATGGTCTTCCTAATGACACTCCGAGCAACCATTGGTCTCAGTATTTCTTATCGCATCAGTGCATGGAATTTCACTAACCCTGTTCCCTCTCCTCATATCCCCCGCCTACCCCATTCTGATGGGGTAACTCTGCCTATTACGGTGTGGCATCAAGCACGACCATGCAGCACCTCTGTGATGCTACAAAGAACCCTGGACTGGCCTAACCCACACCTGCTCTCAGACCCTCTACCCCAGCCAGCCACATCTGAACCTATACTTATCCTGGACGAAATGTTCCAAGACCTATTTGACCCTGGACTCATCTTACCCCAGCCCCATTTTCCCAGCGAAACCCAAACCCCTGCCCTTACCTGCATTGTACTTCATTTTTCTATTTTTGTTTTTTAGATTTGTAAGCGCTGTTAAGCTTGCATACATGTGTGCCCAGCAACACGACTGATGGTTCTGCTGTGTTCACCTTCTCCTTTATTCCATGAAATGCCCCTGTTTATTTTCTCCGCATCTCAATTTGTCCTTCCCATTCTCTGGTCTTTTTCTTCCCTCTCTCATCTCATTTCTCCACAGTCAATCTCAGGCAGTTGGGTCCCCCTCCATTTTAGAGCCAGGTTCAGCTTTAAGCTCCAGTCTACTAGGTAGGTTGTCCTTGCCACTGTCTCCTTAGGTATGCTGCCTATGGGGCTCAGGCACTGTCTTGTGTTAAGCGCTGTCGGTCAGTCTCTACTGTGAAAAGTGTTGAACAAATACAGTTGAATTGAATTGAATATAATTTTCTGTTTAACGTTCTGTGGATCAAATTACCATCAAATATGTCTCCCAGTGCTTCTGAATCTCCCGTTGCTCAGACTAAATGAGAAATTTACTCAAAAAAGAGAAATTTCTTCATGTAAATGATGGTGTAAATACCCAGAGTAATATGCAAGCAATACCCTGCTGTATAACCAAGGCAAATTAGAGAGACTGAGCAATATCTGGTTTAGATTACAGCTAAAATTAAGAAAAGTAATGGCATGTGAATTTGAAATAAAAAAAAAACCTCTCTCTTGGCTACCATGCAGAGATCGCTAGACTGTAAGCAGTCTTATTACCCATCTCTAAATTTCTACTCTGCTTCACTATATTAGTGGGCGGCAGTCTCTATTCAACCAGCAACGAAAAATCGCTCATTTGTTTTCTCATATACAGCAATCACGGAGAAAATGAGATGGATTGAGAATGCAAGAGATAAATGCAGCTATTGAGACAGATGATTAGACGGGCACATTAAAGCTGAAAATCAGGCCATTGTGGTTGACACCTCAATTCTCTGAAATAGGTGTCTCAGGTATTTTGTTTTAAACACAGATTCAAAACGATACCCAAAAATATAAATTAAAAAAGTAAGTTTAAGTTGTCCAAAAACACTTCAAGCACTGATATGGTTCACCCATGTTTGTCTTACATTCAAATATTGATATCGTACAAACCCAAACCAGTCTACTATCTTCATGCAGATGGCAAACTGCCTCCATGGCCCGTGGCTAATCATTTACTAACAAACTTGGCGGTGTTCAGTGGCATTGAAAATTGAGCTTTGTAGGAGGCATGCATCGTATAGACAGCAATGATTCATAATGGTATTCTTGTCGCACTATCGAATATCGATTTCCAAGAATGGTTAGTATGTAAGATTTATCATAATTGTCGTACAACTCGTTTTCAAAGGACTGAGCTTAAATCATTTGGTAGGCATTATCCATATCTATCATATTACTTAAATGTTCACTAAAAGAATGTTTTCACTTTCACAATCACCAGAGCTCGTTGTTTTTCTTTCTTCCTTTCCTAAATTCTTAAAGTCACACTGAGAAGCGCAAGGCTTCACTTTCCAGTGTGCTTTGAATCTACCTGTTTTCATTTAATTGAAACTGTTCTCCACCTGGGCTCCCCCATCCTCTCCCAAAACTCCCCTCCTTGAACATTTCTACTCTTCCATTAAAATATGAGTGCTGGGACAGGTCAAGAACAGAGGTCTTTGTTTCCTCCTAAACCGCAAGTATCTCAGCGGGGGGGGGGTACAGTGAATGAATACCACAGGGATGTGCTCATTGTTTGAACTGCCCCCCCAACAGGACATGGCAAGAGGCCTTGATGTTTTGAGCTCTGTGGGGGGTGATGTCTGTGCTGGAGCTGGAACTGGAACGAAGGTGGGGTAGCAAAGTCACTATAATTCTGGAGTGAAAAAGCATCAGTAAGAATTTAGAAAAATGTAGAAACATAAATGAAGACCACAGTGGAAAAACAATCCAAAGTCAAAATTTTGCATTTTTGCATATGTTATATATTATATTATTATAATATTTATTATAATATATAATAATATTACATATTATTATAATATTTTATATATTTTGCATATTTTTTCAGTGCTTTGTTTCTAAGATTGTTTTGAATTTTTAATTCATCATTTCTCCACAACGTGAAAATGTGATTCTGATCATTTTTCCATTGTGGTCTTCAAATTTTTTGACATGACAAAAAAAGCCCCAGTTCTGATACATTTGATGTCACATGCAGAGAAGGACGTGTGCCATGGTATTTTCTGAATTAATTTCCGAATTTCCTGAATTAATATCATACTTTGGAAGACACTCAGACTGGCAGGAAGGTTTGTCATGGCAAGAGTCCTGAATCGCTATGCAAAGTAATCTAGTTAAACAATGTAAAGCCTCATCGTATTTCACAATACTGTCTGGTAGCCTGCAACTGACTCACCTCGGCCACTTATTTCTTGAAAAATGAAATCATCAGATGAATGAAAGATGACTGGTTTCCTGCACTGTTCATGCTTTCAACATCAAACCAAGTAATTCCATGCAACTACAAAATCTTAATTTCGCACAAAGAACTTCCAAATATCAATCAAAGACACAATAAAGCAGTACATAAGTTATGCAATACATACAAACAGTAACTTAATATATATAGACATAATGTGACAGATAAAAAAGGCAACTACAGTACAGCCCTCAGTGAAAGTCAAATTTGCGCGCTAGTTCATGCGCCTAATGCGCTAGTTCACGCGCTGGCTCAGACGCATCACTGAGGACTAATCACTCCAACATTTTCTGTTTGCACGGCAAGAAAAAGTCCTAGATTGTTCTCGGCAATTGTCTCTTGTGTGGTTATTGCTTTGACAAAAAAATACACAATTTAATACGTACGTAATCAGAGCAACGGCAATTTCGCATAAATCTGCCATTTTGAATTATTTCTAATGGGCTTAGCATAGGGGTTGCAGCGACCCATTCAGCTGTACAAGGGTATACCGAAACAGCCAAAGCGGGTCGCGTATGCGAGTAATCTCTATGTGGCTACTCCACTAAACCGTCGGAAAATCCCGATTGACATTCTGTGTGCCACTCATAGTTTGCAAATTGCGTATCTGTCCGGAACGAGATTTTTGCCTCTATTTGTTTTGCGTCCACAGAGTTTGTTAACACGTAGCAAATCGTACTTTTTGCTCAACACAGAAGCGATCGTAAGGAGACGACAAATTTACACATTAAAACTTTTACCTCAAACTTGATTTTGGCAAAGCGTGGGGGGGAAATACAATTAACGTACACGTTAGACAGAAAACAAATATTGCTTCCATTTCTAAGTTTCGTTCGGACAGAGATTCAGCATTGATATAAAAAATACAATACTTGACGCCTGTTTTCAAAAGAAAATAATTTGTTCTGTCGTTTTTCTTTCTGCTTTCCACATAAATCTGTCTTTTGTCTTTCTCGTGAATTCAACAGTTGTCTCCGAAGAGGAAATTAATATTGTAATTGTGCTGTCATCATTTAGATATCGATTACAAATGACACATTTAATCCTACAAACGGGCGGGGACAGATAAAGCAGACCAGACATAAACTTTGTCTCCTGTCAAGCAGTGGCATTGAATGTCTCAGTTATAATATCTAAGTAAGGGTGCATTCTGGGTACCATTCAGGTGTGACCAGCGGGCCTTGCGCGTCAGCTGGTAGGAGCTAGCGCATTAACTCACGCGCTGTTAGCGCGCTAGTTTTTACTTTTACTGAGGGCTGTACTGTACTCTCTAATGTGGCGGTTATGACTGTGCATAAATACCAATAATTACTGCTACTTTTAAACTGTGCTCATCGCAAGAAGGTTATGGGTTTGAATCCAGGCCTGGGACCTCTCTGTGTGGAATTTGCATGCTCTCCCTGTGTTTACATTGGTTTACTCCAGATAGACTGGTTTCCTCCCACAGTCTGAAGACATGATTCGCTAATTGGGAACTCTCACTTGCTCACTGATGTGAATGTAAGGCATGTGCCTTCATGTCTTACATGTTAAGAAGAGTACAACGGGTGAAATGAGACCGCCGAAAAATTGCTGAAAATGTCATTGAGCAATACAGAAACAAACAATTTAAACTATGCCAAGCGAGAATGTATGATATTTTCATTAGTTTGCTGACAATCCAATCACTGTGTCAGCGCTGTGACAAAGTATTTTCCCTGTCCCGATATCTTCTATCACAGGATCAATGTCTTTCAAAAAGTTCTGGTTTTGACTCATCAGACCACAGAAAAGTATCGCAAAGTCTGGGGGGTCATGTAGATGTTATTTGGGAAATGTGAGATGAGCCTTTGTGTTTGTTTCGGTCAGGAGCGGTTTTCGCCGTGCAGCTCTCCCATAAATGCCATTTTTTCCAAGTCTCTTTCTTATTGTGGAATCGTGAACACTGACCTTAACACTGGCCTGTAGTTCTTTGGATCTTAGTCTGGGTTCTTACTTTACCTCATGGATTAGTCTTCGATGCACTCTTGGAGGAATTTTGGTCGGCCGGCCACTCCTGGGAAGGTTCATCACAGTTACAAGTTTTCTCCATTTGTAGGTAGTGGCTCTCACTGTGGTTTTCTGAAGTCCCAAAGCTTCGAAATAGCTGTGTAACCCTTTCTAGACTGATAGATGTCAAAAACTTTTCTCATCTGTTTCTCATCTGTTCTTGAATTCCTTCAGATTGCGGCATAACGTGCTGCTTTTTGCCTACTTCACGTGGATAGACAGATTCAGCTTAAGTGATTTTTAGATTGAACAGGGCTGGCAGTAACTATGACTCTCTGTGTCTAGTGAAACTGAACCCAGTTGTCCATGAAATGCATTTAACACTAGAATGGCTGACAATGCAGTACCTCCTAGAACGGCCGTGAGGTCATTTTGACCTCCCACCGCTGCGGGCTTTATAATTGCAGAAGTCTGTAACTGGAACAGTTGTTAATTATTTTAAAATAGCATGTAAAAATAAATGAAAAAACATCTTATTTGATTATTTTTCCACATTAGGCTTTATTTTATTTTAATAATATAACATGAAACTGTCAAACAGATAAAAAAAAAACCAATGCACATAAACACTGAACATTAAAATAACAATACACCTTTGCTCTCATTAAAAAATGAACATGAACACAGAGCACATGAGAGAGAGCCTTAGTCAAAATGATTGGGAACCACAACCTGTTCTTCTACACAGTCTACTCGCAACCAGCAAAAACACTGAACACCTTAACATTCAGGTTCAAAATCAGAGTCGATTCTCTGGACCAAGACACATCACTGAGCCCTGATATTTCTTCTCCATCTGACTCACCAGAACTCATGTCCTAAAGCTTTGCCAAAGCCTGACTTATATTCATCCATTTCTTCTGATCCATTTCCTTTTCTGTTATCCAACCCGACTAACAAAATGTACTAAATCACGAAGAGAACAGCCCTGTGACAATCACAATTTCTATCTCCAAAATGGGAGAACAAACTGATTCTGACATCATGACAGCACCTGGTAAATATACGCACCTGCGCACTATTCAAAAGGTAACAAAATGCGTTGCTCAGCGACCAAGATGCAGTTGACTGCCTTGCATAGCTGTCAGTGTATGAATGGGTTGTATAAATGGGCATATGTGCAGTATTAGGCTACTGTTAAGTGCTTTGAGCTGTCTGTCTGACTAGCTATATAGTCAGCCTAGCCAGGCTGACTGTATAGCCTGGCTATACAGTCTGGCTATATGGACCATTTACAGTTTTTTGCATTAGAAGTAATGGAGGTCAAAATGACCTCGTGGTCGTTCTAGGTATAATCAGTGATTTTTCCTTTCTCTTTTATTCCAGAATCCCCATAACTCAAAACTTGATGAAAAACACCATTTTAGGAAAAGTCACTGACTGGGAGACATAGGGTTGTTATTCAAACAGAGTTACGTGTAGATTAATAGGCGAGAGAGGTCACAATGACATCACAGCCGTTCTAGTGTTGATTCAGTGACTAAGGGGGAAATTACTTTTTTCAAATAGGGCCAGGTAGGGTTGGATAGCTTTTCTCCTTAAACAACTGAAGTCATCATTCAAAAACTGCATTTTTTGTTTACTCATGTTATCTTTGTCTGCATGATTTACTCTCTAAAAATGATTTTTCCTTTCCTGTATTATCTCACACAGGCTTGGAAAACAGCCGGTAGCCTGTGTAGCGCATAACTTCGCTGTCATCACCACTGCATATCCCAAAATCAAAGAAGAACTTATCGCTCAAGCTGCTCAGCACAACCAAAGACTATCTGTTCTGAAATTTTTCATCATTCCATCTTTTTACTCTTGGATACCATCAAAGAAAAATGATTGCTGTGGGTTTCCTGTTCTCCATAACCTCGGTGCGGGTCTCTGGGATCAGATTGCAGGCCCAGTAAATTTGCAGTATTAATGGCTTGTGTACACTGGGACAGCAATCTCCAGCTTCACAATGCAAAATTAACGGAGTTTGATGTTACAAATATATAAAACCATTGTTTGTGGAAAACAGGGCATCGACAGAGACACAAGACACAGATATGTGGCATTTCTGTTCCATTTATCTCTAGCTTCCCAGTTTAAAATATTGTCCATTCATGACATATTGTGAGATTAATCCAAACACGACTTCATTCCTACTTTGAGTCAGGCAGATATGAGCGGAGTTGTCTTTTTCCTTGTGGGAGTGAGTGAGTCAGCATAAAGCCATGTTTCTCATCAGTCTCATTCATCATTTCTCGCTCTGATCCCTAACTCCCTTAACTTAAACCCTTAACTTCGCCCCTCTGAAACCATTCAGTGCCAGTCATCAAGTGTGACGGCGGCTCCAAACAGACATCACCAGCTCTGCACAGCCTCTCTCCTCCACACACAGGAGTTTCTCTCTGAGAGACCCACTTTCATTGCTTTAATGGGCCTTAAAACGGTTTTTATTATTTTTATATCCCGCTGTGTAAAAGCACTTCCATTTGCTAATGACTTCTGTCGTAACAGTTCCTGACCAGCTGTTGCCTCCTTCTTGTCAGGAAAGTGTTTACTCCCTCCTGACCACAATGAGTGGACACGACACACCCGTCTGCTGTGTTCCTGCTAGCGCAGCATACCGTGCCTTCAAACTGCTGGACCAGAGACTGCCAAAGGGAAACATTCTCAGCTGTAGTTATAACATACTCTATTGCACGTATGAGGTCTGGGACAGAGCATTCATTATTCTTTTTCCATCTTAAAATGATGTATTTAAGGGTCTGGCTAAGGGATCTAAAAGCACTGCGAACAAGACTAGTTCATTAAACTCCGTGCACGTTTTTGACTGCAAATCAGAGTTCACCTGAAAACTTTGTCTACAGTACACACTGCAGTTTTCATAGGGGAGCAGTTTATCATTGGCTGTCAGCTTGATGATAGACAAGGAGATTAATGGAGCCTACTGTTTACTTAGCGTGTTATGGTGTTAAATGTGCTCCAACTTTTAACCAAAGTGACTGATGCCCATGAAGCAACAACCTTTTACAAATGCCCTGTGCACATGAGGTTTAACCGAGTCAAGATGTTGCATATAAGGCGTTTGTTTGAAAGGGGGCTGTTTGGCTGCTGTTTCTCACAGGCACTGAGAGTCAGATAAGCCTGAAGAGTCAGGAAAAAGAAGCCAGTCCACCTCAAGAGAACCATCTGCATTGAATGCAGGTGGTAAACACCAGGGAATCCCGTCTTTCTCTGTGTGAGTGACCTCTAGCCTCATTAGTACTGCTACACGCTGTCGTTTTAACCTGCATCTTGATTAATATAGCTCTTATACATCAGATACTTGATGGCTTAAAAAACTACTATGGGTAGGAATTAGATAGAAGTGAATGCCTGGCAATGAATGGTGTCTAGTAAAAGAATTTCTTGGCATGTGCACCACTTACTGTATGTATATGGCTGTGCGTATGTACTGTATGTGCCTTCTGTGTCTGACTCGTACGTACACCTGCGTGTGTGTATGGTGGAGAAAGAGCAAAATAAAGCGAAAGAGACGAAAACTAAGAAAAGAGAAACTTATTGACAGTGAAAGAGAGAGTAAATCAATCTAGAGAATCGCAATGAATTGTAACTTTTGGCCATGAATTCAGGTAATTCTTGCTGATATAGGTTTATTGTGTATCTGAAGAGAAAGAGTCTTCTGAAAATGACTAAGCATGTCTTAGCCTGCTTTTGGGCAGCCAGGGTGTGTCGTATTTGAATCAAAATTGGGTAAAATCGAGCTCTGCCAAGGCAGACAGTGGCTGCCATTTCAGAAAATGATCAACATCCGAAGACAAGCTGGTGTTCTTAAAATGAAGCACAGTTTAAAAAATGGTTTCAGAATCTCCCAGTCGGTAAATTAAACACTGACTACTAGCGATGTAAAGGCCCAGGAAAAGTCTTTAGTGAGCAATGAGGGAGGATGAATCCCCACCTGTTCCCACAAATGAATTCATGAATTTTTCAAAAGAATGCAAATTAGCATGACTGCTGAACAACTGTCTTCCAACAGAATTATGTTATCAAAGGACACGGACTGGAGGAGTGATTAACAGGGACTGCGCATTGAACTAAACGAGAAGAGACATGCTGTTTCTTTGTTTGTTTGTTTTCTATTTTTGAAGCGCCCTCTCATTTGTTCGAGCCTCTGCCATCCCACTCTGTATTTAGCGGTGCACGAGCACTGATGGATCTGCCTTCATGTCGCTACGCCCCAGATGAAAGAATTCTCCGGGAGTGTTATCGCAAATGCACACATTCGGTTTGGCAATCTACTGATGCAGAAAGGGTTTCAGGGAGGGGGGAAGTGGTTGGTGGTGGTGGTGGTGGTCGGGAGGGGAGTAAATATTCCTTCGCTTGCTGGGCCCGGTGTGATTCGGTCAATCTTGGCGCGCCCCAAGTTCTTCAAATAAATGTCGTTCCTTCATGACACCTTCACATGCTAATCACCCTCTCTGGGCAGCAGCATTCGGAGCAAAACGCCCCCCCCTCACAGCCAGCTGCTTCCTGACCACAATAGGAATTCAGGAATTCAGGATATCCTACTTTCATTACTGTTCGCATTCAACCGCATGGCCATTCTTCCCATTCTTTGGGGGAAAGCCCTGCCAAACCTCTAAGCTGTAAGTCTCACCAGACAGCAGATGACCTCATAGGTTGACGTTACATCCTTTCAGACAGGCTATAATCCAAATTAGCTAGTGCCCACGTGGAAACAACTGACCAGAACTACGGTAAATTAAACAAATAAGTGAATAAATAAATAAATAAATACATATGCATTAAGAAACTGTCCCTCATGATATAGTCTGTGTTTATTTGTTTTGATAAATATGCATATCTGAGTTAACCTTCCAGATAAATTATCTGTAAACCATATGTTAATTAGGTAAAGATGGATAGAAAATAAAGCAGTGCACCATAATTACTTCCTGCGGGTATGGCATGAAAATTCTCCTGTGATCCCGAACAGGGTAATTTCAAAAGCTTCTGTGATAAAGCCATCCTGGCAAAATGCACTTGTCAGCCGAAGGGGGTGTTTGGATTGTAACACCTTTGGTGTAAAATAATTTATGATATTTCTCATTTACGTTGCGTTAGTTGGCTCATTTATAAAATACTTCACCAATGGCTATTTCAAAAGCAGGTTTTTCAGGTAAATAATTTGCGCTTTGAGCAGGTGTGTTGCACGCATTGGTGTTACGGGTGTTACAACACCCGCACTTTCACAGAAGCATGATTCCATCCTTCTCACATTTTCCTGAAACAGTCATTGTGCAAATGACACAAATATCATTTATAAAAGTACTTCAGCGAATGAGTTCCCCATACAAGAAACCTGGGTGGTCAATTCACTTTGACTGAATGGCCATTCAGTCAATCACAACCATTTGGTCAACCCACTCGGCGAGGGAAGAGAAGACTGTTGAAATATGCCTTTGCATGGGTGCATTCACAAATGGAGCCAACTCACCTGCAGTGATAGATCATAGATCAGAGAATAATAATAATAAAATTATTTTCCTGTTAGCGATGTAATGTAACTGTAGTTTTTATTTAAATTTTTCTTGTCATTCATCATCGAACATCAAGGCCATTTCTCAAAGCATAAACTGCATCCTTCGAAGGCTGCATTCCTCGGCTTTCATCTAGCCTGATATCAGACAAAATTGTCAGCTCGTTTACACTCTTACACTCTGCTTCCATGTTGACTATTCAATCTCATATCAGGCAAGATGAAGGCTGCATTCCTCGGATGTATTCGAAAGTGTGTTTACAACGGAACAGCCTGCGATGACGTAACAGCTTAAAAATGCTGCCTTTGAAAGAAAGCAAAAATGAAATATGCTTCAAACTTGCCAAATGCAAGCCAGGTGGCGCACAATCTTACTGTGAGGTAGTGATAGCTGGCATTATTTTGCTTGCAAGATTTCATTTTTACTGCTTGTTAGCCTGCAAGTTAAAGTCTTTCTCAGCGAATCAGTTAGCTAGCAGTCAGTGGCAGGCCAATGTTGGCTTGCTAGTATATGTGTAGGTAATAGTTTGCCGACACCATTCAGTGAGTTTGACTTTTGACCATGTTTACATGCAGAACATATTCCAGTTCTTGCCATTTTTCCGTAAAATACGATGTTACTGCCGACCCGTTTGCGTAGCTAATGAAAATGAATATTCCACCAATATTTCCTTGTACATGCAGCCATGTACTCCCCAATTAAAATGGGATTTTTTAAAAGTTTTCCACTGTTGGTGGACTACTTTGATCATGCAAACACGTCCCCCTTTTTCATTCATTCAACCACCTTCTTAAAAAGGTTGGTTTAGCAATATTCGCGCATATTGAAAAACCTGTTTATTATCAAGTCTTTCATTATGTTCAAAAGTTGGTGCGTTTCTCCATCAGACCAGTAATGTGGGCTTCGCAAATTGTAAACACAGGGCCTCAAGACACAAGTGAATTCTGAATTCCAAATGTTTAAATAAAACTGAGAAAAAAAGCCTTTGTTTATCCCCGTGGATAATTCAGAATTTAATTTTTTAATTCAAAATAATTAATTCAAAATTAATTTTAATTCAAAATACTCGCAAAACTCTAACCTTTAAGTAACATAACTGAAAGAGACATTAATCCTTATCATTAGACAAATTTTTTTTTTCCTCTCACTAATGTCACAATTATTGCCACCCCTTAATCCATTTCCTGATTTAGGCAGTTCAACAACTTTTCGTTTCACATCGTTAATGCATTTTTAGGTCTTTCCAGAAGGCCTAATTCTCAATATCTAAAAGGAATATGTGGTTTACATGACTTTTATCAAAGTTTGAATGTTGTCATATTTGAAATAATGTTGGAAAATTTGTGTGCATATAATCTCACTTATTGTTCAAAATGCATATTTCTTTTGTTGCTAGGCAAGATATGCACAAAAGGAGAGGGCAGAGGATCGACCCCTTTTTCAAGTCAAGTAGTCATAAAAGTGGAGTTATAATGACTTGTGGTAACTGGGTCTGTGCTTTGGAAGCCAGCATTCAATCTACCTACTGGCACTAGTTTTTCGAATTGGACAATGTAGATCAGTTTTCCTCTTGTGTATTATAGATAAAACTAGAATAAAAGGAATTAAAGTCTTATTGTTGATATGAAAAACATGTTTTTTAGAGGCACTAAAAAGTGTGATGTTATCGCCTAATAATAAGGTATGAGAATGCAGGTGAATACACTTGGGGGTGAAGGGGGTGATGCTATAATGTACATTTTGAACTGAATAATATTTGCATAAGGTGATGAAGAAAATTTAGGAATGCGTGGAATTCATTTTTAATTTGGCATCTTGTGGAGACTGAAGCGGGGACCGAAGGGGGGGGGGTTGTGGTGCTCACATATCACCCCAAGAACACCCACACTTCTAAAATCACTGTTCTGCCACTGGCTTTGAGAACAAAGAGAAAATGAAAGCCCTGATTGCACAAGGAACCCAGAAAGGTGTTTAGTTTAATTCCTCTCTTGTGAACTCAGGACAGGGATAGGCAGTGGGGAATCTCTTCTGTTCTTGCTGTGTTGCCTTTTTCCCAGTGAGCCCAGTCCAGTGGAACAGTTTGATGCATATCTGTATGACTCGGATGTTGTCACCAAGATTTTGGTGTAACAAACTCATGGGCCCAGAAATGGTTTTCAGTCATTGGGTAAGATGCATTTGGCTGGTTTAGTTTTGGTCTTCTCTCCGTCCACTATTCCCTGCTTACACCCCCATACTCTCAGCCCTCGCCGGGTTGTAATATGAAGCTTGGTGATTTTGATCAAGGCCTCATCACAATGGAGAGGTTTCCTAGGTAGCAGTTGGCATTGCGATTCTATTTCAGGTGAGCTCCTCCCCCTCAAGATAAGATATCTAATCAAAGCAAAAAGGTCAACCAGTCAATCAATTTCATCCACTCCTCCTCCACTCACGTAACCTAGCCCCTACTAACCACACACTCAATATATATTGTATATTTTCTACAATATAGATTATGATACATGAAAGAATGGACACTCTGTGTTTTGACATCCATATGAAAAACCAGCAACATAAAATGTAATCAGTCAGAAGCACATCCATTCTCAGTGTACTCAGGTTGGTTTGCCTTACTTTGAGCTGTAATGGAGAATGTTAACCGATTCACACGGTATGTCCCTGTCTTGCTAGATGCTGGAAAGATTATCTGGAGGGGATATAACTCTTTCTGAACACTTCAAAATCAATAAGCTTTGTAGACACCTCACTGAAAAAGTCAAAGGAGGAAAGCTTTTTTATTTAGAGCCCTCACAATTCAAACCCTGCTTTTGAGCTGAAGCAATGCAATGTCAGAATACTAAGAAATGGCCAAAATCTATAGGTGATGTTTTGTCTTCATTGTTATGTTGTTGATGATACTTAGAATTGCTTACAAATGGTAGACTCCATTACTAAGATAGATTAGAATGAGAGCAACTGTAATCTGGGAGTCGGTAGTTGCATATCACTTTTACTGACTAAGAATGCAAGACAGTCTTCCGTCTTCACAGCCACAGTGTTGAGCCATCAATCACTAAAAATCACCAAAATCTTATTTTGAAAAGTATAAGTGTTATATTTGTGCTAACTTTAATTCCAAGTTAAGGATGCATATTGACTGAATACAGGCCATAATTTTTCCGTCTCGGTTGTAAAATCTATACAATGAAAATGCAACATGAAGGAAGACTGAAAGAAAAAAAAATTATTTCTTTGTATTGTACTCAATTCAAAAATATCTTGCTAAATAGCTCTGGTCTTGCAAATGGTCACAAAAGCAAGGCAAATAAAATTTTCTGGAACCATTATTTCGATATTTCTTTGAATGCTTCACGGTTTTGTTATATTGGAGTTTCTAACAGTTCAAACTTAAATATGCTAGTTTGATTTATAGGATAGCCCCTTGTTTTTCCATGTAAAGTGAAAGGGAAATTAATCTCAAAAATCACTAATTTTAACTCTTATCATCAAATTAAATCTGGTACACATCATTCCCAAACAATCAGGACAGTTTTAAGTTTGAATGGTGTTCCTTGGTGGTAGTATGCCAAAACTAGCAATAAAGAACACAGACTTAAGAGCTGGAAGAACATAAGTGTGCTGGACCAACAAATGATGAGCCACAATTTTTAAACATTATGGCGATAAATGAATATCAAATATCTATCATTAAGTAAAACTGCCGAAAGTAAGTCACTCACATGAGCGAGGTTTTTGAAACGAGCAAATAATCACAAAATAAATATATAAACATGAAGAGTAATATGAGTCGTACAATTGAACAGACATAATACTGATACAATTATATAACTATCAGTATAATTATAATTTACTGAAGCTTAAAATTGTAAAATTTATGCACACATTGTGTACAAGTGTATCTGCGTTTGAGTATGTGTGTATTCGAATCAGTACATGAATGTCAGTGCATGTGTGTTTGTGTGCAAATGTGTGTGTGCGTGTGCGTGTGTGAGTGCATATTTGTGTGTGAATAATTGCATATTGACAGTTGTATACTCGTAAACGTAATATACTCAAGCCTGTAATAACTACAAATAACCATGATTTGTCAAACATACTGCAGTGAGCTGTTGATTTACACAAGGCAATAGAAGGCTGTACTGCAAATCAATACTGGGCTTGAGACTGTGGTGTAAACGTTGCTTTATTTCCAATATGATAATTGGTCTTTCGTCGTCATCAGGGTACTTTATTTTCCTCACTCTAATCCAGCTCTTCAATTAGCAGTCCAAACCCATCCACTTTTCTTTTAACACACCCATTGCTATCTGTAATCAATGGCCATGCATTGCGGCAATTAGTCGGGATTAATATTTCATTTTTTCCCCGACCACATTCATGGCACAAGCACCATTTCAACGTACTCCGATGACTCTTTTTTCTTTAAAGAGCATAATCATTATCTTTCATTTGTGATCTCATTTCATTATCTCATTTTGCTAATTAGATGGTTTTTAGGTATATATTTTATGAATTATTGAATGCAATAAAAAGGAGAGTGCCTTCAAGCCGCCAGTTAGTGCTAACATTCGGTGATAAAGTGCATGTAATACTCACACATGCGTTACATGTTTCTATAGCTATACTTGTGAGGACATTGTACTGGGTAAAGCCTTACCTGAATCCAAACTGCAGCTAAATTACACCTAACCTTAAACCTAACCTTAACCTAACCCCGACTTCAGCTAATTAGCCGCATCTCTCCATAATCCTCTGTGAGGACCACCCAAAATGTGCTTACAACTTCACGTGTCCCCACAATATTGTAGTTTCTTGAGAGTTGGTTCTCTGAAGATCAGATAAATAATTCAATTCAATTCAAAAAACTTTGTCCACGGGGGGCAAATAAGCCGATATCCACACACACATACACACACGCAAACGCATGCACACGTGTGTGCACTCACGCATACATAACACGTGCACACAGACACACACTCACATGCGCGCACACACGCAGTTTTACATTTTATTAATGTCCACATAAAGGAAAACAGTGCATGGACACAAATATTAAAGGTGTAGTAGAATGCATTCACAAAATCTTGGACCAGTCACATAGATCTTAACAATTCCAAATGTAAAACATAGCTCTCAATTGTTAGTGTAGAAGTAGCAGTGTCAACTCCAAATATGGCAACTGTAAATGATAGCAGGGACAGCGCAGTATTTTGCAAGCCGTTCAGCCTTCTTTTTGGGCAGCCTAAGCTGTTGAAGCCCTCTTACGACCAAGCAGCGAGTGTGTACCAGGCTGCAAGCCGTCTACCCCTATAACTCAGCTCCGAGATGGTATTTAGGAGTGGTTGGTATTTAATGACGTTGGTCATGAAAGCTTTCTCTGGGCTTGAGTCAAAGGTGCAGGCTACCTCCAAAATTAACATTTCCTTGGTGTCCTTATTAACCACCACAACATCAGGTGTATGTGCAGAGAGATGTGAAAAAGTACCTGGATTACTATCGCAGAGTCTGAAAGACTTGACATCAGAATGCTTGTATTGATATGTCCTTTACTACGAGATCCACCATATCTATACTGATGTGCTAGGTACACACACTCACACAGAAGCACATACACATACTAAATCATGCACGAATGCGAATGTACACACACACACGCGCGCACGCACACACTCACATAAAAAGATACACACACACACACACACACACATAAATTTCAGTGAGACCCCTCTGAAGATGTTGGTGCCAGCTGGAGGTAGTGTATATGCAGAATGTGACATGTGAAAGCATAACAAATCATGTTATGGTAGAACAGACAGAAGCTGACCTGCCAAAGAATATATTTTGCAATGAAAACAGCATGTCATAGAGCAGCTTATAAATTGGTGATGGCAAGTTTGTGATTCCTTCAGCTGTACTGCTATAGTGAAACATCACTGTAGATCATTCATGGATGTGGAGTTTGGATAGATAGTTTCAAAAATGTGTATTGCAAAAAAGAAATTGTATAGATGGTTATCTAAACTGTGTTAGTCATTGGATGCTTTGTCACCCAAGGGATAAGATGGTTGAAGTTGAAGCTGAATTTCTCCTTATGTTACAAATACAGAACGTCGCTGTGGCACTAGGCCTGTGATACGGCAGATGGCAGCTGCTTTTGAAGAAGACCCTCTTTTGTTCGATGCCCTGAACGATCCCCGGTCCAGAATTGCCTGTCCTTGTACTTTTATTAATTGCCACTATTGCCAGCAATAAATGAATTCATTCGAGTCCAAAAAGGCATTACATGTGGTCAAACATCACAAAATATGCCCAAGCATATGTTTTATAATTGACGTAGAATAATGAAATGTGTACAAATGTATTTCTAAATTCAATTCATGACCTCCCTTCCTGCCCCCCCCCCCCCACCCACCACCACCACCACCACCACCACCACTGTTTAAAAGGAGCACCATCTTGAAGCCCATCTGATAGCAACTGACGTTTTGCTCATTTCCTCATCAAAGGACATTTTACATTCATATTTTTGTAAACCTATTTGCTATTTCACAGAAGGCAGTGCCTGTGAACAAATCCCAACTGTGTCTTTTATTTAAAATAATGGCAGGAATAATCCCCACTTAGAACTCTACTGGAATTTGACCCACTGTGGTTGAATCTGTCATTATGCTAAGTACAAAAAGTCACCCATGCCAGTAATCTCACCTTGGTCATGAATGCAGGAAAAACTAGTGAAAAGTAAACTATAAAATTTCATTTAAGTGTGAAACTTATCATGTTGTTTCAGGAAAAGATTTCTTTGTCAAAGATCCTTGGTTTTTGAAGCTATAAAGCACAAATATAAGAGGGAGCAAAGCACATAAAAAGACAGCAGACTTGCACATCCGTGCTTCTGTAATCAGTCTTTCTGCTGAAAATAGGAACCGTGCAGCATCTGAGGGATAGAGAATGGCACTGGTGTGGGCTGCAGTCAACATCTTTCTCTCCAACTTAAAAAATGTCGGCGCTTTGCCTCTTGCGTTTCCCTCGCCCCCGTCAGAGAGGGAAGGGGGAGGACCGCTGAATTGCTTCATTAATGTAAAGCACATTTCTTACCCTTCAAAGAAACATTTCCATTAAAAGCCCAGGCTCCGAGAGAGGCTTTCCGCTGTTCTGCTTCATTTGCTCATCAAGCGAAAGCGGGCAAATGTGGTCTGACCGCACGGCACAGTGTCTGAGACGCTGCTGTGTGTGGCCAAGCCCAACCCGACAGCCGTTCAGTACAGGACAGAGATCAAAAACGGCAGCCGCACAACTTTGATACAGTCAATGACAAACTCACGGAGATCCATGCCCACAATTCAGAAATGAGTGTGACCGTGAATAAGTATGGTTACAGCTAAATTGTGTCACTCAGGAGATTGCTAAGAGTTAGCGGGTGCAATCACACCAGCACATCCTTAATAGCAAGAAACGAAAATAACTCAAAAATTCAATCGTTCATTTTTTCAGTCACAAAGATGTTGAGCAAAGCAGTTGGCGGAGCAAATGAGACTAAGCCAGAAAGCAGAGGGTGAAAACACAGACATTATACCTGCTACCTCCTAGTGGAGGACAAACACTAGCTGCTCAGTGTGTAAATGCACACGGGGGAGTGCACTGCGGGTACTTCAGGCAGCAGAGATAAACAGGGCCGACAGTCTACAGACATGTCTGTAGGAGAAGAGACCCAGTCCACATTGTCCAATCCACTGCCTGTCTACCTTAATTAAAGTTTAGCAACCAGCACGCCATATACCAGAGGCAGACCCATCAGCTCAAGTATAATGTGAATGAGTGTGTGTATGATCATGTGTTTTTGTGTATGCATGTGCATGTGCATGCCCTGACAGTATATGTGTGTGTGTGTGTGTGTGTGCGCGCATGTAGATGTACGCACACGTGTATTTGCCGTCACGAGTGTCTGTCTGTACATTGTGAGCCACATTCTCTTTCATGAATAGCGCCTTGATTTTTCTGTAAGATCCAATTTGCAGAATGACTAATTATGGCCCGGGCATTGGGTTCTTTTTATGGAATGTACAAGCCAGCATTCGCAAATGATATCACACGCGGAATGAAGACGACGGGGAACAAGACCACTGCTATAAACTGTGAAGCATCCAAAACAACATTGCCAGTCATTGTTGTCATTATTTCTTTTTTTGTAGCATTTTTTTAAATAGTTCACTGGCTGCAACATGACATATTCCTTATTTCAGTCTTTTATTAGAGACACAACATAAATGTGGATATGCTGCACTGTTCAAGATTCTGTCCAATTCTGTTGGACCACCTTTAGCTGCTCCGGGATGTCTCACTAATGAGTGCCCTCTTGCTCCAGAGGTGACCTCGGCACATCCATCCCCACCTTAGATCTCGCCTGGATCTTCACCGTCTGGGCCAGGGCGCGGAGCATGACCCCTCTGTGACATCACGTCGGTATATCTCCTCTCTGAATCTCAACGTGAAATGACTCATATTCTTCTCTTCCACCTGCTTCGAACAAGCCATGGTCATAAAGTACACTAAACATACTGGAGAGTCCTTTCTCCTCGCAAATTACCCTGCAATCATTTGAGGAAGATGAATGCCTATTCCCACACCATGTCTTCGGTATCGTTGCCATATTCCCCATCTGCCATTGTTTTAAGTATAATTCTAGTCTTAGTCATTGCAGACTATCTCTAGATTGATTACAAATCTTTCTTGAGCTTTTAGGTCTAGCGTTGGGTGAAGGAGCTTAGCTGCTTGCCCCCTATCTGTCTGGATGCCGGAAATGCCCCAATGTCTGTGTTTAAGCCTTCTCTATTGATCAGGGGGATTACGGTTCCATCTGCAGATACCAGGATTATAAAACCGTCTGAAGTCTGAAAATTTACTGGAATGTTGACTTTCCTGAGGACCGAGCAAACCTCAAGGACTGAGCCTCAAATTAAACTCAAATGTATTTGTTCCAGACAGCGAGAGCGGCAGCATTTTTAAATTTCCGTTTCCAGAGTCTCATGGTTGATGTTGCCTTAATTCACTGTCACATGAGAAGCCTCTAGTCTCACGTGTCATCGTTCAGAGTGAAAACTTTTTCATGTGTGATTTTTTTTGTTGTTGCAATTATGCATTAAACAGGCTTTAAGGGTAATAATGAGGGCAGTGAACCACTTTTCCGGGAGGCCAACGACATTGAGGTTCGACGAGGATCGAGTTCCACACAGATCATTTTCTTCTCACATTGCCTTTGATGGCAGCTTTGTTTTCAGAAGGATAGGCTAATCACTTGGACATACAGAGAGACATTTCTTTTGATCATGTGGCATCTAGTCCTCAAGAAGGCATTGTGAACCCCACAATTGCCCTGCCCAACCACAATGTAATCACAAATCACTGACTTATTAGAACAAGTAGGTTGATTTCCAAAGCCTCCGAAGAAAACTGTGCATGGTTCTAATCAGCACGTCCCATCATATGTATGGCTGTAATGATTCTGGGGTTTTTGTAGCCTTGCTCTTCAATTATTTGAGCCAGAGTTCAACTACTGCCAATGTTTCTATGAGATTTTAAGGTCCATTGACTGTCTGCCATAACTTCTTTATAAGCACTTCATAGTACCTTTCTAAACACTACATAGACATTCATCTGTGCATCAATAAATTTAAATGAAGGGACACTATAATGGTTTTGCTACGCGCTGGGTGCCAAACGGCTGTCCGGCGGGTTCTTGGACTGAGAAGTAAAAGATTTTACTCATGCACCAGGCTGGGAGTGATGAGTTGTTTAATTAACAAAGGAATGATACAAACAAAAAGGGAAACAATGTTCTAACTAAGTAAACAATAACCATAAGAAAACCTAAGAGCAAGGTGGCGGTTACAATCCCACTGACCAGCAGTGGGAAGTAAGATGCAGAGCACACAAGGCTGGCTTATGCCAACCTTAAGTACTCTACCTGTGGCTCATTATCAATGAGCTGCATGTGATACTAATTAAGGTGCAGGGCGAGGAATGTGAGAGAAGGACTGTGAGGGCCAAGCCTCACAGTAACATAACTGTTCAGACACAAAATAAAACATATTTCAGTACAATACATTTTTCTCGTAAAATAATAAGACCGGACACTTCAACAGTGATGCGCTAAACATTTTGTCAAGAAAGATAACAGGAAATTACTGAGTTTGCAATTAACCAAAGTGCTAATTGATGAAATCTCTAGCAGTTGTGACCACTGAATACACCCATCAGGCACCAGATACTTGATTCCTGTTCACAATAGTTGCAGCCTCTCTCGCTCAACAGTAGGTTTTATAGAAAGAATTAAAAGTCATCCAGTCAAAGAATCGAGTTTTTATTGTACAGATACCAGATGGACTGATGTATCCACCCTGACAATTTCAGTCTGGAATGGTCTACGTGAACCATGGCAAGGAAAAATGATAAGGAATCCAGGCCTGTTGCAAGTCAGAAGAGAAATAGAGATCCATGACAGATGGTAAAATTAACCTGGCTGATTTTGACATTCAGAGACATGACACAAATGGTGCTGCTACCAATAGATAGGGAGGAAGGCAATCGGGGGAAAAGATACGCTTCAGGACTTCATAACAAAATTTTTACATTCACCCCACTCTCCCGGCACTTTCCTTCAAATAGAGTTTACAGATATCAATCGACATTAATCTGCCTTTCTTGATACCGGGCCAAGTTTGTGGCTCCCTGATCTGACTGTGTGATTTCTGACTGTTCCTGCTCTCTCAAACACGGGAGTCCGTGCAGACACCAGCCCACATGCGCCGCAAGAGAAGACCTGCTCCTCATTTTATGTGATTGAAGCCATTTCGCCCACTCGGCAGATCAGGCACTGTGCCGGAGGCATCACATGCTCACCTGCTGTATATCTGACAGCTACATTTTTCCATGACTCCCTGCTCTGGAGGCTTCCAAAAATATTTTTTCCGAGAACCCAAAAATTCTTCACTGTTTACGACTCTTCAACTGAACTGCCAGTCCTAGAGGCCTCATGGAAAGTTTAGAAAAGCTGGTATCAAGCATTTGACATGAAACTGCTCCCCTCTTGCGTCAACCTCCACCCATGTAGCCCCCCCCTTCATTATCGTCCCTAACGGTCCTTGAGGCATCCTGCCACTGACCTTTAACTCACTTAGCATTTCATTAGTGGGACATTAGGATCTCCCCACACCCCAGTCACTCAGGGCTTCATTCAGTCTTATCTGGGCACGTGCTGATATCGATCGTCATGCCCAGTGATTGTGTTTGTCTCAGCTGCAATGTTCATAATCCCAACCCCTGACCACCTGATAAATCCTAATGTTTTATGTGCTGATTGGGGGCTTTTTCCCATGCAGGAAGTGACACGTGCTGTTTTTATTTTGCTTGGCGTGATGCATGACAATTCTGACAGCTTCGCCAAAACATTAATTCTCCCCCCCCTTTTTGTGTTTCACCTGACGTTTCACCCTCATCAGACTCCTGACAGTGAAATTGCATGTACAGGCATGCGCGCGGGTCCTTCATAACGTTCTCGTAGAATATGAAATGTGTTTGCGTCCAAAAAGCGGCGGGATGCAGCGGAATAATTTAGGGGTTATTCGGAGCGTATGTGGATGTTTGGCGCATTGGATATATCCAGGTCAGGCCCCACAAATCTGTCATGTAGTTGGATTTGTAATAAACCGGCATCCTGAGAGCCAGCGACTCATTTAAGCTGACATTACCCGAAATTTCAGAGTGAGGGATGGGGAGGCCATTAAGACCCTTTCAAAGTGTGCGCTGCCCCTCGGTCTCACCGACGCGCCTCCCGATCCCACCTCCTTCTCCCGTGTTTCACACAGCTGTCCTAATGCAAGGCCGACACAGTGTCAGAATTACTTAGCCATTACCTGGGGGAGATATGCCTCTTCACCAGATGGTGAGCAGGGTTGTTTCCGAAGAGCGTGCGAGACACCTTTTCAAACTCCCTGTTTCAAACCTGTCAGCCGTCGCTTGGCTACTTTCCTCGGACAGATAAACCCATGCATGCTCGAGCACATGCGTGTGTACAAACAAGCACATGCGCAAGTTCGCTCATATGAATGCCCACACATGCACACATACACAATGACGTACAGAACATGCATGCAAGACGCATCCATAAATACACACTCAAATACAGTTGCACAATCACACAGACATACGCACCTCATACACACACCCTCACATATGCACACAGATGCAAATAGTAAACAGTCACATAGTACAACATATCTCCTACTCATTCATCCTGATTTGCCATCTTCAGAGATTGCCCTCCCAGTGCTATTATAGAAAACTGAATATGGCAAGGGAAATTAATTCATTTTGCGTGAGGACAAATTATTGTAGCATGTTTATTAAAAACTAGCCCACTTTATCAGCTCTACGTGGCGACCAGGTGGTTTCATCAATGTGCAGTCCCTCATAAAAGCATGCTCCCTCAGGAAAATGCTAGCCCAGCATCGTTTCTACTGCTATACTGCTTCACTGACCTGAAGGACACACCATTTGTGGCAAAGATGCTCTGTTCTTTTCTAATGCTGCTATATTTTTGAGCTGTACAACACTGCAGATGTGCTGTACATGATCTGTACAACCCTTTTCTCACAAAATGAAATGATCACACAGGAAATGGCCATGCAGGTGCTTCGGTTGTCATTACTAGCGAGGTGTCGGGGAGAAGGGAGGTGAAAGGTTGTCAGTTCCTGAGGTACTGCAGCAAGCTACGTTTGCTTTTTTTTCGCGAAACCTACTTATCTTCCCTTTATTCTGTGCCTCTGTTCCTCATACGCTTCTTGTCTCCACTGCCTAATGGCTGCTGTCTGGCAGAACTGCCAGAGACCGGCGTGTGTTGCGGCAGAGGGACAGGCACCAGCAGGGCATGCTGGGAGATGAGACGACGTCGGCTCCAGAGAAGGTCAACCCCGCTGAGCGGAGGCTCGGCTTCGCTCTTTTCCGAGACGCGGCTGAGTTATTTCTCGTCCATGCTGTCATGCCCCACACCTTTCATGTTTCAGACGCTGCTACAGTGGCCCTCCATGAAAAGCAATTACTCTCACCACATCACTTTGAAACATGCGACGTAAAAAAAAATAAAATAAAATAAAAAATTCAGAGGAGGCCGGCCGCGGCGATGGCAGAAAATGGTGATTCAGTGTGGCACCGTGAAGAGTGTGGAGATGTGCATTCGCTTCTCTCATATGTCAGTGCATCCACATTTAAGCAGTCTCTCTATTTTCTCCTTCCCAAATATCCAGTCCAGCTGGCTTCCCGTGCTTTCTGTATTCAGATGCATGCCTTTCTAGATTGGTCAGAGTGCGTATCCTGGTTCGGCAGGACTCAGTTGATAGCTTGGCATTCATGACGAAGGCTGATTAGACTTTGGTGCATAGCTTTTGAGTTCTTGCAGACAGAACTCAAACATTTAAAGTGACACACATTGCTCAGAGTTAGTTTGCTTTGCTGTGTCTGCGCGTGCGTGCGTGTGTGTGTGCGTGCGTGCATGCGTGTGTGTGTTGATGTGCACAGAGTTGTTTGAAGTTTCAAGATATGGAGTCACTGAGTGGCATTTAGAGTAACATTATCCTGGCAAGTCTTCACCCTCAGTGAAAATCCTAGCCCCATTTCCAAATGTTATTTTCTCTTTGGTGGTGCGTTTTTTTGCAAGCACCTGCAAGATAACAGTGGATTAGCGGCTTTTTAATTTCTCTCTGCCCTTTTCATGTGTATGAGCAGTGGTTTCCACTGTAACACTCCCTGCAGCATTAAGGACCAAGTCCCTGATAGCATTCTCAGCTCAGCTCATGGATTTGTTTTCTTAATCCAATATCTGTGCCCTGTGTATATGAGAAAATGCAAAACAGCTTGCAACCACAACAAACAGCCCCAGAGTGCTTCAATAAATATATAAAAACTGCAAATGATAAAGAGGAGAGCGAAAAATGCGGTATTAAAATATTTTACAATTGTGTTTTTTTTGAGGAAATGAAAGTAGATAACTTTTGTGGAATTAGACTGTCGGAGCGTGGTTAATATTCCAAGTGTTCATGTGCATACCTCTCAGGAACAAAGGACAAGTAAAGTGGGTGAAGAGATTATACACACTTTGGTAAACAGAAACAATAAACTTTAAGTCGTCCACAGAAGTTATGCATTACAGTGCGGGAGCGAATTTTTAATCGGACATGAATTCTACTGTTTCGCCACAGTTGAGTCTAAAAATCAAGTGGGATATTTGCCCTGGTTCTGTTCCAAGCATCCGGAACTAGCTTTCTCTCCAAGCCTTATTTCCTGGTCTCGTAGAAAGACATTGCTGGAACCACTGCAGTTGGCTCTGATGTAGGTCACTCAAATGTGGTGAAAATACAAAGTCAGTATGTTTTCGTCCAACAAGAAAATGAACACAAATTATGTGTTTATTCATTTTGGCAATTTGTTTGGCAACTGTGTTATTTGTACAGTAGATAAATATTTTGCAGACGAATCATGAGTAGGGTACATAACTTCATCCCACACGCCCCAAGGACAACTCAGACTCGCTAAGCTGTTCTACGCAAGCTCTGGGTCCAAATTATACAACATTGTGGCATCAGAAAACTGCTTTTCTGTGGGCCAAAGCACTTCTCACAATGCTCAAGGAAAGTCAAAGGATAATGTCACTGTGCACAGGTCCATATAAGCCTTTACTGTATTGTTTGCCCACGGATGGGCCAACTGGATAAGTTTGAATGGCTGGTGCAGCCGAGATGAGCAGTGAGCACCGGGGAGCTCAGAAATGTCTAAACTTGGGTCTGAGTGTCTCCTCAGCTCACACACCAGTTCTGCATTTCTGCCAGAATTTTAGGAGGGGTAGTGCTGTACTTATTTATAACCATTGTACCGATCATCCTGGACCTGTCCATCAATGCACTACTATACACTCCTCATCAGATGTCTCTGGGAATCCGTGTGTGTGTGTGTGTGTGTGCATGTGTGTTCATCTATCCATCTGTAGTTTTGAGCATTGGCATCAACTGTTTGAAAATGTAACCATTCTGTCACATAGTAATACTGTCATGAATAAATATGATGTTCGACTTTTGGGCCTCTAATAATAGCAAATGCTGAAACCTTAAAAAGCTGGATACGTTTCATGATACCCTAGACAATTTAGAACATGACCAGTTACCTAATAATTTTCTAAACGACAAATATATGACTGTCTATTTATACTCGAGTATGTATACCACTGAATTCTGTTTGACCACGATGGCAATGTGTGTACTTGTTATTACTGTTTAGACCTTCAATAAAAGACTAGGTCTTTTTATACTTAGTATCAACATGGTTTATGATGGAGGCCCTCTTGTACTTCCAAGTGAAGTCTGGTTTTCATGAAGGCATCTGGACGCTTTCCACCTTTGGCAGCTTTGAGAGACACTGCTTTGTTTCCTGCTACATCTGGGCCGACCCAGCAGGCCATTGGTCAGGAATGGGACTCCAGCCGTTGTGTCAGGATAAAAGGCGAGATAGCAGGCGGTCCATTCGGTGCTCACTCCGAGAGATCCACGCCCACCCATCACATCATCTGCTCTACTCTTCCAGTGGACGAGAGGTATGTCCTGGGGCACATTCCTAAGATGGCTGCCGCCAGCTGTCAATCAATCACCAAACGTGGAGCTGACTTCCGCAGAACCTTTATCTGATTGAGGAATCCCTTTCACTGACAGTCTCTTTAACAGTGTTCCCTTTCTCTCCGGCTCCCTGCGGACTCTCCTCTGCAGGCCGACTGGACGTCTGCTGGAATTTCCAGAGTGAGCCCAGGAACCCCTCTCTGAAGAGCGAGAGCATGAGAGTCAGAACCCAGGAACCCAGAAACCCAGCCGGCTGCAGATGCACAACAGTGGCTCGGCTCCCTCCCTGCTACTTTTACAGAAGAGCAGGATGCAGATGGAAGAAGAATGCGGATCTAAATTCAGCTCAATTCTCTTTTAATCTTTTATGTCTGCAGATGTGTGCATTCTGGGGCAGGAAATTCGACTTGTCTCAGAAATGCACCCAGTATAGACTGTCATTCCTAGTCTTGGCATTGTGCTAATCAGTTTATTCATTCACCTCGCAAGCAAAAAAAATATTTTTCAAATACCTAAAGATATATGCCCCTCATTCTGTTGATTTGCACTGAAATGGCTTTAATCCGCGACGCTACGAGAGCTCGAACTGAAAAGAAATTTCAAATATCGAAAACGCAATATGGAATACAGCCGCACCTATGGAATGGATTTTTTGCATCATCTGGCTAATATAGAGGCCCAGCTTTCCATCAAAGTTCATTCTAATTACTCATAATAATTCAAAATATATGGGAAGATTGAGCATTAATGCGAGGGTTTATCTTAAATCTATATAGCGTATATAGAATATTGCATGCACTGGCAGAGTAATCACTGGTGGAGGCAATTATGAGAAATAATGAGAATATTAATTAAAATTTCTCATTAGCGCGTCCCGTTGTTTTTGTAAATGAATTTAATGATATGGAAGGTCTCTCTCCCCTCGAGGGCCGAGCTGCCACCCCCACACAGAAGGCAGGACCCCAGGAAATGAGCTGGCTGAGCGAGGCAGAGGCATATAATTGTAAACCAGGGAGATACGTATTTACATAGTTAATGTGTAACCCAGATATGGAAGCCTGCTATTCTACGCCAAGCTCATCCCCACTGCCTTTGATGGAAGAGAGTCTGTCTCTTCAGGGAATGATATGGAATTTTAAATGACTATGGCATGCAACTCAGCTCTGTGCTTTATTTAGTTAGTGCTGTCTATATGAGTTCCATCTGGTATTGATGTATCCTCCCATGTGTTCTTCACATTGAAGTTACCAGTGCCACTATATCTTCCCTTGGTATTATGTAAAAACATTGTACTTCTTAAGCATACCTGTGATTTTTCTAATGGGAATAACACAGTTTGTTGTTCTATGTCATCCCAAATAAGCATGGAATCTTCTTTCAACCAAAACTGGCTGAAGTGTTCTACTGCTCTTAGTATCTGGAAATAATTGGTTTTATACACCAAAATGAAGAGAATAAAAATATCCCATCATCACACTGTAGGAGTACCTAAATCTGAGAAGTGTTCTATGAATGTGAATTATAGTATCCCTGTCTTCTTCTTCTTCTTCGTCTAATTATTATTATTATTTTTTTTTTTTTTTTTAATTATTCACAAACTGGAACGCATCAGAATTTCTCTACGTAATTTTACTATGCTGTATATTTCATCTCCAGAAGCTAATTCTTTCAAGGAATACTCTGGAAACCCAGCAGAATACATTGCTATTCAATAATTCTTTCTCTGCCTAGTATTTGGGAAAAAAAAACATGCAATTTTTGAGAATTATTGGGTTGTTTTATTGTCCAAATCCACATTAAAACAACATCAAATGAATAGGATTCTCTTTGCTGTGCCCTACGGCCTGCCTCTGTTCGGAGAAAGGGAAAGCCAGCTGCAAGTTGCCCTCTTATTTGCATATGTAAATAGAGTTCCTGAACTTCTTCAGCAACTTTTCAATTCTGAAGCTCTCAGCTGTGATTCTGCCTGTTTCCGCAATATCTCATGTTTGCTTCCATCCACTAAATTGTTGCCTTGTGGAACTCAGCAATGGTAATACTGCTGTGTAGTGCAAAGCTAATACCCAAGCACACTATCATAGCAAACTGACTATCTGTGCAAAAGTGAAGCCGTAAAATCCATTGGAAAGCTGGTGAGTTAATGTGATGTACATAAGATGATAATTTGACTTCAGAGTTGCTTTTTGCTGGATAGCAGTAACAACAGGGAGATAGCACAAGGTTTTAAGTCCGCAAAAAAACTTGAGGTGTTTTTTTTTTTTTTTTTTTGGATGGTAAAGCACTTGCATAAATATTATACTTCTAGCTTTTGAAAGGACAAAATGCATGTTTCTCATTGCTGAAAATGCATTGGATGAGAATCCATTCACAGACTCATTCATGTGTAGCAGCTGTAAGTAGCCAATAAAGCAGAAGAAGAACTGATAATGCCTTGAGAGGATATTTTGTTTTTGTCAAGACCAACAGAGTAAGATTAATGTGAGGTTTATTTACTTAGATCCAGGTATGGATACAAATTATCACAACCTCAATTCCATAAACATTGGTACAGTATGTAAAATGAAAATCAAACGCAATAAAGTGATTTGTAAATGATCTTTTACCTGAATTTTTTTGAAAGCAGCATGAAGAAAAAATGTTTTCATTTTCACCTTGTCAACTCCCTTGTTATTTTTATTATTTTTTTAATGATTTTTTTTAATATTCGCAAATTACTAATGTGATGCCTGCAACACATTTCAAAACAACTGGGAAAGAAAAAAGGAAACACTGGAAAACTTGTAGAATCTTCAGAAAAACACCTGGAACATTCTACTGTTAAACGGGTGAATAAGAAACCGGTGATTCAGTATGATTGGGTATGAAATGAGCTGTCACAAAAGGCTAAGCCATTTACCAGGAGGATAGTTTCAGGTTCACCACTTTTCCAAAGGCTGTACGAGCAAATAGTCATATAGCTTAAGAATAGCAGGACTCAATGTGCAATTGCACGGAATTTTGAGGTCTCACGATTGACGGTCCGTAATATAGAGGAAATATTCTAAAAATACGAAGAAACTGAAGCAATCACCATGTGTAAAAGATGAAGCAAAAAATGAATGCCTTCCAGCATGACATTAAGAACCAACATGCTTCTGAAATGGACATAACCACATTTCCATTACACTTGGGCAGGTAAATAAATCAGGAGACCTGTGCCAGTGGACATAGTTCAGTGTGGCATCATCAAGTTAAGATTCTACTACACAAAGAGGAAGCCATAAATCAATGCCATCCAGAAGCATCGCCAACTTCTGTGGGCCTGAGCTCATCTGAAATGGATGGACGGAGATGTGGAAAGGAGTGCTGCGGTCTGACAAGCCCATCTTTTAAATCGTGTTTAGAAATAATGGATGTTGTGTTCACAGGGCCAAAGAGAGAAAGACCATCCAAACTGTTATCAACAATGTTCAACATACATGCCTTCCAGACGTTGTCCTTATTACACTGTAAACCCAGATAGTGTGGTGCGCTCAATTGTTTTGTGTAAATTGATGACCTCAAAAAATTGTGTAAGCCAACTTAGCGATCTTGTGTTCAAAGCACTTAAAAACATGGTAAGAATAACTTTTACCTTATGCTCTTTAAGTACCGCCCATACAATGCTATTAAGTTGGCTTACATAATTTTGTTGAGGTTTTGAGGTTGCTGTCTTTGCTTGTGGCCATAAACCAGAAATGACACCACTCCGCGGGTGCTCCCAACAGAAATTCTAAATAGTTCAATGGCATTTAACTTCCATGGTGGAGTTGAAGCACCTTTTAAACTCACTTTTTTTTTTCTCACACAACCACTGGTACACTGGCAGCACCCACAATGACAATTTTGCTAGGTCTCCCACGGCAAAGAAAAAAGTAAAAACAAAAGAGAAATGTTGCTTTTGGATGTGGAAACACTAATAAACATTGGCTAATCATTACAACACTTTCCAAAGGATACACACCACAGCTCATTCTGCTTCTGTTAAGCTCGCAAACACAACAACAGCTCGTGCAATTAATTCTTTGCGTGGCTAAAAATTGATTTGTTTACCAATATAATTTGTGGTTTTGAGTACGAGTCTGAAGAAGACCGTGAAATGAGAGCAAACGATAGTGAGGTTAACACAACAGATTCAAGTCCTTGCCATGTCAACCCTTGGTTTGCAGCAAGTATTTCATTTGTGGAACAACTTTTTTGCCGAACAATTAAAACCCTGAATCACAGCGACATTACATCGTTTTATTTGAGGCAAAACCATTAAACTGTTGCTATAAAATCAATACTATTGTAGAGGAGCAATGGCACACTTGAGGCCTGTGTGCTATGGTAAATGATATATGACACAAGCCAAACAAATCACACTCATGGTGTTATTAATCATAATACAGCCTCGCAAGTTCTATTGCTTAAGTAAACCTTTTTAAAGATTTGAATAGTGTGCTGAAACTTTCAATATTGCCATAGAGAGTTAGCTCATGAGTTTGTTGTGCTAAGCCTGCCCACTCAGGTAAGCTGTTGTTCATTTTCCTCTCTAAAGGATTTTGTCTTCGGTGAAAAGATGAGATTCAAATGGGAAACGTGTAACTCCAGCTGTACCCTCTGATTCCCTTTCTGTCTCCTCATATAAAGAAGAATCATGAGAAAGATCCAAACAGTTGATTTCTGTTTCTGAATCATTCAAATTGTTATCGTAGTCCACCATTGATTGGGAAGATGCTTGGACTAGCGTTCCTAAGGAGTGACATCATGTCTATTCACAACTATGTACAGCTGCACTCGACAGGTAGTACTGAACAAAAAAACTGACCAATTTTAAACCCCCCAATTTCTGAAACCATTGTGAGTAACCTGATCAGGTTTTGTCCGTGTTGATCAGATGAAAGATAGTCAAGAATAAAGTGGACGCATTTGCACCTTTGCTCACCTTCTTTAATAGGCAGGCCTGTACTCTGTGCTGGCATCTGATTGAGAGAGCAGGTACCTACATTCTTTAAGAAGTGACAAAAGACAATGGTATGAGGATCCCAAGGGTCTTCGGCCTGTAAGACATTCACTCCCAGGATTGACAAGCCGGCTCAGCCTGGTGCGCTATAGTTTTTGTTTCCCCTCTCCCACTGCACAGAGAGGGTGTTCAATACTAGTGATCCAGTGTTGCAACTAGTAGTTCCTTCAGAAAGTTCGAGAATCAATAACCTGCGCTCTTATTGACTGGGCTTCTACCAACACCGTACAAAAATAGCTGGCAATGCCCTGGACGGCTCCCAGACTCTCAACTTGCATCATATTACAATTTACAATATTATAATTATTATTCCTATTATTACATATTGTTTCAATTTCAGCTGTTTTTTTTTCATCATGTTCAATCACCAATTGCAATATACATGCCCAAATAATGCATGAAAGATGACTTGTTCTTTCTTAATACGTGGACTTGAGCTGTAAACCTGAGGCCCCTATAATGAAGCTGTATTGCTGTGTTAGCTGCAATAACTGCAGCCAGTTAAAGCCAGTAAAATAAAGGACAGCTGCTTTAAGTTCAGCCCATAAACCCGATTTGGGAGTGTCCCAGGGTATACGCAGAGCAGTTACACATCTAACCTTTAAATCCTGCTTTGTGATACAGGCCCCTGCTCTGGGTGAGAATTTTCTTTTGTTGATAATGAGAGGAAGGGTGGATTGGCCTGGGAGGTTCAATCAAATTACAAATGTACAGGGTTTTTTTTTTTTTTTTTTTTTCAAATGATGAGTTTGGGCCATTTATAGAACAATTAAGTCATTCACTCTTACGTTCCTCCAAAATCACACCAGAGACTGTGCCAGGTGTTCTGGTTTGCTGAGTTATTTATTAACCCCAATCTGCAGTGAAATTTATTCTGTTACCACAGCTGCTGTTTCCACAAGCACCGTCTTTCACCAAACCATCTATGTTGAGGCCTCACTTCTCTACCCATTCTCTCCTCTCTTTCCATCCTTAAACTCGTTCACTGTCGCTCTCCCACTCCCCTCTCTCTGGACTTTGCTGTAATGGAGTTTTCATGTATAAATGTATCAAACTCAAATGCCTATGATGTAAGGCAACAAAAATGCCCTTTAAGCGGATAAATGTTATTCACTGCTCAGCAGCTTCCAGTAAAAGATATAATCAGATTTCTAAGATGTTTCCACCACACATCTGGGAAGAAACTCCTGATTTTGACTCCAGTGTGAATGCTATTTATTGCTGACCTAATCTTCATTTGGCCAGATACCATGGCATTTAAACCTGAAACCTTAAAAAAATAGCTTTACATCAATTCTGACATAGTGGGCAGGATTTATTTACAGTACATGCACTAGTGCGTATGCATTACATGCAATAAATGAATGTTTGTCAATGCAAGTAATGGCGGGTCTTCCGCTTGCACTGAACATTAGCAAGAATGATTCAGATTATGACATTTGTAAAATTTAAACAAAAAAGTAAGAATGCGATGCAATGTTTATCATTAACCGAGATGTGGAGAGATATTCCGGCATTTAGGTTTTTAACAAGAAGACTCATCCCTCCCCTCCTCTTCTTTAAAAAAAAAACTTTAAAAGTATAAATAAACTCCAACTCGGACATATAGTAATGCAAATGCCCTGCCCCCAATATTATAGCTTTGGCATCAAAGTGAAACAATGCTCATTTTCAATACTGACTTAGACAAAATGCTGTCCAACTAACGTCAAAAGTATGTTCTCTATGTTCTCTATGAAAACTGTCTTTCATCTGCCGCTGAAGCAAACAGTGAATAAGTTTCATAAACAAAGAGAGCTGGCATGATGTGATGTACAAAGCACTAGTGTGCGACATAAAACTCGAAATGTACACAGCAAATTCTGCCATGATCCTCTGTGATCTAGTGCGCTGTCACTGTCACCTTCATTAGACTACAATATCTTCCAGACTACCCAGAAACATTCTACTACCCAGACAGATTCTGGGCCCACAAGCTGTGTTCTCCCATGTCTTATAATGCGATAATGCACAGTAATACTACACTGACAAACTATTCTGTGTCCTCAGCTGAGAAAACAAAGAATCCAATGCCAAAGTAAGCAGTGTCCAACTTCATTTTAGAGCTCCATGAGATAATTGACAACAGGAGGCTTTCTTTGTGGAAAATGCCAAATACAGACAAAAAGATTACAGCAAAGATGTTCAAATAGACTCCACATTTACCACACATATGGCTGTGAATCTCTGTGTTTCAGTCCATGTCCTCATTCAGGCCGGTGGGAGAGCTCTGAAGTATTTGTCTAAATCATACATGGATAATATTCCCATTTTCTGTTACCCAAGCTTCAATTTGTATTTTCTGAAGGGAGGGGAAACTAACAAACAGTAAAGCCTATGCTGCAGAATACTGCCTCATGGCATATGATTAGATTTATGGAAGTTATGAACAGCTTTACTGCAGCTTGTTCTTGTATTAGAAGCTTATAGCAGTCAACATATGCTTTCGCTAAATCTACACTTAAAGCCCCTTGGAAAGACAATCAGGGCCGGGTCTGAGGGTCTGAGGGGAGAAACGAGGGGAATTTGCTTTATTTGCTTGAATTACCAGGCATTTAATCTGCATTGTGTGGGCTATTTGTTTTGGGTGTGCTTTGTGTCCTAATTAAATTCGCAATAGCTCGGCTTTTTCACACGGCAGTCCACCAGCTCATCCACACATTATGCCAAATTTCTGCACTACTTTACCAGCAGGCTCCAGTGGACCACAGATAACCAATCGACCACAGTGTCCACTGTTGGATTATGAGGAAAATAAAACCAAGCCGGCTGAAACAGTCCTTCCTGGGGAGATGCTACCGCCAATTATTTGTGGCTTCGCAGGACATTCAGGCATAGCTTGCCCTGGCACAATGAGGGACCCATTACTAACCATGGTCTGCCTGCTCAGTGCAGCCGTGCTTCATTTGAGACAATTCGAGAACTCGTTGGAACCTGTTTTCATATGAAAGTGCCCTTTTTGTGATAATTGCTTCCATGAAAGCTCACTATGCCACGTTAATTTTTCAGAATAAAGACCGAGCAAAGGCAAAACAACAAGTCAGTTTCCAGTGGCGTTTTAGAAGCTGGCGGATTTTAGGAAATTGTCATTTGGCAGTCTGCCGCTTGGTTATTTGCTGCTTTATTATCTGCAGATGGGGTTGAGGTAAAGAAAACACAGCTTGTGAATCAGGTTTGCAGGTTTTATTCAAAAGAAAATGCTGCTTTATGTTACCTCAATCACAGTGCATAACCCAAATCATTTCACTGAATTACCGGCAGACATTGGTGAATAATTGGTAAAATGATAGCTTTGATAGGGCATAGTGAACCGAGGAAAGAAGTAATATCATAGCAGCGAAACAAAGTGTGCATTTTAAGTTGAGACTGAAGTGGCATTACACTAAGTTTTACCGTGGTTCGGTGCTAGTGAAGAGGTACTGCAAAAGCCTGCACATGAACTGGGTCAAAATGGGAATCATTAATCGCTCAGAACGAAGCAAAGAGCAGCACAGTTCCCTTGTCCACACCCATCTCCTTTAGTCGGCGACCTTCATGTGGGTCTACTGGTTCAATTTCACCAATCCCACAATCCTCCGGGGTTGTCAATTTTTATTAAAAAGAGATTCTGCGATTTGAAAGCGAGCGGTTTGAACGGACAACCCTGACACAGAACGCCGAGTTACTCCCGCAATGCTTTCAAGTCTTCATCGCCAGATTAATGGGTCTTGACAATGTCTCATAAAGGAGTGCACAAATGAACAAGGACATTCCCAGATGCTCTCATGATACCATCCATGGTGGAAATTCTGTTTTCTTTTTTTCATGAGATAAGAAGTCATGTGAAGCAACAGATTGTTGAGAGGAGGCAGATGTTGCGAGAGAGACGTAAGTTGAGGAATTCTGAAACTATCAGTAGGGAGGACAGCCCGGTCTCCGATGGCCTGGGACCACCCTGGGTCTGAATGAGGCATAGATGAGGTACTAAGGGCCTCAGAAGGCATGGTGCCCTGCACCTTCTCCCCAATGGCGTTTGATATGCGCCACAGTCTACTGCCCGGGGCTCTCACTCATCTGTCTGGGTCGCAATAGTCTTTCGCCCATTTATTTTCATTCACAGTATCGACAGCCACCTCAGGTAACCTTGTCTCCACCGGCCTCAGTCACCTTGTGGTGCTGCCGCATGCCAGGTTCCTCTCACTGTTCACATTGATTTAAACTGGCCACCCAATGGAAGGCTTAAAAAGGACTCATTTATTTTCCTTTCTCTGAAATTACGAACTCTGAAAATTATCGCCTTGTGTTGGTCATCCATATTTAAACGTATTAAAAGAATGAGATTGGATGGCACGAGAGAAGCCACAGGGAAGGCACTTTGTCAAACATTCAGAAAATGAACTGCGCAATTTGTTATACTTTCCATATTTTCCATAAAACATGCGGAGACACGCCAATTAAAATAAAACCCATGCAGGGTAGAGGTGATGTCTGCAATCCATCAATAAAAAGCAAAAAGGAGCCATTTAGATAATAAGTGGAAAATGCATCCAAGAAAATTTCAGAGCTGAAAATGATGTCAGTTGAAATGAAAACAGAGTTTGTAAGAAATATGTTCATTGAGCTCACAGGGACAGATAAATCATGGAGACATCCAGCCTTTTCCCATGATTTTTCAAACACGCTGGTGTCAAAAGGAACGTGATGTAGTAAATGTGATGTAGTCTAAAATTCCCCCTCTTTTGGGTTTTACCATGGTCATGATGGAAGTACATTGTAAACAAAAGTTGGACTCATTTCAGTATAAGAAATATGTACAGCAGTGCTATTGGTAATTTATCTTTTTTACGGCTAAATGCGTGAATGAAGTTACTGCTAGTAATGCTAATAATTAGTCTGAAAGTATACTAAACTTTACAGTCACTTTTGGAATTATGACTGCAAAAAGATTTAACCCTCGTCCAACCAAGGGTTTTTCTACTGCAACCCGACCAAGGGCAGAGGGGTTACCCCCGATTATTTCAAAATTAAGGGATAAACATCATCTTGTTTGGTATAAGTGTACAGCTACAGATGTCCTCTCTTCAAATCAAGTACAAATAAAACACATTTCAACATTATGACGTCATAGTGACGTCATAACTTACACCATATTAGGAAAAACATCAAAATGACAAAAATCCATTTTTTTAAATATTTTTATTAGTTTTAGCTGAAAATAAGTAACTTTCTGTAATTTCTAGAACTACTGATACTACAATTAATATTTTAGTATTATTATAAATGTTATAAACTCATGAGTAACATAAATTTGACATAACTATGATGTCATAAATAACTAATTTTGGGAAAAACACACACAAAAGGAAAAAAATAGTTTTCTGAACATTTTTCACATTTTCTTTACTTTTTTTTTCCCTATGATAGAACAAGGCTTATAATATCAGTAGTATGTCTGGTGCATATGTTCCCTTTCAAAACAAGAATCAAACATCACAGACTTCAGCACTGTGATGTCAGAATGACGTCATTATAGATGTCACTATCCACTAACTAAACATTGCCACTTTTACATGCAGGTAGACACAACCACACGGTTAGGCCTACATACACTCCCACCCAAAACATACACACCCCATCCACACACACGCTCACACCCACCCCACACCCAACACCACTAATATAACAAACTTCACATATACACCCACATAATCCCACATTTATCCATCCAACAGACCCAAAACACTACACCCATAATGCAAGTAATTTTACTTTCATGTATAAGAATATGAACAATAAAAATCAACTTACCTTGCAAAATGATGATTCAAGTTCAGCGGACAGATGTACAAATATCTTCAAAATGTTACACACTTGCATAAAAGGTTTATCTATGAAATATGAGAACAACTTTATGAACAATTCTATGAACTTGTATAATAGTATGCCTATAGCACAGTATAAAAATAGTATACAGTACAGTAACCAGTCAAACACACAAATGAAAGTATGTCGGTCAGGCACTTCTAATATTATTAGGTGAAGATCACTTCAAGGTTACTGGTCACTGCTGGTCATTGTAATTCCAAGATTTACTAATACAAGGACAAGCTACATCAATAAATCAATAAGGATGACAATTAGTGTGGTCTACAAAGTTCATTGAGCATGAAACATAATAATAGCATACTATTTGCAACTAATTTGTAAGCATATTTTGTATCAAAAACAGGCAAAAATTGACGCTGGTGGCAACCCCCCCATTCGACTTAGACGGCCTACCCTACCCCCGGGGGGTGAGGTACCCTCATCATCTTTTCATGAAAATGAGCGCAAAGGATGAATAAACAATTACCTAGAAGCATTAGATCATATCTGTTAACGTTTTTGTGCGACAGGAAAAAAATCTGTCCCCCTTGAGTTGGACGAGGGTTGAGGAAGAGTTTGGTTGGTGTCAGAGTTATTGAATTTGAATCATCAGGAACTGCAATGTGGACCGAGCCATTCCCACAAAAAGCTCATTGCTTTAAATCATAACTTCGGGTCAGATGACAAAATGGCAGGTTTTCGGTTGTATTCCGCATACTGAGTACTTTCGCATTCTGAAACTATCCTGCAGAATTCCAGCTTTACTTGTGGGTAGGCTATCTTAATCCACAGGTACGGGATACGTGACTGCATGTGGAACATCTGTGGTTTCGAGTGTTGTTGCCTGATCACGAACAATAGCCAAAATTTGGCCTCTCAAAGTGAGTGCAAATTAAGCTTGTTGCTTCAGCTCTATAGCACAGCATGTTCACTTCATTCATCAGAGCTCCTGAGGTCGGTAATCTTTTCGCCACCTGGCCCCTAACAACACAATTAGGGGGGGTCATTTAAAAGGATTAAACCTGCGTGAGCCTCCTGGAGATGGTCACGACTCCTCGAAAACGTCATGACAACACCGAACTGCACACTCGCCGGGCAGGCAGGATGGAGTGAGCCCAAGCAGCAATCAGCAGGGAAGAGTAATCAGGCTGGATGTGGCCTGGTGAGCTGGAGAGGATTAATTAGGTGAGAGAAGGTTTGGGGAGACGACAATGATTAAAATCAGAGCCCTGATTGCCAGACTCTCTGGGCTTTTAACATGAGCCCCGGATGCAGTGGGAGGGTTCTTCAGATACTCGTCCTCGTCAGCAATGTATTCAATGCTCTGGTGTAAGAATCGCAGGTCAGGGCGAGCACATTACAATACAGGGCCAGGTGCACATGACCTGCAGGTCAGCTTGTGTACTTGATCAAAATTAATGAATGAGAAAAAAATAAAGGCATGAAAACTCTATGAAATTTTGAGTGAGTAATCCTAAAGTTGGCCTTGGAGTATTATTGGTTTGGTAGAGAAATAAATACAAAATAAGTTATTTGAAAATATGTGACTTGCGGGCACAGCAGTCTGGGAAGTGGTTTATTAGAATAACTTGTATACTTTTGATTTGCCTTCATTTATTTGTAGTTTGTGCCATTTAGATACTTCAGGTTTCTCTGTATGGAAAATTATTTTGAATTTCATGCTGGGGGATATTCAGTTTCATTTAATCAGGAACGGGAAAGCCACAGGAATTCTCTCCAATGGTTTGTTGCTGTATATTTTCAGTTAAGTATTCTTTTTCAGAGCTGATTTCAATTACAAGTTGGTGCAAGTTGAGAGTTACTCAAATGGACTTTCCATATCACAAACTGAAGAAAGAAGTGTTTAATAAAAGCCACTGATTTCAGCTTTGCAGAAAAGCTTGATCACTAGGCAGGACATGAGTTCTGAGAGAGCCTAGAAGGTGAGAAAAGTACTAAAGTACGTACACTACAGGCCAAAAGTTTGGAAGCAAGATCAAATTTAAAAAAAAAAGTCATAGTTTCATTGGCATACTTTGCAACAAAATAAACATGATTATTATATAAAGAGTCACTTATCAGAATTCATTTTTTCTCAAATTATCACGTATTTCCTTTTTTTTTTTTTTTTTTTTAGACTTTGCTTTCTTCAAAGTAACCTCCTCTTGCTTTAACAGCAGCATGGCATATACGAGGCATTCGTTCCACAAGTTTTTTACGGTATGTGCCAGGAATTGCATTCCAAGCTTTCCTAACTCATTCCCTACGGAATACTTTTATATAAAATTGTTGCGTTTGTACGGAATACTTTTCCCTGAAAATTACACAAGATAAACAAATGTTAAGTTAAACGTCTGTATTTTCAAAATAAAGGTTTTTAGCAGGTTCAAATGCAAATGTCAAACTAGCAGTGTCATTTTGGGTATTTGTAACATCATTTCAATTGTCATTTTGGTTGCCTGCTACGTGACGCAGAGCAGCTCCTTGACTAGGTGCTCGACTACGACTTGTCCTGGCTCCGCCATGGCCCCTCCCCTCCCGTGGTTGAAGTACAGGTGGCCCATCACCGCAATCGTCAACTGATTTCGTGTTTTCATCGGATTGCGAATGGTCGAGGTCGCTATTACTGCTGTCAGATCGGTCAGATTGACGCGATACTCATGTATTATGCATGTTTTCAACTGAACTCCGAAAGACGTCATCCACGCCGCTGGCACCGGCTTACCGTAGGGAATGGTAGAATTCGCTGCGCCGTTGGCAGCGGCTTGCTGTAGGGAATGAGTTAAATTCATCAATGAAAGACTGCTGATTCGTGGGACGCACTTTTCTGATAGATCGATCCAATTCATCCCACACAAGCTCAATTGGAGAGAGGTCTGGAGGCTGAGGGGGCCAAACCATCTTTCGAAGAACACCTTCCTCTTCTTTTTTGTCTAGGTAACCCTGACAGAGCTTGGAAGAATGCTTAGGGTCCTAAGGGAAGAATGCTTTTGACCTGTATTGGCCTTGCTTCCAAACTTCTGGCCTGTAGTGTATGTGTGAGCTCCTTGCAGCACTGAGCAATAATTATGCCTTTTTTGATTTGCCCTCCAAATTTTCAGTTTAGTTTGATTATACTGGCAGATTCTTGGACCATCTTTCTTTGAACAGGTGGCACCCAAAAATCAGCAGGAATTCACTGCAGCATTGTAGTGAATGAGGTTGACACACCTGTATGTGGCACCGTAGAAAGGTATTTATAACTTTTCTTCAAGGTGCCACTGCTGTTTTCTGCATTGGTGCTGTTCAGCCGGTGTGTGACGAGGTCTTCTGCTTTAATACAACCGCTATACCTCAGTGTGTTTATTAGATTGTTTTAATCAAGCCAAAAGCTTAAAATTCTGGGGCATATTTCCTCATGACTTATGACCTTCACCATGGGAGAAGTTAGCCTACACTTATGCTCAGTATTTGAATGCCTTTGAACTTCGAAATTATATTGAGCAATGTGACAGTGACTTGAAATTATGCGACATTGTAATCTCATAATGATTGTTGTGTGATGTTGTCATGAGCAAACTGTGTGACTAATTTGGCATTATCATGAAACTTGTGTTGTCATAACCCCTGCGTGAATGCCTTTCAAGTCCCTTCCTATTCAGCTACTTGCGTGTCTATTAGAAGTATGTCTCCTTTGATTGGTTTACATCTTGTGTGTTTTCCCCTTCCCGACTGTGTTTCGTTTCACTGTTACTTCCAAATGGCTCTGTGACTTGTAATTAAACCCCCTGCTTTGAGTTGTAAGTTGCTGGAATTTAATTTGCTGTTTGTGCTTACTGCCAGTCAGTATTCCTGGTAAAAACGTTTTGTCTTTATGAAGTGAAACATTAACTTTAATCACAGCAATTTGCGGAAACTTTCCTCTTTAGTCATTCAACTCAAACAGCCTCCAAGCCTATTCAGGGTCCATGATTGGGATCGTGTTTGAGTTAAGCCTGCTCAAGTTAGTTCTTCTGTCCAGTTTAAAAGGAACAAGCGCCCAAGCCTAATCAGGGTCCAGAATTGGCGCCATGTTCTCGTGAACCCTTCCAAGTCTGTTCCTCTGTCCAGTTTGTTAGGGAAAAGGTCCCAATACTTTTTTGGTCATCAGGATTGGAACCAAATTCCCCTCAAGCTATTCCATTCTCATATGGATGGAGTCCCTCCCTCTTTTTCTGGGGTTCCATCCTCATTTATACCGTATTGCTGTCAATCAACCAACTAATTGGATTGTATTCTGCCTCTACACTTGGTTCCGCTCCTGGAACATGACAGTTGTTCCAAGAATTGACCTTGGGGGATAATTCTTAACCATAATCATTGAAAAATATGTTTCATGAAGTTTACTTGGTGGAATGAATTAAGTGTTTCATTTTATCACCCAAACAATGTATGAGAAAAGAAACTGTGTTTTCCTGCTAATGGATTTTTTAAATTATTGGAAGACCTTTGGATAAATGCAAGTGATTGAGCATAAGTCAGATATAATAACGGGTTTGAAGGGATTTCTTGTGCCTTCTCTATTTTCTGCTCAACAACCGTCACTGCAGCCCGCCCTGAAAACCGTCTGCACTACAGTCACATCGCGAGGGTTAGCGCCACAGCAACCTGCAATTTAATCATGATCACTGTCTGATTCATTGTCTGGGAAGTTTTCACCAGACAACATCAGTTTATCTTTCAAGAAGCAGCATCGTCCAAAATGAATAAACTAGATCATTTTAAATAAAATTACGAATGAACTGAAACAAGATATTGTCAAGACCTTGCGTCTGTTGGTTTCAGACGGAAGCAAAATAAGGGAAATGAGAGATCAGTTTCACCACGGTAAGATTGATGATAGGAGATGTCATGACGCAGAGTGCAATAAGTTATCTTGATCTTATTTATATATAATTCTTATAATATTTAATACTTATTTATTAAAATATATTATTTACGTACTGTCTGAAATGATAGTAGCAGGTAATGTCATGACAGCTGTTGGTAAGGACCAATCAGAGTACATATTCTACAACAATGTAAGAAAAAACATGTTTAGAAAATAAAAGCTGCGGTTATATTTGAATATTTGGTACAGAGACTGATGAGAATGATTGGGTTGATAATAATTTCAATGATTTCTCAAGCAATAAGAGTATGTTGGGCGCTCCGCATCTAAATTTTTTTTTTTTTTTTTGCGATATTAGCTGTTGATACTAAAATTGCCTAAAATAATATAAATATATAGTTTATAATTTAGATAGTAAAATAACTATGATCTGGATGATTAAGAACATGATAATATACAATTATGTAGGTAATTTCAGATAAATTCTATGAAGACACTGAGCCGTGCCTTTTCACTATGAAGAGAGTTATTATTTCAATGGCTTATCCATTGACTTCATGGTTGGAGTTGGGTGCAATAACTGACCCAAGAATTCTCCAGCTTTTTTAATAGTTATTATGAGGGATCTATGCATGAAGTGCAGGAACCCAATTGTTTTTCATTCTTATTGTTCATTTATTTATTTGCTCTCTGCCCGCATACCTCAATGGGCTGCTCAGACTATAAATGGTACGGACACCAAATTTAAAGTGGTGGTAAAAAAAAAAAAAAAAAAAGGTGTGAATTGGTTTGCAAAAATTACTTGACACACATCCAATGATTAAATTGCGCCCTAACACTTGTAAATTGGGAAATTTGAATCAAATTTTGAATATTATTTATTTGTACGATGTGATGCAAGATGAAAAATTGAATGCACCTATGGAATTCATTTGCAAATGGGTGGTTTTTGAAATTAAAAAAAATTGAATTAATTGTGGATAATGAAAATTGTGCCCACTATCCATCGTTGTGCCACTATAAAACCCATCCCCCAAATGTATCCACAAACCCCCTCTTCAAGCTGAAGAAGTTGGTTTTCCTGTAAGTGCATAAACCCGCCACAGGCCATCGAACAAGCCCAGGCCATGAAAATAAAAATGGCATATTCCCCATTCATTCCTATGGGAGTCTACAGTGCTACAGAAGATCATAGGTCACAATAAGTTCATACTAAGTAGGAACGTAAGTAAATTTTTTCAGCCATAACTTGAGAGTCCTACGTCCGATTTCAAGAATTATTTTTTCCATGGATTCAGCCAAGGGCCGGAATTACATAAGGCCATGTTGACCCCTTTAATTTATTATTATAATTATTATTATTATGATTATTATTATTATTATAAAACTGCACAGTGGTTTTCCATAAAGATAATGTTTGACAAGTTTTTTACTATCTTGTCTGGCATAAAAATTTTACTCGAATATCACACAATTCAACAGACTTCTCTAATTCAGTCTCATTTATATGGCATGGCACTGAGCTTGACTGCTGTGAAAGATCTTGCTTTAACACTGAGTTTAAATGTTCACAAACACTACTGCATTAGCACTGAGTTTAAAGGTTCACAAACACTACTGCATTAGCACTGAGTTTAAAGGTTCACAAACACTACTGCATTAGCACTGAGTTTAAAGGTTCACAAACACTACTGCATTAGCACTGAGTTTAAAGGTTCACAAACACTACTGCATTAGCACTGAGTTTAAAGGTTCACAAACGCCTAGCTCTCGTAAGAAACTCTGGGATAATTCAATTCCTGGGTAATTCCAATGGTAATTGAGTGCACCAGCCCTGCGTGTGACCTTGGAAGTAGTGCCAGTTTGTTCACAGTGATTAAGCTAACTTGGTCCGTTTAGATTTGAGGGAGCACAGGGCAAGGTGCCGCAGGTAACCTGAATGCTAATTGAAGTGGCACTGATGCCTATGCAGTGTTGGCTGCCTCTTGTAAAGTCCAGTACTGTGACCAAGAGCATGACCTCTCTCTCTCTCTCTCTCTCTCTCTCTCTCTCTCTTTCTACTGTCTTTGCTATGTTGTTTTCTTTATACAGGGTACCCTGACACTTGTTGAATAAAGGGAGTTTTAAAATCAAAATGCTCTCTTTCTCTCTCTTCCTCCCTCACTCTGTCACACTCTCCATTGTGCACATGACCTCCCACACTCAGACTAAATACACAAAAACAACATCATGAGACAAAGGCATGTTTTTTTCTGAAAATAGCTAGCTTGGCTCGCTTTGTGATGGGCGGAGGGTTGCGGTGGCAGTGGAGGGAACAACAGAAGCAAAAAAAGGATTTAGAACACTTACCACACAACATTTACACAAGGCTTGCATGTGCAAAGAAAGGGATATAAGTGTCTGTGCCTTTCTGCCGACAGCAATCTTTTTAATTCATGGAAAAACAATGCTGGTCTTTGTAGGGAGGGATTCTGCACAGAAGTTGACAGAAATGGGCATCAAGTGGGCTTAGCGGTTTTTCGGCCGCTGACTGCACATATGTGCGCAACAGAATGCATGACACTTACACCACAGAGCATCCCGGCCCTTCCAAAAATTACACAGTGTTCTCTCAATGCTAAGAGAATGAATGAAAAGCACAAAATGAAACAGCAAGGACTTGTTCAATTTCCATGCTCTGTGACGCTGCCCGCAGACATATTGCCACATGGGGGGCCGACTCTCGAAATCGCACGTGCAAACTCACACAGAACAAGAAACCAATTTTTGGCAGCATTGTTTTCCAGTTCATTGCTGCTTGCTTGGAGCTGTAGACAAAGTTCTCATTGTGAGAGCCTTGTTGGAGCCAAAATGGAGAATAAAACAACTATGACCCCATTTTCTTAAACCCCAGAACACTTGCACTTTGGGCTATTGCATGAAATTCATGACTCAGCTTTGGAAATCTGTTGTTAAGTCAGAAGGGTCCAGGAGAGGCAATAGCCAGGACCTGTGGTCTGGTAATAATTAACCGTGATCACTGACTGAGGAAGAGATGCATCTCGGAAAACATGACAACCATGATCTGTATGGGCAGCTCAGATAGTGGCACCAGGTTTAATCAGTAACCTGTATCCTGTTGAACAAGCACCTGTGGGACTTTCAAAGGGCTGTTTGTTTCCTTACATCGCTTTGAGAGGTACGGAAATTGCAGGGTTTGCAGTTCTGAAGCAGAGTATGCTTAGGCTACTTAATTTATGATATAGTAAGACCCAATAGGGAATACATTTTTTACGTATAACAATAATAATACTTGTCAAAAATGCTTTATATTGAAAAATGAATCTGACACTGGGATGACTTCTGGATTTATTTGCTTTGGACAGCAGGATGCAACAAATGAGAGTTGCAATGTTTTGTTGTTCTTCAGAATAGTTTTCTTTTAAATAAAACTCTTGTTTGAACTAAAATTGAAAATCTGTTATCTTCATTTTGAAAGATTGAAAACAAATGAGTAGCTTGAGAGCAAAAGTCTACTATCTGACTTTTTCCAAGTTCTGAGAAAATAAGATTTGAAGTTTTGTTTGAACAGAAAAATCACTTTATTTTACACTTTACACTTTTCTGGTGTCTGTTACTATAATATGCATATTTTGTTTGTACAAAATAAAGTGATTTTTCTGTTCAAACAAAACAATTTTCTCAGAACTTGGAAAAGTCAGGTAGTTGACTTTTGCTCTCAGCCACTCAAATAAGCAAAGGAAAATGTAAACTTAATGGCAGCAGATGACTGGGAGTTCATATTTCTTCGGATCATGAGAGACAAGAAATACATTTTTACATTTTTTAATGTAAAATACCTACGTATTTGCTCCATAGAAGGCCGCTTTCAAGAAGCGTCTTTAAGAAATGGCCCTAATTACCCAGAATACAAAGGTGCTATGTGAAATGCAGTTGCTGAAAGTAAAGTTGTTTGATTTCAGGGACGAGATAATCTAGCCATTGTTATTTCACTGAGAACTGTGTTGGCTTTTTTTTGGCCTCCTACATTTCAAAGACTCCTCTGCGAGACAATGAAGAGATGATTTGATTGCATTCTATCATTTTCTCTTACTGAAAGAAAATATTTACCATGAATGTATTCAATTTAGAAATATGCAGTTTTTGAACCACATCTGCAGAAGAGATGCTGTTATAATATTAAAGGAACAGTACACCCAAAAATAAACCTGTAATTTAACTAACCAGGAGCTGAAATGTAATTTCACAATACTTTGTCCCAGAGTACTGGTTAGCTTTGGTTTCAACTTCCCACAGAAACCAAAGCCTTTGCTTAAAAAAAAAAAAGACTCACAGATATTTCACAGAACAACCCCTAGTTCCAAACTTCCATTCCATTTTGTTATACCATCGTAGCTGACAAGTTTTTGTTAGTTTTTATAAATATAAAAATATGGAAGTAGTTCATGAGGAAAGCATACATTTACAATGGGTCATGCTAATTTGATAACCCATTCTAATCACAGATATACAGCATTGGAAAGCTTAGGCCTTTCTCTTTTGACATACATCTGGCTTTAGGGTCTTCAGCCAACAGACATTTAGAGACTAGCAAGCATCAAATATTCATCATTTGTCTTTGTAGAAATAAAAACAATGAATTCACAAAAAAAAAAACAAAAAAAAAAAAAAATCAAGAAAATGCCTCCATTGTTTCCACATGGATTTACTTTCATCATCTCAAATCAAATCAAAATTTTTTTTTTTACTAATTTGAGGAGATTAATTTTGCATATATATATATATATATATAATGTTTAGGCGTCATATATGTCATGCTAATGCATTCCAAACCTTATAATTTGGCTGTCCAAATTTTGGCAGAAACTCTCAAAGACGTGATTGTAAGGGGTTAAACCGTACAAAACACGGATGAGGGCTATTCTCAGTCATCTGAATGTAAAAATTATATATGCTTAAGGTAGAGCTTCTAATGTTTTTATTGGAGTTGGAATGACAGTTCAAAATGCAGTCCTCCAATTTAAATGGGCTATATGAGTTCACATAATATGCCTTAATATGGGTAAAATGCTGCCCAATATTATTATTTGAATTGCAGGAATGAAGAGACAAGGAGGTATGAGCATCTTATGCAAATCTCTGTATGATTTCTGATGAAATGGCTGGTAGCACTTGTTGAACAGAAATAAAAAAAAAATGAAAAAAACACTAAAGTCTGTTTAGAAAGTCGTTAGAAAGCCTTAGACTTTCAAAATGGTCAACCGCTTACCTCATTGAGTGCCTCACACGCCCATTTTCACATTGACACAGCGGTGACTCATTTCCTTGAGTATGAGGATCACAATACACATTCAGTGATATACGGGACAGAATCTCGATCTTCTAGTTTAAATATTATCTTGCAGTAAAAGTAATTTCATCTGGCTTCCCACTTCAGTCACTACGAGCAGTAATAACATAGTCTCCACATCTTCCGTTCTATCACTGGTAAACTGAAGTCTGATCTCAGGCCTCCCCACCCATTTCTAGCTGTGACCACAACTCAGGTGCTGGATAACAGCTGAAAGCAAATGACTGAGATGGAGAGAGAGCAGAAGAGCACGAAAGAGAGAGACAAGAACAGGGCACGAAAGAGTTGTTCTCTGTCAAAAAATCGTCAGTCACACCACTGAGAGAGCCTCTTCCCACAGCAATTTCACAACAGCCGATGCTGTGAAGCATGTTGCAGGAGCAGAAAAAAATGGCTGGTGAGACCGAATGTAAAAAGAACAGAAAATTGAACTCAAAAGCTAAACTTGCTGAAGAAATTAAATATCACGAATATGAGCCGTTCAATAGAAAATAACTACTCAAACAGATACCATATTTAGCGCTTAGGGATCCAAAAAAGAAGGTTCCCAGCAATATATTTCAATTTGAATATAATAATTAACAATAACACTTCAAATTAAATAATAATGATATCAATATTGAAAATAAAATGAGTTACAGAATAAATGCCAGTTTTTTTTATTCACAGCACAGTGAAATGTTTAAGCATTTAGAATGAGAAATGACCATCAAAGCAATTTTTTATGGCTTTATGTTCAATAGGTATTATGCTAAAATTCTGTCATGGTGTATGATTTTATATCTGGTCAAATTTCAATTGGAAAATATCTATTGACATTCTGAGCTCAGAATCACATCATTGATCAGTATTAAATGGCACATAATTTGTGAAAGTCAAGTCAGTGAATCTAGCCTTCAGCTGTGCACTACAGCTGCACACATTGAAAAATATCAACATTTTCTATGAATTTTGATTCATATTTGGTCATGACTTCTCCACTAGCAAATTTTCTGCATACAGCTCATATCAGACATTGAAATGAAGGAAAATAGATGACATAAATCACACAGGTGCTCACACTTACAATAAAAAGGACTACTCACTTATAATCACTTACTTCATAATTTTGTTTATGTAAATGCAACATCAACAGTTACTGGTGCTGTCATGAATGTGCACAGCTATGATGAGGACCTGTCTTTAAAATCATCATGTGACGATGTAGTGGCTTCAATCAGAAAAATTTCCAGGTGTTCTCTTTGGACTGATGCAAGAGTTCAGTGCAGGCTAGTTCTTCAACACGAATTGGACACTCATGAGTTATTACGAGCGGCCTAATTTTGCACATGGAGACATTGTTGTGCTGAAGTAGGAGAGGGTCTTCCTCAAATTGAATCATCTGAAAGGCCGCTATATGGGCTAAGTCTTCCAGTGTTAAGATTTTCCTTCAGCGGTACTGAGTATCCTAGTTTGAACCTGAGTTGAAACAACCTCTCCTCACGGAGTGTTCACATATTTTTGGCTTTGTAATCTGTATTGTAATCTCACACTCTGGTGTCTTTTAATTGGCACCAACACATGCAAAGTTTTTTCTGTGCTTAAGGATCTTTGCACTGTCAAGACACTGACACATTGACACACACCGACTTAATGCCATCTGTAACTAATCATAATCCATGAACATGATTAATGGTGTACAAATAACACTTCATGGATGCCCTTTAATTGAAGAGAGTTTCTGAAAGTGGGTCAAACAAAAGGGAGAGAAGCCTTTTTTTTTTTTTGATAAAGTGTACATTAGCATATGACGCCAAGCATATAGCAGGTACTAATTATACCAATTGCTTACTCTCGTTTTCCTGTGGCAAATCTTGATTAATTATTGTATGTCTAACTGAATTAATTGCCCCCTGGTGATTTTGATTGTCTCATTGAGAAGATTTTCTCTATCTTTTAAGCTGAAGATCTGCTACTTTGATGGATGATAAAGATTATTCTAGTCTTGAAAAAGAGATGGGTAGGATATGGTAGGGCAGAGAGAAATTGAGAGAGAAGGGGAGGAGAGAGAGAGAGAGAGAGAGAGAGTTCCAAATTCAGTTTCTTTGTTGGGTAGGGGAGTTGGAGCGGCTTTTACGTGTGATTCTTGTGGCTCGACAGTCAATTATTATGTTTTGACTGAGATGTAGACAGAAGCCATGATACTGGTCTTTTTTGTATGCTGGACATCATTTTGCTGTCACTCCATCAATGATCATAAAAGGATGCCATCCTCTAATGGGTCAGGTAAAAAAGCAGAGTCATACTGTGGATGGGCTGACATGTAATAAAAGGCACACATAAGGATTTACACACATGCAGCACAGTAGAATGCCAAACGATGATTGACACAATGGTAACTATTGACAGACGCAGTTAACATATAAAGCCTTGCATTTGAATGGTTGCAGAACTGCAGAGCAGCCGACAAGGGTGAATTGTGAAGACCACAGTAAGAAAAGGCTTTAGCAGCTGTTTCTGAATACAATAATGTTCAAAGAGCTGCAGCCTCCAGTGAAGGACAGGCCAGTGAAATGTCTGAGACCAAGAATATTACATTCGGCAAGAACAAAAGCATATTCAAATGCTGATGGACTGAATAATAGTTATCAAGCTATGTTTTAATGGGAAAAATGAGAGTTCTCTCAAGCTCATATCAATATTAAGAAACAAATATAAAAGGGTATTTTCCCATTGGAGGAAAAGTAGCTAATCTTGAGCCCTGGCTATAAGCAATAGACAATACAAGGAAAAATGTACACATAATCGAGATTCTTAAGTGATGCATTATCATAACATTAAAAATACTGTTATGCTCGTCAATAATACTGTATATGCATTTACTGCCCAAACACGCCATCAGAAGTAGTATGGGCTGGGCAGAATCCTCACCTTCTAACACATGATTACTGTCAATGTCTTCCTGTTCAATTAATTTAATTAATAATCAAATAATTAATATCTCAACATTTTTTTTTATATTTCAAAAATGTAAAATTGAAATAACCGATTCTAAATTAAAATTAATTTAGTAAAAAATAATTAAATAGCCATATCTAATTACTGTAGCAGTCATAATGTAATTAATTTACTTAAAAGTAAATGATAATGCCAATATATAAATATTGTGGTTTGTATTTATTGTATTCATTGACTGTCAGTATTCTTTAAAATGAGCTAGTGGACCCTTTCTGTTCCTGTTTGTCTCGATACCCAAAATTGACAGAGGCCATTAACAGGACACTAATGATACCGTAACACCTTCAGCACGGCACATAAACCTTCATTACCGGGACCTCTGTGTTCTGGCTTCAGCCATCATTTGAGGCTGTTTAAAATCCTTGTTGTATTGAGTTGTTGAAGGCGACTGAGGAGGGATCTTTTGGGGAGGGGACAGTGAGGCCATCATAAAAGCTTGAACTGAAACTGAAGCAGTGATTTGATTAGGCGGGAACGTCAGGGTAACGTGATCCAGCACTGTGTTAAGCCCTGGCACATAGATGGAGGCAGAGGGAGAGAGAGGGAGGGGCGCCGTGCAGTGAATACAGAGATTTGGCATCATAAATTACAATTATTTTCACTGGAAGGTTTGAGAGAGCCACTTAGCATCTATCAGTCTGTCCATATGGCACAGAGATTACCTTCTGACATTTTTCCTCAGTGCTACTCGAAAATTTCATTAGTAAAGGAGGAAAAAACATGGTGATGTGGTTAAAAAAACCAGCAGCTGGTCTGGAGAAATAAATCAGACGGGCTCTTAAAATATCCTCCCGCCAATACAGGCACCGCTCTTTACAGTAGTGATAGTACAGTGTTCCCCTCATTTGACAGCCATCTCACCCAAGTTCAAACATTTTTACTTCTCCCACGTATCCATCGCCCTCATCTCTCTCCAATCTTTGTCCATTCCTCATCACATTCAATCAATCTTTAGGAAAAAGAATCAACTTCCTGTCATCACCAATGTAGTCCAGGATTGATTCCAATGTGCACTTTATAGGGGAATATTGTAATATCTTGTCTTGGAATTGATGTGTACTGTATTTCATGATTTTATTTATAAGGCCGGTGTATTTGCAACTAGTTTTTGGTAAAATGTCATCAAGCCAAAAAAATATTTCAACAATATGCAAATAATAAAAGCATGTTCTTTAGTGTATGTCAAGTGCATTTCAATAAAACTTCTGAAAATCTGAAAATATTGGAGTAAACATCAACTGGAATGCTAAAATATAATCAAATACTATGACATAGGACCATCTGTTGCTATCTGATTCACATATCAATTGAGAGGATACAGAGCATGTGAAGAAGGATCCAATACACTGTACCAACGTGTTATTTAAACATTTATTGATACTCTGTTGAATGCATTTGCAGAATTTCATAAAACATTTATTCAACGTTACTTTAAAACATGAGAGGCATTCAAAAGACTTGTCAACAAAGGCAATAATTTACCTTTTGGTTGCCTAACAGATGAATAGCTGAGCTTAAGAAGTGTTAGTGAGTTGCTATTGATATGTTTTCGTTGGAAATATGTTTTTTATGATTTACAGACATTGTTTTTATTAATACAGGTACTGTATATAATCCACTTATTAATTGTCTTTCAGTTAAATAGCTGATTTTTTAGAAATTTCAGTGAAATGCTGCTGATATAAAACTGAAAATGGCATTGATACTCTGTTGGAAGTAGGTTTTCATGATTTACCAACATTAATAAAATGTTATTTTAGATTTGGTGACAGTCTACTGAACTCTTGATGATACTCAAGTTTTATTTCAATTGACTTTTTTTTCAAATATCTATCTCAAATTATTCAAGGAAAGTGTTATAAGATCAGTCTTTTTATACAGCTGTATACAGGGGATTTCAAGCTCAGTGGGGAACAACAAGTTTCATGTTTATTTCAACTACCCTCTTGGGCATTGCAACACTCATGTCAGCTTAGGTCAGATGTTTTTTGTTTTTTTTTAATGGTTTGTCAAGATTCAAAAGTCGTGATTGATTTTCCGGAAATCACACTGAGGAAATGCCATTTATATCCTTTGTTATGAAGTCAACACTGTATGTCCCATGTGATTGTGAAATGTGGATCGGCTGTTCTCCACACATGGAGGTCAAAATAGGTCACAAATTAAAAACTTGAGCATAGTGATGAATTCTTGTGTGAGTAGAGCAGCACATGCTCTGACATGCACAGAAGCCCGAATTTGCACTTGGATTTCATTATGTTACAATTAGTGAGTCCGGGGGGAGCAAGTTCTAGTTCAATAAAATGTTCTTTTGTTAATTCAACAAGTTTGCAAAGTGTAATCTATAAATAGATTTTTTATTAAATGCCCGTATACAGCTGAGTTTGCTGTTTAGCCAAACATTCTCTTCAATCTGCCAATTTCTCCTCATATGCAGTCATTTCAAGGAAAAACACGCTGCCCATGACAATTGGTGTTGACAGTGACTGATCATATCATGTAGCATTTAGAAGAACAATAAAAAATTTAACTTCATGCTTGTATAAGAGTTTCATCATTTTCCGCATTGAATTCACAATGTTTTAGCTCAGGTACCCAGCATTAAACTAGCAAGAATCCAGTACAAACGCACCTCCCAAAAATTCTCCCAAAACCATTACATGAGGTTTTGAAACTGTAGGAGACAGCGGGTGCAGAGATGGTATGAGATTCGCCAAGAAAAAAGGTCAGCAATGCCAGTTAAGGAATACCTATTGGTAAAGAAAAGGACATCTGGTTATTCCACAGAATAGAAACTTGAGGAAAGGCCATTCCACTTTTGAGGCTCTTTAGAATTTTCTTAAAATTAGGCGACCTGAGTCTGCCTTTATCTGAAACCCAGACATGTAGGTAATGAACAGTAGAAGCATGCCAGACACTAGTGAAAATCAACGCAGTGTTTGGGTAGAATAAAAAAAATCAGCCTTAATTGGCAGCCAGTGAAGCAAAGCTAACACTCCAGCAGATAATGGGGGACTGGTGTGGCCTGATATTAAAGTTACAAAGCCTTGGATCAATTTCTCAGCATCCTGTAACAATAAAAACTTGTCAAATTATGTCTGATATTATGTCTATTTTCTGCAAATAACAGCCAATATAGAGACAATATGGGCATTTTAAGTGATTCAAGGTCAATAGCGACAAGGAATTTCCACCAGTGTTAATTTCTTTGAAGAAAATAATGAGGAAAAATGTTTCTTAAAGTACATTCAGCAGGGTCTTCCTTTAAAAAAAATAGACTAAGAAAATAATCCCTTTCAATCATCACTACAAGAAGTGTGTGGTGGTGTTGGTATCTCCAGAGATCCTCCTCTCTGCATGTATTTTGTCATTTTGAAATCAGGTGTCCATTAAAAAAAAAAAAGTGGCAGAGAACACAGTTTCTACAGGTCTGTTGGTATTCCTCACTAAATCAAATTTAAACCATAACGTATGTAAAATAGAACTTTTGGCATGTGTGTCTATATTCATCAAACCAGGGGCATTTAATCAAGGTTAAAATCCTACAGGCACGCATTAACGTGATGAAAACATCTGCTATCTAGCCTGCTAAGTCTAACACTTTCAGTAAGGAAAGATAGCTTGACATCTTGAGGCAAAAGGTTTATAAAACTAGCTGACTGAAATGGCTCCCCATACCGGGCATCAAGTGTATATAAACATGAAACTTTCCATTGATGCAAACGTCCGGTCTTGGTAAAGTGTCCTCTGTTGGACAGGTAAGTCCTGGTGTTAGGTTAGTTAGCTATTTAAAGTAACAGCTAGGTACATACTAAGTCCAATCATCAACTGATGCAATAACCATAATACTTAAATTTTACAGAATAAACTGTCCACTGTTGGTCAATTACAGCTCTGTGGCAATAACATTATGTGTTGAAAAAAATTACCTTTAGGTATGTGGAGCTAAGTTTGATCGTAGAGTCATTTTCAGTGAAGCACAGTAGATCATGGGATGCTCTGGGCTAAGTGTCTATAATGAGCTGGTAGCTGACATATATAGCCTAACTGCCAATATATAAAATCACTGTTGGCAGTGTATCTTTTTTTGTTGCAGAGCTGGTATTGCAACATTGTCATATTAGTCGAGAGCATTACTCGAGAACCACAATACAGAGAAATTTTGAGCAAGCTAAAATGATGTTAGCACTAGCTACCTAAGGCTTGTGGGTGCAGGAGGATAGTGTTTAGTGATCTAGCTTGACACACAGCTCTAACTGTAGTCAGGGGGCGTGCGCTTCTGTTGCGGCAGAGCTGCAGCGGAGGGGCCAATTTTGAATTTTGTGGTTACAAACATCAACGAATTAATATTTCGCTGGCATAGCTAGTTATATTTGGTGCATATGAATGTAAGCTAGCTAAGTAACAGTAAACTAACTGTTTACTGTTTTCTATTGATTTGTATGCACCAAATGTAATTAGCTAAGTCAGCAATCTTGCCAGCTACCCAGCTAGTTCGCTGGCTTTGGTAGTCATATTTGGCGCATGTAAATATTAGCTAGGTAGCTAAATGGTAAAATAATAGATATTCACTCTTATCCATTGATTTCTATGCATTACATTTAAGATAGCTAATAGTTGCCTGCTGTGTAATAACTGGGCTTGGTTGCAGGCTTATTGGTCTCCAGAAGATGGCCAACAGCAAGACAGGTCACTCTTTGGCTTCTGACAAGTTGCGTTGTGAATGTTTGGTGATTTTGAGGAACCTCGTTGGCGGGGAACAGATAATGGGCTATTTGCGAGTTTGAGTGATGGATATGTACGGTGGCCGATGGGGGCAAACGCGCTGCAACGGCCCAAAACATGTCCAATAGGAGAAACACGTTTCAAAAACAGAAACGATGCAAAGTTAAAAACACACAAACCACAATAGCAAATGCAAGAGAAAAATGCTGCATTTAGACCATAGACTGTATAAAATATGGACGCAGCACCTGGGTCTGAAAAGTGAGGCCGATGCTGAAATCTCAAAAATTTGCATTATATTTAATGGCCGGCAGATGGCCACGTCGGTGGTTGCAGAAAGAAGTTCAATGCTATAGAAGTCTATGAGAAAATGACCCTACTTTGCCACCTGATTTATTATTTCATTAATGATTTTCCACATCATTTTCTGGTATCTATCGCAAGTTTCAAGTCTCCTTCGATATATTGTGATGTTCATTTTTGTAAATTATGGTCCCAAGTAGACTAGAATAAAGGACAAAGCCAGAATATGCTTTAGGTGCATGGCTATCCTCTGGTCCTCATCCGATACGGTCAGATCCAGAGCCACGGTCCTCCCCGGATCTTCAATTCACGCTCTCGTCCAATAGGAATCACATCTGGTTGAAAAATGACAAAATGGCGCTGTTCAAATTGCCAAAATTGAGACTTCCTTAATGGTATGCTGAAACCAATGGGTGACGTCACCGTTGCTTCGTCGATCTTTTTATACAGTCAATGATTTAGACATTGACACAACGGAAGTGCTCCTAGCCGCTATGGGGAGCTCCAACTGAAACAGTTTTACTTTTGACCAGAGCGAGACTCGCTAGCTAAGTCAGCAAAAAGGCTTTCTAGCTGAGAGGGGTCCAGTTCTACATAGTTCGCTTGCTTAGCTGGCTAGTTCACTAGCCTAGCTTTCGAACAGTTATATTTGGTGCATGAGTAATTGGAGTTCGGGTAATGCCGTAAAGTGTCCAATCCCCATTTTAAATTTACATTGGGATTTTACTTCTGACCCCAGAAGCAGCTAAGCAGCTATGGCGCAGTTACCTATGTTCTCTACGATCTATTGAGTCATATTCTTCTTTTGTTTTTGCGTTATTTTTTTTTTTGAAGCTTGAATTGGATAAAAAAAACCCTCATGAGCAAACTTTGATATCACTATCGTACTACATATAACCTTTGCAACAATAAAATATATCTGCAAAAAAGGCATGTTCCAACATTCATGTTTTCCATGATGAAATTTTAATAGATAATGAAAATAAATAGGAAATTCCAGAGAAATGCACATAGAATATTTAGCATGATTATGAAACCTGTTTGTTTAATGACTACATTTATGTAAGATTTAGTAGACTAAAAAATTAAACTAAGACTAAAGACAAGACTAAAACTCAAAAGAATCAGATTACTAAAATAGAAAAAAGAATAAATGCCAATTTAGTCTAAGACTAAAAAAAGACCTAAAGAAAGTCTTAGACCAAAACTTTATCAAAATATTTTGATAAAATTTACACTGACTTACTCTCATTTGGTATAACAAAGCAATCATTTTTGACTAGCAGACAAAAATGTCAGGTTGATTTGTGTTCAAGAGTAGGCAATTATCCTAATCTTAATACGTATCTGCATGACCATATAGCATATACTGTGAAAAAAGTTATTGAACATACCTTGAAATTCATTTTTCCAAAGTAAGATTACTGAGCTCAGCTGGATAACTGCACTTTTTGGATTTTTGGATTCATGGCATGATAAGTGTCGACTGGTATGCACAGCACAAAATCCTAGAACCTGATGACTGCGATATCAGAACGAACAGTGATGGCCAGTCTCTTCATGATTATTTCACTGCTCAGTAAAGTTTTCATGGGCAACACTAAAACTAGTTTCTCCACAGTAACTCAAGGTGGTCAGTGAGCAAGGCTGTTGGCTGGCACATAATTTTGTCAAAAAAAAAAAAAAAAAGAATGGTGATGTGTGGCTGTCCCTTTATGGCAATAACAGTTTTTGACTGGATGGAAGTGCTGCCACCATGACCAGCAAGAAAATCAGCCAGTCGGCCCACAGCCATTGGAAAATAATTCACATACATATGGAATTCACATTACAGGTCAAGAGGCATGTGAAGTTCAAAAATGGCTTGAGAACAGGAGTGTATAATGTCTTTAACTGCTAGCTTTCAATACACCTTCCTTTCTTGTATTTTCTTACTGGGAGCTGTCCTCAGAATGAGGGGCATACAAAATGGTTTATCTGCCAGTCGTTACCTCCGATACGATTACTCTGGCAGGTGGAGTAATATTTCCGAAGTTGCAATACCAATCTTTAATAGTCATCAAAAAAAAAAACAAAAAAACCCACTACCAATTACTCAATCCTCCTTGGATGTTCTGTGCAGGAGCTGCCATCTGGCTCCTCTCTGGAAGGCTCACTGACTTTAACTTATTACCATCTATGGCTATGAGTGAAAATGACTTCCTAAATTCAGTTTTTTATGGAACTATATGAAGACCACAAAGACAAAACCATCAGAATCCCAATTTAGCATTTTTGTATATTTTACATATTATATATTACTATAATATTTATAATAATATATAATGTTATATTTTATCAGAATATTTTATAAATTTTATATTTTTTTTGCATGTTTTTTCAGTGCTTTGTTTCGAAAATCGTTTTGAATTTTTAATTCATCATTTCTCCGCAACATGAAAATGTGATCATTTTTCCATTGTGGTCTTCATATTAAACAACGTTCACTAAATTATAGCCTCTGTAACATATGAGGACATGAAACAAAAGGCAGATGCTGTTATCTGTGACAAATACAGTAATACATGAACGCAATTTCTTTTAAAAACCATATGCAGCGGCATTTTAAAAGTTATAATGTTTTTCAGAAATCATCACACTTGGCACAGTTACAGTGAAAGAACTTAAGTACAGCACACTGGTAAATGTTTGTCAAATGCACTGTGTGTAAAACAGCGTACATTACCATCCTGTTGAAAAACATGGTGATGATTGTGCTTCCAAGAAAATCTAACAAATCATTCTCTTCAAATAACTCTCATCCACTAATCACTGTCTTTATTCCCCCATATTCCCCCTTTTTTCAACCACTTACGCCTTCCAGTCCAGTTGAGACAGAACTTTGGGTTTCGCCATGACATCAAACTACTCATACCATAAGATGGGTGACAGCCAGTGTTGGGATAGTTACTCTAAAAAAGTAATGCATTACACATTACTAGTTACTTTTAAAAAAAAAAGTAATCCCTTACTTTACTTAATTACTCACTGCTGAAAGTAAATAGTTACATTACTACAGTGGTTCTCAAACTCAGTCCTGGCGCCCCACTGTATATGCTGGTTTTTTTGTTCCAGCCACAATTGCAATTCTAGAATTTTAAAAAGCTGTTACTTTGTGTTAATTAGCAGCATTCCATGTTTAGAGTAGTTATTTACCTTCTTAAGTCACATTTGATGGACATATCCATTCTGCCATGAAGTATAAAAACCCTTGAACATATTGTGCTTAATTTTCAATATTGTTAGGATTTTCAGGTGAAAACATTTTTAAACAGATCAAATTAGACTCTGAGAAAATCAGTAAGCTCCAAATTAGGTTTCTGAACACAGGTGTTTAGAGTTTTTCCCAAATAACCTGCCTGAACCAAATAAAATCAACACGAAACACAACAGGTGTGACTCCATTGTTTGCCAAGTAAATTGTTGGGTTTTGCCACCATGTGCCGAGAGTTTCACCAATGAGGAACCTATTGATTGTTTATGTTGATGAAATGTTTGGTTAAATTGTTTCCCTCTGCAGATATTTACAATGTATCTCAATGTGGATATTAGCATAAATGCACCTAATTCAAACAAATCAACAGCCTGTTAAAATCCTAAGATTGCAATTGTGGTTGGAACAAAAACCAGCATACACAGTGGGGCGCCAGGACCGAGTTTGAAAACCACTGCATTACTAGTTACATTACTTTTGGATTACTCAGCACCATCATCTGAAATTCACCATAACTAAATTACTTAACCATATCATGTTAAAACCTGGCATATGCCCAGATCAGCACAAATCTTTTAGTAAGGAGGACACACACTAGATCTCTCTTTCATGCTCTTTAATACAGCAGAGCAAACAGCAAAGCTGTAAAAATCAGCCCAAACAGCACTTCACAGAAAAGTTAGTCAAGTAGAACGCTACAGTACTGGCATAAACACGCACGAAAAAGGGCGCTTGATTTGTTATTCTGTACTCGGTCTCAATCACCAATATACTCAAAAGGAAGAATAAGAAGAAGACACTTTTCTGGCCTCCCTTTTTGCTGATTGTTGAAAAAATTCAAGTAATGCAAGTAACTAGATAATTTATTCGTTAGTAACTGTAATGCAATTACTTAAGTTATCAAAGTAATGCGTTACACTACTGCGTTACTGATAAATGTAATCTGATTACAGTAATTAGTTACTTTGTAATGCGTTACCCCCAACACTGGTGACAGCCAGGTAGTTTTGATCACCTAGACTATAAGAGGCTGCTTCATGACTTTGTAATTATCTTTGATTATAACCATTTTAATTAAGAAAAGAAAGAGAGAATGGGAAAAGAAAACAACGACAACAGCACTGACAGCAGATTTTTAAAAAAAAAAACATTTTGAAAGTGTTTATATCACAAACCTGTTCCTCAGGAATGAAGACTACAACAGCAACAATAGCAGTAACAAAAACAAAGCCATTGATCCCTGTCTGTTGACTTTGTCTGAATTATTGTCATCATTGTCAACAAAACTCATCCAGGCAGCCTTCAAATCACTCCCACCAATAAGATCACCCGTAATTTTTAAGCATAAGTACACGTCATTTATGTAGATAAAATAATAAAAATACTTACAGTCAGAAAAAGAAAGTAAACATAGTTTCTCACGATACAGTTTGGATAGTCTAAGCTGTAATAAACACATTTTTGTGAATCACAATGAATGTGAATGTACTGTTGCTTTAAAAAAAAAAAAAAAGATCATATAGTCACATGAAACACAGATGTTACATCCATCCTTAAAGGGAGATGTAATGTATGTGTTGCATTGATCTGTAATGGGTGCAGCAACCACTCACCCAGTCAATATTACCACTCCGAAGAGAGGTGTCATCACCATTCGTGAATTTACAAACTCTAAACAAATATATTTTACATACAGTAGCTTGTATTGTTTACATTGTCAAACCATTTTTATGCAGTATGTGATATTTTACAGGCTTATATTATGCGTTTGCTAATTCCATAATGGAAAGATCAGAGTGAAGGTCATGCTATGGAATTTCATAGTCTCCACATTTCATGATCTAATTTTTTTTTTTTTTTTTTTTGAGCAGCTTTTCAAAATTACATGATTAATGCTTGACAGAACAAACTGGAAACTCTGTCGGTGAATAATCAGTAGCATTTACCTCTCCGGCTTTTGGATGTTTTTATTTTTGTTTTGAAAAGTACAGAATGACTGGTGGAGCAATAGTGAACAGAGATGGCTTCTGGATAGAATTTTGAATCAAGTACCAGTGGGCCATGGAGCGTCCCTAATTTTTTTTTGTCTTTCCAATCATTTCTTTTTACTCAATTTAATAATGATACCAGAAACCCTGGGCCGACTTTATTCTCAATCAGACTGAAGAGACGATTCCTTTTTCATTGTGCAAGGATTGCATATCTGTGTCCGAAGTACGAATTTTAATGTTAAAGTGTTAATGACGTGAGCATGTCTGTGATAGAAAAAGATCTAAGTCATGCAATAATGCTAGGATTTGTCCTCAAAAATTCCCCACTTGCACGCTTTTCTTCTGTATTTAAATGAAATATGCACTTGGAGCTGATGAGCAGGCACCCAAATATCCTCCTTTTTCTGGCAATGAATAAAGTGTCACCACAGAAAAAAAACGTTTCCTGAGAATCGCAAAAATGGATGGAAAAGGCGTAACAAGCGCTGCCCTGAAGCTCTTTGGTTTGGGTTCAGAGGAAAGGAAGGGCACAGTCGCCTGATGTCAGATCTGTGCCCAGAGATATATCTTTGCTCAGAGCTCTGTTTTCTAATGTGACCAGAATGGCCTCTGGCCATGTCACTTTCTCCAGGCAGGTCAGATTGGCTTAGCTATGGTTTCGAAAGCCAGACCCGAGAAAGTGAAGACCTGTTGTTGACTGATATTTGAGAGGGGTTTTCCTGAGGACAGTGAGGGACTTCTCTTTTTTTTTTTGTCAAAGCGATGTATAGCTCTGTTGAAGAAACAATAACAGCCCGTGGAAGATTTATGCTGATTGTTAATGATGCTACAAAAAGCGCCTTGAGGTGATACTTAGGGAGCCCATTTCCCCATATCAACTGCCGCAATGAAAAACAGACAGGGGTCATACATTTATGCAAGTCATTTGAAAGAAAAGTCTTTGGCACCACAGATGTCTACCTCCCGTTCAACAGATGTTGACTTAAATGCTTATCGCCTCATATAGTGGCAGCTCACAAAAATAAGGTTTATAACATTTCAATCTAAATAAAGTAGTGATAATGCAGCCATAACGGTCAGCAGCACGTCTGCAGAAACCGAGCGAGAAAGATTTTTCCCACTACTTCCCACAGCCACACAACCATACATTCATGGTCGAACATGCAGAAATAACTGAGGACTGAAAATCATTAATTCTGTATTACTCCCCCCTTCTTTAACCAACAGATGATAGAACCAGCATTTTTGTTTCTAAAAAACACTGTATACTTACAAAAGTTCTGCTACTAGTCTGCTAATATAAAATATCACATTCACACATCCAGTGGGTATAATGCCATCCATCTGCCTCAGTTATGTACTTTGAAATGATGATGTAATGGATACAATCTTTATTCATGCTCATTTCATCCACTGTACTTGTTTTCAATTATGTCATTTCTCAGAGAAAAGCGAGATCTGCTGTATTTCAAATTAACCAGCTCTCAGTAACTGTACACTCTTTTTTTTCATCTTTCACTGGAAAAGTTTTTCTTTCATTTTCCACAGGCAGAGATGTTCATTTTAAATGGGGATCGCACTTCAAAAAGAGTCTTAAGTTAATCTTTGAAAATTCAATATGACCCATTTGCTCACTTCCTAGCATTAGGCATTGCAACTGAATCATGTCATTCTGTGTATGTGGATGGGACGACCATTCTGGTTTGGTCCCTCAGAATTCAGGAGAGTCGACCAGCGTCTCCTACATGTAATAGCTTTTGCCTGAACACAGGAAAATAAAAATAAAAATAAATTATGCTTTTTGCTTTGTTTCCCAATGCTTTTCGAAAAAGGGCCTCTTCCTTTGTATTCTATCGATTTGTGTGTCTGGGAATTCAAAGCATTGGAACAATTCTCTATTAATATGGTTTTAGGCTCTTTTCTATTTGCAGCATTGTTGTGGATAATTTGTGTCTGTCTAAATATTTATAAAAGGGACCATGTCAAGAATTTTCTCCCAAGTAAAAAAGCTTTAAATGTTTATTAACTTTATCACAGGCTGCTTATGACCTCGTTTGGTCCAATATGTTGCAGTTAACAGGGAATGTTCGATACGAGTAGCGATCCGTTTCCAAAAGACTAATTCTGCAGACTGCAAAAGTGCATACTATTGATGCTGAAATGGTTTGGAACACAGAGGAGGATGAACTCATGTCTAATAGAGCTTCCAAGAAAAATTCAGCCTTGAAGTTGGATGAATAAATGTCATTACTAGCAGTCATTCTGTTCTGTCTGGAAAATGTGTTTTGTGTGCCTACCTAATAATTAGTGCTTTGTACATTTTTGAGTGGCTAACTGAACTCACAAAATTGGTTCAATTACACATCAAAAATATCATCTCAAGTTTTTATTCTGAAACGACATTGCTCTTAATAAAAAAAATGAAAATTACATTTGTTTTCTTTTAAGAAAACTCTGCAATTAAGGATGTCTGCAGCACTATGAATAATAGCTTAACAAATTATTAAAAATGCTATGTTAAAGGCAAGGCAGAATTAATGAAGGTGTTAAGAGTGAAAGCACACAAACATCGAGCAAGAGGTGGCCACAGTTGAAAAATCAACCGACCCTAATTTTGAGTTTATGAGAAGCGATTGGTGAGTTTTAAAGGGTTCTGGGGTTTATTTTTTAAATTCTAGTCGAATTGAGTGAGAAAAACGGGTTTTTAGAATTTCGCCTGTCCGTGACTAGAAATTTGGGTCAAATACACCGACCCGAAAAACTCGCTTTCGGGAGCCAAATAACGCTTTTTCCTCACTTAAAAACACCTAATTTGCACAAAACAAACATCAAACAATTAATCTATGACAGATCTCCCATTTTAGAGGATTTTCGTGACAGCTAATTAGTGCATTCTTGTGGAGTCCAATAGCGACAATGTAGTTTACCATGAAAACTAGAATGGCTCTAGCACTGGGGGCAGTGATTTTCATTGCTTCAAAATCAGGATTTACAACCTTGAAACATGATATTTCAAATATATCAAATCATTTTTTTGGTGTCTTAAGAGAGCGCCTGAGAAATTGCCCATGAACCTGGCCCAATTCTGTCAAATTTGCTTGGTGAGTGACCGTTTACTTGACCCTTTTGTTCAGAAGTGAAGTGCGAAATCCCCAATAAAACACAATAACAATACTATGAAATACAAAAATAATAGTTTGGTTTGACTTATTTTCCGAGAGTGGTCACTCACCGGCAATTCTGGACGGACTCTTGCTCTGCTCAGGCATTCTTTGGCGTTCAAAATACCAGGACGAAGGGTTCGTTATGCATTAATCACATGTCCAGTAGCGGTAGCCTATTTCATAACGCAAGAAATCTCAAAAACCATCACCAGACACAGACGATCCACTGCTATTTTCACAGTTAGAACCAACGGCGTAGGTTTAATGTGAGAATTGGTAGGGACTTGTATGTGATGCGAGCGCGTGTAGTGCGTGAGGTGGAAAATTTTTTGTAAATCTGAGTGCAGATAATGCCTTTACTGTGTACAGAGATTATCCGAATGAGTATTTCTCCATTTTTTAAATTATGCTACGCAAGGTGCCTCCATAATTTTCATACAAAGATGCCACATACATAAACTTGCCACAACCTTAACTGACAGCTGCAAACCATCTCAGCGCACTCATGTCTCCCGCTCAGATGTAGTAACCAGGGGCCTTATTTATAAAAATTTGCGTGGATTTCATACTGAAATAATACGCGCAAAAAATTTTAATGGCATTTAGTAGAAAATAACCTAATTTACAAACCTATGGGTACAATAAACTGCATGCAATTTTAATTTATTTAATCAGGATGAACTTGGAATTTATTGAACTTGTGCATAAGCTTAATAATTTCCCCCTTTTTTAATGTCAAGTTTGTTTTTATGAATCAGAAATCTGCAAAGAAAGTGACGCATGCATCTTTTCTGCCTATAATATGCACCGTTTATAAATGAGGCCCCTGGACATTGATACAAGTGAGTGGATATATAACTACGTTAGCAAGCCAGCTCGCAATCCTCTCTATTAAGCATCTTAATGTGCGGTAACGCGATTGCAGCCACGATAAACACTTCAAAATGGACCACTGACTATGAATTGGACAAGCCGCAAACCGAGCGTTAATTGGACTGGATCATGTTAGATTTACGATTGGAAGAGGCTATTCACCCCGCAGCGCTTCCGCATGAAACTTCAAAGAGTGGGGCGGATTATAAAATGAAATCTCTTTTTGGCCCAGCTGCTGGGCAAATAGAAGAAGTGCCTCTGTTGTCCGCCATGCTGTGGTGCGAATAGCAGAACTGCTTCTCATATTGGCCGCCGCTGCAGGGCAGATAGGTGATGTATTTCCCTCAACTCACCCCGCTGCGGGGCGAATAGCCACTTCCTTTACGATTACGTGTTTCTTTCATTTCTCCCACTGAGCTGGTTGGTTGGGACATTTTGACTTTCAAAGGTTATATTTGCTGAACATCATGAGACTAACTTTCATGCTTTCCCTATAATTCCACAGTATAAGTCATAATTATGACCTCACCTGAAGCCCTGATACACTTGTATCCTCAACAGTTTGCTCTGTTTCTCTAGCTTGCTGCTGTGGTTCCTGCATATAAAATAATTCATTAATAATTGCACCTTCGCGGGATTTCAACGCTGAAATTCACCTCATAGTTTGATGTATCCATCTGGTTTATATTTACAACTGCTAGCAACCCGATTACTAACCAACATGTGACAGAAACCAGGTATAGTTCGCTAGTTGAAACTAGCGAACATGTTCAATTAACATTCGTTGACATTGCTTTCCGGTAAAAACTAACTGAAGGTAGCTAGCAAGTTTTCACTTGAAGTAACTATCTGTTTCTGACTAGTTAGATCACTTATTCAACCAACATTTATCTTGGCATTCAGTTTGGCGAAATATTAGCAGCATGACTTGACACGGAGCAACCTTTTTTTCTCACGCTGTCAGACAATGAAATTTCCGCAAAAGTGATACGAAGCTACGTAAGGCATTATCAATGTATGTCATAAGTTGGGCCATGGGAAAAGTGCCATGGTTAAGTGATGAAGAAAAATCTGAAACAAATGCCAAATTACGGTTCTCTTCTACGGGTAAGCCATTGCAAACACATGTAATCAAAGCCGGCAATCCAGTTCCGCGTCTCAAGTCTCGCTTTAGACAAAAATGAACATTCATGACCTGAATAGAGTGGTCAATTTACTCTTGACTTTTAGGCTTCAGGTAGCCCTGACCTTTCTACCAATCAAATGCTGGAATTCATTATTCAGTGTGCCTTTCGTAAATCAAGTTCATAGTTTGGACAGTCAAAGTGATGGATGAGCAAATGTAGCCTACTTTGCCGCGTTCACTGTATAAGAGAATAATTTAAAAAAAAAAAAAAAAAGGAATTTGACTTGGAAAACAAAGGGGTGTTAATGTGTAAAAAGGGCTGTGTAGAGCACCATCTACAATGCGATTTCCCTGCCTAAAAAAACTCTAACACTCCTGTGATTCATTCTGCAAAGCGTAAGCAGGAATGAGAGGTAATATGGGAGAGGAACGGATGTACTGTGTAATCCCTTTTGGGTGCGCGCTCTTGTTTTTCTCCGCCCTCGCACAGAACACTATTAGTGTTATTTGTTGAATAATCTTAACATCTAAACCAGTTTGTAATAGGGGAACTGAAAAGCACCCATATTGGATTTTTGTGTGTGCAATGCATTGTGGGAAGTGTATGTCAGCTAGTGACTCACAGACACGCTTCAGTACTAAAGAAAGCCTTGGTCATTTCTTGCTGCGTGCTTGGATGCTACAACCGTCGTGTCAGGGATCGTCATTTCAGGTTCGTTTTTCCCTAAGACCCTAAGCTTAGAAATAAGTGGATAAACAATTTTAGTCGGGCTGGAAATAACGAAGAATTCAGCTAGTTTAAGCCCACTTCAACACTGAGTCTGCAACAGCCATTTTGAGGGGGGAGGAAAACGTAGATGGTAAACACACCAACGATTTTTCCACTCAAACCCAGTTCTTCAAAACGATCAAGGCGAAAAATCCTACGAGAAGAATGCCAAATGACAGCATCATATGTCGCCGATTCATACAATGTCAGTGCAACTACCCATGCGAACGCAACGAGTTGACAGTAGCAATGCAGGGCAATCCCTGACAGAGTATATGGCTATTCCGTCACTAGTTAGCAGAGGGTTTTCTGAAGCCCAACGCCCACTGGCCGCGAAGCGTCAAACTCCAAACGCTTTTAAACGCCCACTAGAAGCGTCAGTTGCATCAATATTAACGGATGACAACAGGGCCGAGAAGCAAGCCATAGGTGTCACTCTCAAAATATTCGACAAGACAACGTTTAATTTTGAAAACACCTACCTATAAAGCTTGTTTTAAGTGATGGCAAAGTGCGACGTTCAGGTTAATATGCACTATTCGTTATCCACAGGCATAATTTTCCTCCTAAATTTAGCCGTCTAGTAAATTTAGATTATGATCCACTTCACCCAGCAGCGAATTAGCTAGCTAGCTAACTTAGCAGTGCTAAGTTCTTATCAGTGTACCTTGAGTTAGGGACTGTCTAACTGTAGATCGCTTGATAACTTAAATGTCCGCAAAATAACGGATTTCTTCTCAAAACTGCGACTTGGTTAAAAAGCAGGTTGACAACTGCATGTGAGGTTGCTGCTAAATGTGTGCCACTGACAAGGCGAAATAGTTAAATAATATAAAAGACAAATGTGTTTTTATTGTGTTGACGCTTCAGAAATTGAGCAGTTGCGAAAAGTCAAAATTTGATGCGCGTCACACGCTTCCAGTGGGCGTTGCTCCATTGAAATGAATGGAACCTATTTTTTGACGTGCGTCTCATGCTTCTGGTGGGCGGTGGGCTTTAGGCTTTCAGAAAACGACTTATGGCGTTTCAAATTTTATGAAATGATCTATGTTGCGGTTAAACTACCTATAGAATGCATTTTTCGAGGATATAACTTCATAAATGGATTATACGACAGCCGATCAAAAGCCTTTTCACCTGCCGTCATCGCAAGGGCTTTTCAAAACTTCACATCGTAGGGAAAACACTGACTGGGTAAACCATACATCATTTTACATGAATGAAATACCCTTTTACGTCCGCCTGAATAATTGTTGTCAGATCGGGAATATCAACCGTGACAATGCCTGGGGAGGGGAGAGGGAAAATACGCTGACGCGAATCGATAAATAACTCAGTAGATCCAAATTCTGTTAAATAATAATGTTCGGCATTGATTATATCCCCAAGGATCTGAGCGGAAGAGCTCCATATCCAACCTCTTCTTGTCTCAGCTTTTTATTTGCCATTATGATTTTAGAAGTTTACGCAAATGTATATGGGGAGGGGGATGTTTAATATCGCAAATGCATATGCAGTGCATGTCCTAGCAACCCGGTGTGTCATCAATAACAAGGCTGCCTCCGTTACTTGTTATTACCACGTAGCCACTTTACCTCTCTACCAGGTCCTTCTTCTTGTCACTTAAATTTACGTTTCGACGATACAGCAAACTCTTCAATTCTGTAACAGTGGCTGCCTCGAACGGCGAGCAGAAACCGCGCCAGGTACATCTTCTGGGTTCAAAATAAGCCGAGAATAATCGGGTTCCGCAATGGTTATATTTACCGAAGCCACGATAGAGACATACAACTATTCCCATGATGCAATGCGCGTTCTACACTGCCGTGTGTGCGCAGTGAGACTTGCAGTTCTCCTATTGAAACATACCTGACCCAACAGAGAGGAAAACTCCTGTCTCCTGCAGTAGCTACAGTTTTCGATCCAGCTTTGCGGAGACCCCTCAGCACTTTTGGCTTTTTCCTCGACAACGCACTATGTGAAGATAAGTTAATTGAGATGCTGCATTTTCCAGAGTTAACATTGATATTGATACTCAGTATCACCTAATGCAAGGCTTTCTGACATTTTGCACACCACTGTTTATTGGCTGATGATTTCCTTTTATTGTTGTTGGCATAAAATTTGGTAGTACATACACTGTTATAAACTTGCACCTTTTAGTTCTTTAACTGTAATTTTATAATAAGTTTACACCAAAGTTCTGCGTATGTTAAGTGTAAACCACAGCTAAATGCACACAAGACTCCATCGCCAGTTAATATAACCAGGAAAAAATGCGTTGATTTAACTGTTAAATTCAGTCAGTTTATAACAGCTTTGGGTTTTTCCCCTATGTAATGTCGCACTTCCGAACATGTCAATTTATTCGGTTTATTCCGTTAAATATTCAAAAGCGATACCTTTTGTTAAATAAGCTTGATTTCATGGATGCGTGAATTACACCACGGAAGTTATGTTTGCTGTGATAGAATATATTATAGAATATAATTACGTCAGTGTAGCACGATATAAAACGGTACAAATAGCCTGCCAATAGGTTTGAGAGATCGTGATTTATTTATTTATTTATTTATTTATTGATTTGCATATACATTTGAATTATCGTGTTTGCATCACATAATGAAAGCAATCCTTGTCAAAAGCAGTCCTTGTCCCTGTTTGAACGCCAAAGAATGCCTAAGCAGAGCATCCAGAATTTCCGGTGAGTGACCACTCTCGGAAAATAAGTCAAACCAAACTATCATCTTTGTATTTCATAGTATTGTTATTGTGTTTTATTGGGGATTTCGCGCTTCGCTTCAAAACAAACAGGTCAATTAAACAGTCACTCACCAAGCAAATTTGAGAGAATAGGGCCGGGTTTGTGAGCAATTTCTAGGGCGCTCGCTTGAGACGCCAAAAAAATGATTTGACATATTTGAAATATCATGTTTCAAGGTTGTAAATCCTGATTTTGAAGCAATGCAAATCACTGCCCCCAGCGCTAGAGCCATTCTAGTTTTCACGGTAAAGTACCTTGTTGTTATTTGACTCCACAAGAATGCACTAATTAGCTGTCACGAAAATCCTCTAAAATGGGAGATCTGTCATAGATTAATTGTTTGATGTCTGTTTTGTGCAAATTAGGTGTTTTTCAGTGTGGAGAAAGTGTTGTTTTTCGGGCCGGTGTACTTGACCCAAATTTCTTGTCAAGGACCAGCGAAATTCTAAAATCCCGTTTTTCTCACAAAATTCGATTAGAATTTAAAAATAAACACCAGAACGGTTAAACTCAAAATTAGGGTAGGTTGATTTTTCAACTGTGGCCACGATTTTGCCATTTTGCTTGATTTTTGCATGCATTCACTCTTAAGTACTTAAGGTTGGCCAAATTCTGCCAAGTAACAATATGATATCTGTATATACTGTGACCTGCCAATTTTTATTGTTATTTTGGTAAAAATATTGCATTTACAGTGCCCACCAGAATTATTGGCTGCAGTAATTAATATGAGCAAAACAGGTTGTGAGGTCATTGAAATAAAAGTTGGCTATAAATACATTTTTTTTTTTGCCAAAACGTGTGCCAGAATTATTGGCATCCCCACAGAAAATCCTGTGATTAAAATCTAACTGAGTTACACGGTATCGGGCAAAAGTTTGGACATACCCACATTTTTCCTACAATACACGAGAAATAAAGAAATAAACACCCTTTATTTTGAAAAATAAAAAAAAAGAAGAATGGGCCACAAGGCACTCAAGTCTCCATTGAAGTTAAAAAGCCTTTATTACAACATGGCTAGAAAAAAAAAAGATTGAATTCTTAAATTCATCAAACTATCCATCATTTATTGTGATATTTGCAGAGCATACTCAATTTTTTTTTTTTTTTTTTTTTTTTTACAAAGACAGTCATAAGGCTATAATGACGCAGCTGCGTGGCAGTCTACCTTCCCAAAGATGTTCTGCACTTGGGGTGTGCTTTTCACTGACTTTTTGGCTCAATAAATCGCAAAATGGCTTGGCTTTAATTCTGCCATTGCAGAATGGAAGGAATGTTTGTCTGTTTACTTTCCAACATAAGGCTTCTTTGAGAATTCAAAAATTTTGGACGCTATTCAAACAAGCAAATTGTTCTCTTTTAACCTCTGACTGTTGACCTCTTACAAGATTCCATTTGAGATTATGTAGAGCAGTTAAGCTGTTTAAATTTCTCTAAAAACAGCACTGTGACATTAGCAAAGTGTGTCCACACTTTTGACTGGCATTGTTGTTCTGGTCATTTTTTATTTTTACGTTCACCTGTTTGATTAAGAACTCTTAAGTGGTTAATCATGACTTCTTGTTTCACTGGGGTATAAATATGAGGTGACACAGGACGAATTCCCTGAGCCATCATTCCTCACCATGAGAAAGACCTGAAAATACTGTGACAATGTGCGACAAAAAGTTGTTGCTCCGTGCAAATCTGGAAATAGATAGATAAAATCATCACTAAATCCTTAAACAGTTGACAATACCCTTTTCCACTATTAGGGATATAATTTAGTGTTTTAAAACAACAGGAGATGTTAAGAATCAGCCTGGAAGAGGATGTGTGTGTACATTGACCCCATGCACCATGAAGCTGACGGCTCAACTGGCTAAAGAATCTCCAAGGATAACAGCTGAAGAATAGCAAAAGTTAGTTGAGTCTTGGGGCCAGAAAGTCTCTAAAACAACCACCTTCATCACCACAAGTTGTTTGGGAGGGTTGCCAGAAAAAAAAACCTTGGCTAACTGAAGGACCTACAGTTTGCAAAGCGTTCGAGAAATTTCAATGGGGCTGGGTTAGTTGGACAGATAAGACCAAAATAGAGCTTTTTGGCAGAAAAATCAAAGATAGGTTTGGTTAAGACAGAAAGATAGCCAAACAGAAAAGCACCTCATACCCACTGTGAAGTATGATGGTGGATCTTTGATGTTACATGGCTCTTTTTCTTCCTAAGCCCCTGGACATCTTGTTAAGATACATGGCATCATGGGCTCCATCAAATACCAGCAGATATTATAAGAAAACTGAACAGCCTCCATCAGGAAGCTTAAAATCTGCTGAGGTTAGACCATCTAGCAGGACAAGGGTCCAAAGCACACCTCGAAAATCTACAAAATAATGGTTCACCGACTCCAAAATAAAGGTTTTGCCTCGGCCCTCACAGTCACCTGACCAAAACTTCGCAGAAAATCTGTGGGATCAGCTGAAGAGGGTAGTTCCTTGGAATCGGAATGATTTGGACAGATTATGTATGGAGAAATGGTCTCAGATCCCATTAGTTTGTTCACGAACCTCATCATGCATTACTGGAGAAGACACAGACCTGCTATCTTGGGAAAGGGGGCTGCATGAAATATTAAACAAAGGGAAGCCAAAGATTGTTGTGCACATATTGTTTGAGAAAAATATTTGTTTCATGATAAGAATTCAATTATGTTCCTTGAGTTGTACTTGACTTGAGGGTTAGAAATTTTTCAATATTTTGAATGAAAGTTCATGAGGATGAAAATTGACATCTTTTTTTACACATCTCATTTTGCTTAGTTTTACAAAAGGGTGTCAATAATTCTGGAGGGTACTCTACGCTAGCAAGTACACACACATACACACATGCTTATTTTACCACAGGCATATGAATATTAACTCAAGCTTGTGTTCTCACTGTTGGTCTCTCTCTCTCACTCGTACCGCCATCTCTCTCAGTCACACACACACACACACACACACACACACAACTTAAATTTCCCCTGCAGTGAGAGGAAGCGCTAGGTGGGCAACAGGTGTTGCTGTGTGCCGTAATTCTCTGCACAAGCCCGCGGTAGCCATTGATTACTCAGATTAAGTAGATGACAGCTGTCCAGACATCCGTGCGCTGCGCACAGGAAAATGAAAACAAAATCTGTTCCTCAGGGCAAAGTCGCAAAATGTCACAGGAAGCAGAATGAATCAATGGAGGGGTCTTCCATTGCATTAAAGAGCACAACCACCCAATTTTATTTATATCCACATAAACACAGATCCAATTCATGTTATCTTTGTAAATGTATTCAGTTAGTGCATCACATGACAAAAGAAAACCTGGGGCATCAGTCTGTCTGACAGAAGAAATGGAAGTTTTACAAAATCATGCCTACAGGATTTATACATTGGTTACTATGGCTGTATTTGAGGTAGCCTTCATGTGTTAAAAATTATTTTGATTTTGATATAAATTACATTATTCGAGAATAGCATGGCTTTCCATTTTCCTCATGTTTTAAAATACTGTGATGACAGAGAGATACATTTTTCTCATAGAGAATACATAACAGTTTGTCCTCTCGACATATTACATCAACCTCCTGTTATATGATGTTAACTGTAGGTTCAAATGTTGGATATAATGAAATTATAATACCATAGGAAAGAAATACCACTGATAACCACTGATGCAATTACAGTGAGACTGAACAAGTGCCTTTTGTAAAGAATATGGCACAAATAAATGCAAAATATGTTGAAATGGAGAACTTAGGGAATATTTTGGACTCTATAGGACATTTAAAGCGTCTCTTTTATACCCTGTAATCACATAAAAGCAGAACCTCCTTTCCAGACAACTCACAAATTATGTGTAATTAATTGAACACTAATGGATTTATAAGAGTTAGAAGAATAACATTGACCCTCTGCCCCAATACTTTTTCCAGTTCCATTGTATTTTGCTACATGGCTGACTTTTGTGGAACACGTACCCTTTATAGAAAATTAGCACTATGTTTTCAAATATAAAACAAATTCTCTTTATTTAATTGTTATGGAACTGCACTGGCAAGGGGATGTGCGATTAATAGAGAAGACACAGAGCTCGGACAAACTTTCCCTTGACTGCCATTAGTACCAGCTGCCTGAGAGAACCAATTCAGGTGAGGAACACAGCATGGCTCTGATAGTTTATGTATGTCAGGGTCCATCTCACACCAGCACATTTCTGCAGGTAGCATACAGTACATCAGAGGGAGCAGAATTATGATATACTGGGGCTGGGTTAAATGAGGTTTTAATACATTATTCCAACTTTATTCATTTATTTTTAAACATACCTGAAGCGATTTTGATGAGTTTGTGATAAGAAATGGTCCACTGCCTTCTCATTCAATGTAGCCTAAGTGATGACATGTCTGAGTCATACTTAACTTGCTGTAAGTTCAGTAACCTTCTATGCAATCTTATAATTTAATATCAACACATTTCTGTACAGGTGGATTCATTCTGTCATGCCCACCATCTCATTAAATTGCATGTCTAATTCATCAGCATGAGTTGTCTGATTTATCCGGAGACCAGGTTTTGATAAGGTGGCATGTAATATTGAGAGCCATGAAGATAACCAGTAAGAATTTTAAGGAGCTAACTGACCCTCTCCACTCAACTGGTCGTTGACCAGTTTGAGTTATTAAGACAGCGTAGACTCTGTCGGTCATCATCATCGTCTGCCGTCTGTCATCTGTTATCCCTAAACAATTCAACCCATAACCTCTAATGGTCACATATATCCATCAAATTTAGCAACATTTGGTATTCAACATCTTTGGCACGTAAACTACTTTGAGATGCTTTCCAGTAAAAGAGGCCTTGTCAGGGTGGTCATATTGAAAAAACTTATGTTTTTCAGATTAGCCTTTCTAATATAGATAAAGAGCTGAAACTTGGTATATAAGTTGCATAGAAGAAGGCTCTACATATAAATGATGGGATTTCATGATTTCAGGAAAACGACAGTTTTTTGACCTTTCACAGTCCTTCACTCATAGACAAATATCAGTAGCAATCAAATTTCAGGAAATTTTGCTTACAACACATTTAGGACAAAAAAAACTTTTGTAGTTCATTTCAGTCTTGTGCCCCATTCTCAAATGGGCAAGACGAGTGTCAGACCAGTTGAGTTTCATGTTCACTTGAACCTCAAGGTAAGGTGTCTCTTCCTAGGTTAATGGAAAGTATTTCCTTCCACATTTTTAACTACTGTTATGTGGCACAAAATGTACTTTTTGAAATGGCAATGAAAGACCACCCACTGCCTCACCTAGCCCAGCAGGAAATATGTAATTCAGCCTTTTCAGTGCACCCAAATTGAGATTAGTTTAATGATTGGCAGGACATGTTCAGAAGCTTATTAGTGTGATCGAGGGGAGGCTGTTGTTCTTTTCTTTTCACATAATAATTGGTTGAGTTGCCCAGCTTGAGGCTTTTGGGCCAGTCACAGAGGGTGCCCTCCGTGTGCAAGGAGAGAGAGAGAGAAAAAAAAAACAATCAGAAAGCCATGTGAATTATCTAGAAATTGTTCTCCTTCCATGAGAAACTATAGTACTTCAGTGTCCCCATGTTTAAGGACCTGGCAACTGAATACTTTTTCATAGTAGATTATATATATATATATATATATATATATATATATATATATATATATATATATATGTTATATGCAAAAAAGCAGTTAATAGAGATATATGTAGTTACATTTGTGTATATCTGTACGCACATATCTGAGGGAAGCAGAGAATTTCACAAGACTTCACGCAAAGCCAGTATTTTTCAAGCAGAGATAAAACCTCGAAATGAAGAGAAGAAGACAGAAAATGTTCATTGCTGTCACAAATTCAGAACACAGGAGCCACACACAGATCATGGACAAGCAGCCAGGGTGTCTTTTATTAATAGAAGACTGGAGTTTCAGTATACCCAAACAAAGAGGATTGTCAGAAAACGAACGGCGGCCAAGTGATAGCGGACAGGAACACAGAAGGTCAGGCTAGGCATTGAGAGGACGGGTCCGAGGACGGGGGGGTGTGAAGTTGAGTGGAGCAGGGCACGCAGGGCAGATGTGCAGTCTCAGACTTGGATGAATTAGAAACTGGGAAATGTGGCACTCGCCAGAACCATGGGTACTGGGACGGATACCCCTCAGCCATAGATTCTTTACAGCTAGAGTTTAAACTCCAAAGATGGAAAACAACAGTGTAGCGAAGGGGTAACAAAAACCAGGAACTGAAATACACAAAGACAACAATTAACAAAGGGGGAACAAGAGTGCAGAGCATGGAATGGACACATCAGGGGAGAGGTGATGAATAAGACAATAACTGAATAACAAGAAACAATTAGTAAAACAAGACCAAAACTGAACAAGATGGCTAAAATACAGGGAAAAACTATTCGGGAAACACTGAGGTCGTGACACACATTGAGTTTTATTTTTTTATTGCTGCCTATGCTGAATTTCATTTTCCCATACATAATTCTCTACATTTTAGTCCATCAGATCATTTGAAGTGGGTTTTAGGATTATGGTTGATTTGGAAAAGTATTGAGAAATCATGCATCATGCTAAAAAAAAAAAGACAATTCTAAAAGTTTCATTGGAACTGAAAATTTAGGGGGAAAATGACGACAAAATTATGGTACAGTGATATTGTGTTATTCTAACTATTAATCTTTTTTTGTCTGGTCTCTGAAAAAAAAGTTGTATTGTTAATTGAATTTCTGGGTTGAGGTCTCAGGATTGATTGCATATTGTATATATTACAGTGTGCACATGAGGCTCAGTAAGATGGAGAAGAAGACCTCTGCTCGGTTATAAATGATACAGGGCATTGCTGTTGATCACAGTGACAGTTTTTACTGTCCCACCTGAAATATTCTGGGGACACTGAACCCTCTCACTTGACACTAACCTAACTTTTAAAACTTCTTCAACTTTAATATTGTCCCCTGGTGGAGACCAGGGGATTATCCTGCAGAACACTTTGCAAGTTACTCATAATCGGATGTTTTCAAAGTAAATAATAACACAGGGAGCAGCTATAGCTGTTTGTCTGCCCTTTATTAGCAGAAATGATATTTTAAATTGTATTTAAGCGCAATCAACAATTTTTTTCACCTGAAATTGAAATGCGGTTCCTCAGTTCCTCGCCCATGCAGAGTGGAACGTTGGCTTCATCTGTTAAAAATGCTCAAGTCCAGCAATTTAGCGCTAAAAAGCACTTAAGTCCAGGTATTTAGCGGAAAAAAGTACTGAAGTCCAAAAATAATTTACTTATTAACTTCATAATACATAAGTATTTTCCACAGAAAAGGATTTGTCAGCTCTCACCTGCCCTTGGAAACAGCAATGGGCTCCATAATATGCTACCATTATATATATATATAAAAAAATAAAACTATCTGCAACATGTTTTGAAAACTTTGACCCCCAAAATCTCAAAAGTGTTACTTTGTGACTTCTTGCACACAGGTCTTCAATTGTAAACCTCTCTGACAGGCAGATAAAAATCTCCAGAGTGGCTCAGTTTGCCAGCATGACAGGAAACACAGCCATTATCCACGGCACGAGAGACAGGAGCCAGGGCGAGAGGCAACTGGATCAGAATCACCAAGTAATACATTTTATATAAAATCATCCAGAAATTTTCAGGTTCTTTCTTTCTGTCTTTGAGCTGAGGCACAGTCCACCACCTGAACTGCAACCTAAACAAGGGTAGCCTCTAAACACCAAACTTCTCGATCATATAAAGAACCACAAATTGGACAAACTCTGAAGAAGCTAGCAAACAAAAGAAATAGTGGAGGGATATGAAGATGGAGAAGCCTCAGTTACCGAGTGACAGAGATAGTGTTGGGTGAGCAGGTAGGGTTCAAAGTAGAGATACTGGTGCAGTATCTCTTCTACTACTACTAATGCTAATCCATCCATTATCTATAATGCTTCTTCTTCACTGGGGTCACGGAGGAGCTGGAGTCTATCCCAGCTGACGACAAGCAAAAGGCAGGGACCCACACTGGGCAGCTCGCGAATCCATCGCAGGGCACGCACACCATTCACTCACACACTCATACCTGTGGGCAATTTAGAGTCTCCAATTAGCCTGACATGCATATTTTTGGACTGCAGGAGGAAACCAAATATGCCACTTAAACTCACACCAAATGCGTGAGAGTTGACAGGTGTGCGTTATAAATGAAAACTGGCCTCACCTGATAATGTTGAGAGTTTTCAGAGTTTCTGTAATGGTAATTTAAATGAATGATTGAAAACAGGTTGTGACCAATCATTAATTTTTAGGGATTTTTTTTGAGCCTTCCCAGTTCATCAGCTGCCACGGATACCCACTGTGCCATCCTACTACTGCTACTGCTACTGCTACTGCTACTCTGAGAAAATTTAGAAAATGTAAAACAGCAGTTAAGTAAAAAAAAAGAAATAAATAAAACTCTGGAGGAGTATCTATCACCATAGTGACTGCATTCATGAGGGTAACAGGTATTGGCTTTAGTGAAAGCACCTGAAAGCCAAGCAGAACTGGGCTTAAGAAGGTGTCATACTCAGGTCCTGGAAATAAGAGCTAATTTGTGGGTGGTAAGCATAACTGCCCTTAGCCTTGCATTAGCACATCACCCATGACTGCGCTCCACATCGAGTGTCACACAATAACATGCAACAAAAGAGGAAATGTCCCGTGCCGAGGGAGCAGGGGAGTGATTATTGGCTAATATACCTCATGTTTCCAGTGTGCTCCTGAATTAGCATGTGCCATAAAAGACACCTTATCAGCCTAAAAATGGCACATGGGGGAAAAGATTGGGTTGCGCCTTTCACGTTCAGCATGCGTAACAGAGCCTTTTCAAAATATTCTGTGCACAGACAGTTTTTTTAAACCATTCCTCAGACAAGGCACATCTGTTTAAACGGGGTTTCCATTTACCAATAACAATCAGGGGATAGCCACGTTTATCATGGTTAGCATGACAAAGCTTACTTCTGTTTGCTCCATGGAGGCCGAAAGTGTTCATCCTTTTTAGTGTCACTTATCATTATGAATACAAGGCAACAATGGGTAACCCATACCAACGATGAAAGCAGGATAGACAGTGTGTGACAAAGGACACAAGCTGTCTGGTACTCAGATGTTAATTTGTTTGAGAAATTGATACTCAGAGAATTGAATACCAATGGGTGGAATTTTTCCAACATTTCACTGGTCTCATTCAGGAGTGCTCCCCCCACCCTCACCACCCCAGCCGTCCTCAAAAAAGGGGGTTATTTTGATTTCTCCCATGAGGTGGGTAACTTTTCCAAGAGAGAAACATTAAATGCAGTACATTAACTAGGTTGACACAAATAGCAAGTGGGCAAAATCCAAGTTCCTTTGATGGGGATTTAAGTGGAGGCCATCATGAGAATTATGAAAGAATTCCCCGCAGATCAATAAATTTAGCATGAGCTAATCCCAGTGAGCAAAAGCATGGCACAAAACATCATATTGTGGACATATGGGCTGCAATTACTTTTCGCTGCGTTGAAACTGTAATCAGTTCCCTTTTAAGGCGGTCCGATAAAAAAAGCCTGAGTATGGAGGGAAACTTTAGCTTGGTGTGCCAGATGTGTCCATTTGGAATAATTTCCTCACATTTGACTCGGCTCAGCTTGACAGAACTCAATTTACGAGGATAATGGCCTCCATAGATAAATAGCAGGGTCCAGAAGGGAGCGGCACTGGTGTGCGCGTTCACAGCTGCCGCTACTTACGCTTGCTCTTTGATGGCGGCTGGCGCTTTCAGCTCACAGTGAGAGGAGACTCACCGGACATTCTGCCTAATTAACCGCCATCTTAGGTGGGACCCCATACAGAATCCTCTCTGCCTTTTCAATTAAACCCATATTAAAATGATTAAATAATAATTTTCCATTAGCAGCTGAGGTAACGATGCAACAAATCCTCATTAAAGACAGTGATGGGCTATTGCCTGAAGATGTGGCTGCTACCAATCACACGAAAGAGGCAGCCTAACTGCAGCCTAGCCGAAATGTGACATTGAAAGTCTAATAATGGCTAGCACATGCAAATTACATAACCACCTTTCTATACATACAGTAGTAGTTGCACTGTGGACGATAACACCATTGGTAGATTCACTGTCATTCACAGCTGAAAGTCAGGTTGTGTGAGAAATATTAACAGCCTGGAATGGCTTCCTATACGTCCTAACAGAGCTTGGATGCTAGCCAAAAAGGGTTGACCTACCACAAGTCTGAATTAGCCCCAGGTATTTGGTGCACATTAACACTTAATTGATGTCACAGGGCGACTGCTGATCAAACACTTTTTTATCTGTCATTCCCTAAAATGTGCAACACTGCTGCCCTGTCACGGGGAGGAGATGTGACAGAATGGAGGGGGGGCAGTGGCTCTTCCAGCACCCTCTCCACACCCCACCCCACCCGCCATCTTCTTCTACTAATTATCCTCCTTAACTGTGCCACCACACTGAGAGCTTTTATCCAACACCATTCTGCCAACCATCAGCAGAAATTAAGGAAATCATATTTACATCGCAGACGTATTCAAATTCTCCTCCGGAGAATTGTCTACATTGTCTACATTACCAATCCCCCCCAACAACCACTAAATTATTCCATAAAATCTTATCTCCAAGGTCACCTCTCTAACATTTGACATGCTGAGGTTTTATGCCTGTATGCCGTCAACATGTGAAAAGGGATTTCTTTCAACATCGCGGGATTAACCTTAAAGTGAAGTATTCAGTGGATGCTGCCATCAAGAAAAACATGCATGCATAATTTCTTTTCAGTAGCCAACCCTACAGCATGATAGGTAATTAAGTAAATTAGTTTGAAGACTTTCCTCAAGGGTAAAACAGAACCATCCCACCTACAAATAGACCCAGCCACCTTTGTGTTGTAATCACAGTGTCCTCACCATGATATTACTCTGCTACCGAGCACTGTGGGTGTTGGGACTGCTATACTGGATCAGCAGAATCTCAAAGCAAAGCTATAGTGTTCCTGTTCCCCGCGTGAGGGCTTGTTCACGCAGAATAAGCACATTGAGTCCCTTTTGTTCATCGGTAAAGGCTGTTTGTTTTACCATCCGATGTTTTGTTGCTACATAGGAGGGATAGTGATAGGGAGCAGTGCAATTGGAAAATCCTTGTCTATCTTTGCTCCTTTTTATGCTTTTGTATTTTATTAACTAGATTACGCTCAATGCTATTTACCCCCTTGGTGTGTCCTAAAATCAGGTCAAAATGGGAGCTATGACCTTGACATCAAATAGGCTTCTGGAGACACCCAATATCCATAACCGGTCCAAATTTGAGGGCTGTTCCGATGACGGCTCACCAGCTAGAGCAGAAATAATCGATGAGAAGACTGACAGACATTTGGACGGACAAATGGCAAAGGGGGCAACAATATCGGCAAGAATCATTGAGGGGTTAAAAACAGGAGTCAAGATCCTCTTGTGGATGCGGAAGTGAGGTCACTGTTTTTTATAAAGCCTTGCCATGCATGTGGTTGGACGAAGACCAAAGTGATCACTTTGGTTTCGATAGGCTGGTGATGCATGGGGCAGAGACTTAATGAGACTGCCGTAGTGGAGAGTGCAATGCTGGAGGGAGCTGCATTATTTGAATCCACTAGAATGATAACTGACCAGGACCAGTGGGCATCTGAGGCTAATCTGGATATTTTCATCAATAAAAAGTCGTTAGCACAAATGCTACAAACACTTTTTTGCACAGTATTTTAAATGATCAGTTCTGATTGTTTTTTTTTTTCAGTGAGATCTTTTCTTCAGAGTAAAAGTGCCTTTTTGAGGTGACATATGGTACATTCAATTTGGATTAATGGCCCAATTTCACCTTTGCAAGAGAACAGAGAGCCTGAGATGGGAAATGTATACGCCAGGAGTTTCCCAAAACAACAGACGCTGCGGACCACCTATTTCTGCACAGCACTGCCCTCAAGGCCAGCCATTTATCCTCAGCTCCATAACAAAGACGAAGCAAGTCTGGGCGGGTTCTCCACTGAATACCTGTCTCTGCGCACCACCTGAGAATTAATTACATGTTACAAAATGGGCCAATTATCCACAGAGTTTATTTCAGGACCAAAGTCTCATTAACTACAGAGATGTGCCCTGATAAGGGCATTTTATTATTTTTTACATTTTCTTGCTCAAAGTAGCTTCTTTCCTAATAAGGTAAATAAATAAAATAGGTCTCCCTTGAAACTTAAGGACAGAAACTAGTGCAGATGTACAAAAAATAATGTTCATATACAGAATGTCTCTGGAATGAATCCCAATCAAGCACTGAACTATAGTATTAGGAAACTGTTGTGTGACATAATGAAGTTGGAGTTTCAAAGTTGTCGGCGTTAGAAATGTAGTCTACTGACGCTAGCAAGGCCAGGACGGTGGGTGGCCAAAAATGATTAGTGGTGCCCACTTTCAGGTGCCCACTCTGAGTTCCTGTCAGCCGTTCCAACTTCCTGGAGGCCTGTATGAGTTCCAAGTAGTTTACACGCTGGACATATCAACATGCCCATGGCAACACAAGAGCTCCCCGAGCAATTGTGCCTTTGTATCTCACCATATGTTACAACTAAAAAAACACATCATTTTGCTTCCTACAGAACAGTGCATGTCTAGTCTGATCAAGAAAAAAAGTCACTCAATTCTGAGAAACTCCGGGAGCGATGAACATGAGTCCTGCGGGATAACTGAACCGCCAAACTTCTTTGCTATTGTGGTACTTAATAATCTCCTTTTGCTCCGTATTAGTATGCTCTATGTGACTGAGTCGAGCTTTGATTCTGAGCAGTTACTAATGCAAAATGCTTGTTTAAAACCCACAATCGAGAAGCACCTCGGATTTGATGGATTCAAGCCGCAAGTCAAAATATGCCTCGCGCTCTGCACGAGACCGGGAACAGCCAGCCATACATCACGGGAAGTTAGATAAGCGTATCATCCTCATCGCTCTCTTGCGGTGATTTCCCAGTAGTCGACCATTTGATGAAGTGCCAGCTTCCCTCCCTGTTATTCTCTGTAAAGCAGCCAAGTGTCCACACGCATAAGCATATTCATCAGTCAGGTACCAGCAAATTCCTCCTATAGGTGTTTTATTTTCTTTTCCTTTACCAAGCGCTGTAATGTGGGCTCCAGGTGCAGTTAAAACTGATTTTATTTTTCCTTGGCTGGCTGGTAGCCATGTTTATCGGAGTGCAGTCAGGAAGACCTGTTGACCTCTCCATACTCTCATCTGATAGATTGAGTCAGTCATTGTCCACTCTACCTCCTCCTGTGAGAGGGAATGAGCTTTTCATCACTGTCGCCCAAGTTGGCCACTGAGCCAAATTGAGCCCCATTGTTCCACTTTCCAGTGCCATCATCTGCTCCATTTCAAGCCACTGGTCCTTAATTATCTCCGATTGCCATGGCTAAATTTATGTAAGAGTACAATGGAGCAGTTTGAATAACTACATGTTTATGCCTCATTTCAGTCACAGAAATTCAATAATTCATTAATCTAAAAAGATTTTGCATGCCTCTTCTCTCTTTTCTCTGTCTTTCTAAACATGATACTTGGGCCTGAATAACTGATGTATGCGCAGTCCGTAGGTTTTAGTACAGTCGCAACCTTTAAAAATGGCTGTACTTTTAGAAGACTACGCAAGCTGAATCATGCCAAACCAAAGCTGACTGTTGGTTGCTTAAATTCCTGGGCCTCTGGCTCAGAAAATGCTTGAAAATGACATACCCAAAATGAATCAAATATATTTCTGTAACTATATTGTTTATTTGAATAATCTTGGTATCATAATAAAGGTAATACCTGTGGGATTTCTGTAGAGGTGCAAAGATAAGTACATATGCTACTGGGTCAAAGTAAATGAAGATGGACCACAGCATAAATGATTTTTTTTCCCCCGCAAAACAAACTTTTGCATTTTTAGGATTAATATCCCATTAGAATGATGCAGTTGCAGCCCAAACCCTCAATAACACAATAGTACAACATCTGAACATTACCTGTGCAAAGATTGATGCTAATAAACTGAAGCAGAGCTAATTTAGGGAGGTTTTAGTAGTGATATGTAGGGGCACAATCTCAAAATTTGCAATTTGGGCACACTGAGGATGGCATTTGTGCCATTAGAAATTTCCAGGTACCAAGCTGCAAAATTCATTTAATTTCAGTTATGTCATTAAAGATATCCATTCCATCTAAACACACCTGTTTAGCCTTTGTTTCAAAAAAAAAAAAAAAATCAACTGGACATCTATACTGCTTCAAGTAAATAAACCAAAGGAATTTTGACTCCAACTGCAGCACATTTATTTACAAAGACAGATGCAATAAAACAAAACTGTATAAACAAAGGTTAAAACATGGGCAAAAACAACAATCACTTTGCAATTATACAAGCTTAAACTTTAAAATGAAAAAAGTTTAAAATTAAACTTTCCACATTAAACTAAAGTCTGTCGTGCTACCACTGGAAGTTTAATTTTTCTGCCTGCCATTATTTCTGACAGTGAAATAGTTGATAATACTGGAAATCAAAGAATTCAACATTAACGGAACTTTACTCTGCGCACTGCGCCTCAGTATGTACAACATATTTACTGTTCTGGATTGGTCAGACATTATACGGTACGCAAGGCAATATCTCAAGAGTCAGCTCATTTTGATGATTGACACCTCTATCAAATATTCAGAGACAAGAGAATTGACAGCAGTCCTGAAATCCATGGCAACAACACCATTCGCCAGCAGCAAGGAAGAGAATACATTGTGTGGATAGCGAACACGCTTTCCTACTCCCCATTAGAAACCTCCTTTAGGAGCTGAAAACACATGGGGACTGTCAGCAATCATTTCAAAGCCACAAAGATACTTTGGAGTAAATATAAGCAGCATTTTTATGTCCTCAAACACAACTTTGATTGCAAGACAGCTACGGTATAACATAATTTATGGTTATGGCTATACGAACCGTAGTTTATTTTGCTATTATGTGGCCGCTAATTCGGTGAGTTTTGGTCATGGAGCAGTAAATCTTATATAGTAAGAATCCGTAGAGTCTTTGTTTTTATATGATATGTCACTTGTGCAATAGAATGAAGTTATGGATTCGCTAGCACTGCATATGTGACACAGGCACTGTTTGCCTGTTTTTGCTATGAGCTCATTTAGTTGCTTGGATTTGGAATAGTATTTTGTCTTAGTAGAAATGGTTATCATCATTTTTAGCCAAGTTTCCTATCGTTAAGTGGGTGTATAACATGAGTATATTGCTACATGGTTAGCATGCCTTTATGGTGCTTCTTGTGAGACGCGCAGCTACCCCCAGTGCCGGGGGTGTTCGGATTCAAGAGGGTAACCTTATATTCATAGTTTCATTTTAATTTGCTGAGCATCAGGCCAAAAAAATCTAGCAGTGTTACGCTCCATACATTGATGGACTGTACAGTGAAAATTTGCTTGGGCTATGGCACACTAATGCATGGTTTTGGATCAGCTTCAACTCAAGCCCTGTCCAGTGATTCAACTACGGAGCCTTGATGGACAGTAGCCACAGGTTCAAGTGAACTTGAAACTCAACTGTTTACCTTCATGCCCTGCCCATTTGAGAGTGGGAAACAAGGCTGAAATGAAATACGAAAATGACTTATGTCCTAAAGAGGGTGTATGCAATGTTTAATCAAATCAATATTTGTGACCGTTAGAGCTTACAGATCATTTAAACAGTTTTCTTTGGGTAAAGCAGTGTCAAAGGTAACACAATGGCCACTTTTCAGAAATGGTCAAAACCCATCATTGATATGTTGAGGCATGTTGTGTGCTACTTATGTGATGACTTTCAGCTCTTTATCTACAGTATATTAGGAAGGCCAAAAATGGACAACTTCTTTAAGTGCTAAAGATGTTGCAAGCCAAGTTTTGTAAAATTTGATCAAAATTTGTGAGCGCTAGAGGTTGGAGGTCAAATTGTTCACAGATGACAGACGCAGACATAGGACAGTAGAGTTCACACTATCCCAATAACTTGACCAGTCAACGAACAGTTGAATAATTAATAATAAAAAAAGGTCAATCATCCTTAACATGGTCAGACCATGCCTCATTGACGCCCTGCATCCTGCCTGCTCCTTTCCCTCTCAAACGAGGACCCTCTATGCTTAGCAGCATTTTCAGTCCACCCGCTGTGCGCAGGGTGAGATTAAAAAAACCCTAAGGTGCCTCATGTCTCCAAGCTGCCAGTGTTGTGCATGCACTACTGCCCATGATGAGCGCTGACATCCTTTGTTATCACCATCAAATGTGAAAAGCATCAGTGAATGCGATTGAAAGGCCCTTCTGATGTGAGACTATGGGATTCGGTGCATTCACACTTCAAAGTATGAATTAATGGAATTAGCTGGTCAATAACTGGGCAGAGAGAAATTTCAACACATTCAGTGGAGAGAGAAAAGGCCACGTTTTTTAAAAGGGCTCCTTTTATCACCTTTTATGCAGATTTGGGATTCATTGACTATCAATGTTCATCCAACAACGGGATACAACAGAAGCTTTACCTCAATAAAGAAATATCTCTCTCAGTCTCTCTACCTTAGCATGGTGTTGCTATGTGAACTGGCTTGGCTTGCGGGCTGGTATACAAGCTAAAATCACTGTGTAAAACCACATTGACTGGAAAAAAAAAAGTGTTTGAAAAGTATGGCTGTCATTTTAATAAGGAGATAAGGAGGGGTACTGAAAACCTCAGTAGCCTTTCATAAATATGGATTTTTGTGTACCATTGAATGTTCTTTTTGACCCAGGTATAACTTTGACACTGCTAGCTAGATATAAAATTTGAATATTAACAGGACCTTTATGCAGTGGGTTGACTGTGTAATTGTGACATTACTAAATTGTACTTAAAATGCCTCCAACAAGTAATTATTGCCTGTTGTACGATTTAATTGCAATATTTGAATGTGCACACAACAGTATTTTGCAGTAATTATGTGGGGTTTTTCCACAGACTAAGCAAAATTGTGAAAATCCCAACATGATTGTTGACTCTTTCTCCGCAAAAATGGCTCATTTAGGAAAGAGAAAGCATGTCTCGTTTAAATAAGACTTCCATTGTAACCCTTTGAGACTCTCGTCGCTGTAATTTATCATAGACATGTTAATTATTCACATTTAAAGCAAATTACTCCCACTGAAAAAAAGGAAAGAAAGAAGACATTGCTTGCTCCAAAGAATCAGTCAAGGAATAATGCATTATGTGCCCATATGTGAGGATCAAGACGTGTTGTAAAATGATTAAAACACATCCTCTGGTATCACGTAGGACGAAGGACTTAGAATGATGCAAACAGATTTCTTTGGTGGGGAAAGGAAGGTTGGGGGAGCAGAAAGATTAAAAATAGCTCAATCATCAGTTCATTTGTGTCATCAGAAAATGGGTAGAGAACACCAACACAGACCTTAAGACCTTCCTTACTTGTCACACTAAATATATCTAGTCCTTCTGTCCCTGAAATTGTTTCATGTTCAGTCGCCGCAGACAAGTGAACAGATCTCATCACGCCTATATATTGTAGATTGACACACAGTGGAAAATGATTTTTTTTTTTTTTTTTACCTTGGAATAGTGATGACTATTCAGGCACAGAGAAACCAACCTTTTCCTCTTTAAAATCCATCCAGTCAACAGTTTAACCGTCATTCCATGTGAAACTGCTCTCCGCTGGCCTCTCTGTAGCACTGGGGCCCCCTTTAGATTTTCTGATTTAAAGACTTTGATCGTCACTGTGAGCGCCTTCCTTGGGGAGGGTTTAAGGTACGGGGAATGCGGTTTCGGTTTCAGAGATATATCGGAACGGGTCTCTCTCTCAGTGGGCTGACGGAAATTTGAATGTGAATCTGTCATTTCTGATTCCACTCTTCCGCCTCAGACCTGTGGCTAGACAAAGACATGCACTGTGCGGGAGTCGCTCCGCATTTTTGGGGTTGCCCCATCCGTAGATCACCCGCTGATCCCACTGTCCTTTCTTCAGAGGGATATGCATGCCTGGAATCGATCAAAATTTGTCCTTACTTTGACTTAAAATTGCATTCAAGGATCAGACTTTGCCTAAGAAGTAGTGTGTAATGAAGTCAGCGTCCATTACATCATGTAATGCTAATTTAGCAGATGTCCTCATCTAGAGCGACTTACCATATAGGAGAACAGAAAAAAAACATTCAGCTGATTGATGGGAATAATAGTGACGGAACAAATATTGCTGGAACAGTGATCACAGCTGCAGCATCACTAATGCAAATTAGCTATTGTATAAATCCGAGCAGGGTCCTGTTGGAGTATGTGGTGTATTCATTGTCAGGTCAAAAGGAGGCCCAGTACCATTCACCACTCATTATGCCACGATCGGTGATTTTAATTGGATGTATGATGTCACCGTAACGTAAGTTAAGGGTGCTCAAACAGCCTGAGACACACCTGTATTTAGGCAGTTTGAAAATCAAATGTCTCTTGACATGTTTGGGGGCATAATAGGAATGAGCAGAAAAAGAGGCACCTCATTCCTTTATTAAGATTTTATATTTTACATTTTGTATGATCGCTATATGTTATTTGTATATCTGCTCTTTACTTTGCTCGATTTTTGCTTCTCAATGTTGTGTGCATTGTTTTTAATTTTGTGTTATAGATGTGTGTTGCTGCCTTTCTTGACCAGGTCTCCCTTGTGAAAGAGGTCTTAGATCTCAATCGGCTAATTACCTGGGGTTAAATAAAGGTAAATAAATAAATAAAAATAAGATCAATGGAATAATGTATTCTGAAGACTGGGATTTTTCATCTTAAAATCTTGTTTCAGATTGGAGGCTGAGACTCAGTTGTTGATGTATTGTTAAGGTGGATAATGATCGCAAACGTACATCAAAATTTAAACAAAAATGGTTTAGTTGAAACAACATTCCTCAATCAGCATTTCAGTATCTGCGCTCATAATGTACCGAACACCTCTGGTCTTAACTGGAGAGGGCAGTTTATAAGTGAAAACCCAAGGATATTAATGATTGTGAAAATTTAGAGAAATGTCCAAAATCCCTCTGAAAAGGTTTTGTAATTTTATAATAAAATAAGGAAAAAAGACCTATTTCTGTCATCTTTGCCAGGGGTGTTAGCACAATGCATTAAACCAGGTGTTCCAATAATAAAATAATAATTTTGACGAAGTGGTTTTCATAAATCATGTAACATGATGAACAACATTGAAACGTGACATTATTGTATCATTTTCTTACAATAAAAGGATGATGTACACAGTTTTTGATATGTTTGAACTATGCATCTAGCATTTATCTACTTTTCTTCATGTTATTGTTCTTTTTGATATTCATGTTCTTGTTTTCTGCCTGCTTCTCCTCTCAAAGATTTTGAGAATTCAAAACCAAAACATGATCCAATAGAAGAGACTGTACCTGTTAATAGCCTTTTAAAATTCTTAATAATTTTTTGAGACACTGTATTTAAGTCTAACTGCTCACTGCACAGAAGCAGTTTTAATTTAGAACTTCTGGTGATATCTAGCCTCTGTGACACAGCAAAAGACATTATTGTTGCTAATGGAAAAAAAACCTGCCTTGCTAAGTCACTGGAAGATTGTAGGGTTTGGTGATATCTCAACCATACGTTTCTGTTCCAATAAAAGCACTTTACAGCATATAAACAGTAATAGGCAGCCAATGTAGTACAATGAAAATCAAAAGCTATAAGCAACAACTGTCATTATTCAATGTAGTCTTCTGTACTGTATAAGAATAGACATTCAGAGCATCAAAGAAAGAATATGTTAGTGTATATTCTAAATTCAAGAATATTTTATCTTAAAAGCTAAAAGACAAAAACATTTTGAAATTTTTTGAAAATAGCTATTTCACTGTAAAAAATGAAAAGTTGACTCAACTTATAAAGTACGACAACCAGGTGCAAAGCACTTAGTTCTGAGTTGGCTGAACTTATAGTTCCGAGTTGAAAAATACAGGTTCAGCAAGCACAAAAAAGCCGTGCAGCTGGTTACCTAACTTTTCAAGTTTTAGTTTTGCAGTGTTTATGTAGTGCATTCTTTCTTGAATTTAATTTTTTTCATACTGTATTATAACATTTTTAATACCATGCAATCCAATCATTATATCTGTTCAATAATGGAAAAAGATTTTTAAAAATACATGTATTATGTCGCATTTTAAGAAGGGTTCAACTTTATTTGATTGAATGGGAGAGTTTCTTCTGTTTTTACACTGGAATCCTTTGGCTCTGAGCTTGTTAAATCATACAGCTGATGATTGGTGCAAATGCTTTTGTAAAAATTATGAAATGAAAATGTTTCAATGTACAATATATTCAAAACATGAGGGGAAACAAAATACAATCTGTCTGAAATCTTTGGAAGTTTTTTATTTACCATGTGTCCTTGATTTTCAGATACTGAACATATGGGAAATATTCAGGATTAATATTGTTATTGGAGTTGCTCAGTCTTCACAGTGTACAGTTTCCACTGATTATAGTTTAGATTCATTTATATGTATTCTGTCTCGCGTGAGAGTTTTTAATCCACATCTGTACAATTCCAGCAAAAGATTTCCCAGAAGACAGGCTTAACAGAAACATACGATTCAATGGGGCAGCATAAGCAAGTATTGTCACATTAAATTCAAAAATACATACAACTGCTCTGCTGGGAGGCTGTTCCAACTGAGGCACTACACTGTTGGAGTACGGATTAGTCTCATGAATCTGTAATGTACCAGTGTCGACCGTGGCTGGTTACACCGAAAGATGTTGTACAATTGGCAATGTCCCTTCCCAAAGTACAGTATGGTTTTGAAGATCTGCATTGTGTCTTTGTCTAGCATCCCATACAGGTTGAAATGCCACCCATAAACTGTGTGCATGAAATGTTCATGTCTGTTTGTCCTCTGATCCCTCCTTATGCTAGCTCGGTTGTGGGCTACAGCTTGAAACGCAACCAGCTGGACCATTCTGAATGTTTTGATGGGGATGCCTTCACATTCCCAAAACAATAAAGCATCATGAATGGACATAGCTGTATTTGCCATTAACTATTGAGAAACCCCACATTAGGATGACAGTTGTTGCCCGTGATCAGCCCCAAGTAGGGTGCCAGAAACCTCATGTATTTTTTTAATGTGAATGTTTATTACAACTGGAACACAACTCTTGCAAAAATTTGCCATCTTGTACCCAAGACCTTAAAGCAATGTTTTAAACGATGGTTGAAAGGGTGTCCAACAATAGAACAGACCCCGTTTAGGTCAGGCAACAATTTTCTTGATCAGTTCTCAAATTAAATGATCATTACCAGAACATAATAACAAACTAAGCATGCATGAGGTCCTAGAAGCTTCACTTTAGTTTGGGTGGAATCAATATGTCTTTCTAGAATGGGCCGTGTAAAAACAAGCCCATCCTTACAAGAAAATGACCAGATACAGAATAAATCAGTGGTTCCCAACCCAGTCCTCAAGTACCCCCTGTCCTGCAGGTTTGTTGCAGCTTTAATTTTGCACACTTGATCCATTTAAGGCCCAATGCACCTTCATGCACACCCTGTTCAGGTACATCTTTTCAAACCAATCAGCATGATGCCCTGAAATGGATCAGGTGTTAAAGAGTAGAGCTGGAGCAAAAACCTGCAGGGCAGAGGATCCTTGAGGACTAGGTTGGGAACCACTGGAATAAATGAAAGCACTCAAAATGCCTTATATTACCATGGTAACACTATACAATGCAGTACACAAACAGGAGTAAAACAGATGATGTCCTTATACAGAATCGTGTCATAGTCCATGTATGGACGAGGTCAGGGTGATACCTGGGACACAAAACAGTGCACTTTCCCGCTGGAGACTGGTATTCAATTCTTGATTCCAACCGTGTGTTCAACATTTTCAACTGCGAGTTACGACCGTCCTCTAAAAACCGCAATTGCCTTACCCTAACCTTAACCCTTGTGAAGAAGTAACTCTGATCAAACATGAAATGTTTTCTGAACTGTTTGTCTTGGAAGGCAAAGAGTCACCGTCATTTACGGAAATTGAGAATAAACTCCTCCTAAGGGTTGTATCAGACATGCCCCGAGGTATTCGATCAGATATAGGGAACAAAGACCTTTTTGGTTATTGGTGTTCAAGTGAGTGGACTTGTTTTTAAAAACAGTTAAAAGCAAATTGTTCAAAGAAAATAATGTTGTTTTCCAGTAATTTCTAGCAAAAAAACAAACATCTTATTATTCATATAATTATTCATGCATGCGTGGTGTATTCTGTTTTCTATGGTCTGATAAAAAGCAAGTATGGAGTATTCCCCAGCATGTGTTGTCTCTGAAGAGACTTGTGACCCCATTTTTTCACACATATTAAGTTTGAGGAAATCCAGTCTTTCATGGTTGTTTACATCCTTAGTTTTTTTATTTTTCTTACTTTCCATCAGTAACTCATTCCCATTGCTTTGAGAGTGTTCAGAAGAAATTCACTGACACAGAGCCTCTCCAGCTATTTTGTATTACTAAGACAGGTTAAAATGACTGGATTTTATTGTGTGAAATGGTACATTGTTTTATGGAGGTGTAGCACAATTATGAACACAAATCCTTGGTGACAATTGTAGTTGCAAAGGAAATTGAGGTAAGGTAAAGTGAGGTAGTGTTGATGGATAAGGACGTACTGTAATAAAACATCCTGGCAGACAGCAGTGACCTGATTTCCTTCCATATGTGATTGGAGATGACAGTCACAATGATTGGTGCTCAAGAATAAAGTTTTGCCAACTGGATTGAAACCCAGTCGGCTTATAGGGTAGCCATTAATAGACCAATGAGTTATTAAGCCAGTTTTAATAAAATACTATGAGTGCAGGGGTGGGGAATCAATTTGAGTGTCACACCTCATGCACATAAGCACTGTTTTGCATTCCTTACTGTGTTATGAAACCAAATGGGTAAGCCCATAATAAATTATTTGTTAAGAGAAGGGCAACAAAACACATCGGGCTTGACCCGATGGGTGGCCATTACTGAATCAAGTTAATTAATGTCTTCAGTATCAAAAAAATCTATAAGATATTGTATTGAAGTGGAAACCATAAATTTAGTCAGCTTACATTATCAACTCATAGGAGAAATAAGAAGTGTTAGAGCCAGCAGCATTTGTTCTGCAGCCTGAATCACAGTGGGCATCACTCCCGTGCAAATGAATGGGGTGTTGAAGTTGACAAACGCAGAACTTCAGAGTACCTGTTATGCACAATTAGTGACTCAGCCAGCCGTCGTAAAATCCTTTAACTGAGACGTCTAAACTGGTGGCCGCACCAGCATCAGTCTCAAGACAATGGCCAGAGGGACTGCATGTCAACACAGCCACAACATGTCACCCTTTTGGGAGGCATTTGCTCAACTGAGTAGCAGTGTCACATTAACAAAATACCAATATCTATATTTTTGCATTGATGTTACTCTTTTCTATCCCCGGCCAAAAAGTGGTGCATGAATATTGCTATGGTCCTCGTTGGTCCGTTCTCCAATCCGACTTTCCATTTGTCCGGATAAAGTCATGACCTTGATTGCATTCGAAAACGGGATTCCATGGCTGTGGGGGATATTAATGACAATTTACTCTTGTTCCACGCTGCGTATGCCCACATTTACTGCATATTTTCTAATACATTAAGCTACTTGATCAGCTTGATTATTTGTTTTTGTATGACTTAGTGAGAAGACAAAGAAACTTTCTTCCATGTGTCTGTGCATGGCCAACACACTATCAACAGTGCACCAAGAGTATAAATAAGTGACAGTCTGTTGAGTTATCCATTATTTCACATAATGCAATTTGACAGATAATGCTGATTTAAAGATACTGCTGATTTAGATCTGGCATGGAGACTGTAGACAGGCTCAGCCTCACCGTGTGATAATAACCTTACAGAGAGAGAGAAATTTTTGTCAAGTTTATGGAGGTTGCGTGATGAAAAAGAACATTGCTCCCAGTTTGTCTGCAGCCTTGGGCTACACTGTTTAAGAATTTATAATACGCAGCATTACTTTATCTTTGTGTTTTTCTCTTCTCCTGGCCAGAATCGTTCTCCTGTTCTCATCATGTGAGGGTTTGTCTGCACTTTGCTGCCTCTATTGTCGCTCTCTCAGGCAGGAGAACTGAAAGGGCCCATAACTTTAATGAGAAGATCCTCCTTTGTATTCCCCTAAGCTGAACTGGTCCTGTGACTGCTGTGCTCCTTTGAGAACACGTTATGAGTGTTTATCATAAACGCTGGCACTTTCTGCTTAAGAGGAAAATTAACTAAATTGTCGATGTAAATGTGGGCCAGGTTAGTCACTTTTTCGACATAGACATATTTCTGAAGCTTGTGCATTGATTTCCACCCAAATGCTCAGTTTGGTGTCAGTCCTCCAAAGCTCTTGATTTAGTTTACAGGAACACAAGTACTTTCCCTGATAAAATAATACATCGGACTGATATGTTACTGATCATTTACTCTTTAGCTTACCATGGCTAGGTCCTGACTAATTTCACTTAAATACAGTTAATTCAGCAAACCTGAAGTGGTGCTAAGGCCCTGCGTAATTACGTCCTTTGGTTTAAACGTATGTGTTATGGCCAGGTAACCATGTCATTGGCACAGAACCGCGTGAAACGATCACTGCCCCAACTGTCACTCTGTGTTGCCTAGCAAAGAGAGAAAGATGCAAATGCTGACTGGATGCCTTGATTCTATTCCATTAAAGTGCATTTGCCTCATGGTTAGAATTAATGAAGTCACCCTGGAAGGTGCTAAACTAATTCTCAGTTAAAGACTTGAAAATGCCCACTTTCAGCGTGACAAATTAGTTTGGGGTTCGAGAAACCATTTGGCCTGATTTTGCTTCTATTTTGTTCTGATTTTAACTTTTGAACTTTCATTTTCTGGATGCAACAACAAATTCATATCCTGACAAACCATCTCTCGGTTCAGTTTGCACTGATTTTAGTGGCATACACATCATTGACCGCACATGGCAAGACACACAAGTTTTCAAATTTATCAGATATCTTGTAAAACTGACTTTAATTCAATCAGCTGTTAGTACCACAGATAAAAAAGTAGGACTTCACTGCAAAGGCTGAGGAGTGTTGAATTTTTCGCAATCAATTTCTGCATATGTTGGCCAATTGCCCAAAATTGTTTAGAATTATAATTTATATCTCAGACAGTTGGCTTCCATTTTCAAATGTAAATGCTATGCGTTGACCACACCAAACCTTCAGCATTTCAGGAAATGAGTAATCTTTTGACTTAGTGATAAGAAATCAGCCTGCATGTTACCTCATGTGAATACCCCAGGAAAACAAAAAGTCATAGGTGACAATTTAAGCTTTCTTAATCATTATGGTAAATTTAAAAAAGAATTATATCATAGGAATATGCTTCAGTTACATTTCTCTGATAAGATTCTCTTGGGGTCCCAATAATAGCGGCACACATGTTTTGGAAATATATTTATCTCAAGATAAGAATTCTGTTTTTTCATTAATTATTTCCTTTAAATTCAATGCAAGATTTTTGTTAATATTTTGGATGAAAGACTGAGAGGATTAACAGCAACCACATTTTTTTCAAAGCCCATTTAAGCTAGTATTTAGCAATGGTGGTAACATTAGTAGAGGGCACAGTTCAAACATTAAATACACTCTGGGTTTTATGTGTACAGAGGTCAAAATAATTCCTGTATTGGTAAACCCACATTTAATTTCACTTTAAATAATTTGCGTATAAGTGTATATGTCAATTTTTTTTGTGTGTATCTGTGTGTGTGTGTGTGTGTGTGTGTGTGTGTGTGTCCATATGCATGTGTGCGTACGTGTATGGGGGAGTTTTAGGGGTGAGATATCTACAAATTTGGGCAAAATGCACAAAGAACTGCCAGAAAAAAATGTCCTTATTTTCCTGCTCTCGCTCAAATGCTGTCACATCAGATGCATCCAGATAATATTTGAATTGCTGTGATGTGACTTGAGAGTGATTCATGTCCAGTCCTCAAGGGGAAATGGATAAATCTGCACACCTAATTTACATTTCAAACAACAGCTTTCTCTGTGATTTCAATGCAATTATGTATGAAAGGGCTACAAGAAGGAGGAAAACCCACAGAGAAATACCTTCCAGTATTTTCATTTTTCCCCCCTTTTTTTTAATTCTCTGGCTGGCATGAATTAACAAAATAATGAAAACTTCTGAACTAACAAAGTGGCACATCGATAACACTGATTAATTTCGGAGCAGATCCCATAAACAATTAATAATTATATTTTTTTTATGGGATGGCACCTGAAGTAAAAGATCATAATCTTTTATAATCAATTAAAAAATATATTTTGATTGGTTGTTTTAGATATTGTTGATTAGGTTGAATTAGATTGAAGAACCATCATGAGAGTCCTCATATCACGCCATAGGCTTGGAGATACTTTGGTAAATCTTCATTAGTCGTTCCAGAAATGTGACCAACTTTTCTGGGCTTGGTCTCATCTGGACAGCAGACGGACAGCAGCACAGTGTGAGAGTGTTCTGTGATCCGATGAGTCAACATTTTGAATGTTTTTTGGAAATAAAACAGCAGATGAGTTCACTTGACCAAAGACAAGGGCAACTCAAGCTGTCTGCAGATCCAGGTTTGAAAGCCAGCATCTGTCTTGGTATTGGGATTTGTCATTGTGCATTTATGAAGGCACTATTAACAGGGAAAAATATGTGCAAATTTTTATGCAACATATGTTGCCACCTAAAAGTTGTCTGTTCCAGGGACATCTCTGTATTTTTCAGTAAGACACCACCAAGCTGAACTTTTCACAGATTAGAAGTGCATGTTTGCGTTATTTGGTAGTGTGAATGCTAGATTGGCCTGCCTACAGTCCATATCAGTCGCCGGCTTAGAGTGTATGGTGAATTTTGAAGCAAAATGTAAGACCCCTTAAAATTGCACAGCAGAAGGGGAAATCCTCCTGCTATATCTGACCAACAGCTGTTTAATAAGCATAACTAAAAGACATGGCGTGGTCACGCAGTGGTAAACTGTCAACTCTGCCGACTTATTTGGACTCATCTCTGTATATTTTTAATCAGCAATTAAATTCAGGTTAGAAAATCAAATAATGTGTTTTTTGTACTGTTTTCAATCTAGTGTTTTAGAGGGTGAACCGACTTTTCAAATCAGTTCATTTTGATTTAATTTGCATTTACCATGATAAGCCAACTTTTTGGTAATTATATCTGCATATGTAAGAACACTGTAATAGCTAGCCAATACCCTAGCCAATCACTGGCCATATTATTGGTTTTGCAAGTTCAAAAAGATTTTCACATGCAAAAGGTCTTCATGAATGGGGCCCTGTGTATTTTAAAGTTTGACTTTAATTCATGGCTTTGGTCATTTATGTTCATGATGTGTTAGAAATTAAAATTTAATCCTGTCTGTTAATGATGAAGGGCTGAAGGCTGGTCATACAAAATTTTCCAGAAAATAATAATTTCATTAATGAATCACAGATTGGCCCATTACAGTGTATGTTAACTGTTACAATAGCATAAATATGCCTTCCCAATTCTAAAAAAGTTGGCCAATTTAGGTCAGTTATGTTGATATTGAAACCTGAGCTGTTATAGATATGGCCCATAATGTGGGGTACAAAGACAATACTGTGATATATGAATGAGGCCAGGCAACAGTCAAAAACATTACTAGTTTGGCAGTATCAAAGGGCCTTAGTGTGTGCTACCCAGCACACATGCTGTGTATGGTAATATGATAATCGGGATGATAATAATAATAATACATTTTATTTATAGGCGCCTTTCTAACCCTCAAGGTCACCATACAGCAGAATTTAAATTGTCAACAGACAATGCAACACAAACAACAATTATTAAAGTGTCTGCAGCATCTGAATGAGGAGGATAGGGATGAGATAAATGACTTTCAGACAGAATATGCCAGTTTGAACAGATGGGTTTTGAGCTGGGTTTTGAACATGGGAAAAGAGTCGATGTTCCGAAGGTCAGGAGGGAGGTAGTTCCAGAGGCAAGGAGCAGAGCGACCGAAGGCTCTGGACCCCATGGTGGTATGGCTGGACCTAGGGTGGTGCAGGGGTGGGCTACGCCCCCCCAGATTTTAACTGTGCCCCCCCAGCTCCTCCTGACTTACTAATGTATATTTTAGCGCAATTAAAAGGAGTGCGTAATGCGAATTCAATGAGAATGAAACGCATCCCCAGCCAACAAAATGAATCGTGACCCCCCCCCCCCCTCGGTCAACAAAATTAAACATGAACTCAACCCCCCGTCAACAAAACGAGTTCAGTCAGATACAGAGGAGCAAGGTTGTGGATGGCCTTGAAGGTGAGGAGCAGAATTTTGTAGTCCATGCGATATTTGACTGGAAGCCAGTAGAGCTGCTGAAGTATCGGATTGATATGACTGGTGGAGGGAGTTCTGGTGACGATTCGGGCTGCAGCGTTCTGAACCAGTTGGAGTTTGTGAATTGATTTTTGCAGGAGACCAAAGAGCAGGGAACTACAGAAATCAAGGCGAGATGTGACCAGATAATGAACCAGGAGGGCAGTGCTGTTGGGTGGGAGGGACGGACGGATGCAGTTAAGGTTGCGACGATGGAAGAAGGCAGACTGGGTGATATTTTTGATGTGGGCTTGAAATGATAGAGTGCTGTCCAGGATGCCTCCCAAACTCTTGACCAGAGGGTAAGGGGAAACGATGGAGTTGTCAGTGGTAATGTTGAAACTGTCAATTTTTGATATGGTGGATTTTGAGCCGATGGGAAGAACCTCGGTTTTGTCACTATTGAGCTTGAGAAAATTGGAGGAAAACCAGGATTTGATTTTTCGAAGACAGTCACAGAGGGAGGATGGTGGGAGGGTGGAGGTGGGTCTGGTGGAGATATAGAACTGGGTGTCATCTGCGTAAGAATGGAAATAGATATTAAACTTTTTGAAGACATGGCCAAGGGGGAGGAGATAGATAATGAATAGCAGTGGCCCCAAAACAGAGCCCTGGGGAACACCTGTAGTGACTGGAGATGGCTGGGATGTGGCAGTTTTGAGTTGAATGAACTGAGTGCGATCTGAGAGGTATGATTTAAACCAGTTTAGTGGAGTGTCAAAGATTCCAATGGATGCAAGTCTGTTAAGGAGGATGTTGAGGGAAATGGTGTCAAAGGCCGCACTCAGATCAAGCAGGATGAGGACAGATAACAGTTTGGTGTCAGCTGCAACGAGGAGGTCATTTGTGATTTTTACCAGGGCTGTTTCTGTGCTGTGGAGTGGACGAATGCCAGATTGGAAAGGTTCATAAAGGTTATTGTCAGATATATAAGTATGGACCTGAGATACAACTGTTTTTTCAAGAATTTTGGACAGAAAGGGGAGGTTAGAAATAAAAAGTCATTGAAGTTGCTGGGGTCTGCACCGGGTTTCTTCAGGGCAGGAGTTATTGTGGCAAATTTGAGTAAAGAGGGAACCAGACCAGTGCAGAAGGAGGAGTGAATGATGGCGGTTATTAGGGAGACAGAGAAGGAAGGCAGGCTTTAACCAGTGAAGTTGGGTGAGGCTCTAGTTGATGGGTGGATGGTTTGAATTTCCTGATGAGGTCAGATATAATATATTACAGTATTGTTTGATAAAATTGAAACATAAGTATGCAGTGGCTGATTGTAAACAAGAATTTTGATATTCAAAGTGTGATGCTCAAATGACAAATAAAAACCAAGAATTACTTAAATATTTTCAAACATACAGGAGCTTACTCTAAACACCATTTAAAAGGAGATTTGCCTGTTGGTGTCTGAAAAAATTTAGAATGAAAGCTTGCTCTATAAATATATTTACAGTAAGAGGGAGCTATGCAAGATTGTGGTGGGACTGTGCTTGCACAAGAATCATGCAGCACCACACCTGAATGCCCACATAAAACGTCCATCAAAAAACATCAGACCGAGGGCCTCATTCGCTTCAACACAGAAGTTCAGTGCTTCGAAGCTCAGTAGAGCTGTTGTGAGAAATAGAACAAAAGTTTCATTTTGTGTATGATTATTTCCACTTCCAGGTAATCTGGTCAGGTGCTGCATCAGTGAGGTAAGAAGTGCATAAAATGGTCATCTGCCCTCTTAAAGTAATATTGGTACCACTAGTAAAGCAGAAATCCAAATACATGTTCTTCCTTTTTTTTTCCACGGATACCGAATTAATTTGCTAATTAAACCACGTACTCTTAACTCAAGGATTATTGGCATCCTTCATGAAAGTGAGTGAAAATTAATGTTTAAAATAAGAAACTTACACAATTACTAATTTAGTTGGGCCAAACTAAAGGGGAAGCTATATAGTTTCATTTTAACACATTAACAAAAATAAAAAATTTCGATTGCTTAATACGTTTTTCCCCAAAACATCCACTATAATCTAAAAGACACCCATTTGACTAATATTTTATTGAACCTCACCAGGTAAAGTGAATTGCACAAATTTTCTTTGAATAATGTCTGACAAGTTGAAAAACACTCTTGCCAGTATCTCGGACCATTCCTCTAAGCAAAAAATTTCAAGATCCTTGACTGTCCGATTTGTGCTTGTGGACTGCCCTTCTCAGCTCCAGTCTAAAGGTTCCAACAAGTCCAGAGATTGAGATTGCCATTGCAAAACTTTGCTTTTGTTTTCCAGAAACTATTTAATTGTTGATTTAAATGTGTACTGGAGGTCTTGCCAAAAGGTTCGTCGACAGCCAAATGTCAGCCTCTTGGCAGAAGCAACCAGGTGTTCCACTAAAATAAACTAATTAAATATTTGACTGTGTGTTTATGCAGAAATATACCATTGCGCTATGCGGTATAGAACAGATGGGCAATATTTAGGCCAAAGGGTTGAAGACACACTCTGTAGAGAAGCAAAATGGGGAGGGTGTTTGGGGAAATGGTCTCCATTTTAGAAGCAGATGTCACAGAGACATTTGTAATGGAGGGGTTAACAGAAGAGGGATTAAGAGCTTTTTAAGGTCACTGACAGTTAGATAAGCCCATAGGACCCCCAAGGCAGTATAACAATAAAAGCAGTCCTATGCCACCTTTACACAAAACAAACAACAAGGTAAATAAACAAACATAGTAGTTAGGAGCTGAATTCATTGTGCATTTTGGAAGCCAGATTTCAATTTTTACACACACAAGCTGTTTGTCCTTGGGGCAGGGGTGAGAGTACAATCTCTGGGGCCTGCCGCTTTCTTCAAAACGGGCAAGAGAAGGAATCAGTTGATGCTGGGAACTCAAAGTGGTCACACATAATAGTGTATGTTCTCCGCCTCAAACATTAGTCCTGCAAATTATGATTCATTTAATGATCCATTGATGTCCCAGCACAGTGAATTATAAAGTCCTGGGAGCTAAAATAACCAATTCTCTGTTATTAATCTTTTTTTGGGGCTTTGGTGATATACAGTATAGATACACAAAGTATGAGAAGATGACTACTTTTTCTGAAATAGATTCACAAATTTACTAAAGATTTTCTTTTTCCAATGGCTGGATTGAAATTGGGTGCAAACCTTTCACACATCATACTCAAGTAATCCTTCTAATTTAATTGGTTGGGAGCTCAACCAATCAGAGACTATGTATAAATCTTCCCCTCTCCAGAAAGTTTATGACAGCCCCGCCCATTCAGTTTGTTAGAAAGCTCTGATGAGTCTATTCAGGTATTTCTGAAGCATATTCTATCATACATGTTAATTTATTTCCATTCAAGCTTTGGTGAATGCATCAGATCAAAGTCAAAATTTGATATCAATTTTAAAGACTGATTCTGTGTTCCAAGGGGCTTCAACTGTGAAAAACACTGAGTTTATATTTGGGAAAACTGTAATAACTGAAATAATCACAACTGCAGAAAGCTATTAGGAGAAAATGGTGAGTAATTTTGATTTTGAATCAACAGCGTTTGGTTTTATTAATTGTCACTGTCTTACTTCAGGGCATAGCAGGCAGTAACTGGCCTTCAATTATACTAAGAGGCAACTTTAACAGCTTTATGAACACATTTTTTAGCATAGACTTGACAATTTGACAAAATTAGATATTCCTCCTGGGTCATATATCAAACGGCACTAATACCTTGTGTGTCCACTGTTTATTGCAAGCAGTGCCTGAATCCTACATGGCATAGAGGTCACCAAATTATCAATCTGTCCCTGGGATCTGATCCCACTCAACCAGCAAAGCAGCACAAAGTTCATTGAGAGCAGTGGGAGGGTGATCCCGATGATGAACTTGCTGATCCAGAATATCCCAAAGATGTTCAATAGGGTTCATGTCTTGTGAATAAGGAGACCACTCTAACACCCTTGAGTAGTTAGTGTCCTGGCAGTACTGGGTAATCCTTGCTTTGTGAGGAAAAGCGTTGTGAAGCATGAGGATATTGCGATGATTTTGGTGGATTTGGGGCACAACATGTGGTTACAAGATTTCATCCATATTGTGTTCTGCTGTCAGTGTTCTATCAACAAATATCAGTGGAGGCCTCCAGCCAACCCAATAGCTGCCCACACCATCACACTACTGCTGCTGAATCCATCCACTAACACGACACATAGATCAGAGTACCGTTCACCACGTCTCCCGTTCACATCACCTCCCATCACTGTGATAGAGCAAGTAGAGCGACTCGTCACTAAAGACAATGTGACCCTATTGCTGATTTGGCCAATTTCCGTTGGAATGCACCTTTCCTCGCTGACGACGAGTAGCATGTCTGCGATCCGTCAGGACTATCCCAACATGGGCTCTAAATGAACAGATGCCTTCACCCCAGTGCTGTCTTTACACCGTACAGGAGCTGATATGCTTACGGTGTCCTTCAGGCACCTCGGCAGTGGTCAACGTTGCTGGACGAAAGCGTTCTCTGAGACGCATCACAGAAATGCGACGGTCCTGCGCATGTGTGGTCACATGAGGCTTCCCAAGCCACGTTCGATCTCGAGTGCTTCCTGTCTGCGTTTATGGTGCCTGCAGACGTGAAACAGTCGCACAATGCACTCCAAAGTGTGCCACAACTCTGGCTGCACTCATTCCGGCCACCAGCATTCCAGTCACCTGATACTTGTTTTGTTGTGTCAATTGTGGCATTATGACTTTTCTCGAATGTAAAGTTTTTAAGCCCGGCTTTTTATAGCTTGGGTGAATGTTGAGCTATGCTTACAACATCTCTTAACGCACTCTCCTTCTCGTGGATCATTTGGGGAGTGGCTCAAGTATCGGATTATAGTTGTCGGCACATGGCCAGCTGACTCACCAATTCATTAGTACCATTTGTGCGCTAATACTTTACTTAAAATATTCTTGTATTTATTTTTTCCAAATTGCATTATATGTACAGAATTTTCTACACCGTTGCCAGTTGCATGTTTAATGCCTCTTAGAATAATTTGCTCACAGCAGTAAAGAATGGGATCAATATCTTACACAAGCAGTTTTATATCAACTGTTGGTAACTATGCATTTATAAAATATATATAAAAAATTCCAACATTTCTTTATTTCACAATAAAATAAAAACCAATCAGCCAAAACATTATGACCATGCACAGATTAAGAAAATATTGCTGATTTTTGAGTGTGTGTGTGTGTGGGGGGGGGGGCTGTTAATGACCTCGGGAAGTACATGTTTACTTTTGGAAGAGATGGCACCAGAAGAAGAAGAAGAAGACAAGGTGGGGGAGGGAGTGTGATGTTCATGTGCATTCATGTGGACATCAGTTTGATGGAGCTATTTTGGCGGCACACAGAGCACCAAAAGCATATTTGAAAGGTATGCACAGAGGTTTGCGCTACACCGCTTCAAATTAAGGCTCATGGAGCAAGCTAAGTGCACCCTTTTTCAGCATTTATGACTGAAAAAAAAAAAAAAAAAAACTTAGCAGAACAGTTTAAATAACCAAACAGGAACATGGATTGCCAAAGAATGATAAACCACTTCCTAGTTCTTGTTGAACTAAAAATATAATAAAATAAAAATATAAAAATATAATATATATGGTTAGTTGAACAAAACAAGAAAGCTTTTGTCAGAACTACAGGGCTGTGAAAAAGTATTTATTTACCCCCTTTTGGATTTTTGCATATTTATCATACTTAAATGTTTCAGATCATCAAACTAATTTTAATACAAGACAAAGATAATTTGAGTAAACAAAAAATGCAGTTTTTAAATTTTGATCTCATTTATTAAAGGAAAAAAGCTATCTAAACCTCTCTGGTCCTATGTGAAAAAGTTATTGCTCCCATAGTTACTCAGTCTACCAACTAAACAACTTCAATTGATAATTGGGTTTAATTTTATCAGACACATCCAGGCATAAATACTGCCAGCCCTGTTGAATCTAAACATCACTTAAATCAAACCAGTCAAAAAGCAGCACATGATACCGTGATCTTAAGAAATGTAAAAACAGATGAGAAACAAAGTCATTGACATCTTTAAATTTGCAAAGGGTTACAAAGCCATTTCTAAGGCTCTGGGACTCCAGTAAACCATGGTGAGAGCAATCATCTATAAATAAATAAAACCAGGAGCAGTGGTAAACCTTCTCATGAGTGGCCGGCCTACAAAAATTCTTCCAAGAGAGCATTAATGACTCATCTAGGAGGTCAAAAAAAGGAAAAAAAATCCTCCAAGAGCACATTGATGACACTCATCCAGGAGGTCATAAAAGAACCCAGACTAACAAGTAAAGAACTTTAGGCCTCACTTGCTTTAGTTAAGGTCAGTGTTTATGATTCCACAATAAGAAACAAACTGGGCTAAAAGAAATCCATGGAAGTTGCAAGGTGAAAACAGCTGACTAAAAAGTAATTTTACAGTAGCCAAAAAATCTTGATGAATCGTAAAGATTTTTGGGACAATAAGCCGTGGACAGACGAGACAGTAGCGAAACTTTTTGGAAGACATGGTTCAGGTTACACATGGCGTAATGCTAACACAGCATTCCACAATAAGAACATCATAACAATAGTCAAACACAGTGATGGTAGTGGGATAGTCTGGGGCTGTTTTGCTGTTTCAAGACCTGAGCGACTTACTATAATTCATGAATTCTGCTGTCAACCAGAAAATCCTGATGGAGAATGACCACCAGTTTGTGATCTAAAGCAGAAGTGCAGTTAGGCAATGCAGCGGGACAATGATCCGAAGGGTCACCGGTTGTTCGCTAGTTTGGCTTTTCACTACTGTACTTTCGCTACTATGTTCAAGAACGTTTGCTTGTATAATCAAACAAAGATCAGATCGAAGATCGCTGAGTATTTCTTTGAAGTAAGTCGATCATAACACATTGGCTTCAGTTTTCACAAATTGCAGATTTCTTTACAAATTTAAAAGTAATAAAGCTGTTAGTTATGTAGCTAGTTTTTGAGTGTCCAGCGAGTGGCACCATAGTCATGCCATGCTCTCTAGTGAAGGAGGCACAGAAATGACGTCATATAGGAGCGCAGACAATTGAAGACGAAAAGCACATGGTTGTTGAATTTGAGCTCCGTAAAAAAAGTTCATTAAAAATGTGGTTGTAAATCAGGCAATACTGTAGCTGGCATTGCCTTCACTGAAAAAAGTAAAGTAATTAATCAACGCTAACAGAGTTTATTTGAGTCCAAGATGACTAGGATAGACTCATACAAGCCACATCGGAGTCAAATTAACAGTAGGAAAAAGGAGAATAGTATAAAACCCCAAATTTAAGTGAATAAAATTCAGTGTGGTCATTGAAGCAATAATATCTTTTTCCTGTAGCTCATATGAATGCACACACTATCGAATTCATAAGTAAGTAAGTATTCATAAACTAATTGAACAAACAATTAATGGAACAAAAATCGGATGTGACACAGGTTCTTTGGAAACCAGGCTATATAAAGAACACTCAAAAATACTCTTCAAATAATTGCTTGCTTGCCATCAGTACCAAATAGTAATCTGAATCCAGCAACCCTCTGATTATAAAATGATACTAAATTTAAAATACTTTCTTCCCAATTGGCAAATGAATATTACCATGCCATTCCATATCATTCTGACATTTGCAACATTTTACATTTGTTCACTGGCTGCCATATTTAAAAGTCTTGTGTCGACTACACTTAATAAATAGGGCTAACCCAGAAATACCCCTGGATCCTTGCAACCACCCCCCAAAATGTCGACTCAGGGTTGTCTCACTCTACGAATGTAGATGAGTGCTTTGATTCTAGTTCTAGTTCTATATTTCTGGACACCATATTTTCACCTTTTATATGTACAAGGAAAGAGAAATAAGTTTGAGAAACTATAAACTGCATCCACTTTGATGATGTAACTAAGCACTGCCACAATGCACAATCTTTTCTAGAGCAGAACCAGGACACCCTAGTCCGTTAAACACAATGAGCACTGCAACTTTATGCAGATAGCATGCGCAAGTTGTACAGTAATGAAGCCTTTCGAATGCAGCTCCAGAAATCAACAGGTCCCCGTGCTGCTCCACACCCCATATGAAACAGGCCTCACCTCTCTAATCTGACCCTAATACCTTTCCTCAGCGTCTTCGCATCTGCAGTCATAGTCAATAAATAACTGTCACTGTGCTGGGAAACAGTGCTTCATCTATTTCCTTTCAGCCTGCTGGCATGGGAGTCCATCTGTTCATTTCAATAGAAGGCAAGAGAGATGGAATGGCAGGATTACTGAATGCAACAACAAGAGCACAACTGCACATGCAGGCTTATCTTCCAAATATCCATTCATCTTGCTTCCTCGGCAACGTATCCTCCACTACCAAGGGAAATGATTAACTGACTGGCTTCCACGTATTTCTCTCTCTCTCTTGCCCCATCGCTCTCCTTTATCATCTCTCACTCGTTTCCTAATTCTCACCAAATCTACTCTCTGGGCTCCCTTCCTTTCTCGCACCATAAACGTGGATTAACATTGAAATTTAATATTAGCTGGGCTTAGCCCATTCAGAAATAGTCATACAATTGCAGTGGGATAGAATGAATTTGATTTTTTATGCATTATTCAATTATAATTATGTTAACAAGCGGACAAAAGAAATAATTACATTTTTCAGCTGTTTATTTTTTCTTTATCTTTTAGTCTGCTGGGCACAATGTACAGTACCTGGTGCAAATACAGAGAATACTTTGCACTTGATGTCAGCCATCCTGCATTCACGGGTTATTAATAGTGAGATATATTCTAGCAGTTCCCTAGTTTCACCTGCTTTTCACATTTGGTAGCAAGCTTGCGAAGCAGCACTGGTTAGCTATGGTGTATGAAAAGTGTAGCAATGTTGTAAGAATCACTCGTGCCTTTGACTGTTAGTGCTGTTTGTGGTGTATGGTCTGATGCACAAAATGTTATTGTTGGTTTTCTGAATTGTGTTTCAGGGCATGTGCATCTGGCCAGTCCTAGTGTGCACTTAAATTTATTTTTGTTCTCTTAACCTTTGGTATCTGGAGTTTCTCGTATAGTTTCATCATTCTATGCTCATCAAAATAATTTAATTTTGTTATTAAAATTCAATGTACATTAACCAGAGTTCTTGAGGGACCATTATGTGTACAGGTTGGACTTGTTTGTGCAATCGAAAAAAAATCATAATTGTGCCCTCCATTTTGCTCCAAAGATGAACTAATGAGAATTTGTGTGTCTTGGCGGTCTTGGGGTGAAGTTATGTTTAATTTTTGTTCACTTTACATCAGAAAATAAACATCTAGCACACAGCATTCTGACAGTGGTTGTCATTCTTAATATGCAACAGAAAGCAGAGAGAGAGAGAGAGTGAACTGAAGAGCTCTATTACATATACGCAAGCTGCACATACGCACACGTGCAGTGTAAACACACACCCTTGCACTCACATACAGACATAAATAGTACAAAATGAATAATGGTATATGTATTCTTTTTACTTACATGGTTGGAAATTGCCTGTAACTGGTCAGACCTCTCCTGTTATCGGAGGTGCAGCTGTCCTAGACTGAGCAATAAATTATACATTCCCACTGGAGACCATGAAATCCATGCTCAATCTTATATTGTGATACGCTAATATGCTCCAAACAAATTAGTCTGGGACACCCCCTGGAACTCATTGTGATGGTGTTGATGTTAGCAAAAAAAATAATACTGTTCATTAGTTGCAAGAATTTCATTGCACTGAGCTCATTTGATTAAAGAACTACATCATCATTATGAGTCAAAATGGGATGGCTCTTGTTAACTGACAGCTGGTTTCACTGTGTGCTCAAAACAATAAGCATATAACAGATCCTCTGAGAGAAAGACCAGGAGAAATTGGAAATGTTGCATACAGACAGAAACAAAGCCCTTGTTGTTGTATAAGAGGTGGCAAAGGAGGCCAGTGCCGGCGACATAAAATTCAGTACGGCAGCCAGAGACCTTTTGCCAAAATCTTCCACTATCTATTCTGGCACTGTGATTCTCTTACAAGAACACAGCATTGTTTCAGAGACCAATGTTACCTGCTCATTATTTTCTAACTCAATCCTCTCCATGCAGACAACCCAAAATAAAAGATATTTTGAAAGGGCCATTTTAGGGGTTTTTTTTTCCAGTTTCATAAACAAATGTAAAAAAGGCAGCAAGCGTACACAAACCTCCCTAAATGGTGCTTTGTGTCTAGTTCTATTTCAAGGAAAGAAAATGAACAATGGAACTGTACAATTGTTGGGTGCATTCTTTTCCCCACTCAAGCAATGCTGGATGCTGATTTGTTTATACTCTGTGTGTGCAGCGAGCTCCATATTGTTTGAGGAAAGAAACCACTGGTAAGTTTGGAAATGACAAAATGCCAGGTAGGTTAAAAAGGCCCTCTATACAACCAAACATTCCACAGTATGATGTATAAAAACCCTGAACACTTGTTCAACAGACCAGAAACAGGCTTCAGAAGACAGTCAAAGACTACTGATCGCCAAAAAAACTAAAGAAGTTATGCTGCAAGATGCAAAATTTTAACTGCAGGAACTGAATAGGCTGAATACAGCTTACATGAACATACACTTACTGCTCAAAAGTTTGTGAGCACTGGAGATGTTCACATAGATTAAATGGAAAAAGAAAATGTTTCATTATAGCGAGACAAGGACCCAAAATTCTGCATGGACTTTCTCCAAGTTTCATCATTTTGTTAATGTTTCACATGACATTATTATAAAATTAACATAACATCTATGTAACCTATCTATGTGACTTTTGGCGCTCTGAAATTGATGGGCTACATGTCAAATTTTTGTAATGGCGATATTAAGCATGTTACGGATAAAATATCCCTTGCCATGCATCTTATCCTACAGACAAGAGTTAGTGTACATACTAACTGGTTGACTTGTAGGGATAATACTTGTTAATACGTCGTCCTCCCCTCTAAAGAAACCAAATGTAAAATTGTAATGCCAAAAAAGTTTGAGTAAAAAAGAATGCAGTTATTTGAGCCCCTAAGAGCCATACTGGGCCAACCCATGTTGGGGAACTTTTGAGAAAATGGGACTCAAAGTTGCCAGCCTCCTGTGTCATCTAGAGTATCTGGGAACTAGAAACACTGCTTATGTTAAAAACTCAAGATATGTAGACTTATGTGATGCACTTCTCATGTAGGCTTTGGATGCCCTTCTGTTTCATTTAAAGTGAAAGGTACCTCCTTCTGAAGCGGAACCATCATCTTCTGATTCATTTGGGTCAAACTCTGGGTCTCTGTTATCTTCCACTTCACCATCATCATCAATCATAGCAAGCAGTTCCTCATCAGTGAGATACCCAGCCGCCATGTTTACATTGAATTATGGAAAAGTTGTGGGATGGTCCACTATGGCTAAGGCAGTGCAGTGCATATGTACAGTGGCAGAGAGGACGTTTGCTTTTATGAACAATCCATGTGGGTAGATTGGGTTGGCTCATTTAGGAAATGTAGATCTCAGTTTTCTGCACATGCTGACTACCTCAACTCAATTTCGCCAAAAGTGCGGGATGGCCCGGTATGGTTCTTAGGGGCTCATTTATAAATCATATTTGAATTGTATTAATTAGAACAGGAGTTCCAAAACTCGGTCTGCGGGACCCATTGTGTTTGAATTAACAAACTGGTTTCTTGCTTTTCAGGTCAGAGGGACAGTTCACACTTGTAAAGCACGTTGGCAATAATGCGTTTCAGAATTTTCCATGCTAAATAGTCATATTGTGTTTATTTTGCTGTTTTGTAATAAAGTGAGCCAAGCCAAGGTGGCAATATGTTCAACTGAATATGGTAATCAATAAGCTGCTAATTAGGCTTCTGAACGCAGGTGTTTAAGTTCTTTTGAAATCGTTTTTTATATACATAAAACAAATACAAAATAACACCAAACAGGTTTGACTCATTATAATTTTATATGCCTTTAAATTCTTAATCACCTAATAAAAGGTTAGTTCGTTAGTAGCTTTGTGTCCACATTTTCAACAATTAGAAGCCAGGTGATTCCTCACTTTCAAGAGTCACAATTTTTTTCTCTTTTTATGCAATGAAAAAATCATTTGCATAACAGTAAAATATAAGTATGGAAGGGAACACATGGCTATTTTTGACATAATGTGCCGTAAAATGCAAATTATCCCTTTTATCATGAGTAGTGCAATTTTTTTAAAAAGATGGCAACTCATTAATATTCTGGACTCGCAATTGTGGTGGAACAAAAAACAGCATTCAAAGGGGTCCCCCAGGATCAAGTTTGGGAACTACTGTCATAGAAGACAGTGCATGAAAAGGTATTTAACCTCATTTAACTCATGTTTTACTGTATCAACTTGATTGCTTTTGAAATACACTACACGCTCATTCCAAATTAATGCCTGTTACACCTTCCAGGGGCGCTATAATACTAGCAAAGTGGTGAAATATAAAAAAAGCAAACAGATGTGAAAGAGGTGATGCAGTCTCGCTTAGTAATTAAAGTAGCATCCATCAGGGGCCCAGTCATTTACAAACAAGGCTTGGTTTGAAAACCAGTGTCTGTCATCTTCTGTCCTTCAGATGACATGGATTGAAATTCAATATGCTTTGTGAGGGATATTGCAGACAGACTTGGGAATACTTCGGAAAACCTTTGTGATTCATTCGTCATGGGATCCACAAATACAAATTGTATACAATTGTATACAAATACAGTCTTCTCTAGGTTCATACTCATCCAAAATTGACTGGTGCACTGCAAAAACATGTGCGGTGATCTGATGAGTCAACTTTTCTGTGGTATTATTATAGTAATAATAGAAGTTGCACTTTTTAGGCCAAAGAAGAAAAGGACCATCCCAGTTGTTACCAATATAAAGTTCAAAAGCCGGTGTCTGTCATGGTACGGGAGGTTGTTAGTCCCCATGGCATGGATATCAAGCACATCTGAGCTCATACCATTTGTAGTGACTTAAAATCTTTCCTGAGCCACTTTTGGGGGTATTAATTTCAACGCACTTCTTAAAAAGGACACATGCAACACGTCGATTAAAAACTTTGCGCTGATTTATTCCTTGTCCAAAATTACAAAGTTAACTTCAAGAGTTCTGCTCTGTGTGTGCGTGCGTGGTTGAAATTGTTGTCGCTCTCCCCCAGTCTAACACACCCCAATACCTGAAGGTAGTCATATGAATAGATTCTAGGGGAGGGGGGTTAAAGGGAAAAACACAAAACAATATGAAATGAGCCAAAGGGAAATTATATACTATACAGGATACCAATTCCACACGCATCATAAACTGAAACACAATATGGCACGTAAATTCTCAATAATTCATAACTAAATAAATGGCTAAATAACAACTAAATAAATGGCTCCTACATATCCAGCCCCTAATTGTGGCTGCAAATTGCAAAACTATTATACTTCAGCTGCAAGGTGAAATCTTCCAGGAGCCTAAAACAAACTAACGAAAAAGATTCCTTTACAGTAAAGTTCAAAACTTTGATTATTTTGTTTCATATAGTCTTACATCCCACACCGTATACTTAAAATGTGCTCACCAGTGAAAACACGTATAGTCAAAGTGTGCTCACCAGTGAAAAATTCTTAATTCAGTACTTTAATTCATGAAATTGTGAGGATTAGTTCACGCATGTTGTAGTAAGGTCATATCATGTTAATTAGTGCACCAATTATTCGTGTCATATTAGTTTGTTAGTGTTGTTAATCCCCTGCTGCTTCCAGAAGCAGACAAAATTTGCTTATTGGTCGTGTTAAGACACTTGTCTTTGTCTGTAACAGGACACTCCGCACTTCTCCTTTAGAATCTGCAATGGGCTTGAAGACTCTTCCCATAATCCAAGAGTTTTTTGGGGCTGTGTCATCTACTATGAGAACAACATCCTCCACTTTTAAGTTTCTTCTTGTGAAGTTCCACTTTTGTCTTTCTTGAAGCAGTGGAAGGTACTCCCTGATCCATCTCTTACAAAATAAGTCAACAAGGTATTGTTCTTGTCTCCACCACTTTTTTGAGTACAAGACTTCCCTTTTAAACAGTCCAGGTGGTAGGATTGGTTTCCCCTTCAGCTGCAATAGGTGATTGGGTGTCAAGGCTTCAAGATCATTGGGATCATCAGAGACAGTCGTAATTGGACGATCATTCAAAATAGCTTCCACCTCACACAGTGCAGTATGTAGGCCTTCATCGTCTAACGTTTGTTGTTTCAAGAAGTTGTCAAAATGGTCTTTACTTGGCGAATTAGTCGCTCCCATACACCTCCAAAGTGAGATGCAGACGGTGGGTTGAAAATCCTTTTGATCCTCTCAGGAAGTAAAATGTTTTGGATCTTGCGGTGATCCAGCTTGTCTATAGCTTCTCTTAGTTCATGTTCAGCACCAGTGTAGTTTGTTCCATTGTCTGATCTAAACTCGGTCACTTGACCCCTTCTACAAGTAAATCTGCAGATGGCATTTATACAGGAATCTGTATCAAGGGTAGAGGCCATTTCCAGATGGATGGCATGGGTCGCAAGACATGTGAAGATGACGCCATAACGTTTAACAATCGAGCAACCACGTTTTACTTCAATAGGCCCAAAGTAATCTTTGCCCACATATGTAAATGGTGGCAGTTCTGGTACAACGCGACACAAAGGTAGATCAGCCATCTTTTGTTCTCCCACTCTGGTCCTTTGCCGCTGACAGAACACACACTGTTTAATAACTTTTCTGGCAGCAGCGTTAGCATGTGGCATCCAATATTTTCTTCTCAGTTTTGACAGCAAGTGGCTTCGCCCCCTATGACCTATCTGCTCATGTATGTCTTTCAAAATGCGCCAGGTGAGGCGGCTGGATTTGGAGATAATGGCAGGGTGCTTGACATCTTTTGGTATTGCTGCCCTCTGCAGTCTTCCACCAACTCTTAATAGCCCATCTTGTGGGATTGGGTCCAGCTTAAAAATGGTGCTGCTTTTTCTAATGCTTCCTTGCATCTTTAGATCAGCAACGTCTTGTGGAAAATATTGATGCTGGCTGTATTGAATGATGGCGAACTCAGCTTCATCCATGTCGTCCACTGAGAGTCTTTGCTTTCCCAAAGATAGGATGTACTTTTCCATCTGCTCGTTTATTTCGCCGCTTTGTACCAATTCTTTTCTTTTTCTTTTTCGGCTGCAGCAGAAAATGTTTCAACTTCAGAAACCAGGCCACAGCTTTCTTCAATCTTTTCCACTCGGAGAAGTATTCCATCAGCATGTTTGTAGGTGTTTGTTTTTTCTCCATTGCAGTGTAGCTTAAGATGACTTTCTTGACCTCTGGGTCATCCAGTGAAATTTCAGGGATTTCTTCCAGCTGTTTTGGCCATTGCTTCTCATCGTCACAAAGAAATCCTGGCCCTGAGAATCCATCACTCGCCCTTTAGAAATCCATCAGCATTCAGGCCTCTTGATGTGTCATCAGCAGGATTGAGCTTGGAGGCAATATGTTTCCACTGTAATGGCCTTGTTCTCTCCCTTATTGCGGTAACTCTGTTGGCTACAAATGTGTTGAATCTTCTTGATTCATTTGATATGTAGCACAACATTAATGTACTGTCAGTCCAAAATACAGAGCTCCCAATGTTGATCTGTAGCTCATGTTTCAACATTGCATCCAATCTTACAGCCAGAACAGCAGCTACCAGCTCCAGTCTAGGAATTGTAATTTGCTTCAGTGGAGCCACTCTTGCTTTGCCCATAATAAAAGCGACATGATGTTCATTGCTGGCATTGGTTTGGCGTAGATAGGTCACCACTCCATACCCAGTTTCACTAGCGTCACTAAAATGATGCAGCTGGGCAAATGTCGCTTCTCCAAATCCGGCAGGTTTAATACATCTGGGAACGTGGAAACTGCTTAAATGGTCTAAACCTGTTAACCACCGTCTCCACTGCAAGGCAAAAGTTTCAGGAATTTCTTCATCCCAGTTTGTGCTGAGCCTAGAAAGTTCTTGAATTATTTTCCTTCCTGCCAGGACAAAGGGTGCAAGAAACCTAAAGGGTCATATACTGAACAGACAGTTGACAGTATGCCTCTTCTAGTTGTTGGTTGCTTTTTCATAGTCATCCTGAATGACAGAGTATCATTCTGAACATCCCACTGTACTCCAAGTGCTTTGTCCAAGGGTAGGATCTCTCTGTCCAAGTCAAGCCTTTTAACATCTTCAGCCCTTTCCTCAGCGGGAAGCAAGGCCAAAACGGCACAACTGTTACTGACCCACTTTGTGAGTCGGAATCCTCCCTCTGTACAGATAGCCCTCAGATCTCTAAAAGAGAAATTGCTTGCTTTTCTGAAGGAACAGATTTCAGAAGATCATCAACGTAAAAGTTTGTTTTGATTGCTTGACAAGCTTCAGGACTGTATTTGTCCTTGTAATCTTCTGCGGTTTTCTTAAGGGCAAAACTGGCGCAACTCAGGGAGGAAACGGCTCCAAACAGGTGGACAGTCATCCTGTACTCTTCAAGATCTTGGCTAGTGTCTCCTTCAGGCCACCATAGGAATCGCTGGAAGTCCACATCCCGCGGGGCTACTCTGACTTGGTGAAACATGCTCTCGATATCAGCCATCATGGCATCATAGGCTCTTGACGAAACCAAAGCAGAACACCTAAAAGAGCATTCGAAAGGTCCGGGACTTGAAGCAACTCTTTGTTAAGGGAAGTGCCCTGGAAAGAAGCAGCACAATCAAACACCACTCGAATGGTTTTCTTTCTAGCATGGTAGACTCCATGATGTGGAATATACCACACTCTTCCATTCGACCTCAGTCGCTAGTCCTGAGGCAACCTCTCCGCATGACTTTTGTTAATGAGGTTATTCATGAAAGCCTTGTAGCCCTCATAAAATGGTTTATTCCTTTCAAACCACTTCTTAAGGGAGACAATTCGTTGCTCTGCTACATGAGGGTTGAACGGCATTGTCACTTCCTCCTTTCGGAACGGTAACTGGAGATAGTAATGACCATCCTTATGAACAGCAGAGTCCGTTACCACTTTGAGAAACCTTCCACAGACATCTCATTCTTTTCATGGTGTTCTGGGAAATCCATGTTGTTTAAACAGCAGCTGTTCCAGTTCTCCTATAGAAACTCTGTTCACCGATACAGGTGGTGCCTCTTCATTGTGGCAAGCGCTGCTACCAAGCGGTCCATTTACAACTCAACCAAGGACAGTTTTCACTGCATAGGGCCCATGATTTTGGCTTCTAATGACCCTCCTGTTATGGTTCTGCCTCATGTGTGCTGTTTGTCATTGTGCTTATTACTTTTATTTTTGTGCTTGTGCCTTTTCTCCCGTGCCTCACTCTCTCGGTTTATTTTTCAGCTTTCATTTCGCCGTCTGAGGATTGATTCACTCTTGCCCAAACTCCTGTGATGTCGTTTGACAGCCTTCAGCATGCCTGCGTCTCGTTGTCCAATCACGTCTCCTCATTCCGAATCGGCTGTGGTATTTCATTCATTACTTCCACTCATGCTTAATTCTGGGTCTTGCTAAACTCTGAGTGAATGCGTTCTCTGATAGGATCATTACTAACCCGTACTAACCAGCACTTATTTGAGGGTGATTGTATATATTTCGTCACGTAGTATGAACCTCAATTAACTCATTAGCGTGTGCGAGCATTTCTAGCTTTTGTCATTTCTTCCTTAGCTTTCCCTGATTAACTACATTTACGCTATGCTTTCCTTTGCTTCTCTCGTGGTGTTTTTATACTTGTCACGTTTACATTACCTTGATCTACACCGTCTAGTTTGATTGTCTCAGCGTCTTGTCTCGAGTCATTATTGTAAACCCGGTTCACGTGAATTTGTTTAATAATCCCATGTGTTGGGGCGCCCCGGTGGCTCATTGGTCTAAGTGCGCGCACCATTAAGGCTGTGTCCTTCCTGCGACGACCTAGGTTCGATTCCGGCTCGGGTCATTTGCCGCATGTCTTCCCCATTCTTCTCCCCAGCTTTCCTGTCACTCTCTACCATACAACTGTCTAATAAAAGAAAAGGAGAAAATCCCCAAAAAAATAATAATTAAAAAATAAAAAAAAAATAACCCATGTGTTTCTGTTTCCTTCTGAGATTGCCTTCTGAGTCCCCGCCTCCTACCATGTTTATTTCTGTGGGCAGGAGGAAAGTGATCCTCAGACGGAACTTTGTCAGCTATGCGCTACATCGTGAAATCTCAGCTCCTGTGCCTTCCCGAGTATTTTGTGCGATTCCCGAGCCTTGTGTTTTGCTGCGCCCATGTCTTGTCTCCCTTTTGTCTAAGTCTCCCAGTGTTTCCGTCAGTTAGTTAAGTTAAGTTTTTGTTTTCTAGTTTAGCCACTCATTGAGTGTGTGCTTCTGTTTCCCCCTGCCTTGGGCAGTGTACCTTAGTTTTCCCTTGTTGTTCAGTGCATTGGCACGGTGTTTAATTTCTGGCCTGTTCGCCTGCTTTTCTCATTTAGTGTTTTGATGTCGAATAACTCAATTGTTCCTGCATCTGGTGTTCCCCCGACCACTTCTTGACACCTCCAGGGTTCCAGTAACTAGGGGGCATTAACACCAATGAGCAGTTCCACATCTGCATAAATGCGATGTAGACAAACCTCCTTTAAATACGACCAGTGCTTGAGATCATCTTGTGAAGGAATGTTTTCTCTTGTTACAGGAATTTCGCATTGGGTATACACCTCTGGAAGTTCAATAAACATTGTGTCTTCAAGACCACATACCTCCAGTCCATATATCTTGTGACTGCCCACAAGCTTTTCCTGTCCCATTGTCTTCAAGAGAATATCCATCCTTTTCCCTCTGATGTTGAGGTCTGACATAAGCCGCTCAGTGATGAATGTTGCAGAGCTGCCCAGATCCAAGAATGCGTAAGTTCTTATGATCATATTTCCTTTTGAGTGTTTAAGAGCCATTCCATGAGAAACTGGCACTTTTTGAAGAAGTTGAGGAGTCGACCCCCCTGGAATTGAATGAAACTTGGGTAGATATGGGTGTCTCACAGAAAAAGCCAAATTTTTAGGTCCGTATCTCACTTTGCCTGCCGGTGGCGCCACCTGGAAGCCACTAAAGTGGCTCAGTTTTGCTTTTGACACCACATTTTATATGAACTATCATGACTTAAGGATACACAGTACCAAATATGTTATACTTTTATCATGACCTTTGACACTTCAAGTCCAGTTAGACATCAGTACCACATCAGTGCCAAGCTGGGTAACTACGTTATTGAGCCGGAATTATTTGAAAAATAACGATAAAAATTGAAAATGGGAATAAAATAATATCACAGACATATACCAATCTAGAATTATTTATTATGTGTTTACGCACAACAGGACTATCATTTTCAGCGAATAGTACCTTGGTATCTTGCTGGGTTAGTGCAATGGATGGCCGGAAAGATGGTCGAAATTGATTTTGGTGCATGTTTGCAGTATATTTTCTCAGTAACCCAGATATGTACTATGGTGGTAAATGCCATTTGTTGTGCTTTTGGAACTCTATTTTCAGGAATACCAAGCACTTCTTTGGTAGTATCTGCGCTTTCAAGCTAGACAGAGCCAAAGTTGGAAGAAAACTCAAATTGGCCCATTTCATAGCAGATTGTGCCTTTGTTTAGGTGGCATTATTTTGTTTACCCAGCAAGATGGCATATCTAAAGTTCTCTGGGTACATAGTCCCTTCGGGGTACATTACAGCATTTGTAAAATCTCAATGGTAGTATTTTCAGTGTAGATGATATTCAACATCAAAAGCTGGAAAATTTCAACCCCAGGGGGTGCTGTAGGTTGGATGCAAATACTGGCTATCCCCAGCAATGTACCAAAGAAATTGTTTTTGAATTGTGATACACACAACTAGTTTTCTCTGAAATTGAAGAGTTTAGCTTAGCACTATGCTGGGTGGATAGCTATCTGACCAAAGGTGGCACTCTAAGGAGCTAAACTTCTACTGGCCTAATATTCTATATTCCCAGACATATAACAAAATTCTGTCTTTTGACGTATGTAAAGTACATGCACAGTTATACATAAAATTTGTGATCCCTTTGGTATAAAGCTGGGTTGGTTGTAAATTGGAAAAGAATGCTGATGGTGATTGTAGCATTGTGTCAACATGCAAGAATCTTACCAGTAGTCAGTACAGTGTACAGTTTTTTAGTGTTGGAGAATTTCAGAAAATAACAAATGCTCAGCATTTTTCCTTTGCTGTTAGAATTATTGAGCAGGCTTCAGTGTTAATTCTAGGATTTCCCAGAGGCAGGGTGCTTAGGTATGACAAATAGCCCCGCAAAGCGGGTGTTACCCCTCAGCCGTGGATGCAAATTCAAGATGGCAGCCATATTTGATATCGGAGCGCAATGAAAATCGATAGGCTTGTGTAGCTACCCGCCCATAACACCCACACCAAAAATGGCGTTGATCAGCAATGGCGTTTTTGACTTAATGCGCGGAATGCAATTGTGGACGGATGCCGCGCGTGACGGCAATACCACACGGCTGAGGGGTAATAAAAAGGGCACAGCAGTCGCGTCGAGCGAGTGGTTGTCCTGAAAAAAGTTCACAGAGTTCGTAGAAGCAAGCAGCAGCCTGCCAAGATAAGGGCAGTTTATTTGTAGTGGTAATTTGCATGCCCTCATTCCTAACACCAGCCCATGATGTCTAGCCTACGGGATGCCCACTGTGTGGGCGGGCGGGGTTTCTTTTTCAGACTTCCCATTTTGGTGCGTACCAAGCTTTGGGTGTTGACGCAACTATTGTGCCATATAGACTGTAGCCAGCTATTTAATTCAGAGACAGATAAGCTCACTATCAACGGGCCGTAAACCGCCCTGTAGAGACCCAGGATCTAGTGTAGTAGGGCTTGCCTAGGGCTCAACTGGCTCCAAGGGTAACATCGACCCTAATCGAATGAAGAAGGCCTCACCATTTGTATGGCAGTATAGAATATATGTGCTTTGGACAAACATATGCTGACTTCAAAATTATGTCTTTTACTGGATGTCTTTGCAACAAGGTAGCACCAAGCCAAATTATGCATGTTTTACGACAGCGTGGCTGTGAGACCGCTGGGGTTAGACTGTCCTGCTTACAGTCCAGACCTCTCTCCCATTGAAAAGATGTGGCACATCAAAGAAGGATGCAGCAGAGGACTTGTATCAAGAAAAAATGGGAAGAAATTCCAACTTAAAAACAAGAACTATTGGTGTCCTCCATTCCAAAATGATATACAGTGCTGAAGACACAAAAGGGGGTGTAACAAAGTGGTAAATACGACCCCATTTCCAAAAAGTTGGGACACTGTGTTAAATGTTTATAAAACAGAAAGAAATGATTTGCAAATAAATTAAAACCCTGTTATTAATTAAAAATAGGACAAAGACAATGTATCAAATGTTGACACGGAGAAATTTTTACTGTTTTCTGAAAAATATTTGCTCATTTTGAATTTGATGCCAGCAACATGTTTTTTAAAAAGTTGTGACAGGACAATAAAAGACTGGAAAAGTTGTATGATGCTAAAAAAGACAGCTGGCAGTGCATTTTCTCAAATCTAACTAGATTATTTAGCAACTGGTCAGTAACATGATTGGGTATAAAAAAGTCTTTCATAAGTAAACATGATGAGGGCTTGATCACTCTTTGAAAGATTGCATGGGGAAATAGCTCAACAATTGAAGAGTAAAATTTCCAACTTAAAATTGTAAATTATTTGGGGATTCTTTCCTCTATGGTACATAATATCATTAAAAGATTCCAAGAATCCCGAAAAATCTCTGTACGCATGAAACAAAGCCAAAATCCAATTTTGAATGGCTGTGATTTTCAGGTCCCCAGATGGCACTCCATTATAAACAGACACGATTCTGAAGGGGAAATCACTGCTTGGACTCAAGAACACATCTGTAAACCATTGTCAGTAAACACGGTTTGTCACTGCATTCACAAATGAAAGTTAAATCTCTGCCATGTTGAGATTAAACCATATATAAAAAAGATCCAGAAACACTGTCTTCTTGGCTTGGACCGAGCTCACTCAAAATGTACTGAGGGAAAGTGGAAAACTGCCCTGTGGTCTGACTAATCAAAATTTTAAATTCTTTTCAGAAATCATGGACACCATTTCCTCTGGACTGAAGAGGAGAGGGGCCATCCGGGACCGGTAACACAAAGACCCTGCAAAAACTTAGCGATGCGAGGGCTAAGCAAAGCAATTGTGACCAAGCAACTTTTGCAAAGTGAGGGATTCACAAAAGCCTTTGTTAAATATCTGCAAGAGCATCGCTTTTAGCAAAGTCACAATTCGTGTGTGACCTCGTCTTCCTACAATTTTCGAGCCCAGCCTCATACCTACGCTTCATATGTTGATGCTACATGACCAAGAGCTTTTCAGATCGTCCTTAATAAGTTCTACCAATTCAAGGATGGCTAGTCTTGTTAACGAAAATCATTCGGTGTCATTCAGAGACTCTATCGAGTTGATCCTATCAGGGATAACCCTTTCTCGGCTGAAAACACATTGAGTTTCCACTTCCAGCTCGAGAAACAATGCCATTCTGTAAGCCTCTCGACTCCTTGCGAGCTGTGAGGAGTTCCCTCATGAAATGGCCAGTTCATGGATGTATAGCGATTTGATTGCAATTACCCAAATTTAACGAGAGCTTTGTGAAATCATGCCAAAATCTGCTGGAAGCTTGGCGATGTGATTGCGATTTCTCAATTTTTAGCAAGCTCTTTGCAACCTGCATGAACTACAAAATTAGACTTTATATGTTCTCCGAATTTGCAAGGTCTTTGTGAAACCAGTTATCAGCTTGCTATCAGCACACAATTCAAAATCCAGCATCCATGATAGTAAGAAAAGGCAAAGTCTGTCCCAAGTCCATGTGGCTCATCTGGCCAATGCTTTATTCCGGTTTCTGTAGCATGAAGCAACTAGGAGTATTGCTACCTTCTCTGGATGGGATGCTAGTCCATTGCAGGTTACGCCCCCAGCTCTTAGTCAGGTTTCCCTGACAGTTTGTTGGTACCCAATTATACACCTGGATGGAGTGAGGCACTGTGGGAGTGAAGCGTTTTGCCCAAGAACACACAGTGAAAGCCGTGGCAAGGACTTGAACTCAGCACCTTTTGATCCCAAGTCAAGCACACTTAACCACTACACCATCCGTGCCTTGCGCATCCGTGAACACACCATTAATTGTGAACATTTTATATTGGTTTTTAGTGAAACATTTACTGCCATCCAGATGCCTTTTTTAAGGGAAGACCTTCCTCATTTCAGCAACACAATGCCAAACACCGTACTCTGCACGTATAACAACATCATGTCTCTGAAGTAAAGGAGTCTGGGTGCTAAAGTGGTCTGCCGACAGTCCAGACCTGTCACCCACTGACTGTATTTGGCACATTGATAAAAAATATGAAAAAGGAGGCTGCAAAGTGCTGAGCAGCTGAAACTCTTCATGAAGCAAGAATGGTAAAATATTTTGCTTTCAAAACTACAGAAGTTGGTCTCCTTAGTTCCAAAATGCTTACAGAGTGTTGATTACTGAAGAAATGAGGCAACACAGTGGTAAACATGCCGTCATGCCAACTTTTTTTGAAACAACTTGCTGACATCAAATTCAAAATGAGCACATACATTCCAAAAAACAATAAAATATCTGAGTCTCAACATCTGATATATTGTCTTTGTACTATTCTCAAATAAATATAAAGTTTAAATGATTTGAAAAATCATCGCATTCTGTTTTTATTTATATTTTGCATGGTGTCCTAACTTTTTTGGGAAAGGGGTTTTACACTCTCGTTAAAGCTTTCTTTAAACCTCCAACAGGCGTCAAATTTTGGAGAGAGTGCATGTGGATCTGGTGTAAGCAAATTCTCTACATCTTTGTGACATCAATTTCAAAAAAGGGCACAATGTTATGTTCTGTCTGTTTTTTGCCTGTTCCAGGTATTGTCCTGCACTGCCAATGGAATCCTCCTCATGTCTGCGTTCCAGTCCACGTCTTATTTTCTCTAGTGCTGGGGTCACCAACCCTGTTCCTGGAGGGCTACCATCCTGTAGGTTTCTGCTCCACCTCCTATTCAGCACACCTGATTCAACTAATTAGCGACTTAACAAGATCACGAGCTGGGCAGTTACTCGATGGCTTATTCTGCCACCGAGCGGCTTCCCTGCCGGATCCGGGTCAGCTCCCTTCCTGCGGCCGTACCGCGCCTGGTGCGGTCGAATAATCTCTCCATTTCGGAGGCCAGGGCAGTGAAGGAGGCTACGCAGGGTAGGCGGGCTGTCCAGGCAGTGGTTCCCCATTGGAGGGCAGGACCGGTCAGGTGGGATATGACGAAAGCCACCTTGGCAGGCTCCATGGCGTAGGTGCTGGGCTGTAGCGCGAAGTGCATTTCGCAGGTGGTCAGGAAAGGTCTGCAGAACCCAGGGTTTCCATCGCATCACTCGGGCGGTGGTAGCCGAGGCTCTGGTGCAGGACCAGGAGGAAGTGCAGCAGCTCCAGCAGGAGGGCGAGGTAGCACCGCGGTCCCAGGGGCGGTGGCTTGCTGCGCCGCCAGGGCAGCAGTCAGGTGCTGGATCTGCTGCCTCTGGCGCTGGAGCTCTGCATCCCGTGGGTCCATCCTGCTGGTGTCCAAGAGACGGAACTTCTGTTAAGAAGTAGGCAGGGGAACACCAGATGCAGGAACTGAAGTGTTTATTTAAACACAAAACACTAGGAGAAAATAGACACACAGGCCAGAAACAAAAAACCGTGCACATGCACTGAACGATTGGGAAAACTAAGGTACACTGCCCAGGGCAGGGGGAAACAGAAATACTCACTCCAAGAGTGGATAAACTAGAAAAACAAAAACTGGACCCAACTAGCCTGACGGACACACTGGGAGACTTAAACAAGGGGCAGACAAGACGTGGACGCAGCAAAATACAAGACTCGGGAATCATACAAAGGAAATACTCGGAAGGCACAAGGAGCTGAGATTTCACCATGCAGAGCAGAGTCTAACAAAGTTCCGTCTGACGTCTCTTCTCTCCTGCCCACAGAAATAGACACGGAAGGAGGCGGGGACTCGGAACGCAATCTCGAATGGAAACAGAAACACCTGGGATTAATGAAACAATTACACGAGAACCAGGTTAACAATAATGACTCGAGACAAGACGCTGAGACAATCAATCAAACTAGGCGGTTTAGATTGAGGTAATCTAAATGTGAGAAGTATAAAGCACCATGAGAGAAGCAAAGGAAAGCATAGCTTTAAACGCAGTTCATCAGGGAAAGCTTAGGCAGGAATTACAAAAGCTAGAAACGCTCGCACTCGCTAATGAGTTAATTAAGGTTAATACTACGTGACGAAATATTTACAATCACCATCAAATAAGTGCTGGTTAGTACGGTTAGTAATTATCCTATCAGAGAACGCATTCACTCAGAGTTTAGCGAGACCCAGAATCAAGCACAGAAGGAAGCAATGAATGAAATACCACAGCCGAAACCAAAAGAGGAAACGTGATTGGACAACGAGACGCAGGCATGCTGAAGGCTGTCACGCGACATCACTGGAGTATGGGCAAAGAGAGAATCAAACATCAGACGGCGGGAATGAAAGCTGAAAAATAAAATGAAAGTAAAGAACCAGCACAAATAAGCACAAAGACAACACACATGAGGCAGGACCATAACAGTACCCCCCCAAGAAGCGCCACCTGCCGCTGAAACGGAACATCAGAAACTAACAATACAAGAAACATCAAAAAACTAAATAGCAAACCCCAAAAGACTAAGAAATACAAAACCCCTACCAAAAACAAAATACAAAACCCTAAAGACAAACACAAAACACCTAACCAAATACTAAACAGTACAAGAACAAAATACACGAAACATAAACAAGATTACTCCGGGTCTCTAGCATAAGCTGGGGCTAAGGCTTAGGGTGAGTCTGATGGAAAACTCGAATCAAGTCTTTGTCCAGAATGAATCTGGCGGGGACCCAGGAACGTTCCTCTGGACCGTATCCTTCCCAATCTACAAGGTATTGTAACCCCCTACCCCTCCGCCGACAGTTCAGGAGCTTACGGATGGTGTAGGCTTCTCCACCGTCGATGATGCGCAGCGGAGGTGGGGGCTCGGGATCCGGGTGGAAGGGGTGGGTGACGGAGGGCCGGACTCGGGAGACATGGAAGACTGGGCGGATTCGGCGCATGGTGTGGGGGAGCTTCAGGCAGATGGCGGTGGGACTGATAATCTTGTCAATGGGGAAGGGACCAAGGAATCTAGGGGCGAGCTTGCGAGACTTAACTTTCAGGGGGATGTCCTGGGCGGAGAGCCAGACCTTCTGGCCGACACGGTAGGTGGGGGCTGGCTTGCGTCGTTTATCCGCCGAGTCCTTCATCAGCTTCCCCGCCCGGACGAGGGCACGGCGGGCGGAGTGCCAGGTGTTTCTACAGCACCTGATGAAGGCCTCGGCAGAGGGGACCCCCCACCTCCACCTTCTGTGAGGGGAACAGGGGAGGCAGATAACCCAGGCAGCACTCAAAGGGGGTGAGACCAGAGGCTGCGGATGCGTGGGAGTTGTGAGCGTACTCGACCCAAGGCAGATGGGCCGACCAGGAGCTTGGGTTTTTGGCGCAGACGCATTGCAGCATGGTCTCTAGGGTTTGGTTGGCCCGCTTGGTCTGGCCGTTGGACTAGGGGTGAAACCCAGAACTGAGGGAACAGGAAGGGCCTAGAAGGGACAGGAAAGCTTTCCAAAAGCGGGAGGTGAACTGGGGACCACGGTCAGACACAACATCTGCAGGGATACCATGGGGACGGACAAAGTGCTGGATCAGGAGTTCGGCAGTGGATTTGGCTGAGGGGAGCTTGGGGAGTGCAACGAAATGGGCAGCTTTGGAGAACCGGTCGACTATGGTGAGGATGGTGGTATTGCCGTGGGAGAGGGGTAGGCCGGTGACAAAATCAAGTGTAATGTGGGACCAGGGGCGACTGGGGATGGGAAGTGGCTGTAGGAGACCTGAGGGGGGTGTGTGCGGGGTCTTAGCAGTGGCACAGACCGAGCAGGCACTCACGAAACCCTTGACGTCGCCTGGTAGGTCCGGCCACCAGAAGCGACGCCGAATGAAGGCAGTGGTCCTCTTGACCCCCGGATGGCCTAAGAACTGGGATCCGTGTCCCCAGTGGAGCACCTCAGACCGGAGGCCCTGGGGAACAAACAGGCAATTACTGGGACAGGCACTGGGCGCGGCCTGCCCGCTCAGTGCTGCCCGGACCCTTTCCTCAATCGGGAGCTGGATGGCACTGAGGAAACGACTCAGAGGGACGATGGTCTCGGGAGGGTTCTCGGAAGCGGCACTCGTCTCGAACCGCCGGGATAGGGCATCAGCCTTGGCATTACAGGACCCAGGCCTGTAAGCCAAGGAGAAATTAAACCTCTTGAAAAATAAGGCCCATCGGGCCTGGCGGGGATTAAGCCTCTTAGCCGTCTTCAGGTACTCGAGATTTTTGTGGTCTGTCCACACCAGGAATGGCGTAGTGGCTCCCTCCAGCCAGTGACGCCACTCCTCCAGAGCTAACTTGACGGCCAGTAACTCCTGGTTACCAACGTCATTGTTGGCCTCCGTAGGCGTGAGACGGTGCGAAAAGAAGGCACAGGGACGGACCTTCCCATTCTTCATGGATCTTTGGGACAGCACCGCTCCCACCCCCACGTTGGAGGCATCCACCTCCACGATGAACCAGGACGCCGGGTGCGGGGTCATCAGGATAGGCGCAGATGTGAACCGCCGCTTGAGCTGCTGGAAAGCCTGGTCCGCCTGGGGATTCTAGCGGAACAGCTGCTTAATGGAAGTCAGCGCGGTCAGGGGAGCTGCCACCGTGCTGTACCCTCGGATAAAGCGGCGGTAAAAGTTAGCAAACCCCAGGAATCCCTGGAGAGCCTTGCGGTCCTTGGGCTGGGGCCATTCCAGGACGGACTGCACCTTGGCAGGATCCATTCTTAGGGACCCGGAAGAGATGATGTAACCCAGAAACGTTGTGGAGCAGGTGTTGAACTCGCACTTTTCGGCCTTCACGAAAAGGCGGTTCTCCAACAAGCGTTTCAGGACTTAGCGCACATGCCGAGTGTGCTCCTCCTGGGTGCGTGAGAAAATCAGGATGTCGTCCAGGTAAACATAAACGAACTGGCCAATCATGTCACCCAGGACATCGTTCACCAGACGCTGGAACACTGCGGGCGCGTTGGTAAGGCCAAAGGGAACCACCAGGTATTCCCAATAGCCACTGGGGGTGTTGAATGCAGTCTTCCATTCATCCCCCTCGCATATCCGCACCAGGTGGTAAGCGTACCACAGATCCAGCTTGGTAAACACCTGGGCCCCCTGGATGATGTCGAAGGCAGATGACATGAGAGGCAGGGGATACGGTTACGGACCGTTATCTTGTTCAGCCCTCTATAGTCGATGCAGGGCCGGAGTGACCCATCCTTCTTCGCCACAAAGAAGAACCTGGCTCCTGCTGGTGACGTGGAGGGCCAAATTATCCCAGCCGCAAGAGACTCCTGGAGGTACTTCTCCATGGCGACTCTCTCGGGCTGAGACAGGGAGAAGACCCGCACCCGGGGCGGCACTGCTCCCAGCTGGTGGTCAATCTCGCAATCATAGGGCCGGTGAGGTGGCAGAGACACCGCCCTAGACTTGCTGAATACCACAACCAGGTCATGGTATTCAGCAGGGACTCCATAGAGATCAGGCACTGGCTCGAAAGAAACCTGAGACCCAGGCACAGGTGAAGCCCCGTGGTGAAGGCAGCGGGCGGAACAGGAGGACTTCCACTCACGAACCTCGTGGGTGGACCAGTCCAGGACCGGGCCATGCTCACGGAGCCAGGGGTGTCCCAGAACCATCGGGGATCGGGAGACCGTATGATCAGGAAGGTGATGGTCTCACGGTGGTTGCCTGAGACCAGAAGCTGGACTGGAGCTGTTTGATGTTCAATCTGAACCAGTCTTTGGCCCCCGAGGCCAAAGACGGTCAGAGGCCGCGCCAGTGGGGAGAGTGGAACACCCCAGGAGGCAGCGGCTTCGGCATCCAGGAAGTTCCCCTCCGCTCCAGAATCCACCAAGGCGGAGGCACTGCGGCTCTGGTTGCCCCAGGAGAGGGTCATCGGAATGCAGGTACGGCAGCTGGAGGAGGCTTCAGTGCGGGAGACGCCCACTGATGCTTCACTGGTGACTAGTGGGCGTTGGTCTTTCTCCGGGCAGTTGGCAACAAAATGCCCCTGCTGACCACAGTAGAGGCAGGCCCTGGATCACATGCGGTGATCTCTCTCCTCCTTAGTGAGGCGGCTGCGCCCCACCTGCATAGGCTCTGGCTCGGATTGGTGGACTTGGGTGGATGTACCACTGGGACTTGGTGACGGAGGCTGGATGACAGGAGCGTTGGAGGGGTTGGAAGGAACTGGCCGACATTGCCTCAAGTGAGTGGCAGTCTCCTCCACGCGGTTGTCGGAGGGAGCTGGCCGACGTCGCCCCAAGCGAGTGGCAGTCTCCTCCAGGCGGTTGTCAATCCGGATGGCAAGATCCGCCACAGCCTCGGAAGTCTTGGGTAGATCGTGAAACAGGAGGTGGTCCTTGATGCCATCAGCTAGCCCTTCCACAAATACATCTCGGAGCGCTTCAGGGTTCCACTCGGAATTGGCAGCTAGGGTCTGGAACTCGATGGCGTATTCTGCCACCGAGCGGCTTCCCTGCCGGATCCAGATCAGCTCCCTTCCTGCAGCCGTACCGCGCCTGGTGCGTTCGAATAATCTCTCCATTTCGGAGGCCAGGGCAGAGAAGGAGGCTACGCAGGGTAGGCGGGCTGGCCAGGCAGCGGTTCCCCATTGGAGGGCAGGACCGGTCAGGTGGGATATGACGAAAGCCACCTTGGCAGGCTCCGTGGCGTAGGTGCTGGGCTGTAACGCAAAGTGCATTTCGCAGGTGGTCAGGAAAGGTCTGCAGAACCCAGGGTTGCCATCGTATCGCTCGGGCGGTGGTAGCCGAGGCTCTGATGCAGGACCAGGAGGAAGTGCAGCAGCTCCAGCACGACACACGACATCACACGACATCACTGGAGTATGGGCAAAGAGAGAATCTAACATCAGACGGCGGGAATGAAAGCTGAAAAATAAAACGAAAGTAAAGAACAAGAACAAATAAGCACAAAGACAACACACATGAGGCAGGACTATAACACTTTTTATGTCATTAAGTCTACATCCAATGTCTTGCGTTCATGCTTTGTTTCCTCCCTGTTCTGCCCACGTGTTCCTTGTTACATGTTTAAGCCTTGTACCTTTATATTTCGTGGAGGCATTCCAGTTGGCAGTCGGTCCATTGGTTTCATGTGTTCTATGTTGTGTCTTTTGGGAGCTTCATGCAAGTAGTTTCATGTGTATTTCCTTGCTTGTATTCATGCCCGGTCATCGTATCACGCTTATACTACTCTATAGTTCAGCTCTTGAAGTGTAGTTTTTTGTTGGCTTCATGCCCTCCTTTTCCCCGCTTTGCTCAGTTCAGTTTGTGGTATTTCTGTTGGCCCACGTGCCGTGTTTGTTTGGCTTTTTTGTTCAATAAAGCTTATTCATTGGATTCAAGACTTGCTACTGGTGTCCTTCGGCAAATGTAACATACAAAAATCATGGATAATTGGTATTCAGTCAAAAAAATTAGATATTGTTCTATTGAAATTCATGAAGTGCTTACCCATCACCCCCTTTAATGTTGAAACAGATATTGATTTGTAAATATGAAAAAATGATTAAATACTGGAGAAAGTAAGCCCCCCCAAATACTGACTCACAATTACACTGTAGGACATCTGCATCAGGGCGTTTCATCTGTCTCATTTTGGGAGTTTTTCTGACTTACAACAACAATTATTTCTTTGTTGCTGTTTTATTTATTTATTTGTTTATTTTGGTGTTCAGCACATGCTGTCATTACATTTGTCACAGTTCCTTTAGCCATCCTAAATACAACTGCTTTTGTTGTTTTTGCGACAGATGCACTTGCAATTTGGGCACCAACTACTTAGCCCCCTTGGAACTCTTCTGAGTATCCTCATTTTGCTTTGGAGATTTGCCCAGCAAAGTTCTGCAGGTTAGACCTCTATTAAGCAGACACATGCAGCTAATAAGAATTCAAATTAATGTAAATAACCCGTGTAGACACTTCTGTAATTGTGGTTTAGAGACTTCAAAGTCAAAGTCATTACTAAGAGGTGCTCCACATTTTTTTCACTGCTGTATACCTTGCCTTTGCTCTGTTTTAAATTTAGTCATTTAAATAATGTAATACAGGTTAAGGATGATTTGAAAATCTCTGTGGCTTAGCTGCTTCTTGGCCAGCTTTGTGTCCTTGCATCAAACATTCAAGACAAAGGTCCAGAATTAATACTGTGTGTGGCATTTGCATATGGAACCTGTTGCTGTTGACTGCCACCATGGTGATCTAAGAATTCTGTATGTTTCTCAGAGGCTTGCCGCCTAAGGGCACAAGGCCATGAATAAGAGCTCCTAATTGGTCTGACCTCTGGCACTCTTTGCTGTCACCATAGTCACTATTCACCTGCAGCATGCCCCATTCATATTAACACTGACCTTGGATTCCTCTCAAAGTAATTAAAAACAATAGACCTGGACAAAATTTGAATCTGCCGTGTGTCCTTGAAACATCCTTGCGAAGTCTGGTAGATGTTTTTGTGCTCAACCACTCGATAGAAAAATATTAACCCATTTGTTGAGCTGTGATCAAAATTTGACAGTTTACAAGTTTTCTGTCTGAAAATTTTTGTTTACATCTGCTGATCAGAATAAACCTCTGTGACATTGTCAACACAGGACATTTGATTACGCAAAAAAATTAGATGATTTTCATTCAATGTCGGATGTTTTGTATGACTTGCGTGCAACTGTTGTGTCCCCAGTCCAAAGTAACAAGTCAGTGGAAATGAATGGGTAAGACAACAAAAACGAAGAAAGAGAGAAAAATTGAGAGCTTTGGAACATGTCCATCCATCAGCTAGACACACTGCAACTCCCAGACCCCATTATTCACTACCGATCTAACACCCACATAATACACACAGTTGGAAAGGGAAAAAGAAATACAGTATATTGTCAGAAACCATACATTAATCAAAGTAGCCATCTTTTGCCATAAGTGCTGAGGATATTTATTATATTTTTTCCACAAGGACAGTTATATAGTTCTGCAAGTTGAAACCCAACACTACAATGGAAGTTTCCACGGATGTCCTACTCTCGTGAAACCAATAGAATCTTTATCTGATGGGAAGAGTTCCCCAACACAATCTCTACCTGATGTAAGCCTTTCCCTAGTACAGTCTTTACCACTAGGGAACCTTTCCTCAGTAGGGTATTTATCTCTTAGGCATCTTTCCCTAATGGAATTTTTACCTTATGGGAACCTTCCTTCAAAGACATCTTTACCCCTCAGGAACCTTTCCTTAATAGGATCTCCACCTCTCCAGAACTCTCCTCAATAGAATCTTTACACACCGCAAAAACCAATTGGAGCGACCTGATATACAATACGACACATCGCAAGGTGGATATAGTCGTCGATAATGACGGACCAAAGTTCAAAATGTGGACAAGTGAACTTCCGCCCATAACCGTGCGTGGTCGAACGCTAGCTAATATAATTGCGATTTATAGCTTTTAGTTCCAAGACGTGAACTCCGGCTTTGACTTGAATTTAGCATTTATTTGAATTTTGTGGCATTTGCATGTTCATATCTGTGTATCCACGATGGTTTTCTCCTGCGAAGCTGCGCAATGCTCATCGCATTCCGACATGCATGCATTGGCTTGGCAAAGCTGGCCTTATTACCGGAAGTGCAGACGTCTACAAGAAATCCCATTCATTCATCTCATCTCCTGATTTACGACAATTTTGCGTTATATCAGGTTACTCCAATTGTCAATAGTATGTCCATCTAATGGGAACCCTTGCCAAATAGAATCTTTACCCCTTGGGAACTTTTCCCCAGTAGAATCTTCTCCTAAAGGGAACCTTTCCCCAATAGAATCTTTTTTATCTCTCCTATCCTTAATAGTATCCCTATCTTACATGAGCAATGAGAGGTGGGCACAGAGAGACTGGACAGACATGCAACCATTTTTGGGTGAGTTTATTCTGTAGGAGTTGTTGGTCCAGAAACATTTCTTCTAGTCTATGGCATGCAGAGTGAAATTGGGTTCAAATTCACCTCCACTCAGTGCCACAAGAGCATAGGTGGACCCATCTAGGATATTCTATATTATGGTAATAATACTTTATACTTCATAAAACCCACAGAATTCAATATAGTACATATATCAATATATATTAAGTATATTTTAATAATATGGTGTTAATGTGTCAGTAGTTTTAGGCCTATGTCCTGTTTTTACTAATGAAGTCATAACAGTCGCACCGCAGATGTTATTTTGCACTGCTTTTAATCAGTGGAAAGAGTTTCAAAGCAAATGTCCAGGCTAAACTTTAACTCAGGGAGGTCTTTGATACAAGGCTGTAACCACCTTTCTGGCATTGGGGGGGGGGAACAAAATGTCCGGGGGGTCAAAAATTTTTGAACATTGTAAATCGAAATGCAGCAATCTGGTGCAATCTGAATATCTAGCACCTCACTGAAATTTAAGACCTTTTTAGGCTTAAAAAAATCAAACAAATCATCTGTTAAATCCATACCTGCAAACTCAAAATGGATGAAAAAGGTGACAAACTAAACCCCTGTAGGGGGTCTGGGGGAATCCCCCCCCCCCAGAAAAAAAATTGTGATTTAAACACAAATATTAAGCATTCTGGCGTACTCTGAGAAGAAAATTAAGAGAAAAGACAGCAATTGCATCAAGTGAAAAAAAAGGCAACTGAACAGAAATTACTAAGTTTTAGTTGGTTCTACCTAAGCCACTCACCTGGCTCAGGCTGTGAATGAGTGAATATTCAGAACTGATTTTTATCATGCATAATATTTTTACTGTGAAAGAAATTAATACTGGTGATTATTATGAACCAAGATGAACATTTAAATATTAAAATACAAATTGCCATAATCTAGAATATAGAGCACTACAGGAATTCAAGGCACAAATACGTGTTCAAAATATGAAAACAGCATTCCTTAGACATAAATATACAACTCTTTTTTTGTCTATATATTCACAAGTTATTTAAATTTAATGTTTTTGAATTTTAACTAACGATTAAGAATTTCCTTGACAACAAACACCTGTAAACCAGTGGCGTAGCCAGTGGGGTGCTAAGACACATCCCTTTTTGACTGCAATTAGTAGTTCTCAATCATTTTCCTTTATTGACGCGTTTTTTCAATTATCTTAATTGGCAACTGAAGACACGGCTTCTCTCCATATGCGATCTAACAGCGATGAAATCATGGGCTAAATTCAGCACGGAAAAATAATTTAGCTACTTAATAGGCCAATGCTTCGCAATGATTGAACTGGTTCCAATGAAACGCAAACTTTCATTCTCGGTATTGTGTGGGTTAGAAAAAAAAAAGTGGCATTCGGCAGTTAAATAGGCTATAAAAAGCCTGCGGCTCAAGCTATTTGCTTGAGAGTCGACAGGTCTGCAATTTTGAATGACGTTGATTTAAATACAGCAAATACGCGTCCAGATGAATGATTGTCGTCTTACCTAATCAGGGAGAAAAAGCAGCACCCGTTAACTGTGGAGTGTTCTCGGAGTGAACCTTCTGTTCATTATGAAAATGACTGAGAATAGGTCAGGACTAATAATTGTTTTCAACGGAAGTTTTGCGCAACCCAATTCTCTGTTCTTGTTCCGCAACTGTACTGAATTTAGCCCATGATTTAATCGCTGTTAGATCGCATATGGAGAGAAACCGTGTCTTCGGTTGCCAATTACAATAATTGGAAAACGCGTCAATAAAGGAAAATGATTGAGAACTACTAATTGCAGTCAAAAAGGAACGTGTCTAAGCACCCCCACTGGCTATGCCACTGCTGTGAACAAAATAATAATTCATTAAATAATGGTCGTGCTTGTAGGCTGATGTGTGTCACCAGTCCAGTGTTTTTCATTTCATCCCATCTACTCGCATATACACATGTACGGCGTTTGATTGCGCAATTCCCCCGCCGATTCTTTACACAAGATGGCAGACGCGTCTCACGTTTTGCGGTTGATTCAGCCAATGACGTTGTCGGAAAATGGGGTCATTCCACTCGCTACCATGGTTTCAGAGTTGCGCCGTTAGGCTATCCATAGTGTGGTTGCGGAGGCCGAACAGGACGATATAAAGAAACTGTAGGAGCCCGTCTTCGTTTAAAACTGGACTAAAATTTCTTTTCACATTATCCTTAGACTGTATCACAGAATAGGTGATGGGGATTTCAAAAGCCCGTCGCAGATTGGCGCATTTCAAAAAAACTGATTGCATTTTGCGATGTGATACCGCTTATCGCCAGCCCTGCATTGTATGTTAACCCAACTGCATCGTCCACGTTAACATCACATAATCCGCTAGACTGGAACAGGTGTTTGGGTTAAATCACTAAATAAATCTAGCCTACAGCAGAAACGGGTGTATTTTGATACCTTACCGGTCCGTTTTCATTTCCGTGATCTTACGACAACAGCATACATTAAACCACATAACAATTCGGATGCAGTGGAGATAGTCTTTCAAAAATCTCTAGCATTGTATCTATCTAGGTAGCTAACCTTAACACAATTCAAAGCCCTTCTTCGCCTACGGGTCATGTAGGCCCGGAGTGAACTCTCCCGTCTCCCCTGACGCCAACACCACCCCCCTCTTTTTTTGAAAAACTCCCCGGTTCTGCATGATTCACGTAAATGACCCAACTGACCAAAAAAACGGCGATTGTAGCCGAAAGGTGACTAGTTTGCAGGTATGCCAGCTAGTTGACGTTCGTTGGTCTGAAACTTGACTACTGAGTGTGCAGTCAGTGTGGCAATCAGCTTGCTAATAATGTCAGTTAGTCGACGGCCTCTCTATATTTCAACATTAAAAACACATCATCAAATAATCAATATCAACGTTAACGTGGATGTGTGTGGAAATTTGAAAGACACTATCAACAGATTCATAACGTTAGATACCTTTTCACTGTTGTACACGACACATAATGTTCCGTTGTCCTGTCCAGAAAAGCTTGCACTGTGACGGTCGGTTAACGTTAGACTTTTTCTTTGATGATGAAAAAGAATCGAGTGACGAATTCCCATTGGCTGTGGGGCTGCAGAAATGTGTTTAGCGAACGGAGCGTGTACTTCAGTAAAACTGTAAACAAGTAGATGTATGACGTTTGGGGCATGCCTGAACATTGGGGGGGACTTGTACCCCCCAATGTATATGGGCGTTACGGCCTAGCTTTGATACATGGTTTAATATGTGTCCTTTGATATTTACAATTCTCTAAATAATTGCTCAACAGTATATGTCATAAAATAATATTTTTGCTCAAAAGAAGTCGGATGAGCTCAGATCAATGAGGCTTACAAGACACAAGGTCCAAACAGATGTTAAACATGTCATAATTGTGAGAAATAAGGTTAAGAGGACACAACTCAACATCAGGTGATAACACAAGAGCAAGCATCCATGAAACAAACACCACACAAAGGTTAACGTAAACCAGACATGAAAGGGTAAATTGGAGACAAGTATGTTAGAAACAGTTGAACTGGTCAATCAAATTACTTGTGTTAAGTGAATATTATAAAGAATTGCGTAGGCTTTAGTCAAAAACGATTAAAAAAATAATTATTAATAATAATAATAAAGAGCAACTTGCCATATTTATGCAGGAAGGGAACTAGAAGAGACACAGTCAATGCTTTCGCAAATGAACCGTCTCCGCTTATTTAAGCAGTGAGTTGAGATCTCTCTGGACACCACTAAATGGGAGCACTCAAGTTGATTCCAGACCATTGCTTTTGATAAAAAGCTGTTTGCATGATTGCATTCCATTGTTATTTGACCCTCTTTGCCTTATAACATCAACCCCCAGCTCCTGCCCTTCTTCCCCCCACACGACCTTCTTAAGCTGCTCCTCAGAATTCTTATTGGGTGCAAAGCAATTACTCTAAGGGCTCTATTTTTGTGTCTTTGGAAACAGAAACGGATGTGACGGTAATGCTGTGCACAATTTTGTCCGTTGCAAATGGCATATTTATCACCCAGTTTGGTATTTTTAGGCTCTAAAACAAAGGCGTTGTGTCACAATGGGTTAAACAGCATATGCGGGGGCGTGTCAATGCATAAAAGTGCCACTATGCAAGTTCTATGTCCTAGACTTTGCGTTTTGGCTCACACAGACCACATTTAAACACAAATGCTGGTGCAACATATGGTGCAACAGTCATTTTATGTTACTGACCTGTTGCCAATAAACCTGATTCAATGTTAGATGTTCCATTGCAAAATTATGAGGCAGGGGTTGATGGAGGGGCTTTAGATTAGCTGCAGAAAAAAGCAGGTTTAGTGGCAGTGAAAAGCAGCTTGCATTCAAGTGGAAACAGCCATGTTTTTAGAGGGAGGCTATTTAGAAACCTTATGGGAACAGACTGTGATTGGAAAATATCACTCAGCTGAGCATCAACTAATACAACCAGAGCAATTGGCTCTTGTGGCTTAATAAAATATGCGCAGCTGCAGTAGGGAGTAAATTGGATAACATCTGATACTTTAGACACGAAAAATTGTGTCTGAGAAAGTGGCACATCTCAGTAATGTTTTCAGGGTCAACACCTTTTCTCCAAAATTGTTTGGAAGAGACAAAAGGCACTGTCAAAGGAATAGTAACACAATTCAATAGTGTTTGCTCAGCTTTTCTATGGCACTAACAATATAAATATAAAAATTAATGAAATTTTTTCAGGCTAAAAAACAGAATTACGCATTACTGCTAAGTGATTTATCATTTTCTGCAAAGGAACTGTCAAGAACTTCAAAGATGGAACCAGGCACAGATCCACTGTAAGCCATGAGATACTTTAATAAAGGAGTAGACAGCCGCAATCTGCAGAAACAGAAATATTAAAACGCAATAGGGGCTCTTGCTTGAGAATGGTCAGGGGTCGTTCGCGTCAGACGCAACCAGCGAACCCCAGGCTGAAAAGTGAGGCCAACACTGAAGTGCCAAAAACTGCACTTCCTCGAATGGCCACTTGAGGCTGGCTGCAAAAGTGAGTCAATCCCCGTTTACCCCATTTTAAAAAAAAGTCCAATTTTACAGCAGAAATAAATATATTTACTGCCTGGGTCAAAAACAGTTTTAGTTTCCGTCACTAATTTTGCCTGCCATGAAAACTGAGAAGGGGGTGAATTTTTATATGACTCACCCATTTTAATTATATTGAGGCTTTAATTTCAGCATAATTATTAATGGTGTAGCTGCATTGAGTGACTGGTGGCTATAAAGCCATATAAGACTATCATGTTAGATGAAATGCTCAGTAGGTGGCAATTATACTGGCTAATTAAACCTATCCCATTTTATCTAGCAAGCTATCTAGCTGTCCTTACATGTGTTTCTCCACAAAGTCCATAATCCACAAGCTGAACCTAAATAATGTTACAAATGGCAACGGAAAACAAAGTGGCTAACGAGCTACATTAGGCTATGTTCAGTGTCCAGTGACACTACATTAAAACAACAAAAAAATAAGTGCTGCCAGGCACAACAAACTCCGCCCGTCGCACAGACTTTCACCTACTTGTACGAAATTCAATAGGGATCTATTCTGGGTCAGTGGCAATCCCTATACCGAATTAGGGGTGAATCTGGCCATTAGTTTTGCCGCTAGAGTGTAAACAAAAAAACAAACACACAAACACAGAAACAAACCGAACCAAAAACAATACCCCTTGCCCTCACCCTTCGGGTGGCCGGGGTAACAAAAGCAAAGAAGTGTAGCTGAGAAGAAAGGCTCCTTGTTGAGGTCCAGAAGTATCTTAAATTATACGACCTAAAAGAAAACCGACAAGTCCCAGGGGTAACATTAACTTATATAAAAGCCATAGAGATGAGTCAGCTGATGATTCAACCATAGTTTAGCCAAGACACCCAGCTATGCCTGCATTGCAGACGGGTGCATATGCTAGCCACAGTGGCCAATTAAATTGGCATTCACCAAAGTGAAAACAGGGTGATAATACTTTTGAACAAAATGTGTCTGTGTGAATAAAGTAATGGTCCACCATGTTGGCTAACTTTATGCAGTGGTAACATTGGACTGACCATGCTACTGTTAATGTCATCTTAATGTTTTACATGACTACAGTGCTTTAAAAAGCAGAGGTGAGCCCCCGCTCGCTCTCCCCAGGGAATATTGTTACACAGTGAGCAAACCGCCACCGCTTCACGGATATGAACAGCCTTCGACCCACTACCGCATGCTGTTAACAGGCTCTGTCCCTTTACTGGGGCAGATATGACTGAGCTTCTTGATCATAGCAAACTAAGCCGCATGGCACGATGTTAGTATGGTTCACACAACCAAGCTTCATTCGGCCCACCTCAGCTCCACCAGCGCTCCACCTCTTTGCCCATTTTTGGATTAGCTGGGATTTTGGCAGAGTCAGGCACTGCCAAGATGGTGATGGCTGGCAGCACTGGCGAGCACAAATTGAGCTTGATTCTGGGTTTTCAGGACTCTATGGATAATATCACAGAGACTACGCTCATAGTTTTATACAGCCTGTGGTCCGGAGATAGGCATCCAGGCTTAAAGAGGAGTGATGAAAGCATAGTGAGGAGGTTCTAAGTCTGAAATGAGAGGACAATTTGTTGATCGAAGGACCCACTGACTCTGCCCACTTTCGCACCTCAAAACTGGGAGATCGGGTGCAATCGTCACAAAGATAGCAGCTGAGCAAAGGGGGAGAGTCCATAATAAACTGGTCTATTGTCTCATAAAATACTAAAGACGGGACATTTGTAGACAAAGACAACAAAGTTGAATCAGCACTAAGAAAAGAATGACATAATCTGCTGAAGGGTAGACAAAGACACAGGAACTTTATACACACCACAACAAACAATTAGGGAAACATTCAGGACGTGACATTCTGCATAACCCTCTCTGTTTATGTTGTGATCTGTGTTCTGTATGTTCTGGTTTTATGTTTTATTCCACTGAGTTCATTAGTTTATTGTCTCGTATTGTTGTAGTTTGTGATTTCTGCCATGATCATTGCCATTTGCCAGTTCAGTGCACATTGTTCCCCTCTGATGTCTTGTGTCTGTCTGTTTACAAGCCAGTGCACCCCCGTGTCTGTGAGCTGTCACGTTTCGGGTGATTTAAGAAGTTTCCAGTATTACAGGAGTTCCTTCATGTCTCGTTTGCTTCCTTCACCATTAATTACTAATTAAGTACTAATACCACTAACACTGTTTTGTCTAGTTTATCTACTAATCCACACTAATGTACCAATCCCTAAATAACTATCATACTAACTTGCACTATTTGGGTAATATTATTATCTCATGAACTACTTACTTTACTAATTAGATCTCTCCACTTTCCGCGCTAATCTGTAGCTCCGCCCTCTTTGCTGTCCCAGTTCTTTGCCTTAGTTTCTTCAGTAACTTTGCAACTATCTCTTTTACTAATCAGTTTCTTCCATCTCTACCCACTTAGGCGGTCCTTGGATGGAGCTGTTGTTGTTTAAAGATGTTCAGTGAAGCTAGTCTTTGTCATTGTTTCCCATATTGTATTTTTTAATTACCTCCTGTGTTTTCCCCTCTCAGTTAATGTTTAGATTATCCCTCACACCTGTTGCCCCGCCTAGCTTGTCACCTCCCTTGTGTATAAGAGTCCCTCACTTCTGCTCATTCAGCGTCAGAATGTTGATCAACATTTCCTGAGCCGAGTTACCAGTACACCAGTGATCTGTTTGTGATATAGTGACACCTGTTCTGTTTGACTCCAATACCCGTCTGTGCCTGCCTGTATTTGTTTGCCTTCTCTTACCGACCCATTTCTGTATGACCACGATTCCGGTCTTTTGCTGCCGTGGCTTACGACCCCTGATTTCGGACTCTCGATTCTCCCTCTGGTTTGCGAGTTTGTGCTGTGCTCTGTGCCTTTTTTGGTTTTGACCTCCCGCCTGTTATTGGGCCCTGTTCCTGGATAACCCTTCTGTACTGTGTCACTGTGATCAGCTGGTTTGGACTCGGACTGTTAATAAAGGCTACAATTTTTTTTTTTGCATCCCGGACTGCTTGCTATTGGTTCCTTTCCTCACCCGTTACAGTTTACTGTGATTTAAGGCAATGTAATTCACAGGTAAACTGCATGGGCACGATAATAACATTGATAAAGCACCTATTTACAAGAAGTAGCACGCATATACAGTAACATATTTTACAAGGAAAATGACTATCTTGCAGATTGAAATGCTCTTATGTGCCTTCTTCTGGGTAATCTGCAGCAGTGCATCAACCAAGGTCACTTTCGATCCATCAAATTATTCTAACAGTGTGGAACAGTGTTGGACAATGAGTCTCTTTTCAACACGCAATTTGAATACATTCCTATTTGAAGGCCATATTCGAAATTAATTTACTCATCTGTTTGCTTCTGCAGTGCTTATTTATAAGGCACCTAAAAAATGTTCCACTATGTACACAAAAGTCATTTACTTTACCTGAACAATGTCAAAGGCCCGAGCCAGGTCATGCTAGGACAAAATCTTGGAAATACCCCTGAAAACATGGCTTGAACTTTCAAGTATTTTCATGAGTGAGTCCTATTAATTTGAGCGCTTACTAGCAACTTGCTGGAAAGAGGGCTAACCAAGTAGAACATTGCAAAAGCAAGATGAGGAAACTAATAGAGTTCCAAATGGGTCAAATAGATTGCACTGAACTGTGTGCTGGTTACAAGAACATTTTTAATGGGACAAGGGGAGTAGTGTCAAATGTTATTACGACATATGCCCAGCACAAAAAAAAAGTAAAGATAGAAAAAACCTTCTGCAAGAAAGAAATTTGTATTTCTAAATGAAAGTTACCACTGACACGACGTCATTGTGGCCATAGAGTGTTTATGACTGGGCTGCCATTCTGCAACAATTTGTATCTGCGGCTAATGCACTAAAACATATAACGTGGTCTTATGCCGTGGTGTTCAAACTCAGTCCAGAACCACTATTTATGCTAGTTTTCATTGCAACTACGATAGCGATTCCAGGCCCATGTTCCCGAAGCCATTGTAAAAGTTGCAGTTTACAATATCGTTTGGTCACTTACTGAGACCCTAATAAGTGGGATAACTACGGTTAGCTGAAGCCATTGTGGAGGGATCGTTACCAAATCGCAACTAACGACGTCGTTGCGGCATCGTACTTGTATACCTCACGCTAATATAAAATTAAATTGTGTTCGATGCACATTGCATAATGTGGCATATAATAGGTCAGCGGTGTCAGCACGAGTATTTAGTGTGGTCAATGTGGTCGCAATCAATTTTTCTAATTAACTATACATTAATTCCGAAAACTCTCCGCACTATCAGGTATTGCTTGTTCACCTCCTTGAGGCAAATTGACAATCATTCATTCAGTTTTTGTTGTGTTTCCAATATTATTCCAAGGTTTTTTTTGGTATATTCACAGACATTCTGTCACAATCCTCATGTACATTAATTAGTCCCTCCCCTGTTCCAGCGGTCTTCATGAGTTTTGTGGTTTGTCTCCTTTAAGAGTGCTTGAGGTCAAAACTCTCTAAAAAATATTTTTATTTATTATAATCACTTTCTGCAGTTTTTAAAGGAGTGGACTAGAATGACTAGGCAGAAAAAAAATTCAGTATTGAAACCAGTAATTGTTGTTCTGTTCTGGGGTCTGTGTTTCTTAAAGCCTTAGCTAAACCAAAGCTCTGCGAGATTGTTTGAAATTCATTGAATGTCCTTACTATCATGGACTCAAAGGAACGGCTTTAATTGAAAGCAGCTAGTGCAATTAAATGCCTGTTAAGCAACTGAACTATTACAACCCATACAGCTTTTAAGCCCATCTCATCAACATTACTACTGTATGCATGTTTATTGGCACACTCAGTGGGTATTCAATGATAAATCAATACAAAATGAGGAATTAGACTGGTTTCACAATTCTTAAAAACATGAGCTCAATTTTACATGAACAGATCACCTCAATAACGGGATGCCACTAAATGAAGTTTAATGCCATAGACTAATTTTTATAGTGTAATGCATTGTGATAATAGGGTATCAAATAAATTACATTAATTGATCATTGTTTGTGCACTTCATCACAGATTTCCATATTTCTGCACCAGGATTTTTTGAAGGGAAGAGTTACAAATTTGCTGCAATAGAAAAAAAAAACTAAAATTGTTAAACAGCTTTTGAGGTTGAGGAAAGAGGGAAGATCTTGGATTGCTTCAAATGTGGATGGTTTTCTCGACAGTTTTCGTCAGTCGCAAAATAGACAAATCCTCTTAAAATTAGAAGTACCTCTTTAATCAGCAAACAGGCTATTGTGAGACGTAATGACATTCCAGGGTAATATTCACTTTGAGACTTGAAGAGAAGTGCAATTTGCCATGTTTACTGTGAGTTAAAATAGACTGAACAAATAAGGTGCATGAAAACAAAAACAAGAGGAAAATCTAAAAATATGTCTCTTGAAAGGGACAAAAGGTGATAATTCTTTGGTATATTATTTCCATTGCTGAAACGGTTTGCTCTGTGTATGAGAAATTTGAGGGCGGTGACTCATTTGAGGGGTGTCACAGTCGTGTGAAAAGTGGGACTCAATACCCAGAACACAAGTGCAGGAAGGGGTGGGTGAGGGGGCCCTGGAATGAAAAGTTTGTTTTCGGTAGTATTTTTTTTATTTCTATGTAATTAGTTTCATAACTGAAATAATATTGGCTGAATAAATTGGTTGAGATACTGAACGTTTTGTCAAAAAAAAACTAGTGAAGCCTCCGTGGTGTGATAGTCATGTCTTTCCCTCACCAAAGAAACGGATATCAAGGTATCAAAAAGAAAGAAAATCAAAGGAACAAAAGCAAACTGTGAGAAAACAAGAGCTAACTGACTTCTTTCAAAAGAAAGGTGAGCACAAGTAACACCGTTTAAGACTGATCTAAGTGTAAATCAAGCAGTTGTTTAGATTAAAGGCAGTCATCTTGGAATCTTGCTAGAAGCATATTTGATTTGTTCAGTAATCAGTAAATCATTAATTAACCAGCACCAGAGACACAATGTCATATGACATTGTGTCTATCAACATTACCTTTCAAAGCTCAGCATCATGAAATGCATCATCCTCAGTTTCAAAAAAAGCCACAGAGAGTGGATCAGGTTCCTCATCCTCTTCTGATGATATTAGTGAGGACGTGAGACACAGTGAGTTCATGAAGTGGCTAACGTTCATAAAAGTTATTACAAGCAACCGTTTGACATTGAGGTGTTGGAGACCTCGCGGTAAAGACAGCTCAACTTTGGAAAAATATTCATCCCCTTTTGTAGATAAAAAAACTGAACTCGCAATTACCTTAACGAGACAGTAAAATTAATGTGAGATGATCCACTATAATTTTCACGGTGTTACAAGTAGGCCAAGTAATCCAAGAACTGAGGAGCAGTGGTGTCTGCTGATCTTAAAATAGGCAAAGCTAAAAGACACCCTTTTCTGTCTTAAACCGTTTTTAATCATTTTCTCTTGTTAATAATGCATTAACCTCAAAAATATGTGACACTATCAGCCAGTTTTCCACATTATGGTGAGACCAAAAATAAAACAATTTAATTGCATTCACAATTCAGCACAATATACTCTACATCATCGAAAATTGTGGATTTGGTTCGTAAATAATTATTTTGATTTAAACAACCAAGCACAGGTAGTCTGCATTGAAGGATATTCCAGAAGTTAATGCAGAAAATTAGCAAGTTGTTTACCTTGTTGTAAAAAAAATGTTGAGTCTTGTCCAGTTTTCTTTTATTATGCAGTATAGTAAGCATTATCACAATGTACAGGTTAGAAAACTGAGATGGTATTTTTAGCTTTGCCATCTACCTTGGAAATAACTACTTCAATAAACATAAAGAAAATAATGTTCTCTTAAGCATAATACTCCAAGCAAACCTCATTTAGCCATAGTAAACGTATCATACAGGAATTGAAGGCCATATGTTGAGCAGGGAGCCTTGAATTATGGTGGGATTATGAACTGTGCAGACTCAAGTTCCCATCACAGATTATTATTACCAGTTTGAATGTGGTATGAACAGTGCTATGAACAGTGACTACTGTGGTATAAAAAAATTCTGATTCATGTGTACAGTTTTTGGATCAATTATTAGTAAAAATAAGTAAAGAAAAAATTGAAATGGCACATGGGAGATATGGATTAAGACTGGAGGCTCATACAGACTTCTTATGTAAAAGGCCCAGAATTTTCTGCCATAGCCCTGACTCATTTAGTGAGTATAGCTAACAGTTAGCTGCGCACATATGAGCACCACATGCCATCAGACCTCATTGCTGCCTTGCAGTCCACAGATTTTGGTGTCAACTCCCAATATAGCATTGATCCATCATTGTTTGACATTGTTACCTGATGTTTTACACCAGAAAACAGCCTAGAGCAGGCATCATCAAATCGTTAGTTTTCCACCCTCCCATCATCTGAGGGACAGGTGTAAATACAGACTGGCCAAAAAGAAGCACTAATTGTTCAGTTTGTAAGTTCCTTACTGGGCAGAAAGGGAAATCAGGGCTGAATTAGAGATCCAGATTTGATGATCCCTAGTACAGAGGACTGCACTTATTCTTATCTTCTAGGTGGTATGGTTGCGGCCCTGAGGGAGTACTTCCGGAAGCAAACACATGCAGTGCAGAGAGCACCCATAGTGCCAACACACTTTATGAAGTATGGAAGAGTCTTCCTGAAAACATACACTGCTTCAAACTGAAAATAAAATACATTCATCCTCAGAAGTCTGAAGTCCAAATATAGAAAGCAAAAGTTCTCCCCTGTAATTAGTTCAATCTGCCAGGGTTTGTCAGTTGACATAATGCTTCAGCCAGTCTAGAAGGTAGGAGTTCAGTAAAAAGTCAAATCAGATGTGTTACTTCATCAGTGATGACGAACACATGGCAGAATTTTTTTCCTTCACATTACCTGGCTCATACCCGTCTGTTTATCGCTCGACTTGATGTGCATTATATTATTTCAATCTGCCGACCTTGATCACGGCAGTAGTGATACAGGACTGTGAGGACCGCAGCATTGAAAGCAGTGTGAATACATGCAGCTTGACTTACCTTCATATTCCATTCAGCACTGGCCTTGTGGTTCGTAGTTTGTTTTAATAAGGCATGAAGGTTGCGCTCAGCGAGTGGACAAGAGAAAAGAAAAGAAAGAAAGAGAAATATTTGATTTTAAAATGCAGTTTATTGGGGCGACAACAGCGGAAACTCATACAAGTCAACACGACGACATACCCAAAATCAGAGAAACGCTTAAGGAAGATTTGGCCTTTTTGCTGCTGTGGCAGTACCAGACCAGAATTAGGGTACGGGAAACAGTGAGACAGATCTCATCACTATGCACCATTGCCATGTCCTGTAAGAATGAACAGAATGAATGAACTGCAGCAGGTCTTCATGAAGAGCATAAAATGACCTTTAAGACAAAGCTATGGCTTTGTTGAAGGTTCCAGTCCAGTCAGAAGGTCCATGGAGACTTTATGCTGCTGCCAAGCATTAACATATTAAAGTGATAGTCAAGAAGGCTTTCAAACAGATGGTCTTATTTTATGCAAATGATATTATGCAAACTAGACCCTTAGGCTCGCCTTCTCTCTTCCCTCTTTTAATTGGCTGATGTGAAGGTGTTAGACATTGCAAGTTCCAAGGTAGCATCTCCACTGTCTGATACTAAAACAGAGAATGATATTTTTATCGAGCACCCGGTGTCACCGTCTGTATGCAGAGCTGGCGAATCCAATTCAATTTCCTGTGATTGCAATGTTTTTCAAGGCTCACACAGTTGATTGCACTGGCTGCATTCTTCGCTCAGCAGTCCAGCATTGGGGCCAACTGTCATTTCCCAATCCTGAATGCAGCCACCGCAATAAAGATGAAAATCACACGCTTTCAGACTCTCCGTGCTCTTCGCTGTTGATTGGCCACATTGTATTCTGGTGCTCGAACTTTTAATGCAAAAATGTGATTATAAATGCCCCAACGAGCTGTGCACTGCAAGTCTTGGTTACCAGCCAATGGGAGTCCCTCCTGGACCACTTGAATGTCATTACAGACTGATGGCATACACCAATATAACCTGGCCGTTCCTTTACTCCAAAGACTGATTTTGAACATTCATGTATGAGACAAAATTTAGCTGCCACATTGAATTGACAAAAATGAGCTTGCAGCAGTCTCTTAAATCTCGTCTTTTAGTGTCATCTTGAAGTCAAAATATAAATTTATATGTCCTAATTGTGTTAGCAACTTACATAGTTTGAACCATGCATATGTGACAGTTGATGGGTCCTGTCCCCAGAAATGCCTCCTAATAAGTAAGCGCCCTGGCTACCTTGCCAATGAGCCAGCCTCTTTGGCGATGTGTTCAGCGCGTGTGACTCTTACCCGGGAGTCTAGGGTTCAGTCCCACGTCTGGGCCCTCCTTCGGCCTGCCACATTCTGGCGTAATCAGCAGGATTCAGGGAATTCCAATGGATGGCAGCATGCGTAAAGCATGGAGCGTGAGGTCACGCTCCTGAAAGAGGGGGAGAGATGTGACAGTTGATGGGTCCTGTCACTAGAAATGTCTCCTCATAAGCGTGCGTCCTGGCTACCTTGCCAAAGAGCTTGGCTCTTTGGCGATGTGGGCAGCGAGTGTGACTCTTACCCGGGAGTCTGGAGTTCAAACCCTGCCTGGGCCCTCTTTCGGCCTGACACACACAGTCAGTTCCAACTGCGCTAACTGCAGACATAGTTTTCAACGTACCCTAGAGTGTGTGGAAGAAGTCTTTATGTTCAGAAAGAAACTCCGAAACATTAAACTAGACTAGACTGCTAGTTTTTGTCTCAAGAGAAAAATGCAGATTATGGAGACGCATGATAAAAATGTCTGACAAGTAAATACAAAATGTAATCGATTTAGTAATATTCAAATAGTGGGTAGCATGGTTGTCGCTGTTGACTTTCAACAAGACGTTTGTGGGACTGAAACCAGCCCAAGCCTCTCTGTGTGGAATATTCATGTTCAAATGGATTTCCTCTGGGTGGTGACTGGATATTCCCAGCATGATCCATTGTAGATTCACAGACGTGTCAACTAAATAAAGGCAGTTATGATGTTTTGAGCAAACTGTTCTCACAAAGAACAGTTGACTGGATAGGTTGACAGTACAAACAGCAAAAAACAATCTTTCAGAACTTTGTTTAACGTGTGCTGACGTCTTAAAATAATGATGAATTTCACTAGGAAAATTGTTTGGGAGGATGACTGGGAGTATAAAGCCATGGACTTTCATGTGGGAAAGCAGGGTTTGATCCTTGCTTCCGCAAGTACAATCTTTGGAACAGTAACCTACAAAATTTTTTTTTTTTTTTTTTTTTTTAATAGCTAGGACTGTCTTTTAAAACCACATCTGCCTTACCATTACCCCGAGCCCTAACCTAAACCTCACCCTGACCTTAACTTTGACTTGTGAGAAGAAATAACTTCAATATGCAATATTTTACAAACAGTTTTAAAAATTTAATTAATTTTTTTAAGACCCAGTAATGCTGTTACTTTCAGTAAGGTGCGATTACTCACAATAACTGAGGAAAGGCAGAAATGGTCCTATTGGTGGTATCAGAAACAACTGTATGGGTCATATCAGATGGCTGGGAAGACTCAACCAATATGGTGATTTTATTGTGAGGATATGTTGATTTTGAGACAAACCAACCAAGCTGGGTTAACCAAAACCCTATTCCAGTTTATATTCTCATCCTCCATATCCATGTGCACAACTTCCTTTACAAGGAATGACTTTTGGATACATGCCTAACATATACACTGGGGTTCAATATTATTGGGACACCCCTATCTTATCCCATGTTAACAGACCATTTTAAAGCGGTGAAATTTCCCTCCAAGACTGCAAAATCGTGCTAACCAGAGCACCATGTTTGAAAGAATTGCTTATATTACAGCATCTGCTGCTCATATAATTTAAATGTTTGCTGGAAATTTGAAAAATTTGGCACATGAGTTTGTGACATAATGTTCAGTGCATGGCAAAACTCTTGATCCACCCATTTTGTAGCAAATAAACAGAAAGTAACTGAATCATGCAAAACACCACATATTGCATTATTCACATTTTTTCTGTAAGAATACTATTAGTATTTAATTTCCCACATTTGCAGAATAAAATTTTTAACAAGAAGGGGTTTGTTGATATAGGTAAAGATAGGGGTGTCCCAATAATATTGAACCTCACTGTACTGTATATAACCAAAGATAAGGTCAAACTGGAGGTCAAATTGGTTGTGCTATCAGAAAAGGTCCATCAAAACTACAAGACAAATGAATTAGAGGCACAGTTTACTTTGTATTATGGAGGCTACACATCTGAGACAATTCTGGGATCACTGTTAAAGCCATACTGTCACACCTGAGAACAATATCCATCTGGGCGTCTATGTCTGTGGATTTTAAGGAGAAGTCCAAGCCTATGTACCTTTGTGCCTGAAAGTCTGAAGACTGCTCTAGCCATTCCCGCTACTTTCCTGTCTTTATCCTTATTGTACACAGAGCATGCAGGCAGTAACGCAAACACAATTTCACCTCTCAGTGGGCCGCCTGGAGTAAATGTTTTAAATAAATTACGCACGCTGAGACATGCACTGGCACCTTAGCACAAACACCCCCTGCATCCAGAGATAATAACAGCTTGTCAGGCCATTGCTCTTTTCTGGATGAAATAATGAAAATTTGGAGAGCACACTGGTGCAGAAAATGCTCTTACAAAAACCTAAAACTCATCAACAGTGAAATAAATGTAAAATTGCTCCATCTTAAAATGTAATGAGCACCCATCCACCGCCCCCCTCCCCCCAAAAAAAAAGAAACAAAAAGACTGTAATGTTTTTATATTGGCACACTAAGGCCTGGGCTAATAGCAGAGAAGAAAAGCACAGATTGTGAGTTTGCCGGCAATAAAGATGAGTGAGTGCATTTTTTTCCCCAAGAATGACCATGCAAATTTAAAAAAAAAAAAAAAAAACATATGTGTGCATCTTGTTCAGAATATAGCTTGACAATGTGGAGCAGGTAGCTGGCAATACAGTAAAAGATGGCCATCATTGGAATTGTTGTCTCTGTAATTGCTAAAATTGTTCGTTTCAATACATGGTGTAAGGCAAGTACTAAGATGAAATTTTTTTTCTGTGAAGAAAGGAATTGTCAAAATGGGACTAATATTGTATCAGATTTCCATTAGATTTCAGGGATTTCGTCATGAGAGGTGATTTATCACTGATATAATTCTGTATTATTATTATTGTTGTTGTTATTGTTGGTGTTATCATTATTATTATGATTATCATCATTATTTGCCATATAATGTGCTCATCAAGTACACTCCCGCCTACCCACATCAGGAACTAGGCTCACCCAGTTTGTTTAATTTTCAGATAGCAACCTTGGTGTTTGACTCTAAAGTTAAGCGGCCTCTGGCAGTTGCTTTATTCTCAAAATTCAGCCGTTAAAGAGATTGAGGAGGTCTCACAGTTAGAGTAAAGGGGACCGTGAAAACCCTTGTAGAGAGAGCAAGAGCAGTATCACGAGCAGAGGGTAGTAACTGTTGAGAAAAAACAGAGTGACACTGAAGGAATACCAAGTACAGCAGAGAGACAGAAAGAAGTGGACACAGCAAAATACAGTATTTACTGCTTTAAATATATCAAGTGTGATGGTCTTGTAGAGTCATAAAAGTGGTCTACAACGGGGCATCGTGGTGGTAAAGTCAATGGGACACTACCACCACAGTGGTTACGAGTTGCTGGATCATATCCATCCATTGGACCTTCATTTTATTTCTCCCCCTCTCCAATCTTCCTGTCTCAATATAAAATCCAGTTCACCAAAAAAAAAAAAGAAGTCTTGTACTCAACACAACAGTTTTGCCACCTGGGATGTGACAGTGTTGATGCTGAATATCTCAGGGCCATATTGGACATAGATCTTATCATCATAAAATTTGGAGCTCAAGGCTTTTAATCAGCTGAATGCACAGACACTGTGCAACAAATGTCTCTTATTGTGCTGTCCCTGAAGGCAGCAAAGACCATGATGGCTCCATTGAGCACAACTGATGGGGTGTCAACCTCACAGCCATGTAAAACCCTTTAACAACTCCAGGAACCACACAGTTAGACCTCTTATTTGTAGCATGGATTGCTAAGCATTTCTATGTCATTATATGACATTCAAGGTTAAACGCTTGCACTAGCTCTCACAGTGAACCTTCAGCAAAATTACTGCAACGGTTTGTTTACGGTTTGCTCTTGTAAAATGAGTGGATGTGTTTTCTGTCAGGTCACACGTGCTCATTTTCTGTTGGCGAGGATAGACTGAACATATTTACTTTAATTTCCCTCTGTGTTTCAGAAGTTTATGGTAATATGGCTGTAATTTTCACATTAATGACTTCAGAGTCAGCAGGGATGGAAATGAGAACAGTCACATTCCAATTACAGAAAGCATCCTGCGCTGAAAGCTGTTTTGGGGCTCCATGGACTGCACAACCACCAACAACCTTGATAAATCACGTTATTTGATTCTATACTTTTGTCCCAATAGTGCATCTCACCATGGAAACTTCTGCTAATCCATGTGCTTTCAGCCTACTGGACAGAATTTGGGGTACGTTTCCCAAAAACATAGTTGTTAACTAAGTTAACAACTGACAAAGTTTGTCCATTCACAGTCAATTGTTCCAACTACGTAAGTTAGCATCTGTGCTTTCAGGAAACGCACCCCTGAAAGACTGTGAGCGAGAAGTAAATTTTTTATATTTTGCAAAAAAAAAAAAAAAAAATCTGAAAATAGAATAGGCTCACAAATAATGCACAATTCTAATATTTGCTTCAGATTGCTTGGGAGCAGGTCACAAATTCCAGGAGGCCATGTCTCACAATGCTGCATTGAACAACGGCCATGGGTCCACTCTGAACTCACTAATCCTGATTTAAGAGTTTGGTAAGACCTGACAAGACCTGGAGAAATATTAGTTTCAATATTATGAGATTAAAAAGAAGTCAAGATCAACCATGAAAACACGAGAATATGGTCATGTCTGTGCTAAGTTATCCACAAACCTTTGGGGCCAGAGCAAAGATAATTTAACGGCCCCTCCAAGCATGAAATCACTCTATTGGAAATGTAGCTAGTTTGCAAGCAAAGACAGTGAAGTCTGAGAGTGACATCCAGGGCACGTACCCTGGCTTCTTACAAGCGGAGACTGGAAATCCAAGCTGAGATAGCTGGTAGTTCTTCCTTACGTCCAACTGCATCACTGTTTGTGTCAAACGATGACACTGAGGGTCCGAGGGGGGTTGTATACATATTCGGGGCTGATTTCCAGACATTTACAAAAAAAAATTGGCAAAAACCACATGCATTATTCACCCTACTTTCCTAAACTGGATAGATTTCTTCATTTTATTATTGTACAGGAAAAGTTTAAAAGTAACATGACTGATGTTATAAATGTCTTACACTGGTTCATAGCAGGTTGCTGTTCTGCAGCACAATAAAAGACAAGCTCATATCACAATACATGATAAAACAAACAAAATTGTGCACAAACAGAACACAAGAAAATGTAAAAACCTACACAGAAGCGAGAAATTAAGTGGAACTAGAAAAGGCAGAATTTTTTGAAGAAAATTTGAATGCTTGCTTCAGTGAGAAAAGTTGAAGAGGTTGGCTTATAAAATGAAGGTGCTTGGAAACACAAGATGCTGAAATATAACACGTCATGGTTTAGTCCTGCCGGATGCAACATGCAATCCGGCGGGCACTGGGACCATGTACCCAAAGGCTGATAAAGGGACCCACTCGCACAGGCTGGCACAAAAAATGGAAAGATATTTAATAAATATACTTTAAAAAATGACAAAGAGACAGGGGAGCAGCAGCAACACATACGGAGCTAAAATGCCAGAATGCAGCTGCACTGCCAATTGGCAGTGCAGCTCTTAAATACTCTAAACTTCACCTCCACTTCAACGAGCAACAGGTGTGGCTCGTTGAAGTGGAGGCGAAGACAGCAGGAGGGGGAGAAACTGCAGGGCAGAACCATCACAACACAAGACTTTAAAGCTGAAAGTAATTGATTAAGGAATTCTGACTTTTCAGCTGCATCATGACCGAGTCTACTCCGCTTCAACCCAGCTGTAAAAAAAAATGGTCAATTGGAGTCAATGAGGTTGACGCATCTCTCTATGGCTCTGTGCGTATCTAGGTCAACGCAGTGCATGCTGAGAAATTAGCTTATGGTGGAGCAAGCATGGCAGGCCAAATTGGCAGACTGCCGCAGCTGTTGTTGCTCATAGCTCATCGTCAGTGTCTCCCCCAGTCCCGAACTGTACAGCGCTGACCTGGCTAAGTAGTAAAATGCTACTATTCGTGGCTCTCTGTTCATTTCTGTGCACTGTGTGTTCGCTAGTTAAATAGCTAATAATAGCGAGCTGCAAGATATCATTAACACATGTTGTGATATTATTCAGGGCTCCCTTTTTATTTCTGTGCTATTATTAGCTAGTTAGCTTGCAAACACACAGCGCACAGAACGTGTTCAAAATGGGTCGAACTTGAGCGTTGAAAGTGCCATCACTACAGATGACATAATCAATAGCCAGCTAACATTAACAAATAAACCACTCAATGAGTATGGAAAAGTTATGTCTGCTGGCTTAGCAAGGATGGCAGTAACGTTCATTTTGATACCAATATTTCGCCAGTTTTAGATACGATCGTAAATACATCCAGCTAGTGCAAACAGTTGCTTGTATATACTGGAATAAGAGCTCGAGCAATTCTTTTCTGCTTTGCAATTTTTTACTGTATCACGTGTTCTCATGGACCCGCCCTGCAAAAAGACCAGTCTTTGCTGCCCTAAATGCGCTCTCTTGGAGTTGGTTTGAGCGACTGTACAAACGACGATACCGAAAATTCTTTCACGGAGTTTGACGCAGAGGAATGAGAATTGTCTAACTGTCGTATCAATCTTAATCCGAACAAAGATAATGCTGAGGCCAGGAAAAAGTCCAGCAGAGGGCATAATTGAACCACAGTGCCGCTATGCCACAATTTCAGAGTAACTCTGAGTTAATGATTAAAGCAGTTAGTCCAACGGAGATTTTAGCTAAGGCGTTTCTTACATACTACTGCCTGTACCTCAAAGGTAGTAAGTCCAATCTACAAAATGGAGGTACCAGACTGAAGAGGAGAGTCTTCTGAGCAAAATTTGCCAAAATTGTGTGTGTAGTGCCAAAAATGTGGGAACACTAGCAAGTTATAAAACCGTTTTTTTTCACCTTCCTAACCGGAATATTGTTGTCTCATATAATATAGGAGTTAATGGAGTTTCAGTTAGTGCTCCCGTTGCTTTTCAGCACATCCTGCCAAAACCATCTGTCCGGTTGCTTGCATAGCAACATTTTCGTGACCAGCACAACTTTTGCTACAACTTGGATACAAATTTTTTTGTGGAGTGAAAACTGTCGGAGTTAGAACAAGTTTAAGAGGAGACTTCTTGACAATTTTACGGCTGTTCGCCACTCTAACAGTGACGTCACCATACTGTAAGTTTCCAGAATGTATTGTAACAAAAATCATTTTAAAAAATGATAATGAAAGAATGATAGAAGTTACAAAAAATTTGAACAGTGAAGAAAGTATACATATTCATTACAATGACATTTCTAGCTAAAAGTATAACGGAGTAAAAAAAATAGCAGAAAATCGCTGAATCTACTGAATCAGCAAAAAAATGGCTTGATTTAATAGGACCCCAAAAAAAGACCTTTAAAATTAAATATCTCAAAAACTAAAAAGGAAATCAAAAATCTGTACAGTTGCAACGTAATTCAGAACAAGCTGAATTTTTTAAAGTTTGAATGGTATCAATAGCTTAAACGGTGTAGGAGGAGTTACTCGGCCAAATTTAGGGGGAAGAAGAAAAAGAAAAAGAAGAAGTAAGAGAATGGGGTGTGCTGCTTCTGCTAAAGCAAGCATACAATGAAATGATAATTGTGAATTGAATCATTGCTTGCAGTTTCATCCTTCCATCAGGTAGGGTTTGTATGTCTGTTTAAAGAGTGTGATTGAGATTATTGGTCTAATGTGGTATGGGATCTCATTCCAAATGTTAATGAATATGTGAAAACAGATCTCTTGACCATAGTTGTTTTTGCTGACATGCACAGGAAAAAGTGCATGAGAAACTGGTCAAATTATGTGCTCTTGTGCTGCGTCTTAGAAGTAAAGTAGTAAGTGTTGGAGGGGAGTTACTGTTTTGGATCTGCAAGTAAAATTTTGCGACTAAATTATTTGTGTTGTTCTGTAAGGTCAAGGCATTAGAACGTGAAAGTGAAGTGCAGTGGTGAGTCGAAGGAGAAAGGCTGCCATGGATCTTATAAGCTCCACTATAAAGTGTTGCTATTGGTAAAATGGTTTCCTTAGTGGTGGTGGACCAAATTGGGAGACATTATGATATTGTTTACAGAATGATTGCATGTCGATATTTGTCTGAGATGGTATAAGTGATGTGAATCGAGAAATCTTCCAAAATATTTGAAATGTTCTGCGGTGTTTATTGTTTGATTTGAAAAATTTATAGAATCAGATATAAATACTGTTTTTTAGGGGAATGGAAATACATGCACACCATTTTCTTGACATTGATAGTTAAATAATTACACTTAAACCAGTCATGTAAATTGTCAAGATCAGAAGTGAGTTTTGGGTTTATGACATCTGGATTCAAATCAGAAAAAAAAAAAAAAAAATTACAGTGTCATCAGTGTCATCGGCTTGTAGCAGACAAAAAGAATATTTTTACACATTGAGTAGGTCAATGATATACAGAAAAACTATTAAAAGAGGTAAGGTTGAAAATCAGCAAAGTGTGCTTTAAGGTTAATTCCAAATATTTTCCCTAAAACCAAACACAAATTTCACACCAAACAGGTTTGACTAATTACGTTGTATAATTTGCAGATTGTTTGGCAAATCAAATCCAAAACCTTCCTTCCCACTAAAATTTTCACTTTTTTAAGCAATGTTTAGTCCACGATTGGAAACAGTATTTAGAAGTACGTTTTTACGAGTTTTTTGAGTGAGAAGAATATGGCCTCAGCCCCAAATGGTTCACAGTCCAGCTAACACCACTGTTTGGTGCCATGCAAGGTGTATTGAGAATGTTCTGGGATTTTGTTGCACAGCAGTCTTTACAGTTTACAGAGAATGGTGCAAAAAAAACAAAAAAACAAAAAAAACAGCATTCAGTGAGTGGAGGTCCGATGGGTGAGAACACCTTATTAATGAGAGAGGTCAAAGGAAAATGGTCAAAGGAACTAGTTCAACCAGACAGGAAGGCGACAGAACCTCATGTAACTATAAACATGTTTTATGGCAGTGTTTTGCAAAGGAGCATCTCTGAGCACACAATGGGCCTCATTAATCAATCACTTTGTAAATATACGTGTAAGTTTCCTCGAAAATTTTTACTAACTAATGACCGCCACTGCATTTATCAAACGTTCAGAGGCACTTAGGTTCAGTCATTTGCACGTGTGTATGTACTTTAGATGAATCCCAAACAGTCGTAAATTGTAAGCATGTTCCCGCAACCTGAGTTTACATAATTGCTCCGCTTCAGAAACACCATATAAGGCACTGAGGAACGTCCGCTTAGAAAATTCTCATTTGCAAAATGGCATCCAAGAGAAAAAAAAAAGATTTTTTCGGGGGCGAAGGTGAGGGTTATAATTGGCAACATTCAGTGTTGTGAAGCAGTGGGGTTTCTGCTCCACAAAAGGCAGAAAATTGCCACAGAATGAAATGCTCCACACAATGCAGAGTACAAGACATCAAAATGCAAATGGTTCGACATACAATTTGAAAACAAAATAAAAATTAAATAAAATAAAAAATTTTAGAAATGTTATAAAAAAAAATTAAAACTAAGGGCAGAGGCCAAGGAAACTGATTTTTTCCAAAAGGACCAGGGTATCAGGGCCAACATTCGAGAGGTGTCATTCATTTCAGAGAGGGAGAGCAATCTACCTCCCATCTCATTTAGCAGATAAGATGAGCACCCATCCTTTTCCAAAGCAGCCAAGTTTGGAAGGTATATGAAAATGTTCTAAAATGAATTCATTGTGTGATTTTACCCAAGGGAATATGCATATCCTATTTCTGAATTTATGCACTTTTTTGTGCTTTTGTCCATTTTAAATATCAGCATACCAGCAACTTATCACTTGTAAGCTTGGATTCACTGCATATTAACCCTTAAAATAATCTTTCTTTCCCATTAATAATAGGAACATTAAAATGCATTTGTAACAGTCGGTAACCTTTTATGCTACTATCTTTTTGAATATTTTATTTTAGGCCCCTGTTCATTGAGAAGCCTTACAGTATGTAAAGAAAGAAAATCGTTTCCTTATTTTCTCAGATTTTTTTTTAAACATTTCAGAACACAGTGGTCTACGTTCGATTTCGGTAGCTCAATAAAAACATAAAGATTCAAGACGGTATGCCGGTTCTGCATGTTTTACGTATGCTCTCATGTTTTTCATACTTCCAAACAACTCTTGCTCCTGAATAGTTTGATAAATCCCAGTTTTCACGTGTAAATGTCCGAAATACAAGAAAACATGCTCGTATGTTGCCTGATAAATAAGGCCAAATATGTTTGCCTTTGATGTGGATGGGCTACAGCAGACTTTCACTCCTATCAGCAACCAATGGGACACTGAGGCTACAGAAGGCAAATAGCTGAAGATTGAAAAACAAAACATCTGATATTCAGATGGTTGGCTCAGACAACATGAATCTATGGATCCATCCTGCCTTATGTGAACAGTTAAGGCTGGTGGTGTAATTGTATGGGACATATTTTCTTGGCACACTTCGGGTCACTAAATTCCAGTCAACTATTATTTGAACGGCGCAGCCTCAGTACTGTGACCAGGGGCATCACATTGTGGCCACAGTCTACCCTTTTTAATGTCTACTTCCAGCAGGATAGCAGGCCACATCACTTAGCACACTATCTCGAGCTGGCTCCAAGAATATGGCAGTGAGTTCAGCATACACTAATGACTTCTACAAACACTGGATCCTAGTTCAATAGAGCACCTTTAAGATGTTGCGGAATGGAAGGTTTGCAGTATGAATGTGCAAGCCAAATGAATGATGCTATTATGTCAGCATGGATAAAACTTTCTGTGTTTCCATCACCTTGTGGAAGAACTCAGGCTGTTGTTAGGGATTCTTAGTTTTAGAAAGAGTTTCCTGATAAAGTGTCCACTGAGTATATATAACATTATACAATTATTGACTTCAGTTGAGGTGAATCCAATGATTTATCCACCAGAGACAACTGATATTATCACTTGTTGAAGGTGGATAAATCATTGGATTCACCGATAACTGAAGTTAATCACTGTTTTATTATACGACCCTATCTAAAAATATAAAATAAATTACTTCACTGTCCCGTGTAGGGAGTTATCGTGTGGATATCAGTTGCTCCATGGAATACATTAGTGATGTACAATACGATTATAACCCTAGTATATAAAGGAGCTCCTGCGGGGAAGCCTATTCTATTTTTAACTTGAGGTCGTCGGATTGTTATAGTCACCTCTCACGGGCTTTGGCGCAGTGAATATCACTGTTTACAGTGACTGGCAGAGCTTGCCTCGGCCAATCGGGAAAGAGCAAATCCGTACGTCATATAATAACACTGTTTACACTGACCGGCGGAGCTCGCCTCGACCAATCAGGAGAGAGCGAATCCTTACATCATATGATAATGCTGTTAACACTGACCAGCGGAGCTTGCCTCGACCAATCAGGAGAGAGCGAATCCTTACGTCATATAATAAAAGCTTTCATAGAAACATTTCACTTATACGAGTGAGCACAATTGGAGCTTACAGCCAAGTGGCTCATTCACGTTATTTGGCGCAGGCAAAAACCTTGCAGGCCTATAAATTGACCCTTCAGGACTGAAATTGCCCATTCCAGACATAAGCTGTGGATGAATCCCCAGCCTAACTGCAGACACAAAGGGCCTAAAATATGGAGGGAGTCTGGATTCACTTCCTCTGCGTCCATTCCAACAATTTATGCACAGTACTTAGGAAACGTGTTAAATGATTCAAGGGCGGCATTTTGCTCATTGATTTCCCCTATTTTCATTAAAGGGGCTCTGAAATCCAATTTGAACTGCTCCCTGAAATGAAATTACCAAAATTAAGGGAAACATTAACGCTGGCTCGCAAAACCATTTCATTCATTGCTTGGGTTTAATTGCTGATCTGTTACGTACATTTGAGCCAGTTACTGCATAAGTAAATTTGGCACTAAGCTGTTGTAAGGAAAGGAATTACATTTCATTGAAAAAAAAAAACATACACCCCAAGGGATTATCACAAACACAAGAACAAAATATATATGGACAAAAATCATTAAGAATGCACACCATAGATGAAAAGCCTCACTCAGTGGAACATCCTCCAGGGAGCTGGGAACTTGTTCAGGCCAGGTATACAATGTGGAGTCTGTTCTCAGAGGTGTTATTTTCTGAGATTTCCTCATAACAGCAAAACAGAAAACAGCTCCCCAAAGAGCCCAACAGCTGAGAAGCGGAAGCTTCAAAACACCTACCAGGACTTCGATTAATACTGGAAACTTGCTCCAATTTGGCTTTTATTACCTCCATGAAGGCGTCTCAACAACACTGCACTGCAAACTGGATCACATAGTGAGGGTGGGTGTTTATTGGCTAGTCCAAGTAATGTTGCCATTCAGCTTTCCTTGTTGGGCCTTCAAAATTACTTCATAGCTCAGTTTAAAATGAAGAAAATATAAAGAGTTTAGGTAAATATTCTATTTGGCCAAGCACTTGCTGCATTCATAACCCTATTTTGAAGCGTTATCCGCTGAGGTGTAGCCATCTCAAATACTTTTTCTGATTCACTAGTTTGAGCCCAGAAATATGAAATTTGCAGGACCCCCACTGAACGAAGACCCAAAGAAATATTTAATGTATTCTACAAGGATAAAGAAGAAAAAGATCAATATTCCCTGACACCTTGGGACTCAATGCAGGAGCTTCTCACCGAAAAAAAAGCCCACATGCCGCGGAGATCTATATCTTTTTCATTTTTTTATATGAACTTCTCACCTTAATTACAAGTAAGTGAAAGAAATACATGGTGGTTCTAGGATTCCTGCATTTTTGTCACGTTTTGTGTGAAGCTGTTTTTTCCCCTGTTTTTCTAATGAAATTAATTTTCCTAATAAATGCATTCAACCAAATGTTAATTCACTAATTTCACAATGGTCCATGAATAAAGTGGATTTTGCTTCCACCAGATACAGGGAATCACAAGATCAGGATTATAACATTTTCAATTTTCGAAAAGAAGATCATTCATTTAAAGTATGGCCAGTGTTAAAATTTTTTATATATTAATGTCACTGTGGCTTTTGAAAAATAATTGTCTTATCCCTCTCAAAACAAAATTCACAAAATTTGATTTGCATTTTTCAACACAATGCTACAATATTTACTATTTTGCTAGTTTTCAAGCAGAGTTTTTCCATCAGTCATGAACTCAAAGATCTATTTATTTGCTAATTTTATCATCGCACTTCAATAAACAGTAAAGGTCCCACAATTATATTTTTCACTACCCTTACACATACACTTCAGTCCTCCTTCTACTCAACATCTGACAAAATGTGAATCCAGATTGTTTTTTGTGATCAAATCTTTTTATTTTCTGTTAATAAAAGACAGTGTGATACAGCTACACACATTATGAAAAAAAAGAACATATCAACCCACAACAGGGTACCCCCCTCCCTCCCTTCCGCACACAACAATCATTAAAAAAAAAAAAACCCAACTATGACCTATTGCTTATTTGATTTTCATCAACTGAAACCAGATTGTTTATGTGTGGTTGTTGTCGTGCCCTTTCCGAAAGATCATGTGCTGGCACAACAAGTTTTTGTGCCCCTTACTATGGCATGTGGGAACTTCTTTGCGTCGTACAGCCCTCCATCTCGTCATAATTTTTGAGTTCAGCTGCCATTGGTCATTTTGTGTTGAGGTTAATTACATTGTAGCTTGAAAATAGTTCTTTAGTAGGGTGGCCATAAGTCTGGCTTTTGGACGGAGAGTCCAGTGCAACATTGAGACGGACGCTGATATGTTTTGACTATGGTCCTTAGATAAGAGAGTCGGGACAACTCAACATTTGATGTCGTTTTGTTTCCATCGTGCAAAACCGAGCAATTTCGCACAATGGAAATTTGTGGGACTTTTTCATTCTTTTCTCGAAAGGGAAATGTGCTGGTTCTGGGGGAAAACAATAGTCCAGTTGGCAGTGGAATCAGTAAGTAGAAGATCTTCAGACACGAGACTGAAAATGGAAAACAGATCAATGAGCAGGAGTGATGTCATACAGTTCACTCTCTTCTTAAAAAGCGTTCTGTTGCATTTTAAGCAGTCTCTCTCAATATGAAACTAGTTATACACGGTTTCTCTGCCTTCATTTACAATTATTCAGTTTGTTTAATGGTAATTTTTGTGTTTATTACACAATAATTTGGCAAAGAGCTTTTACAATGCACACGACACGTAAGGAGTAGGAATATTTAAGTTCAATGAATGAAAAGTGTAACGTTTGTTATAGGGCTGGCCGTCTGATGGCAAGGAAAGGCGGTGAAAATATTTGAAATAATATGGACACTAAAGCTTGATTTTGATTTATTTAGGTGGACGTAATTAGGTGGCTAAAATACGTTTTTTTCTGCCGGCCACAGCAGTACATTGCTTAGTTACCGTGTTGTTACTCCAGCTTGCTTTTCAGAACCGGGGGTGTTCCAGTCGCCATCTACTGTAGGTAATAAACTGACATTGGACAAGTACCTAATACAACCTCCCTAAATAATCCTGACTAACCCTTTAAGGTGCTAGCTAGCCAAAATAATGCTTGCTAGTCTCCGTATACCTACTTTTTTTTTGTGAAAATGGTAGACAATGATGGAAGTCGATTAATTGCAGCCATGAGTGGAAGTTTGTGTCATAAAGCTGTCACTGAGACTTACTGCGACAGTTCAATGGATGGTAAAATGCATTTTGTGATTCGCTCTTCCTGGGATGATCTGCAATATCTTTCTGATACTGCCAATCTGGGCAAACTACTTTTTACCTTCTACGGTCAAGAAAAGGAAATACAGTTATTTAATTCAGTTTCTTCAGAAGCAGAGATAAATCAATAAAATTAATATCCAGAGAAGACTTGTCAATGACTCTATCAGTTTTCATCATTTGTTATGGACTTAATAGCCCATATTTTAGTTATCTCTGGATCAGTGGAAAACCTGTACATCTTGTGGTCTTTTTCCAACCTATTGCTGCACCCAAAGGTGCAGCAACTCATCATATTGTCATTGACTCATTCTTGTAAAAACACATTCACTTTAAAACAGCGCCCGATAACGTGATGGAAACAAAATGACTCTGTATGTCACGTGACCAGATTTTTATGGGACCTTCATTTTGCAACTCTCTCTATCGAGAGACTCTAGTTAGTGCTAGCCATTGGCACTTCACCCTTTGCTGTTCATATTCAACGGCTAGTATTAAATGGGATTCTCTGTGAAACTTTCTTTAAAAGACTGATCCAGCCTCAGAATGTGAGAGCAATGTACACATATTTACTGTTTACTCAAGTCAGCTGACCTTCAGGACATGCAGGCTCTCTTTCGTATTGTGTATAATGCTGCACTTCGCTTTATAGCCACTTTGCAAACTAGCTGTTTCAGTGGAGTTGTATGAAGAGACAGGTTCGCTAAATTAATTTAATCTTAGAGAGAAAATGCATAAGTTAACCATAGTTTTCAGTCTTTTAAAATCCACCAGCTTGTTGGAAGCTAATATCTCAACCACAGGGTATCCAGGGTCAGTAACTACCTAATGTTATTGCCTCCTGTGACCTGGAAATGCTAGCAAATGTGGTGCTGGAAGCAGCTTCATCTTTCACCACTGCATTTACATACACTTCCTTTGCTCAAAGTACAATATCGTACGCACAAAACAGCAAAATTGCTTGGACAAAGCAAACGTACACACGAGGTGAAAATATGGCAACAATTCCACTCAAAATTCAATTTAGCTGACAAAGGTACAGTATCAATATTATTCCTGTTGTTTCAGGGGATATCTTGTAAGCACCTCCCAGCTCATGTTGAGTCAGCCAATCAAAATAGAGGCTGAAGTTTTGTTGCCTCCCTGCACATTCAAAACAGCACATAGTTAATGGGGGGAAAGCATGTGACGCTAAAGACTGACTAGCTGCTACGGCCGAAAATTGGGGGGGGTTTATTTATTTATTTATTTTCAACCGGATTCTAATTTGTTGAAAGTAAATGCAGTGTTTAACCTTTAATCACCTTTGCCTATAAAGTTTGGTGGAGATTATGTTCTCGCCCATCTCTGTTTGTTTGTCCATTTTTCTGGCACTTCATACAATATCCCTTACATTTTTTTGATCAAATTCAATAATATTTAGTGGAAGTGCGGGCTGTGGGCCAAGGAACAATTGATTAAATTTTGTGATGGATGTGAATTCAAAGTAAATGCCATTTTGACTCATTTGTGAATAATTTCTGTGTTGAAATTTGGTATGTAAGAACTAAAGACAAATTCTTTGGCAGAGGTACGCACTCTGAGTGCTTTCTAGTCCTCTTGATTCTTAATACAAAAATCACAAGCTCAAAAATTTTTCCCATACATGGTGGACATGATGAAAAATGGGCTCAAACAAAATCAACAGCCCTCAAGAGTAACAGCTCAGATCTCAAACCTGACAATTACCATCATCGTAACCATAACTGCAATTGTAATCCTAGGTGAACACTAATCTGAACCCTTAAATTCTCATCCTAGAATTCTCACGAAAAAGAACCTCAATATCATCTGTGTAGTAAAATAAATGTGTTCGGAATCATTTCTTTGGAGAAAATTTATTTTTGTGTGTAAAACTGTCAGAATATACTGCATAAGGCTGTTTTCACCCCATGAGATACTCATGATTTGTTCAACAACAACAAAAAAAAACATTTGAAGCTTCCTTGAATGTTTTCTTTAACTCATTTAGCAAAACCCAATGTCAGTGAACTTACAGGAGCCACAAATGAAAATAACTATGCCGCAAATATGTTGCAAAGAAGCAAAGGTCAATTCAGGGAAAAAAAAAAATCTCGGGGATGGAATAGATGGAACAAATATCTTTTTTGATGTTAAGAAATTTTACTCTGCATTTTTAATTACATCAAGACATGCAGCGTGCTCGCATATCTAAAATTCTTCTTTATGGTCCTTTAATATGGGTGTATTGATGTATTGCTAGAACAAGAAATATAAATAAATGATGCCTTGTTACTTTTTTCTTTTTATAGCAATCTAAGAATCCTGTCCAAATAATGGGAGCATTTGACAAGTTAATGAATGTATCACATCTGTAGCATCCCTTCAGCAGGGACGAGTGTGCTCCACCACCACCATTATAACCCTCCTATTAGACCTCCAGGGGGGCTTCAGCGACTCAGCTCGAAGAGATCAAACCAACTTATTCAACATTTTTTAGCAGTTTATGAGGATATGTTCGGAGAAAATGTAAAATTTTTACCAATGACCATCCGTTTCAGTATTTTCATCAACCAGACACGATGCTTATAAAGATTGAATCAATACTGTTCGCTCTTTCAATAGCAAAATAGCACAGACAGAACTTCACTATGTTGTAAAATTTAACTGCCAAATAAAGTGCAAATAGGAAAATAAACAGGATTCAGTTGTAATTGGTGGGACTTTCAGGGTGGATCTAAAGATATTGAATAAATTGCGGATGAGTCTATAAAGGTGTGCTATTTTTAGCTAATAAGCCTGAGCACTAAAGGGGAGTTTAGAAAGAAATTGAAGTAATTGAATTAGGTCTATTTTTGTACTCAGGGTTGCCTTCTGCTGGCTTTGCTAGCAGTGGGATAGTAACTGCAACGGACACAGCAGCTTAAAGAAAGTTGATAGGAGAGTGAGCCAGGCATGCTTCAGCATCATACTATCGCGGGATCTTAAAGGTCACAGATCCATTTAAGCAATTAAGCTACTTCTAGTGTTTATTCAGCATGAGAGAAAAAATGCCTAAACTCTGGAGATTTCTGAAGGTGTTCTACTGCCTTGAATGAAGGAAACAGACTGGGTTTAACCAGGATAGAAAAAGAAGAGGAAGCCCTAGATGCACAGGTTTTCAATTGGACAAGTACATCAAAATTTTCAGTTCGAGAAACAGACATGTCACTGCCACTTTGAACTTCTGATCAGACTTCAGTTTGATCGAATAAATAAATAAATAAATAAATAAATAAATAAATTAATAAAATAATAAAAAAAAAAACTCAATGAATTGGCTATATGAATTGATTGTGTTAAGGCTACCTTGGTGAATCAGTTACTTTCAACAACTTTTAAATTTGCTGCTCCATTTTCAAAGGGCCAAGAATTTTGAGCAAATAATACCTTTTAGAATGGACACACACAGTGCATACAGAAATTGTGCCAGCCATGTCTATTATACATCGCGCTGTATATTGGTTTTAAGGTTATACATTCTATGGAACAATACATAAGGGCTCAGAAGAAACAGAAACACATGAAGAACACGATTATACCTCTATGCAAAACAGCGCAGTTCATCCAAAAATAAAAGCTCACACCAACAAACATATCAGGGAGCTGACCCCTCAAACAATGGTACATTGTTATAAAACGCAGAAAGCACTCAGATTGTATAATATATTTTAGCAAAAACAGCACTTAGCTTGAAAAAGCCAGTTTCAGTTCATTTCAGAACAACGGTGCCCTTGTTTTCTGTAAATTAGATTTCTGGCTGGCAGGTGTCACTGAACATTACAGGGGGAGACATGGCGAAGATCAACCAATATTCATAATAAAATTACTCCTTTCCTTTGATTTAACTTTGCCATTTCAACAGTCATTCCCCTCAGCATTTCAAAGTGTATAATACAATGACATTCATCATTCTCTATTACATTCCATTCTATTGGCTTTCTGTGCTTTTCTTCAGTGCCTTAAGAAATGAAAATCACACATTACCACATATAAACTGAGCACATGCCTGAATCATACGTTCACATGAATGTGAGAGTGCTTCCATGTGTTCTGTTTCAAGTTTATGTGCATAAACTCAGCAAAATGAATATAATAAATGTTCAATTTAAATGAAATTAAAATCACAGTGGGAGCCATTGAAAAGAAGATGGATTGAAATCAAATTCATATCAAAAGAGACCACTGTATTGAATTTATGAATTCAACTCACTCTGAAGAAATTTCAACCCCACTGCCCCTTGTGTATAGCACACTGAATCACTTTTCCCCCAAAACTTCAAAGCAGAGATGGAATGCTTGCATTCCAGAAATGGTTCTGCTTTAAAGATTTTAACCCTATCTAGACCCGGGGGGGCTTTTTATGCCCGCGCCAATTTTCACGTTGTATAATTTCTGAACGGCTTGAGCTAGGACCTGCAAACTTGGTGACTTTTCCTAAAACTTGTCTGGGAACAATTTTATACCAATAAGTCAAGTCCACCATCTTCGCCGTTTCCATAGCAACAGTTTTCTAACAGGTATGTCTGACAAAAAATTGCCGATTTTGGTTTCATCAACGTAGTTTCCAGATTTTCTTTTTAATATAAACTTATTCCATTATATTTACAACATCTTGCGTAATTTAAATTTGTAGGAGATTACCCTATTATGACAGTTTTGGGCAATAAAATCAATACATGATGTCATAATGACATCATAATAGGTCATAATAATACCAAAATGATTGTAGTGATTTAGTTTTACGTGTACATCATCCCCTGCAAATGTGGTCATATGCCATGTCATTTACGAGTTACCGGGGGGGGCGTAAAAAGCGCCCCCCCACCCGGCCCCAGGAAGCCCCAAAAAGCCCAGTCTAGATAGGGTTGAGATCCGTTTTCTAACAGAACTCTTAATTCAGTCATCTTTTAATTGTCTTCCTTCCTATATACATTAAACAACAATGATATTCTTAAAAGTTTTTCACCCTCTTTATTCAAATGTTTGTCCTTTGTTGGAGTATATGTCATACATCAGTTGTTGTGAGCACAAAAGAAACAAGAATTCAGTGCAGCATATACTAATGAGCCTAAATATTGTGACCACTCACAAATGAGGCAAATAATGTTTATTCCCTTACAGAAAAAAGTATACTTCAAGTCCAATTTGAAGTAAACTTAACTAAACTTCAAATATATTTCCCAAGTATACTTCATGCAGTAAATATACTTGTATCAGTATAATGTAGTATACTTGGTAGTGTACTACTTCAATATTTCCACAAGGAAAGAACGCAAGCTGGATTTGATCTTTGCACCCTCCGGCTGCAAAGAGACAGTTTTATCTGCTGCATCATGGTACTGCCTTGTAGGCTCATCTGGTTACTTAATACCAGTCCATTTCTTAGTTTATGAAAGTATACTTAATACTTCAGCATACTTTAGGTTTATGGGAGTATGCTCAATACTTCAGTTTACTTTCAGTTTATGAAAGTATACTTTATACTTTAGTATACTTTACGTTTATGAAAGATACTTTATACATCAGTATACTTTTAGTTTATGGAAGTTTATACTACAGTTTACTTTGAGTTCATGTAAGCATACTTTATACTTCGGTATGCTCTTTCTAAGTGTATCACGAAGTACAAGTATAAGCCGAATATACTGTATATAAACTGTTCTGTATACTTTCAGTGAAAGACAAGTGTACTGTACAGTAATTTTGCTAAATATCAAAGCAAATCAAACTTTATTTATATAGCACTTTTCATACAATAAATGTAGCACAAAGTGGTTTACATATTAAAAATAACAATAACAGTGAACAAGAACCTCCTCCCCCCCAACCAGCCACTTTCCCTGCCTCAACTTCTCCCACACCCACAGAGACTTAATGAGGTAAGAGGATGAAAATGACTCAAATGAGAAAACGCTATCATGGGGGGCCGTCCACACAAAGAGCTGATCACAGCCCACAGCCGTAGAGATGTCACTGCGGAGATCACCCCATTCCAGACAGAGGGAGGAGTCAACACCACAATCATAAAGGTGTTCAGAGAACCCCCCCCTCCCCCAACCAGAGGAACCAGGAAGACCCCCATGACAACATCCCCAAAGACAGAGCCAATCACCGCTCTCAATGCAGAGGGCAGCCAGTGAGGAAACACTAGAGCTAGTGTAAAAGATTAAAAGTAATGGTATAAAATGTAATTGTAGGAATATAATAAATATAAATATATCTCTGATATGTACATGAGGAGAAATGTAAAAGTATATTCTCTTGTTTGTAGTTTGATGGAAGTACACTACTAGCCAACTTGAATAAACTTCTTTTTTGTATGAGCTATCTTGAAACAAGAGTGCATATGTCAAGCTTGGCAAACAGACGTTAAGTAAACAGTCTGCTCTTGTTGACTACGTGTTGGATGCTGGAGACATGACCTGAACGACTGTGAAAAGGGCCAAGTCATTGTGGCCAGATGACTGAAGTGGAGCATCTCCAAAGCAGCAAGGCTTGTGTAGTACTTCCAGTCAGATGTGGTGAGTACCCCTTGACAGCAGCCTGAGACAAGGCACAAACTGAAGACAGGGTGTCGGCCTTCCAAGGCTCTTCAACGAATGAGGGCAACAAAGGCTGTCCTGTCTTGTCTGAACCAATCAAAGAGCTACTGTCACACAAGTCACAGGAAAGTTTGATGACAGTCAGGGGAGGAATGCCTCATAGTATACTGTGCATTGCACCCTGCTGTGTATTGAGCTTTAAAGCAGCAGACCATTCAACATGCCCACTCTGTCCACCTTTAAAAAAGCCTGCAATCAGCATCCAAGTGTTGGGACTGGACCTGATCAAATGAGTCATCATTTTATTTTACATCATCTATTCTATGTACATCAGCTAGGTACATGCACGCTGTTCACCTGGGGAAGAGAGGGCTTCAGGATCCAGTGTGGTAAGAAGATAATCAGATGGAGGGAGTGCTCTGCGGAGAAACCCTTGTTCTGGGCATTGATGGAGCTGTTTTTGCTGCATGTGGGGGACTTAGTGAATATTAAGAAGGTGGGCGTAAATTTTTGGCTCATCAAGAGGATCATCTTTTTTGTTAGTGCCCTTGTGATGTGTGAAAAGTTGTCTGAAGGCCTCATCAACCACCTCATCTATATCCCAGCAATTCTTACAATGTGATTATACAAGTTTTAGAAAGAATGACACAGTTGAGTGGGACCTATCTGTACATGGGTGAGTGTGTCTCTGCGTGGATGATGTGGGAGTGTTGTGCCTATATTTTGATCTTGCATCTTCAGAAGGTTTTTGATAGCCAAACTGTAAAAGAAAAAACATAACCACTGTGTCATACCAAGAGCCTTCCTGTCATAACAAGAACTGCAGCAAAAAAGAGCAACTCCACGTATCCCGCAGTTATCCAGCCAACGCATTACTAATGCTTTTATGAAGTCTCACTTGTCTATTTGTACCTCAAATATGTTGGAAACCAATGGGTTTGCACATTACAAACACACAGTGAACACATGGTGATTCATGCTACCAGATAAATTGGTGAATGGGAGATCTATGAAAATACTTGTTTGAAATGCTTGTTGAAATGCTCATCTTCTTCTTAAAGACAACTAGCATATCATAAAGCGACGATCACAGAATCAAGCCAAGCCAATCGAAACAACAAAAAGATTACAGATTACAAGCTGCAATGGTTTCAACTGTCTTAAGAAGTGTCTAGTGGGTGGCTCACTTCGTGGGCCCATTGAATACAGAATTGAGAAAGGGTACTGCACCCATTTACAGCCCAAAACAAGCGCTGGAAAGCTAAATGGAGGTGTATTTCTGGGAGGATGGCTGTGCTGTGCTCTGCCCTTTCGCGACAAAGGGGCTGTCACACGCGTCAAGCAGGTTGGTGTCAGGGAAGAATTCCAGACAGAGGGAAGAACAGGCATTAAGTATTCCTTATCATCCGCCACCGCATTGTGGGTGTCAGGTCTCCCACTCTCTTTTTTTTTGTTCACCCACCCTTTTTTTATTCAAGCGATTTAAGCAACACACATAATCTTCCAGCACCCAGCCAACCCCAAGCTTCAAAGAGCTACCCAGATACGGGCAAATGGAGGTGAGCTATCTGCTAACCTGCGACCGCGGGCTCTGGGCGATAATCATTTCAAAACTGCCCCAGAAAATGATTTTAATAACATTGTAAAGGTAACATTTTGCTGCCTTATCAGGCCTGGCAGATGCATCAGCACGGGCAGGTGGGAGGGGGAGAAAAGGATAGAGAACGAAGGGGGCAGATAAACATTTCCCTGAGGGTGGATAAATGTGGAATTAAAAAGTGCTTCCTATGGGGAAGTTGCAGAGATTTGGTCAATAGCCTGGGGGATTGGAAGATATTTCAGATTCTTGAACACCCTCCCTCTGACCCCCTAACAGCAATGCATTATGGGATGCCAAAGTCCTCATTCCATCTCCCCCTTCGAGCTTTGGGATTTAAAGCTGTCCCTGAATGCTAAACCCGTGGCATCTTCGAATGATGGCCACTGGCACAGAAGTAATGCAGGGGATATGCACTCACCCTCTTTTTTGGTTACCGAAGCCCCCACATTCCTCTCCAACCATTAATGTCTGGATATCTGTTAATTAGTCTGGGCCGATCTAGTGAAATACACAAGCTAATGTTTCAGTACCATCTGAAAAGGAAAAATGAGGCTATTTTAAGCTTGATGGCAGATAAAACTTCATGTGGACCACTTGTATAGAGATAGCAAAAACAATGTAAGTTAAAGCATGGGAACTTCTTTATTAAATCACAATAAAAGCCTTCTTTTAAGTAAATATTTCAAACTTAAACTTACTGGACTTGACCGGTGTTACGTTTGATCTTTTTGGTCTTTATCAAATGTTCCCAACGTTTAAAAGCTTTACAGCACAAAGAAAAGCTAAATCTGGTAAGAATATCAGATGATAGAAACTCACACTATTGGGATATCATAGGGATTCAGTTGTTTGAGGTTAAGTGGGTTATATAGCCAGAAAGACAGTGAAAAATGGTCACCATCACAATACTTCATACCCAACTCTGCATAGGGTAAAACTAAACAGGGAGACAAGCTGTAAATTAGTAGGGATTCTATGGAGAGGTTCAGAGTGCATGGCTGCTTTTTAGAATGAGGGACGGCTTGATTCTGGTCTTTGGCCTTGAGGTCAGTCAAACTAATGACTCAAACACAACTAAGCAGCAAAAACATGCAGAACTGCGCAACAAACCATCAGTCGTAGATGGACTTGGAAAGGGAGAGGGGAGTGAGATCATCAAATACTGATACCAAGAGCAGGCAAGAAATAAAATGATATTAAAGAAAGCCTCACACCTCTCGTCCTCCCTCTAAGTGCTTAAAGGTGGTTAACATTCTCATATGGCTTTAGGCTAATCCAGAACAATTTAAGGAGAACAGATTTTACAACAAAGAATTAGAGATGTCACTATCTGTACATGCTCGCTCAGTAATTAATTTCCAGCCACCTGGTTATGAATTTATTTAAAGCCTGCAAATTCTTCTCGTTCCAGGAAGCTTTCAAGTTTTCCAATCCAAAAAAGATGTGTGAAACAGATGTTCATAAGCATCTCATTCACATGCAGCTCGGGGTTTACTTCAGTGCTGAGCAGTTTCAGTGATACTGTCGTGTTTTCCTGCTCAGTTTGCGAGATTTAGCTTATTTTAAATGAAAATTGCACTCACATTACACCTCTTATTGTGTACTCTGTGTATAGCATTTTTTTCAGGGACACACGTGAAAAAGTTTTTGGCAAAAGCAATGTCTACAGTCATAATAAATATATAGAGGTCAATGAAATGTCGAGCAAAATACAATATTCTTAAAAGTGTAGCAGGCATTTGAATTAGGTTTGAATATGCAGAATTAAAAAAACACCTTTTGATCAACAAAGAATTTCCAAGGACACTCAGTCTTGAATCATATTCCGGACATTCAAGATAGACTTCACTATCACAGTGAAGTTTGGAGCAGCCGCTGCTTCTATGGTCTGCATAACTGACGTTTGATTTTGCCTTAAGTAATAAAATATCTGTTATAGTCCAGACCAGGAATCCAATGCGAAGATAGACTTGCAATGCAACTGGTGCCTTATTAGCAGCAGTACGGTAATGACAGGGACGGAACCCCACAGAGGATAGGCGGGGCCAAAACCCCGGAGAAGAGGAGATGCAGTTCAGCACAGATGTAATACGCAATGCTTGTGCTCCATTTGCCGGCCAGTGGCCTCGGGTGCGCTGCCAGATGTTGAATTGCTTGCCAGCACTGGACTGCCCAAAAAGAGGAGGGTCAATGATTGAGAAGAATTCAGTCACAGTCCTGGCCCCAGCTCAGGGTTGGAAGCTTGTTCCTGACAAACTTGATAAAGACAGCAGACTTGCAAGGGATAGCAAGAACGCGGTTCCTGTCCTGGATCCCGATTGGAATAGGAAGTGTATTTTTGAAAACTGGAGTTGAAGAACAGGATTGAAATGAGCCGACTTGAACTCAGTCCCTATCCTGGACCCTGATTAGGATTGGAAGCTTGTTCAAATTAACTAATGATAACAACGATTCAAAGAGACTTGGCTGCCACTAGAGTACTGGTTGCATTGAGACAAAGATGAAGAATTTTAGCATGTTTATGACTAGGATTTCAGTGTGACAGCAACTTTGAATCCTGCCACAAGCACATGCACTGGATGGTTCAAATACCCGTCACTCGCTCATTTTAAGTTGAGCAAGTAACGAGATTCAGCCGAGAGGGAAGACAGGCACAAGACATACACCAATCACAATGCACATACATCTAATAGACACGCATGCCGCTAAATTGCGAAGAGACACACTAGGGATTCATGCAGGGGTTGTGACAATGTCAGTGTTTTACCTCTAACTGTGTTTTTCCTTTGACTTTTCTAGCCACCTTGAAGCCATTAAATGCATTGCTGAGCCGTGTTCATAGGCATGCAAATAAATTTCTGGACACTAACTTAATTTCAATCAGGAGAGACCAATGAATGACGAAAAGATTCATTTACGACAGATTAGAGTTTACAGATTAACAGATGTGATGATTGCCTTGACAAAGTCTTTGGCGTTTGGACGCAACAGGGAGATCTTGTAAATGAGGAGCATCTGCCTGAGCTGCAGCAGGATAAATCCCCCCATGGAGTCCAGACATTGCTAGTGCTGCTAACTGATGGGCTGATGAGGTTGATGAATGATGAAGTAGATGAATCTGCAAAACTGAATGGTAATAGGGAGGTGAGGGGAATGCAAAACAGCAGCATGATTATACTAAAGGCAGAGAGGGCCAGCAGCGAGATGATAGGCTAATGACGTAGGTGTGACACTCTGATATTGGGGAGATATGATCAGCGGATAGGACAGCTGATGTCTCAGCTTACAGCCCCAGACAATGACAGCAGACACTATGAGTGCACATGCATGACAGCAGTGAAAAGCAGATTGATTGAGAAAGAATCAACTGTCCAAAGCACACAAAAGAGGAGTTTTCCTTGCTGAACTTTGGGTACAGCTTAATATGATGTGCTTTTCATGTGTGATAAAAACAAAAGCACGCATACACAACCTAACTCTGTTAATCTGTGAACAACTAACTGTGTAAGCCGAGAGATATTAGCCTAAAAAAAATCATGTACATGTGGGAGACAAAAGACTTTTTTTCTGAAATATTTCTCAGTGAGATATTCATTATAATAGCTGGTAAGGGGTTTGAAATGCCATAACAACATGCAGTCTACAGAGTGCTATCTTTACTCCAGGCAAAAAGGGGGCTTCCTTGTGCAAGTCACCAGGGAGCTTGTAGTTACTTTTATAATGTATAACCGCAAGGAGGATAAATCATTTACTCTCCTGTAACTGTTTTGGGACTTGCTGCTGCTTGCGAGCAAACTTGTGCAAAAGGCTCAACACTCAGTCCTACATAGGCTGGAGTGTAAGTTCTCTGTCAAAGCTAGCAGTCCCTGAGGACTGCTGTCCCATATTAGCGGTAGCAGAAAGACGCTAGCAGCGAGTCGACCATGGATGGATTCTACATTTTTCACAAAACCCTCCAGGTGGCATCAGGAATCAGTGCTTCGGTACTGCTTCGGCAAGCAGTTGATATGGAGTCCGGCTCAGTGACTTCAAACACATTGTCTCAATAAAGAAAGGATCAGAAGAGGCGGTGAAAAACTAGCCCTCTTGGTCTAGTTCAGGTTGTTTGGTTCACTTCTCTTTGGACTGCTGCAGTCAGCAGCGCCATGAGGTACGAGCTCCGCAGCATGAAGCCTGAGCACCTCGCTCCTGATCCCATCATCACAGCCACTAATCCAAATCCCACAGCAAAATTAAGGTGGAAAACTGAATGCTCAGCCAGTTGGTGGCTAATCCGCTTCTCCCCTCCGGTCAGTGGGCTGCTGATGGAGGCAAGTAATAGAGTAACTAAAAGCGTGTGACAAGAGGTGTATTACGTCTCAAGTTTCACTGCAGAGAGTCAGTTAGTGTGGACCTGTAGGCCTTGTGAAGTGCCAGCACCTTGGCTGTGTACTGCTCATAATTATAACTCATGGCCCTTGCCCACACACCTTTATATTAGCACCATCACACAGTCTCTGCAGATTTTATAAAGTAGGTATGAAAAAAAAAACCAATACATTTTTGTATAATATTGAGTTGTAGCCCTGATTGTGAGAATGTTTTCTTCCTCAGCTGCATACAGCATTCAGAAAAAGGCTGAATAGCTCGAAGAATGGGAGCTTTATGAAGTGATTTCAAATAAAATATTCACAAGCAGAGGAAATATATTAATATTCCTCCAGAATTCTCTGTTTCCTTTTCTTGACTGGCACCTCAATTGTCAAACATCTCTAAGCATTAGTGCATAATTTGATGAATGAGAACTCGTGTCCAAAGCCATGTACCGTGATTTTCTTTTCTAAAAGCGCAATGGAGATAGATTTGTTATTGGGTCTTTGTGTGATAAGCAATATTGTCAGAATGGCTAACTGAAAAAAATGAAACACTATTGACTATTGTTCAACCCAAAACCTGACAGAACAAAGCACAAGGAATTTTCTCTAATCTAATGTTGTATCGAGGAACTGTGAACAGGACAGAATCTGGAAAGTGATGCTAATATCCTTTGGACATTTAGGGGCTTTATAAGCAAACTATTTGTAAGATTTTAAATCAAAATTATTTCTCTCGAGGATTGCTGAAATGACTTTGCAATTATTACTCTAAACTTTTGGGATCACTGAATTTATATCAGCATTTCTTCAACGTGCAATTATGACTATTAACTTCAGTCTGTGATTTCATCTGTTTGCTTGACTGCGTAGAACTCATTTTGGGGGAAATAAAGAATAAATAGGCGGCATATTAACATTACGACTGAAAACTTTAGTTAGCTCCAGGCTGGAATCTGGGATGCAAACTGACTCTGTGAACTTGGGTTCTGTACTGAAAATAAATCTGCTGCTACCTTCAGCCAAAACTTTAAACAAATGGAAATTGTACCAAAGCAAAGGCCACATGGAGGTTCAGTGACCTTTGGCTGATCTTTCCTCCACCTATGCTTCTTAAGCAGTGATAAAACATCACTCTGTAAGTCCTGGGTGCACAAAAGGCTAGTTAAATGCATATAAAGCAATATGCAAACAACAGCACTGACAGCCTTGATTTGCCACGTTACTGAGTGCTACTTGCTACTTCAGACTAGAGTCCCTTTATACTGGGAGTAGTGACAACTCAGTATTTGAAGGAAAGAAATCGCTTAGCATTACGTCTCGCTGCTTCTACTGAGCCAAACTGAATACCTAGTGTAACGCTGGTTGAATCGCTATGGCTCAGCGCTCCAGGAGGCTAATTAAGCGCCACTGACATAACTAAGTTGACTATAAGTGAAGAATTCTCGCGCATCTGCTGATGAAGGCTTAGATCCGGTGCTTCTCAGTCTCGGACAATGAATTCATGGAAAAGGAGAAAAAACTGGAGCACACGAATACCAACAAGCCTTTATAGTACGAATTAGAGAAAAGAAAAACTGACGCGTTTCGACGTTACCACGTCTTCATCAGAGTCAGACGATTCAGAATGAGTGTATCATTTAAAAGTTTCCAACAGATGTACCTTATAATTAGTCAATTAACAATGGCCAAACAAAGCATTGAATATAAAACAACCAATTATGACGTCATACACAAAGATTAGCCGTTCTCAAGAACAATTGACATATTTATACTCTGAAATCATAGTTTACAAAAAACATGAAAGATTAAGTTCCTCATTCAGACCGAACGGTTCAACCGTATTAAGCGTATGAATCCAAAATGCCTCTCTGCGAAGCAAACGTCATAATTGGTTGTTTTATACTCAATGCTTTGTTTGGGCATTGTTAATTGACTAATTATGAGGTACATCTGTTGGAAACTTTTAAATGATACACTCATTCTGAATTGTCTGACTCTGATGAAGATGTGGTAACGTCAAAACGCGTCAGTTTTTCTTTTCTCTGATTTGTACTATTAAAGGCTTGTTGGTATCCGAGTGCTCCAGTTTTTCCTCCTTTTCCATAACTAAGTTGACGTTACTTAGCTAGGCAGCGTGCACACAATACTTTTTCAAAACCAATAGGTAACATTAGTTTGTTATCCAGTGAGCTAACATTAGCTAGCTACTCAGTTGACTGAATTTACAAAGCGTTGCTCGTTCAGCCACGAACGTCTGTGACTCAGAGGCTGAGTAAGCAGAGTGATGTAATTAGCGCAGTGCTAACATGCATTGGGCGCTAAGGGAAAGTACATTTGCTTTCCATGAAATTCCGCTATTCAGTTATGTGATAAACAGAATGAGAAAGTTTTGAAAGTGATTGAATAAATTTTAAACATCTTAAACCCCTTCTCAGATCTATTGGTACACCCGAAGGCACAACAACCAGTAATTTTTTTCAGTTTTCAAAACACAAAATGGAGGGATGTTTTAGAATTCCTAAGGAAGTAGTATAAATTGATCAATCTGATGAATACAAAATGGATCCACGTGTTACGTGAACAACTTTTTTTTGGTACCCCCTATGTCGCTACTCTCAGTATAAAGGGACTCTACTTCAGACTTCAAAGTTTCAAGGTTAGCCAGACAGGAAAACTGAGCATTGTGACCATGTTAACACACAATGCTTGGTCAATTTGCCTACGATTGATTAGTATCGTCATTCTGCTTGCATGCAACATTTAGGCACACAAGACTCTCCACTGAATGATTAGTGTCTCAACATCACAATCAGACCTGCTCTGGAGTATTGGCCTGGATGGAAACAACACCGTGTTAAACTCAACCCTTCAGAGCCAGAGATACTAAATTAGCAGGCAGAAGTCCCAACACCTCACTGAACACCATGAAAACAAAAAAAAAACAAACAAACAAAAAAAAATGGACCTAATCACTAAGGCTATAAATTATGGAACATTTCATTCAAATTAGTATCACATCTGAGGCAAGAGGAGACATAGCTGAAATTGTAACATCTCTTCTCAGATGATGATCAGAAGCCATTATATCACAAGCAATTTTTTTTCTGCAGGATTTTTGAAACGTTAAAATGGATTCAGCATTCAGTCAGAATTAAAAAGTGCGGATTTTTTTCAAGGATGTTTGAATTTGAAATTTGATCATTTGAAAAAGTTAAAGAGAAAGAAATTTGAAATGTTGTATCAAAGATCCACTGAAACATAAAATCAAAAAGCTTTTCATTGATCTAGTTGTGAATTTTGGCCTTACATTCAATGAATGGTTTTCTAAAGCCTGTCAGTCAAAGTGGTGGGAGCACTGTATGTGGCTGTGACCTTAAGGCTTGTACAATGCAGTCCTGATGATTTCTTTAGTGGTTCTTTTTAGTTGTACTGAATAGAAGTGTCAGCTCTTGTGGCGAGGGGAGGTTGAACTACATCAGTGAGTCAGAATTGCAGCAATTAATGATCTCATGTACAAGAAGGAGGGCCCAATGAAACTACAATGGCTGGCTAATAAACATTTTATAATGGCTTTTGATGGCCAGGGCTGTCTTTGGCCATGAGAAGCAGACTGTCTGAATTTGAGCCACGAGCCCTATTTGAAAGATGTTCCTGGTCTTCAAAGGCGCTCATCATGTAGAAGAGCAGGGCAGTATCCAAAGAATAGAGCACATCAGTACCACAGTGTGAGTGAAATGATGCAGTCCTCAAGCCAACTGAAACTCCCTAAGGCATATAACATACAAAAACAAAAACTTGACCCTCGAGATAGGTCACATCAGATGCCTAGTGGTTTATAATTGTTCAAATGTTTGTTAGATTTATTTGTAAACGTTTCCTTGAACAGCCTGAGACCAAGTTCAGGCCACATTGAAAAGTCACTTTGGCATCAGCTCCATGAAAACATGGTAAAATGAGCAAATACTGGGAGAGAGGGTCCTTGTGTTGTGTATTGAGGATTATTTGATCAACTGTCCTGCTTTTAAATATGAAATTACATTAATGCAAACTTTAAAGAGATTGACAGGCCGATCAGTGCAGCATCTGCAGCGATGCAGGCGTTGTACCTGTCTGTAATGGTGAAGAAGGAAACAGCTGAACCTAAAAGCGAAGCTCTAGATTTACTGGTCAATCCATGTTCCAACCCACAGCTATGGTCACTAGCTTTGGGTAGTGACCAATGAACAAGATTGCAAATAAAAGCAACCAAAATTAGCTTTCTCTGCCGGATGGCTGGGCTGGTGAGGAGCTAGAACATCCATCGGGGCTCAGAGTAGAACCGCTGCTCCTCTGCATCGAGAGGAGTCAGCTGAGGTGGTTCAACCATCTAGTCCGGATGCCTCCTGGACGCCTCCCTTTAGAGGTTTTCCAGGCATGTCCACCTGGGAGGAGCCCCGAGGCAGACCCAGGACATGCTGGAGGGATTATATCTCCCGGCTGGCCTGGGAATGGCCTGGGGTCCCCTAGAGAGAGTTGGAGGAAGTAGCTGGGGAGGGGGGGGCCTGGGCGACTTTGCTCAGTCTGCTACGCCCACACCCGGCCCCGGATGAGCAGCTGAAATGGATGGATGGCAAACCTTAGGCAGAATATTTGTGAATGGCTACTCTGCTATATTTAATGCAAGTGCAGCCCATTATTCCATACTTTTAATTATATTCCTGACAGCCCCATACAAATATGTAGAAAAGAAACTGTGACTTTTCTTGTACACTACTTTCATTAATTTTCAAATAAACCTTGGAGATTTTCACAATTCCCTAATTCAATTTATATAACTACCCAATCGAACAAACATGATTGGGTAAAATGTGCCTCTGTTGTACTACAGGTCAAATAATTTCCACAGAAGTAACCAACTGCAGTATACTGTAAAGCCGTAAGGGACCAAAACAATTTGTTTCATTTCTTAATTTACCCTGTACATAGCATCTGTAGTGGTTTTCTTTGCAACTTCCCTCGACAGCGAGGGACGACAAAACTACAAAATTTCTCGGCAAAAACAATGTTCTTTTTTTCTGACCGCAGAACAAAGAAATAAGTTAATGACTTAATTATTCATTTTGATGAAAAAAATAGACTGCTTTTGCTCTTATCTCTCATTTCAAGGCACACAGAAACTGCATTTGTAGTTCTCCGCATGTTTTGTGACAATAATTGGTGTATTAGTGAAGCATTTCAATATATGTTGAACATGAGCAATTACTGTGCATCACAGGGAGAGCAATCTTCCTGTAGTCTATTTGTGCACCTGGCAAGACATTTAAAAAGTACAGTGCTACAGTGCTACTACTACTGTACAAAACTTGTTAAATAATCCTACCATAAGCTACCCTGGTTTGGGGAAAAAAAAAAAAAAAAAACTAAATATCAACTATCAAGTTATATCAAGCGAAACTAAATTATGGTTTTCAGTAATAACCAGGAATTAGAACAGGACATTTAAGCTACAGAGTCATATTTCCAACTTAGTTACATACAAACATTACAGTCTGAGCTACGAAAACTCTTGACTCATTCCAATTTTTAATGACAGGAGGGGTGGAGAATTGGGCATTTAACACCTGCACTGATTGTTTATGCAGGCAATGAGGAGGACATGCTAAGATTCAACAGCATAACTTTGAGAACTGCCTGGTAATTTGCAATTTCCTTGTTGCTTTCTGTTATTTTCTTTCTGGGCAGTTATAACCTTTGAACCATTCTTCTATGGATTTGTGCATTTGCTACATCAAAAAAAAAAGGTTTTTTATGATTGAAAGTTCTTGAGTGTCAGAATTTGAGCATTTTCCAAAGACTTTTCATTTTCAAGCCTGATAATCTGCAGTCTTCCCTTATGACCTCCATAAAACAGATTGGATGCGAATGGAAAAGTATTCATAATGTGATTTCCTGAAGGTTTTGAGTATTATTATTCTCTGACAATATACAAATGACTTTGCTTCTTTCAAAAACCTTAGCAGGTTAAAACATGCTGAAAATATTTAAAATCTGTGCCAATAAAGGACTTTTACTCTCTGAACTCATATGGAATATTCTTGCATTATATGAATTATATTATTTAACATTATGTTTCCAATCACACACACACACACACACACATGCACACGCACTCACACATGCACACAAACGCGTGCACATGTACACACAAAAATATACGCACACACACGCACACATACTCACATACACACACACACACACACACACACACACACACACACACACACACACACACACACAATTCAGCCACAGGATAGAAATGTATTAATAAAAATTAATGTGACACAATGCAGCCTGCGAGATCAGGAAGCAGCATAAATGAATAGGAACAAATATATAAAAAATTGATGCAACAAAATGATAAAGAAAATACATGGCATTATAATAGTAATTGGTATTCATCTTCTTAGAAGCATCTCATATAAAATATATGAGCTGAAATTGAAGTTGGTGTTAAGACTGAGAGTTCATTATCTCCATCTCCAAAAAACAATTTAATAGCATACATTAATGCACTGATGCACAGCTATTGATCAGCAAGAGCAGGAGAGGAGGTCTGAAGAATGAGCTCCACTTGTCACAATATTATAAGACATTGCTGCATTCTTATCTTTCCAATAATATTTGAAAAACAATGAACCGAACACATTACTTAGTTCTAATATAAAATTCAGATTACTTCTCACAATTATAATAGTTTTATAAGTCTCATTTGAAAAGTGTACGATGCGAGGACAAGTCTTTCCCTTCAAGTATTCTCAAAAATATCAATTTTTTTACCTTGGAAATGAAGAACAATCCTACAAGGACAATGAATGTAAAAGGGAGCCAATTTCTTCCAGATGTGTCGAGCATGCAATGCTCTTACATAAAACATGTCTTCTTTCTGAACTACAAAAAAAAAGAGAGTTGAGGAGGTTAATCGCAGTCATTAAATGAAGAAACAAAAATTGAATCAAATGGTCAAGTACAAATGCAGTAATTTTTCTAACAATATATCATACTTTGTATAATTCAAGAAAAAAATTGAGATCTTGTTTAGGTTATTAGGACTTATTGTCTAATTATTAAAATAGATAGGCAAGGGAATCGTATTTTTAGATTGGTATGCCATGCTCTATACATACATTGGCTTACACAACAAAATATCGACTATATTCAAGATTAATTATTAGAGGTGTCAGAAGTTCATTCATTTAAAGATACTTTTCTAAGGTTTTTTCAGGGCACGCTTAGAAAGAAACTGGAAACAAAACATCCAATTAGTTTTGGTTCACTAAAACAGGAGAAAACACAATTAAATTTATTTTATTTTATTTATTTATTTTTTTTGAGTTTAAGGACCATGAGCACTTACATTAATCATTTCAAGAAATAAAAAGATGGGTGCACCAGATTTAGCAGGTAGCTAATTTCCATCTGCTGTCACTCAAATCATTGCTGATAATCAGGGCTTTAACCTCTTGCTTATTTTTCCATCTCAAATACAAAGTCCTTCCGTACAACACAAAATTATGTCTCTGTCCGAGTACCTACAGGCAACACCGCATAGCTATACATTGTGACTATACATCAATCGAAGGCCAAAAGCTTGTTCCCAATATTACAGTTGGGTTGCTCCAGGCTTACAAGATGGTGGTGCTCACCCAGGGGTCACACGGTCTATGTTTTCATTTCAAACACCTCGTCTCGGGAGCCCGCTGCTGCTCATTTTCCATTATGTACTAAAGTGCGTGCTCCATACCATCGGTCGTCGTGTAGCTTTTAAGTTCAAAGGTCATTTAAAACTGAAGCCTCTATTTCTATACCTTCTCATCTCAGCAGGCTGTTATTGTGTTAAGTGTAATATCCTTCATTGCTCAATGAGAGATGGCTTACAACCATTCATAGAAGTAGACTGTCCATTTAAAAACAAATAAACGTGTGATAGAGATATCACATTCATGAATTCCCCCCTCCTCTCCTGATTTTGAATGAGAGCAACACTCAGAAGTCATGTAGCTCTGAATCCTCTGAGCATATGCCCGCCAAGCACTAAACCAGGTACATCCTCACCTTCACACAAATATCATATCTGCTGCCTTCAAATTGAGAATCGTAGCTGCAACTTGAGGTAAATTTACAATAGATTTTTTGCAGCTATAGTTTTTTCAATCTCTCATATGTAACAAAGGAAATTCCAGGATGAAATATACTATTCGTGAGGAGTTCACTGCTTTTGCAAAAAAACGAAAAAAAAAAAAAAACTTAGTGGCCTGTAATTGTGCTTGCATCATTTGTTTGACTTTCTTCTTAAAAAAAAGACAGTAACAAAAGAGACTAATAAATAATAATTAGGAAAGGTGGAACTTTTCACTGGATGTGATTTATCTTCATTTACTCACACTGGTCCAGTGAACATCGCGCACCTCTTTTGGCATGGGACCAGCCATGGATGATCACCCATAATGCAGATGGGGAGTGAGAAGTAAACACCGTCAATAAAATTTAAACAATGAAACAGCGTGGGGCTGTTGCCTGGGGCCGCCTGTGTGTTAATTTCAAAAACACACAGAAACCACATTATAAACACCCAGAGCGTAAACCAAAGACTGAGATCAGAGTGAGTGAATCTCCATCTGCTGACCAGGACAAGACCAGGATTACTTGAATTACATTGTACAGTTGCACTTTCCAAAAGAGCATCTCCCCTGTTAGAGTAGAGGTTGGAATGAAAAGGATTGTCGTTAGTGGTATGGCTAATATCTGGATCACTGTATCATAAACATGTCTTGTCTAGCTGAGATATTTAGCCAATTCAATTTCATAGTAATTCATCCTTTAGTTCCACTTAGCTGTGCTCCCACCTCCTGCAGAAATCAACCATTTAAGTGAGTACAGCAACTTACCTGCACCATGAATAAATCATTTTCCGGATGCTGCATTCCAAATTGTATTTAAATTAAATGTAAAAGGAAGAAAGGGTGAAATTATTCATCTTTAGCTGATATATTGAGATTCCGGCACTGTCAAGAGAGAGTACCTTACAGATGCCACTGGATAGGAGATAAGGAAATGATCAGACTAAGAAATCATACTTTCTTCATTCCTTTATTGACATGGCAACTTCATTAGAGAAAGCGTGATCTGATAATTACAGATTGCAGTCCAGCTGCACTGGGAGTAAAGGATAACACCAGCACTTAGATTATTCCAGCTGCACTGCATGGTAACAGCAGGGGCAATCGATTCAGCTATGATGGGCAGAAACAGTGTTTATGGAGCACAGATTGCACTTCAGGGTGGAGAAATATTCTCCAAACCTCTCCTTGGCCCTTAACCCTGACAGATGGCCCTGTCTCAACACCCCCATCTCTGGCACACCCTCCACAGGTGGCTGGGCCGTTCTGCACTATGGCCCATCTCTCCTCTGTAATTAAATAATTGCTGGTACCACCACGCTTAATGGAAGGACTGTAGCCTAGCCACAGCATCTCCCCAATATTGCAGTTTGCCCAGGAACAAGCCACAACCCTCACAACTTGCTGAAACAATGCAATACTCAAGGACTCAAGGACTTTCTCCTGTAACTGAACAAGAAAAGGCCACAACATGAAATATGAAGTTATTTTTTTTTTTTTTTACCAACAAAGATGACTGTGATTAGAAGATAAATCTTAAGACAAGCTCAGACTTCAAAGCATAATTAACATAAGGTAAAGGGCTTGGAGCGAAAATCTTTTGACAATAATAATTTGCAGTCATTCTGTGTACACAGCAACAGATTGTGAGGCATTTTCTTCTGTGTACAGTGGATTTCAGCAAAGTGCAATAAGGGAATCGTTCAGCTTGATAAAGCAAAGAACGTTTCTTGTGTTTACCTAAAAACATAAATTGGGATGGCAGGCATAGCATGTGCCAAGTGGTGGGTATACCACAAATGTACACAGCACAAAGGGCTATGCACATCTCAGGATTACATCAAAGTATTTTTAAATAAATCTTTAAGGCAACATTTGAAGAGACTAAACCAGCGAAAACAAGTCATACGAGTTCAGACATGCTGTCAGTTGTATAACACAATCTTTGGAGCTGATCCAAGACTGAACAAGTAACATCAATAGTGAGTAAATAAAATACATCCTCGTGCCCTCTTTTACCACCTCCGGAGGGAATTAGAAACTTTCTTTGCATAATCATACAGAGAATGCAGGAATGCCCTCGACCCAAAATACAACAAAAAACATTTGCATTTGCCATTTGTTGTTACAACTTAAACTTCAAAGGACAAATTTCCATTTCAAAGGAATTGCAATCTGTATAAGTCCTATATTCTGTCCATGAAAAACAAAGGATGATATTGTTTTTTTTTTCCAGACAAAATTGAAAAGAAGAGACTGCCAGTGTTGTGGGGTATGCATATAGGCAACAGAATGTGTGACCATCAGTAGAATGACCTAGCTGGCTTTGCCTGGAACAAATCTTAAAGATAATAGATATTATGAGCTTGGATGCCAAATTTATGTGTTTGAAAAATGAAAAGATAATAATCAGCATTGCCAGTAATAACATTACAAGGATACTTAAAATGAAATAACATTTTTAATAGTCCTCAGTTTAAAATAGAGTTTTTGTTGGAACAGTCTTTCACTGACTTACAAATTCCACACGGATTCATGCTCAGCCACCCAACAAATATATTATACAAGAAACACATTTAACATGGCGCATTGAGTGAGTAAACGCTGGTAAACTCAAGGCTCTAAAAAAATCTATTAATCACTTCTTTCTTTGAGAAACTTGCGTAACAAAGCAAACAATTTTGCAAATTTCACTTGTTCTCCAGAGGTTTGCTGATTTCCTCAGCGTAGACAAGCGTGCATGCATACGTGTGATATATTTAAGGAAATACCAACCTTAAGAGTCTAATTAAAGCGTTTACTGCTGCCATGAGTCACAAGAAAAGCTCAATCTGCCAATGCATGCAGTAAATTCTACAAGTCTCTAGTGCTCTAATGGCAGGATGGGTAAGGGTTTTTTCAGAAGATAAGTGACTGTGAACAATGGCATACAGTATCATTCGCATCATTTTCATTCATATTAAACCATTCAGTGACCCCCCCATGGCCTGCAGATGAGGGCATCGTCATCCAGGACGTGACGACTCTCATCAGGATAAACAGACTCTCACTCAGAAAAACTTTGTATTACTGTTCAGTGGCGCTGCCCTCAAACTCAGTGGTAACCAAACATTACTGGAGATCTCCTGTCTTGTAGATTTTCACTCCAATGCTAACAAAGATCACCTCGTTCGACGATACAGAGCCTGTTGAGCTGATAGTCGAACCAGGTTCAGTAGGTTAGGGTTGGAGTGAAAACTTGCAGATGGTGGTTACCACTGCTTTATGGAGTCACGTTGACCTAAACCATGCCAGGAAAATGCCCCCACAGCTCATGAGGGCCACCACACCCTGCAGCTGTAGGGTTCACACGTTCAGGCCAGCAGAATTCTCCTCATATACACCGCAGCTGCACTTACCCACTTGTCTAGAATATGGTAAAGAATGACTCATTTGATAATATTTTTTTTTTTTTTTTAAATCACAGCTCTGTTGTCTACCTACAGTACATGTGTATACAAAAACACATTTGTTATTGTAATTAAGGGTTAATGCACTGCAATTCCACCATAATATCCCTCTCTATGAAGCTGTCAAATGGGTTGTTCCTGCTGACACTGTCTGATGGTTGACATGTTCTACAACGACGTGCTCATTCATATAAGCTACTCTTCTGTATAACTGATGAGTGCTTTCCCATAGATCTATGCAGATGTTATTGCTGTTACTGATCTTCTGGAAAAACCAGCCAGTTAAGTAGTGATAGAAGCTCCAAACATCCATCCATGATTTATTTATTTTTTATCATGATCTAAAATTGAGGTCACCTGGGCCTGCTGAGCACTTTCATGCAGAGCATGACTGAGTGTCTATACCACACTGTATGGAAGAATCTGCATAATTCACATTTCCCCAGGTTCATTCAGGTTTTTCCTCATATTTGTCACAGATTCATACTTGCGTTTACAATAGTGTCTCTGGATGAACAAGGACGCAGCTAAATGACTCGGAAAACCGGAAGTGACAATGGACCAGCAACAACAACAACTGCTAAAAGAAGACTTTCAAGGGTAACAAAACTTTTGCGGCATGCGTGACCAATTCACTGTGTATAATGGTCTTGTTTCCAATAAATGATCTATGACTGGCTACTGGCCCTTAACAGGATAAAAATGATGTTGGTGATTTTGGGTGTGGACATGACAGGTCCCATTACCCTCTCCTAGGCCTACCAGAGCATGCACTAAATCCTGTCCTCCCCCTCCAGACCTGAAATAATAGCTTTAATGACAGAATCTCTGAGAAACAGACACCCCATGTTAACTCACATAAACCGCCTCCATTTACAGCCGAAGGAGCCTCCCCGCTCAAAACACCATCTCTGTTTGCCCTTTGGCCTAAAAGGCGGCAAAATGTCTGACAAATAATTTTCCCTCGTTTTTCACACTGAATGTGTTCTTAATGTTGAGGGTAAAGTTTGCAGCATAACAATAACAGAAGACTTGCCTTTTCAGAATGGTATGAATGGAGGCCTGTTAGCATGAATGGTGTCATAACTCAATGTAGATCTCATTAGATAGGAATCCGAGCAGGCTTCCCCCCTATAATTGGGACGCCTGCGTTACGCACCCCACAGCCTGAGGGGGCTGTTCGCAGCCTAGCAGGGGCCGGTGGGTGGGCCATGGGAAAGCCCCAGCCCACAGGATAGCCGTGCGGGAAATGAATACAACTCCCAGAGATTTCCTGGGGAGGGATGGAGATCCAGGAAGGCAGGATTTCGCGGTGCGGGATTGGGTTAGGCTGCAGGCTGGGACGTTAACTGAGCTGAGGTGGTGCTACGATTTCACGGGTTCTTTGCGGTTAAAACTTCATCTTTTAGATCAAGAGCAGAGGCTTCTGATTGCCTGAGGGCTCACACCGTCTGACTGTTAGTGCCGACAGCCTTCTAATGCAGGGCTCACCTTTAAAGGCCGCAGAGAGTCCGGGATTCTTCCCCGTCCAGGTGAGAAAGACTACAGTGTTGTGAAGAAGTATTTGCCCCTTTCCTGATTTCTTCTATTTTTGCATATTTGTCGCACTAAATTAATGCTAGTACCTATCATTACTAGTACAGTTTCTCAGTTTTATCATCTGATATTTCATCTTGGCACCATTTTCATTTAAATAAAAGGTTTAAATGATTTGCAAATCATGGCATGCTGTTTTAATGTATATTTTATATAACGTCCCAACTTTTTTTTTTTTTTTTTCGAGAGGAGGCTTTAGACAAAGCTAACCCACGTACACCCAATTGCAGTTTTTAAATGATTTCATATATTGAACATAAAGAGTTATTTAAAAGACAAAACACCCATGAAAAAATATTTGCTCCCTAATCCTAATAACTGGTTGTGCTATCCATGGCGGATTTTTACCCACTCACCTGGGATTTACACCAGATGCATGTTCGGTCCGCCTCCGCCGTGCTGCGTGCTTGCCGCGTGCATTGCCGTCTGTCAATTTACACTGACTGCGTCTTTGATGCGTAACAGTGCAGTACGGCTACAGTAGCGAGATCAATGAGCGAGCCTGAAGAGATCACGTGATAATTACAAAATATAAACAATACATGTTGTACTGAGTGCAACTACAAACAGGCAACCGCCTTTGTTCTTTACCGAAAGGGTTGACTTGCTACAGTTTGTTTACTTTTTGAGATTTTGTGCCTCTACCATGGATATGTAGCCTACTTACTAATAAATGTTCTCGATTTCCTGTTTGTGTTGGGTTTGTCATTTGCTTGGGTGTTCTGTCGATAAAGTTTAGCCTACATATACTTTTTTACCTCGGTTGCTGTCACAGACCACAACAAAAACTGGCGCCAACATGGATTTTGAAGATCAACCGTATGTTTTAAATGTTATGTCTGTGTACCGATCGATCTGCTGTGTTGAAGTGCTGCGTTTCTGCTGCGGCATCCGGCAAAAATAAAAGTCTTGCATATCTGCTGCGCACGGCTGCGTTTTGTCGGAGCTGGGACAGACGTGAAATGCAATGCAGCGGATATGGTGTAAATACACTCATTGACTAAAGTGAATCCTATCAGCTGCACTGCTGTGGCGGAGCACAGACGTACTAAACACGCATCTGGTGTAAATTGGGGGTCAAATCAAACATTTGCAATCACTGGCAATGAGTCTTTTAGATTGTATATGAATTTTGGTGCTCTCTCTGCAGAATTGTATCAATTCAGCCACATTGGAGGGTTTTAGAGCATAACTGCCTGTTTAAGGTCATGCCACTGCATCTTAATCAGATTCAAGTCAAGACTGATTAGGCCACTTCAAAACTACAATTTTGTTTCTTTTGAGCCACCAAAGGTGGAATAACTTGTGTCCTTGAGATCATTGCCCTGCAGCATAACCCAACTGTAATTGAGCTTTAGGCCACAAACTGATGGCCAGACATTCTCCTTCAGGATTTTCTGGTTGTGAGCAGAATTCATGATGTTACGACCTCTGTTATTGAATTCCCATGTGTGTACAGATCTACGCTTTGGATGCGGTTATCTTGGGAGGATTTTGTCTAGGTCTTAATTGAATATTTCCACTTTCGGAGGGCGATGCTTTGTAAGGTCACCACTTGCAATTACCAGTTGGAGTCAAGCTCTTCAACCTCGTGCAAAGCATCTGTGGACTGAGTATTTCATTGCCTTTTTAGTTGGACCAGTTTCCCTTTGACTTGCAATTTTCACCTTGCCCTCCTTTTCTTGGTTTGTTTAGATTTTTGTGGTTGACTTTTGGCATTTTGACTTGAATTCTTGCCTTTGCCCTTTGGTTTGGTTGCTCAGTGATTTCCCGAGTTTGACCTTGGTTTGTGAATCTGACTGCCTCTCTCATCTTGCCCCTCAGCTCGCTCTTTAGTCAGCTGGAGCATTTACTGCTGGACCTCCCGATTCTTCCATCGGGACAATTCTTTATTTTGCATTGTTATTTTCCCTTTATTATTTTTGAAGACAATCTTGGGGGGGGAACTTGTTTCCGTTGAGGATACACTATTCGTTCTCTCAGTCTTCACTCGTGGATTGAGTGTCCAGTAGTTAAGTGTTTAAAGCCGCCCCGTGCCTGGCAAACCTTTGAGGACAAACAGAAGGATCATTTTAGCTTTGGTTAGGCAGTGTAGGGACTAGAGCTACTACTTAGCATGCAGTTTGTTTCCATTGCAGTTTTCCCCGACCGTTCTTCTCTCATTGATCTACCTGTTTCCACCTGACCTAGACCGGGTTGTAACAATGGTACCGTCAATAATGGCAGGACATCCAGGTTCTGAATCGGCAAAGCAGTGTCTTTCTTATAACGGTGTCATATACACTGCCTTGAATTGAGACAAGTGAGGCCTACAGTTCTTTAGATGCAGAGGCGTTGCCAGGATGCTAAGCTTGGGTGGGCATTTGTCCTCTTTTGGGGGCAAAAAAAGAACCTCTAAATCAGTGTAAAATACAACATGCACAACGTCTTGAAACTTTTTTTTATGTCAGTGGTGGCTAGTGAACTGGCGATAGGGGAAGCTCAAACCCATCCCTTGAAAATAATGATTGGTCATGACCCGTTTTCAATCATTCATTTAAATTACCATTACAAAAGCTCAGAAAACTCTCAACATTAACAGGTGTGGTCAGTTTTCATTAATAACGCACACCTGTCATCTCTCATGTATTCCGCGTGAGTTTTATATTTACGTTCCCCTGCTGTAGTCAGCAATTATTCAATCAACGCATGTGTAAGAGATTCTCGCACGGAATTGAAGTCCTTGTGCATGGAGGTTTATCGGTTTCACCTGTGTTATGACTCCGGACTTCTCACGCTTTTCTTTACTCAGGGGTTGGAAGCAATGCATGTGTTTCATGATCGTGTAAACCGTTTAAATAAAATAAGATCATTGGAAGCAATGAAATTGCATAAAGACGTTTCAAATGATCTTATTTACTTTAAACTATTTAAATGATAATGAAACACATGCATTGCTTCCAACCCCTGAGTAAAGAAAAGTGTGAGAAGTCGGGAGTCATAACGCAGGTGAAACTGATAAACCTCCATGCATAAGGACTTCAATTCTGTGCGAGAATGATGTATATTTGGCATTTTCTGGGATGGATTTTGCAATATCTACGAGTTTGGAATCTTTTTTGTTAGTGTAACCAACGAGCCGAGTAAACAGTCCCTCCTCATCCATATCCCTGTGATTGTGCCCACGCAGAGCAAGCTCACTAACAGTGAGAAACTGAATGACTTCACCCATGCTTTTAATGTGCTATGTGTTCTTTTCTACTTGGGTATGACCCAGCAGATGGACAATATTTTCACCGGTCTCTGACCGGCGCTGGTAATCCTGCCACGCAACCGTGGCCCTGGAGTGTGAGATGCTTGTTGCGTGTTTGTACAGTCTTTATCGAGTGCTTTTTTCCCCATTTGTGTAGCCACGTTTAGTAAATATGTCCTCACGATCCAAACTAGAACTAAATTTGCGACAAGCGAAGCAAAAGCTGGCATCGCGCAGTACTGAATATTCAAGCCATGCCATGGTCGAGTTTGATAAGCTTAGGATAACTGCTTAAAATGGGGTGAGATGGGCGATCCATATTTAAGTCCGTAGGAGTGGACACAGCAGAGCCGGGGGCCTGAACATGGGGGGAACAGACGTTTTGAGCACCCAGCATGGGTGCAGAGCTGCCTGAGCATGGTGCATCTGCTGGTGATTCACAGGCAGTCCCGGACCCCGGCACGGATGCAGCGCTCTGTTCGGTGGTTGCAGGGCTGCTGGTAGAGACAGCACTTGCGGGAGTGGGAGCTGCATGTTTTTTTAATGAGCCACCCATGTATTTCTATTGGCAAATGTTCGATGTGCTTATGATACAGATGTTCGAAATGTTGAAATGTGCTTATGATACAGAATTATTGTTGCAACAACCCCAGTGAGCGAGTAGCAACTCCAGACTAGCTGCTAGCCTGGTGCCTGGGCTCACACGGTAGCAAACTCAGCTTATAACCACACGAGTCGACACACACACACAGATGACAAACTAGTACACAAATTACCTTACTGTCAAACAACAAGACTGACAAAATAAGAGGTGGAAGGAGTAGCAACAAAAGAGATATGGGCGAAGTTCTAATTCCCTGAGAGAAGCACAGGTCCTATATGAGCAGCATAGACGTTACCTCAGACTGAGAAAGATGGCAGTCTACGTGAATGGGCGGGTCCCTAGTAATTCGAGAGTGCCCATTGGTTAGTTTCACATCAGAATAGACTGGCAAAGGAATTCACCAATCACACATAGTGATAGATAGATGAAGCATACGTAAAGCTTTCTCTTAATGGCTGTCTACCTCCTGCTGTGAATCATGTGGGATACGCTTGTTTGCTGTCAAATAGTAGTAAATCAGTTTTTTATCTTGAGTTTTCATTGGGTGGGCAGAGCTTTTCTCAGGGCGGGCACTGCCCAACCCCTGCCCCCCCTTGGTAACGCCCCTGTTTAGATGTCAATCTGGGCTCTTCAGTGACCTCCTGGATTAGTTGTTGATGCTTTTTTGGTGAAATTTTGGTAGATTGGCCATCCCAAGTTTTCTGCATTTTTCTGACTTCAAGCTGTCAGACAGGGTCTATTTAAGTTTTTTTTTTTAATAGCCTGCCAGTACCCCTCCTCTTTGGAGGCCTGCTTTATTTAATTGTTTTTTTTTTTTTTTTTAATAATTATTATGAAACATGATGAAGCACCTCCGCTGAGGAAGGGTACAACGAAAAACAACAAAATAAAGGCATATGCACCTACATATAGTACACAATCATACAATCATACTACAGTCATACTACAGTCATACCCCCCACCTCCTTCATCACAGCAAACATACATCATTCCAAACAAAGACGTATTGTTCCTATTCTCAAATTTCAGGAAGTAAACTGCCAATTTCCAGTTACATGCACCAATAACAAATAATCTAGGGTAATTCCATACAGTGCTCTGGTGTCCTCATATATCAATCCAATCAATCCAAAAAAAATGAGGAAGAAAAAGTAAAAATGCAAAAATAGTAAGCAGTAACAGCACCAGCGAAACTAACAATGTTAATGAATTAATCCATCAATTAACCAGTTAGTGAACAAAGCAATTTACTTATTAATTGATAATTAAATCAACCAATTGACTACAGAGTGCAAAGTATTCCATCCTGTAAAACTTGTGGACCCCAAGTTTCAGTAAACTCCTTTTGTTTACCTTGCGAGAATGAAGCAATTTTTTCTACGGGAATCAGGGTCAAATATGAGAAGTTTTGATTAAACCGGGATGGCAGTAATCATGCCATGGCATGTCTAGTAAAATTGAACCCAATTATTAATTAAATTTGTTTGATTTGGTAACTTTGGGGGCAATCAGTTTTTCACATAGAGCCAGGTAGAGTTGGTTACCTTTTTCCCTTCGATTAATAAAATCATTTAAAAACTGTGCGTCATGGTTTCTCAGGTTATATCTGTTTATTCTTAAATTGATGATCTGAAACACTGAAGTGAAACATATATGCAAAAATATTTTAAAAAATTGGGAAGGGGGCAAATACTTTTTCACAGAACTGCACTCATTCTAGACGTTGCTTATTTTTTATGATGGAAGTTTTGGGGAGTCCCCTGCCTTTGTATCTTCTTTCGTTTGCAAGATTTATAGGAGTTTTTGCCTGAACTAGAGAAAGTTCCCTCCATCAAATTCCTGTAGGATGCGTCAGGGAGAACCGACCATTGCTGTGCATCTTTGAACCCCATCCTGGAGTTCAGCCAAACAAATGAGACCTTGTGGTCAGCAGACTGCCCCAAACACTGTGTCACCGAAATGCTCCATGCTTGTTCTGCTTGTTCAAACAGGCCCCATACCATATCCTAAAATTCACACAGAACAAACTATCCTTCAACACTGCTGGCAAAAGTTCCACCGAAGTTGGGGAATAAAAGGTAAAGCTTGCTCTTGGGGAAGAAACTAAGCGATAAACAGCACCAAGGCATGAAAGGAGCATTAGAAACCCGCTAAAGAGGGTTTATTATGAGTAATGAAATGGAACCCGAGTGGGTCTGGGCATTCCTTCTCTGGGCTATTATTGGGTAAGAGTTTGAGCTAGCTCAAAAATATGAAACAGTAGAACAGACAGGCAGACAAACTGAGAAGAGCAAATGACCTGTTAGACACGTATTTAAATATCTGGATAGTATACAAGTACTTCTGGAGGTGTCCTACGATTTTGAAAAGTTTCTGCCGAATGTGATTTTAGCTTTCAAGAAACAATACTATTCTGAGTACTGCTGCCCTGACCGTGTCTTCAGCTGCAAACAACCTATTTGCAGTCCCCTGCCAGGAAAATTCAGATAAATGAATAGCAGCACAGCCTTTTCAGCCGCCTGAAAACTGAGCTCCGGCGAGGTCCTGATCTGGCGACTCGCCCTCACTATCTCTCGACATTACGAGGCGGAGCGGAGGAGCTGGGGAATCGAGGAAACGTCGCCCTCAATAAGACCCTCAATTCCAAAGAGCCCTGACAGCTCAGGCCGAATCCTGCTGTGGACACAGGAGAGCGGTCTGGCAAGCTGAGAGCAATCTACATCGAGCCAGGCCCCATCTGAAACAACAGCAGGAGGGGGGGGACTGTGGATGCAGAGTGAATTAACTGCAAATTACCTTGCACTTCAAACAGGATTAAGGAAAAGAGCTTTGCTTTTTTTTCTGCAGAATTAAATACTTCATTAATTAACTCTGGGATCGCTACAAGCCAGTGTGGACATTCCGGACTGAGAAATGTGTGGTGGAAATGGGAGGGCCGTCAGCCTGTTTGGCTGAACTTGATCTCTACTTTCATTAAGCTGAAAAGTAAACTGATGCCCAGGTGTAAGAGGAGAATTTAAAAACTTCTTAATGGGAGGGGACAGAGCTGGAAAAAGCCAAGACAAATGTAAATGCACTGTATTTATATAGTGCTTTTCTACTCTTCTGGCACAAAGCGCTTTACAATTATGCCTCACATTTGCCCTGATGGCAGAGGGAGCCATGCAAAGCGTCAACCTGCACATCTGGAGCAGTGTGGGGTTCAGTGTCTTGCTCAAGGACATCCTGACATGTTCTCCAGAGGAAGCAGAGTTTAGAACCTGGAACCTTCCGATTTCTAGACCACCCGCTCAACGTCCTGAGCCATGCTGCCCCACCATATGTGGACTTACTTTTTGGAAAACCACAGAGGGACTTGGGAGAGGGGTGAAAGTGGGGGTAGGCGAGCAAGGCTAAAGTTTAAGGTTAGTCCTCAGAGTCATGGATTGGTGCTGTCAAGACAGATGGGGAATTCATTCTGCCACAGCTTGTGTTAGGTCACCTGAGCTTCTCAGTACGAACCAAAACATATTTTCTCACTTGCGGTTTTCAATACTGAGGACGCAGTGATCTCTAAAGTCTTTGCAGCTCCATACGGTTTTACTTAGACGCCTCCGCCAGAGGTTTGGCACTAATATAAAAATATGGGAGGAATCAGGTTTCCAGAACCCCTCTGTTTGGCACGTAGGACTATATGGCTTCCCCTCTGCCGACTGTCTTTATTGCTGTTCGAGTCATTGCTGAACTATTAGATCCCTCGCCGACCATAAACCATCGGTGAAAGAATAAAAAGATCTCTCCGAAGAAAGACTAAAGCATGGGATGCAGGATTAAAGGAAAGAATGTACTTCTCGGCTTCCCTTTTCCTTGATCTGACCGCTCCGTGTACGCTCACCGCAAAGCCTGGAACACAAACAGAGAGTGACAGGCAGCTGGAGCCGAACCATCGCTCTCAGGCTAACGCTCTTCGGCGCTTTCATTGGCCACCACATTTTCACATTATACGGGCATTTACAGTGAGACAGGGAAATAAATATCCCACAGCAGGCCCCTTTTCTCAAACTATCTGTTTCCTTACACCTGGCAGCAGAAACACAGGGGGCAGCGAGACAGTCCAGAGCCAGGTGCCATACGAAGACATCCGAGGCTCTGCTTACAGTGCTGGTTTAAACTGTACTCTCTCTGCGCATAAATACTGCCTGAGGAATTAAAAGGCTTCAATGCCACAAAATGGGATATTATAGTCTCGACGCGCTGAAATAAATTAAAACAGAACACCGCCACTGGTCTTTAAAATGTGGAATGCATCTGAATGGGAGTGTCTCGGGTATAATAGACCATTACTGTGGATTAACTCACGATCAAAGGAAGGAAACTTCTGAATCTGTATATCTGGCAAAACAATGAAAGAATGTTAAAAAAATGATTGTAAACCAGATGAAAACAGCCCTCCTTTTATTCTAAATATGATATGTACAGGGAATGAGGCTGTGTACATTTTAATTCATCATGTAAAAGTCTCATTAACCAATTGCACTGTCCATACATTTATCACCTGCTTTATAAACAGCATTGTACCTTAAATTCATGAGAGCAATGAAAAATACACCGATACAAATACATAACAACACGTGAAGATTAATCATTTTTCCTATTGCCATAAAAAAAATAATAAAATGAAAGCTTGATAGCTTGGAACACGTGCCAAGAACAAGGAAGACATTAAACAGAGACGAGAGACAATTGCCACAAGTTAAAAATGGCGCTGCACAATGATTATTTATCATTCCCATCCATACAGCAGGTATTTTTCAGGCACTTTTCAAGCCTCAGAGTGACATACGGGGGAGGGGCATTCCCAGTCAAAGTCACTCACAATGAAATGCCATGATGTCATGGCTGAGGCAATCAGGATTAGTTTTGTGCCAGCGTGTACCGAGTGTTGCATTCACAGGCCGAACAAGGCTTTGCTCCTACTTACATACAAAAAAATAATACCAATAAAAGAAATACAGCATTTTTTTTTCAAGGTCAGTGGCAAATGAGAGAGAGAGAGAGAGAGAGAGAGAGATAGAGAGAGAGAGGATGAAAACAACTCTTTGTTGAGACCTCGTTATAAAAACACAAAGGAATACTTCAGAGGACATATTCGAATAAATCATTTATAGGGCCAGTCTTTCCCTTTTAGGCACTAAGTCCAACCCTGTTTCCCAGCCCCATTTGTCCAAGCATTCTGTCAACTGCCCAAATACTTTTAACAGAGGTTAGTGTCATTTTACAGACAGTGTTTACAAGCTAGAAGACACTAGGCCAGGCTGTAGAGTCAGCAATACATGATTATCATTCTTGCGCCTTTCAGTTCTTCACAAAAGAGGCAGCAGGAGTGAAATGAAATATTTCAAACGGAGCATGGGACCGTGTTTCTGCCTGAGCGGCTGTCATAAATGAAAACCCAACGCTGTACCATCGTAGAGTTTGTCTTTAGTGCAAAATGATCTGTCGATTAACCGCTGTAGTGAAAACTTCAGTGAACACTGTTAGCTTTGATTGACTGGGATTCTTTAACTGAAGATGGTACAGTGTATGTGCCAAGCAGACACACAGGAGCTAGCCTCCTATGCCCAGTACCGTCTCACCCTGCATCGCCTATTCCCCCCTGTGGAGAAAACACACATTCATTTTTCATTAGAAACATTAATTAATAACCCTCACTGACCCCATTTATACAAGATAATTATTGTTCTTGTGTGGGGGGTCTGAGAGAGGCGGATCTTAAAGATTGTGCTCGCTATGTTAAAGAAGGGGAGGAATACCTGAGGAAAGCCAGATGACATCGAGAGAGAAACAGAGATAGAGAGTGAGAGCTTGAGAGCGAGAGACAGAGAGCTAGAGTAAGTAAGAGCAAAAGACAGAATGCTAGAGTGATAGAGAGTGCATGAGACACAACGACAGAGCAGCTTCTGAAGCTGAGGGGGTTTTTCCTTGGCTGAGAGGTCATGCTAGTGCCCTGTTTTCACACAAGTGGGGGTTCTGCTCATGTCCACTAGCTCGCACACAAACAGGCATACACATGCGCGCAGGGAATATAGCAGGGCAGAGAGAGACCGATTCGCCCACGAGCCGCCATGTCACAAAGCATGACATCAGAAAAGATGCCCCACAGTGTCCATCGTGCTCTACTGACACCTGTGGCAGAGTCCCTAAGGCCTAGTGGTCCAGGTAGGAAGGCTGTACCATGGTAAAAGTGCAGCCTCAGGGACACAATCAGGGCGAGTCCAGGCTGGAAAGACTAAAGGCACAGGTAAGAGGTGGTGCAACATGAGTCCTTCCACATACAACCAGCCTTTTCAAAAACAGCACAGAGCGGTACTGGCACGTACACAGAAAGAAATGAATGCGCATACGAAACCGTAGAAATCACCACATATAGATTCAATGTCACGTGCCAGAGAAGTTCATAGCCAAAGTCACTCTCTGCTTAGTGTCCATTTAAAAAATTTGCTTTGTTATTGCCGCGCCCGTCCCGTCCTGATGTTCTTCTCGTCAGGGGTAAAAGAGCCGGCCCTTTTCCGAGGACTGCTGGCGGTTCAGCCTGGCCAGCTGGGTAGGTGAGGGGGGCACGTCCTGGCGGTAGGGTCCTTTGGGCAGAGCGGGGGCAGGGGCGGGGGCGGGGCGGGGCGGGGGGGGGGGCGGGGGCAGGCGCGGGCGCGGGGTCCTCCTGGGAGCTGGGCGCCTCCAGCATTGGGGGTAGTTTGCTCTTGCTCTCCTGTTCCTTGCGTCTCTGCTCCTGCCGCAGAAGCTCCTGAGCCTCCAGCATCACCCGAGCGTTGTAGCCACCGCCCGCTCCCAGGTAGCCGTTTCGCGAGCCCTGGTAGCTGGAGTAGCGCGGGTTCTCCTTCGCAGTCTGGAAGCCCTCCCCGGGAGGATACGCTCTGTCCCACGAGTCCTGGGACACTGAGCTGGGGGTCTTACGGGGTTGCCTGGGGGAGGGAGAGAACAAGAGACGAGACTGGTATCATTCGACGCAGCGGAGGACGTAAGTGACACTCGTGAAACACAGGACGCCGTAAAGAGAAGCCAAATATAGCGGAAGCGATGACCACAGACAGGCATTACTCACATGCTGTAAGCAGACACAATTGCTAAACCGCTAGCAATCGCGTCTAGCGGTCACGTCACCCATTTAGCCCACGTAGACAGACAGGCCTCCGAGGCCAGGACTGTCCGCCCCGATTGTCCCCGCCTCCCTGCAGGCGACTGACCGGCGCGGCCGCTGCTAAGCCCGCCAAACCGAAAATCGTTTCTAAAAGCCATTATTGCGAGATTCTTCGGTTCAGTAAGGTGTCTGTCGCGGACCCCATTATTTGAATCCATTACGTTTGATGCGCGACGCGGAGCGAGTCCTGAGGGTACAGTGTGACATCTCCAGAGTTCATGGGAAAAGAAAAGCCCGTCCACACCTCACTGCACATCAGCAACTTAAATGCCCATTCAAGTTCACTCACCGTGAGGCTCAAGACAGGCACAGATGTAGCTTTAGCGCCAACCTGACACACGTGACTTTAAAGGCTGCATTCATTCAGCATTAGCACAACACTGAGAGGGGAGGGTGGAATACCTTCTAAATACTGGTGAGGAAAGCATTGCATAGGCTAAAAAAAGACTACAAAAGAATATGTAATAAAACACATACTCAGCATAAAAGATGGGGAAGTTAAATGCAGCAGCGAATGATTATATGGCAAGCAAGTTTAGCAGAGGGGAATGATTTATTGGTTCAGCCCAGCACTGAAAGAACACTATTGTGCAAAGGTCCAGTTCATGTAAACATAATCGAAGCTTAACCTTTATACAAAGGACTGTTGCGTCTGAATTCAGGGTTGAACAACAACAATGGAGATATTCTGGAAATTGTATAAGCGCAGGTCGTACGTCCTGACAATCTATATAATATGGATATGCCATCATTCAAGTATTTGTACAATGTAAACCTTCGTTAGCCAGTAGGCATCTGGACAACTGTGGTTTCCTATTACAGAGAGCCGTTTACTCAAGGGCAGCGATTACTGGAAGCAATATCGTGCATTGTTTTTTCAAGAACGTAAATTAAAAGCCTTCCCCTTCTCAAATCAGGCCCGTACGTATTAAGCAAAAGGAGAGGATGAAGGAGACACATGGCGATCCTCAGTGTGGATCTTCGTGCGGAATTCAAAGCGGCAACAGATGTTGAAACAGACTGCTGAAAAATCTTTGCTCACTAGCGTTGTGTTGTTATGGCATCAACAGTGCTGTCAGAAGACTTGTACATATGTTCAGCAACAGTCACGGGGATCTGCCTTTCTAATACTGCGCTAAGCGTGATTTAACACTGACTGACCATTACTCCTCACACATGCGTTACTAAGGGACCAAAGTAAAAAAAAAAAAAAAAAACAAACAAAAAAACTGTTCTCAGGCCGAGTCGAATTCCACATCTACAATTTGTAAAACAAGGTACAAAGAAGGGCCCCACATTAGGATGGGTATACACTGTCCAGCCTGGTTTTTTTTGGATGGATGCCGCACTGCCTTTTTAGAGCAGTCGCCTTTTTTCCCCACGAAATGGTCACTTTCCATAGGTTTTCATTGGAAAAAAAGCAGAGGCAGCGGAGAAAACGGTCTACAGTGTGCACACGCCCTTATCCTCCACGAATGTTTGCGCTTTGATTATTAAGCATCAACTGTTTACCTTTCAAGTAGCCCACGATTCTATATCTCACAATTTCATACAGCTACTGGACTCACGGTGTTCCAAACACCATTAGCCTATTTAAGACCAGAACAGTGGTAAAGTTAATCTGCCAATTACTGCAAAAGAGCGCTCTAAATTTTAAATGAAGAAAGTCATGTAAGTGTGTTAAATTTTGACAGTTGGTACAGGGTTAATATAAGGCACGTTGTCAGAGTCATAAGATGACTTGAATTTTGAGTTTTCCTTGGTATAATAATGTGTTTTCAGCTTATTTTGCATGAAAAAGCCACACATGGAGCCTTGTCTCAGAAAAGATTAATCATTGTCAGTAAATCCAAGGTATACTGTGCTGTCAAAAATTGTTTCCCCATTTCAGTTTCTTCAATTATTGCTTATTTGTCATATTTAAATGTTTACATCCAGCTAATTTTAATACGAGACAAAGACAACGTGAGTAAACATGAAATGCAGCTTTTATATGGTCATTTCATTTATTGAAGGTAAATATTTACTCAAAACCTATATAATCCATGTGCAAAAAAATAATAGCCCCCCAAATCTAATAACTGGTTGGGTCAGCCTTGGTGGCAACAACTGCGATCAAACATTTGTGGCAACTCAGAATAGGTCTTTTAAATAGGTATGGGGGAATTTTGGCTTCCAATTCTTCGCAAAGTTGTTTTAATTCAGCCACACTGGGCATCACAAGCTGCTTTGTGCTGACCCCACAGTGCCAAACAGGTTCTATTTCAGTCTAACATTACAGTTCTACTTGTCTAATATTAGAGTTAGATTGATAAGAATGACAAATATGAAAAAATAAGAGAAATCAGAAGGGGGGGGCAAATACTTTTTCCACAGCACTGTAAATTCATCAAAAACACAAAATACTGAGCTTTATCAAAATGCAGAAATCTTTGCTGACCTGGCAGTGATTAATCTTTTCTGAAGCATTACAATACTGCCCAGAGGCAGTATAGCCAACGGGTCACCGTACGTTCGCGCTACTGTCAGACGAGCACTCTTTCTCTCTCGCTCCCTCTCTCTCTCACTCTCTATTTCTCTCTCTCACACACACACACACACACACACACACACACACACAGCAGTCCCCTAACATCGCAAAATGTACCCTTCATACAACGACGCAACAAAGCCCTTCAGAACCCCAATGTCCCACAATAATGGGCGCCCATTAAAAGTCTATCTGCATGTAATTTTCTTTTCATAATAACTTGTTATTCCCTTTCCATTACTCTTGAATTATGCTATGCATTGAGTGTGCTATCAGTTGATTATATTGCACAATAAAGAAGGATGGGTCGTCCTCACGGGCCAAATGCTAGGGATGAGGGGAAATTAGTGTGTGGACGCAGGTAAGCACCGCGTTTCTGCTCATCTAATCACAAACCGCCATGATTCTCAGCTGCTGGAATAAACTTATCTTGTGTATAATACCAAAAAAGTGGGTGGTTGCAAAAGGATTGCTTACTTCTCTTTCGTCAGAGAGGAGAGTTTGCAAGTTGCTCTTTTAAGAACCTGCGTTTCTAGCTCCTTCTTTGTCACAAACTTTGACTGCGATTGCAATTGCAATTAACTTCATTCGTATTCGAACTATTTACATTGCTTGCTGGACATTACAACTTCTGTAATTTGGGGGTTCTGGGGTATTTTGTCTCGGATACAAGTGCACAATTTGGGGTTAATCTCGCATCGGTTTGTGTGTAGACTGTAGATGAATGTGCGCACATCCACCCAGACGTGATTAATTGATTAGCCTACTTGAGCACAGAGTGGGGTAATATTATCGTCACCAATTGTTTTGTTCTTACGCATACTGCAATATTATAAAGAAAGGATGTGTGAGATTTTCAATTTATGGCTTTAATTAGTCACCAAAGAGAGGGCCCATACAGCTCAGTCCTTCAACAGCTTCAACAGGCTAGCCTGCAAGGCTCCATTACCTGTTCTGTCACCATCAAAATATAAGGAACTACATATAATTACTAACATAAAAGTAGATTGCATGCCTATACAAATCAGCTACCTATCACCTGGTAGCGTGATTATGATGACACCCCTCTCTCTTCGCGTTTTTGTTTTTTGCTTTTTTCCCTGGATACGGTGATGTAATTGCATGGCCTCTCTGGAATCCAACGGACAAGAATTCATCATAGCAGAGGAAGACTTTAATCCCCGGTTACTGCAGACAATTCATTTCCTTAAGCCTAAGTACAGCTTTGCCCTAGTTCAAAATGGTACTCATGAAGCAAATGACTCAACTGTTTCTAAGGACAGTTAAATAAAAGAGGCAACGTTTGACAAACAGAATAGCAGACAGAATGAGAGACAGAGATTCCAGCAGAATGGATATCTGTCTGCCGCCTGCCGCAGGCCGACTGCCAAAGATTAAAGATTATCAAGGACTGTTTTCTTTTTACTCTACAAAATAAGAAACTATGTTTTTTTTCCCCTTTATGTTGTGTGCAAGACTGTGAATGTATTCTTGCTTTAAGGTATGAATCAGACAGCCACCTCGACACAGATTCATGTTCACATACAGGCAAGGTTATGTGTCAGAGCCCAGTGACGTCCCATCAGCCACACTGTCACCGAATCTCACGCCACATCAATCTCCATACATCACCCGTTTAGACTCCCATGGATGGTCCCATTTCGACAGCCAGACGGTTCATTAAGATAGCTTACAGCTTCTCATCTAAATATCTCGCTGTCAGCCCATAGATTAACAGACTTCTGAGAACACACGGTGGAATGCGTTATTGGATGGGCACGCCGCTAATCTCGGTTCACATTTCAAGCCCCTTATTTGACTGGGGGGGGCAGGTGGGGGGGCTTGTCATTAATCTGGGGGTAACTCCTGAGTTGACTTAAGTCGCTAATTAGGAGATACTTCAGCAGATCTCTCTGATGTTACCTGCAAATGTCAGAGTTCAGCTTGTTTATATTTGACCTCTGTCACCTGCGCCATGAGATTATGCTAGGAATGAGTATCAAAGGGCAACTGTCACACAGCGCAAGTCTGGTAAACCTTTTTTTCGATAGCCGCGGGGTGAACGGTCCTTGAAGGGCGTAGACCTTTTCATTCCATTGACAGCTGTGCTTTGGCTTTTATTTTGCTATTTTCCATACAAACATTGAGAATGAGCTGCAGTGAGAGCACATCGAAAATAAGTCAGAAGCCAAGATCAGGATGGAAAGAAACGGCCAGGCGGTGAAGGTTTAACCTATTGTTTCATGGTTTCACGTGATTCGGGGTTCAAATGGCACGTATGAAAAAAGGTGTGGCTGAAACGGCTAGCTGGACTGCAACGCTAATTTATTATTCCAATGCTACATTGCATAGTAAATACAATTAAAGCAAATGGTAACTGGCTTACAACTAAGATAAGTGAAGTGCATGCGAATCAGCCATAATGCCATAATCAAGCGGTACAACTGTATTATAATTCACATCGTTTTCAAATTGGAGGCATGACCGTACAAGGACAAAATTGTTCGGAAAAACCTACAGTACTCTAAAGTGCACTTGCTTTCCAAATGTTCCAATTTCCTGTAAAACTGCTCAGCGGTGAAGGTCGCCAGTACTTTTTTTTGAGAATGATGAAATGAGTGCAGTCGATTGGAAAAAAATTGCAGCGAACCGCATCTCCGACATCCAGTCTTTATCCACAGCCTGTGCAGTCAGCTCTTTATTTTTTTATTTGGTGTGAAAACTATAGGAGGCATTTTCGCACATTCGGCTGGCTCTTTGATTTGAATTATGTGAAAATATCTTGAGTAAAACCCCATCAGAAAGATAGCTGGAAATGCAAACGCTAATATCAAACTCTGCTGGAGGCCCGAATATTGCAGACACTTGAAAGCTTTATTGTTTGTAAGAGCGCTGAACAAACTGAAGGAAAAAAAAAAGAACTCAGAAAAGTGGATCTTGCCAAACTTCATATAATGTCTTCACTGATTCTGAACAATAACTCAAGCAAACAGCAGTGGGAAGTGTAAATGCCCTTGAACTTTGAAAACACAGCCCTCAGCCACACGGCATGTTTGAAAGGGTATTGATATTTAGCATCATAAAGTCAGTTTAATATTCATTGTTTTCACCGAATTGATATTGAAATGTCTTGCTGTAATATTGCGGAATGTAACATTGCTGTAATCAAAAAATGTTTTGCACAGTCACAACAAAATGTTCTTTCGAAGTTATCAAAATGTTATTTCTGAGACAAAGCATTATCAGTTTGAAGGCCTTCAAGATTAATTTGCAACTTAACCTTGGCTTTGACTATCAATGGATTTGAATCACTCAAAAGCAAACAAAATTACGTAGTTTTAAACCAAGACTACTACAAGACTACACCAGAGCCCCATCCATCAGATCGCACTGGCAGTGTGAAAGAGCCCACAGCTGTACTGATCCGGCCACATCACCGAAGGAGACAGCACAGTAGAAGAAGAGTGCAGAAAGAAACAGTGTGGGTGAAATGGGAGTTACACTGAGTGATAGTAGGGAGTGAGGGAGTGCGGTAGAGGGAGGCTGCGAAATAATAGAGACGGCCCAATAAAGCTGCTTTCACACGGATGGATGAAAGCGAATTTCATACGACAGATTACATTCAAAGTCAATGCAAAGACGAATACACGCGTTTCACGTGTATTCACGTCTTTGCATTGACTTTGAATGTAATCTGCCGTCGAAAAAAAATTCTTTCAAGGTCCCGTGAAAGCAGCTTAAAGGAGGGCAAAGGCAGAAAGACAGAGGGAGGTGGAGAGAAATGGAGATGAAGAAGAATAGAGTGGAAAAAGAGTTAGCAGAGAAGAGAACAGAGGAAGAGACGCACAAAGAGGAAAAGACAGGGGCGAGCAGTAGGAGGAGAGGAAGTGCACCTTGGTAATGAGCTGTACTGTCTTTGGGTCTGCTGGGCGGAGTCCTTCTCTCCCTGTCTTTGTTTCTGCGTCTGAGCCTCCACTGACGTCGGGTGACGACCAATGTGTGTCCCACCGGCAGGCTGAGAAAGACATGGGCGGGCATGCACACACACACACACACACACACACACATACAGATGTGCACAGAGACACATGCACGCACACACACACACGCACACACACGCATATAAACGCACAGATTTGCGCAGAGACACGCACACAAACGCACAGACACGCATACACATACACAAACACACAAATAAAATAATGTTAGTATTTGAATGCATATAAAGTAGACACCTGCAAGTATTTCTGCTCCTGAAGGAGCAGACAGCGCAGAATCGTGAGGAAGTAAATTAAACAGACATCAGTACGGTGTAAGCGCAGACTGTAATATTACTGCTTCTCCAGCAGTTTAACACATATTTTCATGTGTCTAGGGGCTTGGGCTCTAGCTTTTCAGTGATGTCAGGCACAAATCATAGTGAATATTCATTCATCACAGCTCCTGGAGAAACACAGATGGATCCTCTGCATCCATGATCGCCAAAGTGCGATTACACAGCTTTCTCAGTTAGCTGGATGTTACATACGAAGTTCACAACCTCCTTTCTGCAATTCAATGAATGTAGACAGTATTGGGTCTCTGATCGCTATACCATACAGAGTAACCTTTCCTATGGAAATAAAGAATTGGGGAAAAAACTCTCAATACCATGTTCCTCTGGTCTGACACATGCATTATTTACCGGTCTACATGGCTGCTGATCTCTGCGTCATGGAATGGGTTACAGTTGCTTGAAACCTTAACTCCAATGTGCCTCCAGACAAGACCAAAAAAAGGTTTCATTATGCCAAAATGGAAAATAATAACAGATGGATCATTCAAGAACAAAAGTAGAGGTGAAATTAAAAGTCATTCTAATCATTATTAAATTCGACACCAATAACATTTTGACATACAAACCATCTAATAAATTAATCTGTCGTCAAGAACAAATGTTTGTAGTTATGCAAAAGAGCCCCTTCGATTGAATTTGAATACTTAACAGGTAAGATTGCATAATTTTCTAAGTGGTATCCTCTGATATGAGCTTAGCACAATACACATATTTATGAAAAATGAGACACATAAAATGTTCTTTCAATGATGAGATAATGTCATCGCAGTCTGAAAGGCTGGTTGTCTGTCACAAATCCAGCCACATTTAAACAGCAATTAACTCATTTAGGAAGCTGTGTTTCGGGGGAGCAAGCAAAAAAATGTAAGTTTCCACCACAGTCATGCTTGTGGTGCATAATCTCTCCAGTTTCAGAAAAAAAAAAACAGTCTGAACATGATATCAACTTCATTTACAGGGAAGCGAGTGATTTCATTAAACCTGAAATGGACAAGAAAAAAAAAACTTTCCGTGGCAGAGAAATGAAGGAGAAAGGGCCGTAAAGAGGAAAGGTAGTTTTACATGCTGGCAGTGAAGGGAGGAGACCGACGCCATGTCACAGAAATAAATGACAAATGGCTGGGGAGGCATAATCAGTCACTATAATGGAATTAGCAGAGGGGAATCAGATTATCCCCTGTGCTGCTGGGATACCAGCCTTTATAAAACATGACATTTGTTGAAATCAAATACAAAGATGCCCATTATATAAACCAACGAAGAAAAAACATATTTTTTGCCGATGCAGCAGATTTGTTTTCCCTTCCCCTGCTCTTTCTTATGAGCCAGAGACACGGAGACGGCACCTGTCCAAACATACCAGCACGGAAACAAGAAAAGAAAAGGTAAAAAAAAGAAAAAGTGCAATTTAGAAAATTATTTGCCGCGATTAAAGACCAGAGGTCATTAAAAAAAAAAAAGAGAACATATGGAGTCGCACCGCATGACGTTCTAAGAGCAGAACACAACTCTAATAGTCATAATAGTGCGGATAATGGACATTTTTGACCTGACCTCCCCAAAATCAAAGTAAGGTCATGGTTGCAGAGACGTCCAGGTCAGCGTTAGCACTAGTGGATAGATGCCTGCACCCTATGCCTGGCTTTTTAACCCTGCAGCATTGCGAATGGCTTCCATAATTCCTGCCAACCTTCCGCTCAGAGAGCATAAGGAAGCCATTTCCCAGAAAATGCCTTAGACTGCTTTCTTAAACTATGTCACCAGGACTGCGGTAGCCATTCCTCTGTGGTGGGGTTGCCTGATTAGGTTACCATAGATCTATCTACCTGTTGGTTTTCACACAGACCACAACAACATACATCTCCCTTAACAGTTGGCAATCACCATCAGCTGCTATTTGACAAAAATGATTTGGGCTTAAATGAAAACGGACAGGATAGCAGATCTCCAAGAACAAGGTTGGGCAGCCCTGGTATCAGGTTTATGCATCGTGCCACTCGGTTCCTGTATAAGCCCTTTCTACGTGCTGCTGCACAGGTGGTGTTCGTGGGACAGTCATTTTTTTGGCCATCAGCAAGCTGAAGTAGCTAATCATGCATACAGAGCCAGGGCAACAGGAAGTGGCTTCTCTGGCTCAACATATAGTGCTGTTTTTGTTCAAAAAAGCAAGCTGTCCTTGCTAGGTGAGCAAAACCCTTACTGTTGGAATGATGAATACAGTTTGACGAAAATTCTATTGACCCAAACCACGGTCCTTGTTGGTAAACAGAAGAAAATACATGGTTATTTTGTTACAGGCAACTATGTCATGGAGGAACAAGACTAAAGTAACTCTGACAGCCAGCAGTACAGTGAGCACAAAAAAAAAGCAAATGCACAGACTACTACATGTACAACATGGCCTTTCGCAACTTCATCTCCCATATTGTCTGTGCACATACAACAGCACACAACTGCATCCATAGTAGCAGTGAACCGCATTCTGAACTGCATCCATAGTAGCAGTGAGGACTTCTTTGGAATTTTTAAAATTCTTGCCATGGCATGCTAATAAGAATACTGACCATAATCCGGCTCCAGACACGGAATCTGGCCGAGGTTTGACCTCTGACCTGCTCAGACGACTACGCTGCAGTCACATGTGAGACGATGTCCCACTCTCCCCGACGTCTTACGAATCAAACTCCTTTCAGGTCTCAAGATTTTCGACCTCAGGGGGCACAGTTCCATTCCTTGTAAATCTTCCGAAAGCCTAAAAGTCTAAAACATAGGGGCTACTATTCTCCGCAGCAAATTTATTAACAGTTGTTAAGGCTGCGTTCGATTCAATGGTGGAAACGCTTCGCTATGGGGCCAGTGAGGAATCCAGTTCTTCTCAAATCCAATGATTTATTTTTATTGTTTTGAAAAAATATATGTGCAGTTAAGGATTAACATCTGGAAATCCCCTTTTAATAGTCAGCACATTACACTGTGAGGGGGAGAGGAGAGAAACTGAAGCTCCCTGCAGCTTGGCAGCGGTTTTGGGAAGGGTAGGGATGGGTGGATACTGCCACAGCTTTGCATTACGGAGCTGACGTGATATGTCTCACTGTTCAGCCCGAGGGCTCGGAGAGCCGGATATCGGCCCACATCGCTCCTCAGTGCATTTTCTCCCCCTATATTACAGCTCCTCGCCCTCCCTTCCACTCCAGCGCTTGCAGAAATTGAGAGGGAAGAAAAATCCTTTAGAAAAGTACAACTGAAAAGAAGATTAAGGCCTGGCTTCAATCTACATTTTTCCTTAACTTTGTCTGATGCAAGTTGGTCTTTTTTTTTTTTTACAAAAAAAAAAAAAAAAAACTGGGCTCTGATTTGGCTCTTTCTGGAGTTATTAAACTGTGCTCACGACTGAAAAACTGAAAGTGTATATTAGTTTTTGAGTCAAAGTTGAGGAAGAATACATGATTGCTTGCCAAGTCAAAAATACACCCTGAGGAACTGAAATGTAGAAATGTTTATTGTTGTTTTGGAATGAAAAAAAGTTCACATTTTTATGGACAGAAAACTTTTTAAAAATCTCAGAATTAGCCATGCTGATGGCGTTAGGGCCAGTGAATGAGAGGAGCCTTTATACTATCCTGGATTGATATTTTGTTACTCGAAGGCATGAAGTAAATGAGGGTTCTGAGAACACTAGATTTGAAGACTGGTTTCCATCAACCAGGGAAGGTCAAGAAAAGCTGAGAAGACCCCAACACTCAATCCAGTTTTGCTCAGCACCTCCTCGTGAGAAACGTGTCGTTTTCATATGAAAACAGCTAGACTCTCCCTCCCCTAGAACGTATTTTTATGCCTCAGCCTGGTTCTTTTTGTAATATATCCTCTCTTAAAACAATAAGAGAACAATTTGTGCATTGCCCTCTCAAATATTTCCCCATGTTTACATTAGGTGCAACATCTACAAATGGCTGTTATTCCTGGCTGTGGTCCCTGACCTTTCCGAGGGCAGCGAAGCTAATTGTCTGAAAGGGCTCTGACCGAATGGTATATTTTCTGGTCGCTCTGGATTGCAGACTCGGGCACTTCCTGAGCCTCCAGCTCCCCCGCTTGCGTCCGCAGTCTAGCTACGAGCGGTGTGTGCTCGGACATTAATGGAGAGTGTGCTTGGACATTAATACAGAGAGTGCTGGTCTCCACAGGCGGACGATATTTTATTACCGCGGAACATGCTCCCAAGAATGTAAACAATTGTGGGCAATTAAGAGTCTTAAGCAGAGCCCGGCGGCTGCTCGGCTGAGTAAATATCAGTGTTTTACTCCCCGTGGATGCAGGAAATGCAATGTAACTGTATTAGGCTAAGAAGGGAGCTTTGATCCATCAATAAGACAAACAGTGGGAATAAGCTACGGTAAACAAAGCCAGTCTAACGTTTCTGGGTTCTTTCCTCTGAATACAGTAGAAAGCTGGTGACAGGGTGGCAGCAGAGAGACTCGGCGAACCTCTTTTGTCTGGAGACAAGGCCTTGCTGTCACCAAGCACCTTTGCGCAGTCAAACTCGGGAGAGATTAAAGCAAGCCTTTGCTCTCCAAAATGTCTGCCGTGATTTCAGTGAAATAACTGTGTTACCGCAGCTGCAAATTGCACTGCAGGTCTGCCTTTGAGCAGGGCTTTTGGGGCCTCAACGATAGGCTTATTTGAAACAGAAAAAAAGGTAACTCTACATTCCGCCATAGTTTAATGGAAGGAGGAGACAAAATAGGCTGCCGTAATTCTCAGGTGGCTTTCCCACGCGGGGGGTCAGTGTTCCGATCCATAAAACGGTTCGGTTCCATTAAGGCAATTAGGCCAGCATCTTTAGGGAGAACAGGAAGTCTTCAGGCAAAGCCTCCATGTCTGTCTCGGGCTATTACATCCAAAAGAAACACAACCATTTGACCTTTCCCCTCGACAGTGAATTTCCCAGCATTCATATCTGTCTCCCCCTTCAGATAAAAAAGCAAAATAAATAATGCAGAGCCTCTAACCTCCAAATATAGCTCGCAACTTCATGCACATACACAGGAAATCTAATCAAAAATACAGCAAAGATGATTTGTAATTAAGGTAGCCCTTTTATTAGATTTAAATACTATGCTTTCATAGTGAAAAGAAGTGTAATGTATGAAAGAAATGTAATTTCATGGGCACATTGATTCTTGCAACAATCGTATGGTCTCAATACATATAGCGCAAACGCAGTGGTAAAACTCCACTACAAGCCTCCAAAAACAAAACAAACTCTGCTCATACAGAAACAGGGAACAGAACAATTTTCCCTAACCTACCCTGTACCTTAATTACAGGTACAATTCAATCCTCTACATGTACTACCTGAGATGAACAGAACACAGAGAGGCAAATTAATAAGAACAAAGATTTGCACTTGTTAACATGGACTAGAATTTCTCATTTACATGGCAAGTAGAAATTACAATGGATTAATGTAAAAATTCTAATGAACACCAGAAATATTTTAGAAGCTTTAAAATGTTTAGTCAAATATTCTCTAGTTCTATCTCAGGTTTTCTTACTTTAGAAACTAAATAAGGAGTAACCACAATGCGTGGACTCCATAGATTATGGACAAGGCGAAATAAAAAAGGTCTTTTTTTTGGACACATTACTGATTTGTCGCAAATGCATTTAAATGAATTGACGAGTATACATAATGTCCACTTTGCGGGAAAAAATTTTATCAGACTGCAAGACTCCAAGGTTTAGAAAATAGGCCAGTCTGCCAATAAAATGAAATGTAAATAGTTCTTCTGCAAAGCACCCCTCAGAAGATCAGTTCATAATCCATCAATCATAACGCTTCTCTCCCAACTACCCTCACTCATGCTGCAGAAAAGTAGCCGTAGCAGCGGGAAAAGTCAGAATAAAAGTCAGGCTGATTTAACCTTAGCTTTTTGGGGAAAGTTCTGGCCAAACATCCTGAGTCAGTCCTCTATCGCATACAGTTACCACAAGTGATTGCTGAATCAGCATGATAATATACACCCATGAGCCAAAAAAATTAAAACCACTCCAGATGCAGTGAATAATATAGATTATTTCATAACAATGGCACTTCAAGATCTGCCGACAGATCTTAGACGGTAAGCAAGCCGTCGGTTCTGGTATTCAACTTGTTGGATTTGGGAGAAATGGGAACTGAAGGATTTTTACAAGGGCTTGATGAGTGGGTTAGAGCATCTCTGAAGTGGCAAGACTTCCGGGGTGCTTCCTGTTGGCAGATCAGAGTACCTACTGATAGAGGTCCAAGCAGGGACAAACCATGAACCAACCACAGGGTTTTGAGCACCCAAGGTTCATCAATGCACTAGGATTATGACGGCTACCCCGTATTGTCCAAACCGACAGACGGGTGAATGTGGCACAAGTCATGAGAATTTCAATAATATTCACATCAGGAATGCGTGTCAGAACACACAGTGCATCATACCCTGCTGTGTATTACACTCTTTAGCTTGCAGACCAGTCAAAATGCCCACTCTAACCCCAATCCACCCCTAATAACGCTTCCCAATGGGAGCCTGAACTTCATAACTGGACCTTAAAACAGGGAGCAGGTTACCCGGTCCACTGAGTCCCATTTAGTTTTTACATCTAGCACTTCAGCTGGGTAAGTGTGCACCATTCACCTGGAAAGAGATGGCATCAGGATGCACTGCGGGAAGAAGACAACTTAGTGGAAGGAGCGTGATATTTTGGGAAATGCTTTGCTGGGAAACTCTGAGTTTGGGAATTCAAGCGTCGTCAGTTTGATGGAGCTGTTTTGGCAGCATCAAGGGGACCTGCACTATGTTAGGCAGGTGGTTTTAATTGTATGACTGATCGGTGTCATGTTATATTAGCAAAACTAACTAGCTACTGTTGACAAGTAAATAACTTTAACCTTATGAATGAATGAATGAATGAATGAACATTGCATTTATATAGTGCCTTCTCAGACACTCAAAGCGCTTTACAGTAATATGGAGTAATCTCATCTCACCACCACCAATGTGCAACACCCATCTGGGTGATGCTACACCAAATATTTTGCACCAGAATGCTCACTACACGTTATAGCTTATTAGCTCGCACCTAATGCTTTCAGTCATACGTCTCACAATTGCAACTCTACATTGGGTTTCAGCCACGGTAGCCTTTAGCGTAAAAGAAAAATACTCATCGGTGGTGGATCCACTAAATTTTTATCTCCCAGGAGACCACTGCTGTGATGATGTGATGTTCCCAAGCCCTGACATGACATGCCCAAACCCAAACCCAAACATGAGTGCCAAACTTCATTTTCATGCGCAGTACTCCGTACTGATCTAACACCAAATCAAATCATCTGGTACAAACACCAATACTTCAATACTTGCCCTTTGGAGTACAGCGACAACTTCTTGCCACACTTATTTCTAGCTCTTAGCACTCTTTTTCTGTCCACTTCAGTGTTGCAACTCAGCTGGTACTCATGATTTTAGCCCATATGAGCTGGCTGCCCTGACATAATATAGTGGAGCGTCCCATGTTACTGGATATTCATATGTTTTAGGCAGTCAATTTGGCATCTTATCCAAATAAATAAATGTAAGCTCTCATTGCACTGTTTAAAAGATTAGAGCTCAATAACTGACATTTCCTGATACATGAAGTGGGCAGGCAATCCACTTGCTGCGATTAATCTGAAATTACCTCTTATTCAACTAATTATCTAACAACTTTCTTGACCCACTGATATGTTTATTAAAATGTTGGCAGCTACAAAGAAGCCAGCCTTTTACAACAGTAGCTTGGCTCAGGAATGGGAAGTTTGTGAAAAGGCTGATTGCTTATGCCTTACAAGGATTCTAGAATCTACATTTTGCTAATGAGAAGCCTCTCAGCACAAAGCCTATTTTTCCCACTTCAAGCATTACTAATTATTATTCTTTGTCAGTTTAATCATATTACAAAATTTTATTTTGTCTTATATTAATGACTAAATAAAGGTGCATAAAGAGCACAGGTCAGTGATAATAGCATGTATTAACAAAAAAAGTGTGGTGAAATGTATGGCGAATTTTTGAATCCACCAGAAATAATGGCTGGTTCAACAAAAAGTCCACTTCAGACCCCGGAAGAGACCGGAAGCACAAACAGGGTAAATGAGTTCCCTGGCCTCAGGTGTAAAGTAGAGGAGCCAAAAAGTAACGGTCCTGCCATGTTTTCACTCCACCCATCAACTCAGCTTTAACCTGTGGAACTTCAGGTCTATTTTAAACTCTAGTTGAGATCCCAAAGTTTCCGATGATCCCAAATATGTCCTGCTGAATTACAGGGAAATGTATTTAAAATGATGTCCAAGATCTAGATATTTTCCATGTGATGTAATGCTGTGGTCATAAAAACACGTAGCGTCCTAAGGTTTGAATTTTTCTCTCAATGTAAGTGTGATGTAGCTTCAGTGAAGCACTGAAACCTTCAAATACACAATATGTATGTGAAATTGTCCTTAAAATATAGGAAACTAGAGAGGCACTCGTAGAGTGCCAACCTCCGCCAAGGCAGCACAATCCAAATGTGCATGAGCGGGAGCAAAGTTGAGTTATCGCGTGTGATAGGATTTCAAGATGGCCGCCGTGGCGGCCATATTGTTTCAGTGATCGCGGTCAAAATCAATAGGGTCCATTCTTGATGTAATAGCAATCCACCCACAAAATTTCAGACGAATCTGTGCATTACTTTTTGAGTTATCGTGTGTGATAGGATTTTAACATGGCTGCCATGGCGGCCATACTGTTTCAGTGATCGCGGTGAAAATCAATAGGGTTCATCCTTGATGTAATAGCAATCCACCCACAAAATTTCAGACAAATCCGTGCATTACTTTTTGAGTTATGTTGTTCACAAACAGACAAATGGACAGAAAAACAAACAAACAAACGGGCGAAAACATAACCTCCGCAACAACTTCGTTGGCGGAGGTAAAAATGCAAATTCTAACACCTACTGATAGGAAAACTTAAATGAAAAGTTAGAATTTAACCCCTTAAACTCTACCTCCAACCAGAATAACAGCAAATTATGAGACTGGAAGCACATAATGGGATACGTGAGTTCCCTGGGCTGTGGTGTAAAGTAGTAGTGTCGTAAAGTAAAAGTACTGTCACTTTTTCTCTCAACCCACTAACTCAGCCTTAAACTCTACCTCCTACCAGAATAACTGGGCAGGCTATGCCCATCAGAACATGTAGATGGAATGAAACACAGCGGAGGAGGACTCCTCCAGCTCTCCTCCAGTGCTCACAGGAACGGCCGGCGGCTCAGCTCACCCAGGGCTGCTGGAAGCTGTGCGAGCGCCGACACTCCTCGGGCTCGTCCTCCTGCCGCAGCTGCTGGAACTCCTGCCGCAGCTGCTGTATCCGGTCGTGGTTACTGGGAGCTGCTCTGATGCTGCGTGACACAGGGAGAGAAGGGTGAGCTCAGGGTGAGTATTAACACAGCCTACCATAACACAGGTGATGCACAACCTTTACAGCACTTCTGGCAAGTTCTGCATTATACCTGGACCAAGATTTCTCAACCAGTCCCAGGAATGAGATTTTTTTTTTTGAACACCAAGCCAAGTAATTAACACCAGTCATCATCGCCTGCATGCTGTTCTGAGAACAATACTGCACAGAAAAGAGGTGGACTTTACCTCTGATGTAAGGATTGTATGTCCGACTTGGATGGCAAGTAGATGAATTAGTTTCATGTGCAAAAAGCAGTGACTCTCTGAGGCTCAGGTACTGTTCATTTAGCAAGCCAAATAACAAGCAATTCAGGACACACGGCATGTACTTTACCTCAGTCCATGAACTAATCACTCACATGCAGAGTCTCATAGCACATACTTTGAAACAAGTGGAGCAAAAAAAAAAAAAAAACATTTGCTTGGCACTTGGGAATGGTGGATACAATACATTCACAACAGGCCAAAATATTACAAACACCCAGCAGAATTTCACTCATTTTCGTCATCTTAACCCTTTATCGGGCAAGGAACCATATTTGGCAACTTCAGTCAGCATCCAAAGTGGCGCCCCCATGCCTCTCTGTGAGGCAGTAGACCAGCAGCATTTTCTCCCAGCCAATGAGAGAAAATCAGGCTATATCACAGGCAGTGACATCAGAGTGCTCGACCAATCAGCAGTGGCCTAGAGCGTCTCAAACTTCTTTTCTTCTCCAGACCTCTCACAGTGTGGTTGTGTGCCCTTACCCAGTCCCACTCACAAGGACCTAATATCATTACTCACGAAAGAAAACTGATGAAAACTCACGCATTAAAAAGTTGAAAGGGTTTGCTGAAAGTTGAGATGGGTATTGTTTGTGTAGGATTTCTAGAAATTAGTGAGATTTTGCACGAAAAACAAAAAATTTGGTAGTGAGGCCATATTTGATCATACGCCCTCTTCACCTAAGCCAAGAGCAAGTGATGGTTAGACTATTTATGGATATACGCCCAACGCACGGTACTTTACAGTCAGCTTCTTAGGGTATTTTTAGTGCCCTATAAAGGGTTAACACTGAGCTAGATAAAATGTTTCTCAACTAGATTGTTCAAGTGCTATTAGTGACCTCCTTTCAGTGAAACCAAGTGACCAAAAGCTGGTTATTCGACAACAAGAAAGGTATTTTAAGTTAATTTTGAGCAATAGAGGCACACAAAATGCCAAAGGGACACTTGTATTGGCTAAAAATAGTGCCTGTTAACGACTGTACTTCCACGTTATTCTGTCTTTTGTTGCTGCTGAAAATATACTTTAAGTTCAGAAAAACCAGCCAAATTCTGAAAAATGCGGGGCGTTTGTGATGTTTTGGCCAGTAGTGTACGTTACACAGTAATTAAGAATGGTCCATGTGTGGGGGGTTGCAGTCCAACCAGTTTAGTCAGGATATAGGACCCGCCCACTCAAGGTAAATGGAACAAGAGGCACTGATTTATGGGGAAGAGGAGAGGGTATCTGGCGAGACATTCGCGCAGCCGAGCCCCCACAACCAACTCCGAACATCAGTCCCTGCTTCAAACGGAGGAAGGAGAGGGCGGCAGAGACTCAAATAGGAAGTGGAAAAACAAAAAAAAGGTGCCCCTGGAGCAACAGGCCACAATCATCAAAAACAACAGAGACACCAGGAAAACACAGCCTGGGCACAGTTGGCAGGCGATACCAGCATTTATCCAGAGACAGCGCTCACTCAGACAAGCGCTAAATGTCATCGCGAACCGCACCGGCGAGCCACAGGAGCTCCGCACGCTATTCCCACACAGGTAATGCCTGCGTACCTGTAACAAATGATACACATCCCCGTCGGACGAGGATATCCGGCTCTTTATAGCCGCCAGTCATTAAATATACTGCTGCTGGGAGCTCATTTGCATCCTATTCATTATGGAGCTTTGAGAGCACTGTCAATAGAAATCAATACTCTTCCCCAGCTTAATCAACCTCTCCCTTTATCACGCTCGACAGAGACAGTTTGTGACAAATGTGTAATTATGATAAGGCATCCAAACTGATAATAGGGTGATTTATACATTCCCTGTCGAGGGATGGGGGGCGAAGAGAAAGAGACGAGAGAGACAGAGGGAGAGAGGAAGAGCGGGCAGGAGGGAGGGAGGGAGAGGGAAGACGGGAGAGAGAGGGGGAGGGATGGAGGGAGGAACAGCGAGAGACAGACGGCAGGAGCAATAGAGCTAGCGCTAAAGATTGACGGATGCAGAAGGGGGTTGTCATTGCTTTTCTTCTCCTCCGGGTCGGCACTTTACAGGTGGTAGAGCGGCGCTGGATGTGATTGCCGATTTAAGCTCGGAGGATCGAGCCCAGTAATTGCAATGATAATTGTAGATTACGCCTTGCGCGCTCCTCCTGATGATAATGGGCACTGAGACACATCGCCAATCAGCCTTCATTAAATGGAGTGCTAAGCAGCAACACATAGAGGATGAACTGTACCATAAGCCATGGAAAAGAAGCACAAGCTATCTCTGTTGTTCCAGGTACTCATTACATTCAATTGTATTAGCTATAGCTCATTTACTTTTCTTGTCTACATGCTCCATACTGTACGAGAGCGCGGGACGTCGTATTCATTTCTACCAAAGTATCGAGAAGCTAAATTAAATGGTCCATTGACCTGCATGTTTATCCCCGAGGGCTGGGGGTGTCCTATTACTAACTTGATTTTCCTATCCGTTAGAAACAGAAAGCTTCTTGTTTTCCATCTTGCAAATGGCTTTGAATACGATTATCTGCATCGTGATGCTACAGTACTCCGCTGTGCGCGTGCAGTCGGCCCCATTGCGCACCTCCCGACAAAAGCTCATTCTAATTTCAACGAATCGCCTTTAAACATCTCCAACAGCCAAACTCATCTGCTGCTGAAAGCCTTCCCAAGGCTGGCTAACCTCAGAGCTACAGTGACTCTTCTACGGCATGAGGACAAGCTTTAAATTGCCTTCAAATTGCTCGGGTGCGCCAAAATCGTTCTTTTCAGACGACAATGCGCTGCTGGTGACACCCCGACACGTCTAAAACGTCTAGACGGCTCCAAAAAGCAGATGCGCATCCCTGCCTTTAATTGGTATTTTAAACAGCAGGAAAAGGGGTGAAGGATACAGCAGCTCCTGGGCTCTCTCTGGAGCCGCGCCTCAATAAATCAGCCCTAGCTGCCCTCAACTCGTCTGAATTCAAATTAATTCAATTTACCGCAAATTTGAATTCAGCTGAAATTAATTCAGACAGGCTCACGACTTTATTGCCATGGCATTAAGCACGTGCGACTGCTTCTTAATGCGAAGGAATTTCCGTTTATCATACTGTACTCTAGGTCTTCTTCCTGTCTATCTCTTTCCCTTTATTTCCATATTATCTCTCTGTCTGCCATCGTCTTGCTTTCTCTCTTCCTCCAGGGAGACGTCTTACTTCTTCCTCTTTCCTTGTCTCTGCAATGGTCAGTGCAGTTTGGACCCATCTGCAGCCACTTTTCAGTCGGTATTGAGCTCAGGTGCGCGACTCATCCATATTTCCACTGAGAAAATGATGAAATGCCAACATGGCCACTGAGCCGGAGTGCTTTAAATCGCAGGTCCTCAGGGCAGGGTGACCGTAGAATTGGACAAAATTAGAAAGTTGACATTTTAATTGTTTAATGCGCTCTTGGGGTAAAACCCCCACCACCCCAGCACCAATCTGCGACAGTGTGCCGCTGCGCTTCGCTAGCTGTTTCAAAACAGGCCAGCGGCGTCAAGCTGCGTATCCCAACTTTCCTTGCTTCCCAGAGCGGTTTTCTTCCTGGCGTCAGACAATCACTTTTTATTTTCAGCCAACAATCGTCTCACCTCAACCTCAACGTTTTCCGAAGAAAATGACCAGACGGGGGAAATTGTTATAAAATTTTTCATCGTAAAATCCAAAATAATATTTAAAAAATTATCTCTGTGATGACATAAGTGAATTTCTTTGAAATGGTAAACATGTTTACTGTTGCAGTGCTGGGTGACTCGATTGCACAAAACTGCGGGTCGTTTTTGAAGAAATAAGCAAAATGGTTTCCAGCTAAAGCTTGAGCAAATACAGCTAAGCGTTTGAAGATGGGAAAAATATGCAAGGAAATGAACCGGGAGATCATTAAAACACATCTGCGAGGGAAGATAATTCTGTGATCGTCTCTTGTAATGTACGGCTGCGGACAAGCCTGATACGCAAGCTCTAAGATTCCAAACTATTAGTAAAAGCCTTCAGCCATAAGCAAATAACAATAATGCAAGTAAATAGAGGAGGAAGCAGATATAATTTCTGAAAAATGCCCCCTTTCCAATACCAATAGCCTGTAAAAATTTTTTTTTTCCAACCCCAAAGATCTACAAACATTGACCACATTCAGTAACAGCCACCAGTGCTCCACAGACCAATCATAAACAATTTCTGTTCCCCATTCTTTCATAGACTGGCACATGATGGCTAAAATAATACCCAGCAGCCCTATTGGATTTCAAAGGCATGAGGAAGTTCACTGAAGGCAGCCCTCTGAAATTTTCCCTATGATAAAAAATACAACACTAAGACACCAGGAGATGTTAGATCCTACATGTGAAGAAAGGACACAGGAGGCACCATAGAAGTACATACAGTCACTGTGCATTCCTCACTGCTACACACCTGAACTATTTTCTCACCATATCAAGTGTCAGCCTTTACTAGCATCTCACCGCACATCAATGTCAGAGACTTACCACATAGAGGGAACCCCACTGATCCGACCTCCAATTCTGCTGTTTTAGCGTTAGCCACCTAAGTGCATTCTGACAAATTAGGCTAACTGAATTATCCACCTAATCACGTGGACAGCAGCAGCAACACAAGCGAACTATTATGTATAGCCACACGCAGCCCTCTGTATTTGTGGATTTTTCTGGAAAGGTCACAGCCTGCGCCGTTCCCCTGTCGTAGCAGTGACTGTGAAGTCAACACTTGCCAAGGTTTCCCGTTTCTTTGAGGCGAAATCACTGAAAATGGCCTGACAGTGAGGCAATTAAAGGCTGGGCGAGATAAAATATCCATACGCCACAACATTTACCCACTGAGTGGATGTATTCTCTCCATACAATGAGGCTCGCTCAATACCTGTCGGTATTCTCCAGCTGAAAGGTCACTGTTTATAAGGCCCCACATCTCTGGGGCTCAATAACAGCATTTGACTGCTTACTTTGCCAACCTGAAAGCAATTTCTCTGAAGACAGGGAGTTATTGTGGGAGATTAAACCTTTTGAATTCGGTGTGACACAGGGGGGGGGGTACCAGCAACAACAGTGAGTCTATCCAGCATAACATTTGGGAAGCGTACCTTATTTTGCGGAACCCATGGCAACTTGCGCACACAGACTGTGCTGTAATCTCAAACAAAAAAAAATCAACAAAAAAACAGACGTATAGCTAAGTACTTCAGTTCTGCTGTGCGTATGATTTATATCCTAGTAACACTGTCAGTGGATTTTGAATGGGGGTACTGGGCATTCACCAGTAGAGCGGAGGTGCAGATTAAAACACATAGGAGATTTAAACGCCTAAGTACATAAGAGTCTTTAAACAGTGTCCCCAGAGGACTGGCTGTTGGGCTGACCACCTCGGCTCGCTTCCAGATGTGCACTAGTGTGTGGGCTGCTGGACCCGCAGGGTTAAGGCCTGTCCTCTGAGATAATTACTTCCTTTCATCTCAGGGGTACGGATGTGGGCTGTAAAATCTCAGAGCCTGAGCCGGTGGTGGATTTCTAGCTGGAGAAGAGACCAGACCCACCGAGACTTAAGCAAAGGTCCCCTCGCCAAACTCCTCCTGATCACTTGGGTAAAAGGAGATGGCAGAAGGGAAGTCTATCACTTGACAACTTTTAAGGTCAGGTGCCACCAGTGGTACTGGCTGTGGGAGGGTGCAAAGACACCCTCGAGTTCTGATTGGCCGAGTGTTCATTGTGTCACTGCCAGTTGGGATCATTTCCCATTGTACCCACTCCACTCAGGCAGAACTGTTTCGGACTCGAAGTCATTAGACTTAGTGTGCAGTGATGAGTGAAAAAAAATAATTGAAACTTTTTTATTCAGAATGAAAAGGCAAGTGCGTACTGACTGCTGTTTGACATTGACATTTTGGGCGTGAATGAATCGTCATGAATTTCTAAAATACCCTCACTCAGTTACCTTCTGCTCAATCCCAGCCTACAGCATCTGCATGCTGCATAGTCTATAGGATGGGAAGCGTGTTCTGTGTAGCCCATTCTGAATGAAGTCTGGGGATGAGCTTGTGTCTACTTTCATCCCTCGGTGGACCTGAAGGCCACATAAATATCAAACAGACCTGCAGCTGCTGCCCAGTTGCTATGCTGCAGGGGATGGAGCTGCGGAGACTTCATAAGCTCTGTGACCAACCATTTCCTCCGCAGGTTTCAAAAGCCATGAATTTCCTCACTGGCTGTCATGATATTGCATCAGCCCGGTCTGACCATGGAAAGCGAACTTGGGACCTCTCATTGGGCGAAGGCACACGAGATGCCCTCGACCATGCTCTAGTGAAAAAGCTCACTGCATCCTTGGTGAGGAACAGCTGCGGTTTGGAGATTGGGTAATAATGTGCAGGGCTTGTGCGGAGCGACTGCACCCGCCGAAAAGGTGTCGGGAGGGGAGGGCAGCAGCTTGTGCCAGGGCATACATTATGACCTGCCGCAGGGTACGGCGCTCTCAGCTGGGGCCTCAAGGCTCAGTCGTACCGGATGGGTCGAGGGGCCCCGGCTCTCCTCCGCTGCCCGCCTGAGCCGCTCGACCGGCGTGACCGCAGAGCGCGGCAGCCTAATTATCGAGGCGAGGGGGTCCTTCGCCGGGGCTGGCCGGCTTGCTGCCCGCGCCGAGCCATTGTTCGGAGTGAATGAGGCCCCGGGGGATGAAGCCGTCAAGGGCAGTCCTTGAGGGGCCTCTTCAAGAAGACAGGCTCCAGACTTTAATGAAGGAGGAAAGGCCTGTGTCACCTTTCGGGCTGCCTGACACGCATGCACCACACACACACACACACACACTCATTCCCTCCACTTACGTCCCCACAACTGCACACAAAGAGGAAAAGCTGCTGGGCTGTCGAAGTGACATGGACCACACAATACACTCCTCTCCCTCTCTTTCTCTCTCTCTCTCTCGCTCCATCTCTCTGAAGGGTTTTGTAAGGCTCTGAGTGCAAATTGAGCAGAGAGAGCAGGTAAACCCACATACAGCCGCACAGCTGTTGGTTTTTAGCAGCTCTGCTCCTTGAACTCATTTGGCCTCGGATGTATGCAAATTACGGATATCAACTACAAACCCAACACCTCTGCTAGGAGAGAAGCTTGTAGTGAAAGAAACACTTTGCCATATAATTAAAAACAATTACGCCATCCTCAGTAGGGAAAGATGCACCCAAAGAATCCAAGTAACTGAGATCTCCACAACTTTCATTATGGAAGAGGAATCAATTGGGCAGAGACCATGATCTCTAGCAAGAGCTACCCTGTCCTGAGCTTACAAGGAAGGTCATCAGCCAGAGGCTCCATCTGAATTAATAGACCTCAGCTTCCCTGGGCTTCCACTGGGACCCTCATTAATATTTCACTCACTCCTGCACTGCTGGGAATCAGCGAGATCTCAAATACGGATCTGCTAACATACCGATCATTCCTACTTCTACCTTGCTAACAGGAGTAAGTTTTTCCCATCAATGGTTGATTGACAACAGCAAGATGAACTTGCGGGGAGTCGGAGGGGCCTGTTCCAACTGAGTCCATTATGTTTGTGGCATCTGCATTCAAAAACTGCACAACCACAAACAGCTTTCCAACATACCCTCCGGCAGTCAGTGGACCGAGCACCAGAAGGGTCAGGGAGACCGCACAACGGCAGGTCTCATTCATTAGTCATAAAGACTCGGCTGGAGGGGCATAGTATGGAAATATCTCTGCTCACTCAGATATGACTTGCAAAATTCCTTTGAGTGGAAAACACACACCTGTCAATCATTACATAGAGAAGAAAAACCTATCAACACTGAGTTTAATGTGGTGTAGCATTCTGTACCTCGGTTAACCAAACCTAATTCAATTTGACCGAGCCCGTGACTGTCGACCTCAGGGGGAACAAAAACAAAAAAAAAAAAAAAACAAAGCCATGTCGAGTTAAATGTGAAGCACTAGTTACAGATTTGCAGAGGAAAATGTTAGCAGTGGTAATAATGCAATAACATTGCCAACTGGCTGCACACGCCCACAGTGAACACTCGCTAGGCATGGGAATTGGCGCCTCTGCAAAATTAAAATGGATGACTAGTTACAAGAGGTCAGAAAAAAAAAGAGCAAACGTTATCAGTTCAGTGCATGCCACTGATGGGAAATGAAGTCATGTCGGTAGTTACTGACAGAGGCTTTCTACACAGAACAGAGTTCAAAAATGAACTTTGATGTTAAAGCGGGTTAATCTGCCACTATTGATCAGCAGCTACTAAAACTTTGAGAGTAGAGGGTAGGAACTGTGCAGTGATTCGCTAATGTACAAAAATAGCCGCGTGTGATTCTGAGAAATGGCTACAACCGCCCACTGGTCCTCACCTTTCAAAACAAAAAGGCCCTCGTAATGATTAGGCTTCAATATCAGAACACTTCACTCTCAAAAGCGCAGACAGCCAGACAACTCAGACGATGCGCTCAAATGCATTTAATCTCTAGATCAATTCCACCGTAAAACAAAATGACATGCAATCATGTTTTCCCAGCAAACAAAGAAACAAAAGGGGTGGGAGACCATAAGCAACCAGAGGAGCTATGCTAACACATCCCAACGTAACAGGACAAAACATAAAAGTGGTGAGAACAGCCCCCAGAAAGACTCACCATTTTCCTCCTACAATGGCGCACGTAAAACTTACTTACTTACTACACAGCGTCTAGAAATTCATCAAACCTGGTCTTGAAAACTCCCACAGTTCCTGCCTCGATGACATGGCCTGGCAAGCTATTCCATGCAGTGACCACTCTCTGTATGAAGAAATACTTCGAAACATGTTAAATTTACCTGCGACTAACTTCCATTCACAACCCCCTAGTTCCGTTAACAACTTCACCTAAATCGTCCTGCATAGTTAACTTTACCAATGACTCAGCTGACATAAAGGTCTCAGTCAGATCACCCCAGATTTGTACTTTGTAGCCCAATTCCAGTGGTGACCTGAGGCCCAATTATGATTCATTACACTGCAGTTAATGCCCCAATAAATTTAGCCCTAATAGCGCTGAAATAAATACAAAAATATATATAAATTTAAATATTTTGTGCTGTGAAAACCTATCATGTGGCAACTTGTTGAAAAGAGCTCCCTTGTGGGAGCTCTTTTAAAAAAGTCGCCGCATGATAGACATCAAAATCAAAGCCTTTGAAAACCTAACATCATTGAGTAACAATAGTTGCATTTAGCGCTCTAAGGGTTAATTTTTTTTTTTATCCAGAGCGGCTTACAATTGATTTGACTACAGGCTAGACAAGAACCCTTCTCATCCACTGCACTAATCTCACTGTGATGCACGAGACTTCAGATATCACAGTACCCAGCCTATACACATCCTTTGACACAAAGACCCTTTCAACAACCACACACGTATTCACAGTGATGCAATCACTCTTCAAGTCACTTCTTCCTGCACCAGATTCCTTGCAGCTTCATCAATTTTTATATTTTGTGTGGAGACAAAAAGTGTGATGAGCTGTTTTACCTACTTTCACTCTCAAATGCAATATAAACTGAATGGACGGGTGAAACAAAATCTATTGCCTCATATATCCATAACAGAGCCAAAGCTATTAAATTGACAGTTCCCCTGATTTCTTGTCACAAGACTCGAGTCTGCTCTTGCAAATCATCCCATTTTTGGCACAAGGATGGCTCAGCTCAGGCAAGGTGAAAGACAAGGGTAGCATATGTCAAGCAGGCCATTTGTCAGTGTCTGAGCAACCACAGCATATACTAGAAGTGAAAGGTTAGAAGAAGGGTCACCGAACCCAGGCTTGGACACGTGTCCATCTTTAACACAGGAAAGAGAAATTTGAGTGCAGTGCACGTGAAAGACGTCATAAACAGGAAGCTTGAGTAGAAGAAGGACCCCCACAGTGACAAAATCAGAGTGAAACTAGATGTTAGGTGTGCTCATGTATTTCAAACTCTGTTGTACTATTTAAATTGTAAATGGATGTAGATTACAGGGGACTGGATAATGCACGGACACGCCTTGCCCCATGTGTGCTAGTACCTAGAGTTGTCATTCTTAAAGGAAAATCATTTTACAGGAAGTATAAAATACAAATTTTGGCCTGTAAATGCATGACTTTTATAACTGAGTCAGATATACATTAACACATTTTCTTATAGTTACGCTGAAATGTCAAAATGGAAAAAATAGAGAATTTTGATTTCAGCTCATCTTTAAATGGCAGTGAGAAGCTGGGGTTACCAGGTGGTGATGGCAGTGGTTTCTCCCTGAGACATCCCATAATGCTGCTCTCCGGCCAGCACTGTGCTACTACACTCTCAGCCCTATCAGTAAGCACAACAGCTAACTGAATGGATCAGACCTGCTGCTAAAAGGCTCGACAGCCCCTGCTGTTTCGGAAAATAGCAATGTGACAATGCCCCGAAAGCGGGTCGATTTACGCTAGCGTCGCATAGGAAACGGAGCAGCAGGCTGGACTGGTCTCGACTGTGCTGAGCAGAGGGGCGGAAGATGAGGTGGCTAACAGGTGGAAGGCATCTGCAGATGTAGACCTTGAGCCACAACTTACGTGGAGTGCACGGCAGCCAGACAAAACAAACAGGCGACATTAAGCATTCACTTTGTCCACACTTTTCTTTAGTCTGTGGTCATGTGTGGCAAATATTCAAAATTTTAGGGGTGGGGTCTCAGCATTGACCAATCAGAGTGCATTTATGGGCACGTTAAGCCAAATGTGAGGTTATCAGGCACCATTTCCAGACGCACAGCAATCTGATTGATGAAGCCATTGAAGCGTAATTAGATACATCAGTAAAAAAATATGTTGAATAAACAAATAAGCTTATTTGCGTTCACTGGTATCAAAAAATGTATTCATCCACATTCAAGCCCTGCAACGACCTGTGATATGGTCTCAAACTCAGCAATGCATCTAAGCAATCCCAATGGGACCCTAAGTGAGGAGGTCTTCCCTGGGAGATCAGGGCATGAGTTTAACCACTACTATGGGACACAGGAGAGTGCACGAGGCCACACTGAAGGTTTCCTTTTTTTGCATAAAATCTTTTACTTCGATTCAGGACGCATCACCACACAAAGCTGGCAGACTGTGTTGCCGCCATCAGTCACAGTATCTGAGGTTTCGACAGAACATTCCGTTCTCCGCACTGGTAAGGCCCCTAATCCCTCCGGTGTATTAAACAAGGCGCACATTCATCCCCAACCGATCCCCCCTGCCCTCGAACCCCTTCCAAAATGTCAACGGCTGCAACTCAGCCGGAGACGCATCAAACGGTAAATTATTCACGGCTCTCCCGATGCGACTTCCTTCATCAAATATTGAAGAACCGGCGCTGGAGGACGAAGGCATCGAGGGATCGGCAGCGAGGCACTTTAAACAATAACAATATTGATACTGAGAGTGGTGAAGCAGAATTGAAGCTATGGATCCCCACCATTTCCCTCGGCTGCAGCTGAGATCGTGCTTTGGCGTCGACTCGACTGAGCCCGCGCGACTGCTTCCCGCCATTATTACATTAGAGCCCAAGTCACCCTTCTGAGACACGGTGGGGTCGAAGGTCACGACCCTCGGTAATGGGCACATGAGGAAAGATCGAAACAGCCCGAGTTTCAATTACATTATCAGTGTTGCCCGGGGATCGATACTCGGGTCGCAAACACTGGCAGATGTTAGGAGTGTAAAAGCAGAAAACCCAAAGCCGAACAATACTGTACCAAACGGGACCAAACAATGGCGATCAATAACTCCAGACAATAACGCTGATGGCTAATCAATATCCCTCAACTTCTGTTCTGCAATGAGCAGCAGCAGCTCTTAAAACGGTGAGTAGTTTTTGTGTGTTGGTACTAAATGTTGAATATTGGCTCCGTGAACACTGTAGGTTTGCAGTATTTATGATGCGCAAGACAAGCTTAATTACCGTCTCATTATGTAAAATGGGCATTCCGTGGTGCATTTGGTGCACTGTCATCTATAAACTCTGCTAATAGACCACTTGCACATAAATGCCGTATCTCTGTCTAGCTCCTGGGTCTTATATATGCTAATGCTACTTACCTCTGACCTCTGCATTCACAACATCATTATCAAATGGCTTTGACATTATGTTCCACTGTCAAACCCATGATCTATTGCAGCAGTGGTTACTCCCCCCTACTATAATGAAGTCATAACAGGGGCTAAACATGAGAAAGGCTGGTTAAAGCACAATGAGCCATGGCTCGCTCTCTCTGGAGCAAATGCTAGCGTGTATCTATCATCTCTCAAGGCCTATCAATCAATCAGGAGTGGCCGGCCTGTCATCATTTATCAGAAGGCCAGACATTATCATGCTCATTATCCTCATTAGTGTGCAGACTGTAACTCCTGCCAGTACTGCCACTTATTCACAAATAAAAATTACAACAACTGACCCCGTCCAAATAATTAGGTCCAGGACATCTATATTTAAAAACAGGAAAAAAAAAAAAAAACAATGGGATCAAAAAATGACTATTATGCTACACAGTGTTTGGCTCAGGAATACAGAAATATGCCATTATGTCCAACAACACACCAAGGCCCACTTGCAATAAAAAATGTAATAATAACCAAAGGCACATGCATCTACATGGTAACAAAAAAGTACCTAAATACAGATCACTAATCTAACACACCTATACCTACCATATTATCCATAGAAAATATGAAAGAAAAAGCCAATGAGAGATGGGTGGTCAGGAGGGACTTGGTGCTATCTGAAGAGGCGAGATTTCACAGTCAGACGTTGGCCAGGGGTCATGACATCATGAATGCATGGGGAAGCTCACTATACCACTGAAAGACAGAGGAGGCGGGAGACGTGACCTGGAAGTGAAGTCATGCAGGGGAGGAGGGGACGCAGATTGGCATGTAGGCTCTGAAGATCTCCTACAGATATAATAGAGGAGCTCCTTTAGCTGCCTAATACTAAAGCACAAAGGTTTTGAATATGATTTGAGCTGACATAAACTGCCAGTGGAGGAGGAGAGGAAAGGCGGGTGACGTGGTCGAGTCTGTGAAGGCAGAGGGTCTGGGGAGCAGCAGCATTATGGATGGAGGTCTGGAGACAGGCAGGCCCCAAGCATGGAGAAGCCCTGATGCAACATGACCTGGGCTAAGCAGTTGGTGAGAGATGGATGGATTACTGTAGAGGGAGAATCTGCCTGCTCGCCATACCGAGGTAATGTTCTGAGAGAGGAGCAGTTTGATATCCAGTAGATGATGGATAGGTCGATCAAGGGGCAGGACTGAGCTGGGATGCATGGTATTATATGTTTGTAACAGCTTTTGGCCACGATCAATCATCGAGTTTATCAGCTCGTCAGATCCTTATAAAGATCAACGGATCAAACGTGGGAAGAAATGGAAGAGCTGTGTGTCCTCAGCTGAGAAATGTGAAGACAGCCTGTTGAAGGAGATGAAGGAACCATGAGGAGGGTGAGCTGGGAACATTTAACATTACACTGAAGTTCTCGGATTTGATTGCAAGTCTCATCTTTCCAAGAAATGCCTTAACTGTCATTACTATTTATCTCAGCATCAAACAGCAGCTCATGGATGAGGAGTTTACTTCGCATTTGAAACGGCCACTTAGCTGACCTCCACTTCTAAAAAAAAAAAAAAAAAAAAAAAAAAAAAAAAAAGAAAGAAGAAAAAACAGGCTCAAAACAATGTTGCATTTAACATAAGACAAGATTTTGGCTGTCTTCTACTCACTTCCCTGGCTCACAGCACACAAAGAGTGGAGTTGTTTCAGTAAAGCTCCTGAGATTTGGCTGCTGCAACTTTAGAGGGGGTTTAGCCATGCAAGCGTGCAGCAATCTGATAATTTCACAATGCCCTCGACAAAGAGCTCATAAAGATGACACTCCATGTGAAGCAAAGCTGCCAGGCAGCCATCATCCCGCAGAGCAATGTTGTCCTTTCGGGATTTTTTTTTTTTTTTGTTAATGAATGTTCAAAAAGAGGGTGTTGCCAAAAACGGTATCATGCTGTAATCTGCTCTAATCCCTTAACCCTCCCTTAACTGCTGCCGCGGGAGAAAATTCTACAAGAGCCAAAGACAAAGACAAAATGGCTTAAAAACAAGCTTGTTTACACTCAGCTTAGTGGGGTGCAGTTTTGTTGAGCTACATATGCAGAAGGATGCCATCTTCACAAATTTGCTTGCACTAAATTGGATCAGGGCGTGCAGGGCTGTAATCTCAAAGCATGCTCCCCAGTATAATTCTTTACATATAATACTTATTTCGGCTTGACTTTCATTGGAAGCAGTGCTCACAAAAAATGTAACTCAACAGAACCAAAAGGAGATAATACGACAACAAAAGACAATGCAGGTAATTCGAGAACAGCATCCACCTGCACTGGGTGGCACCATCACCTTCAAACGCAACTTCTTCATACCGTCTTAAAGCTGAGACTCCTACAGCAGTTAATGATTATCTGCAGGTCTGAGCCAGACCTTGAATGGGGCCGTAAGCCTCGAAGGAGTGAGTGATTGCTGAGCCAGCAGCTATTGTCTGGATCCCATACCCATGCCTGGATGAACCTCTAATCCAGAATGAGTCCGATTCACATCGGTGGAGCTCTGACTGAGACCGAGACATGCGACTCGCTGGTTGGGCTCTCAGGGTCGGCTAACAGGCCGAGATTCATCACAGGGTCAACTTTCAATTACATTCAATATTATGGCATTCCAATTAAAAAAAGAATGTCTAATTCATTTCCAGCTTTAATGAGTCGTTAATGAAATTACAGCTGTAATGTGAACTGCACTGCTAATCTATTAACAGTAACCCTACCCATTCTAATACAATACAGAACCTCAGGGGTCATTACGACATGCGTCTAAACTGTACCTTATAGGTTTACATCATTTTCAGTTTGCAGGAGCGTACATGACTGCGAAATCACGACTAATTTCATTAGACTGGAAATCGATCGCAGAACGGACCGAGAGGAAAATCATATTTAAGACCACAAGATAAATAAATCATATCATTCAAGGTCCTCTTACTCAATCTGACATGCAGCACAGAGCCAGGGTTTCATTTTCATTTTTTGCCAGGTCTTGCTTCAAAAAGGGATGATTGATCTCAAGTGACTGACTGGTGAAATAAAGGTTATATATATATTACCTGATAAGAGACGGTACAGAGACGAATTCACAGGGATGCATTTTTGGTGTAAAAAGTTCAAAAAGAAGCTACTCCTTTGAGCTGTTCATTGAACACAAGCTGTAAATGTGCACTTAGCATCTATGTGCATGCACTGTCAGCTTTCATATGTTTATGGGTTTATTATGCCAAGCCCCTACCTGAGATACTCTCATGTAAACACTATAAAAACCTGTCCAAGAGTAAAAATTACAACAAGCCAAGGACCCAACACTGTATATATTTATTTTTAAAAAATATTCTTAATTAAAGCGTGGATGTAGCTGCACGCCACACAAATGCCTAAAGAAATTCGACTCTCATCATCTCATATTGGACAGTGAAGCAAAGGATTTTATGGGAATCCTTTAATTGCTGAAGCTGTGCTTTTCTTAGAAGAGCTTGACAAAGTAAAACCTGAAAATGATGGAAAGCCTGACAAAAAAAGGAAAGACTGTGAGTGTATCGCACAGGCCTGAGCGCTAACGCACCTCACAGGCAATCATCTAACAAGCAGAAACACATAGGAGAGGCTGGAAATCCTTCATCACGTTTGAAAAGACAAGGCGGTAAGCACTTCCATCGCAACAAACTTCAAGTGAATGGGGCGCTAAGGCTTACAGTTCACTTTAAAGGAGAAAAACCTCCATGAAGGCTTACATTGTAGCCAAGAGGCACGTGTGTTCTTTGCCTCGGAGAAAATTTTTTTGTACATCTTGCGCTATCGTGAGATTGTGAAATGGGGTCAGCACTGAGGTTGGCAAATGGGCAACTTGGTTACTTAATAGCACTGACATTGTGCCCGGACTGAAAACCTCACCTCATTCTGGCCAAACAAACATTCAAACAAATAAAAGAAAACTCCCTCCTGTGTGAGAATTTAACTCCAATTACGTCAGTGTAGTGGAGCTGATGCCTGAAATGGTTTCCCTCTTTAAACTGTTAATACTGAATGCTTTCCATACTGAAGTAAGATAAAACCACAAACATGTCAGTAAGAGAAGCCTGTGAGAGTTAGCATGAGAGTTTAATGAGGAACAGAGGTGACAGGTTTGTATACACAGCAAAGGTATGATTTCACTGTTAATTCGGTTCAGACATGGCTTTGGCACTGATCCGTATTCTGAGAGGAGCCATATTTTCTCTGAGTGTGAAGGCGATGATCAAGTCAATATGAAATAACTCAGAGCAATCATGTGTATGGAAGAGTGGCCCTTCACCAAACACAGACTCTGAGTGTGTGTGTGTGTGTGTGTGTGCGCGCATGAGAGAAAGAGAAAGAGAGGGCCAAGTACGTTTTTTATCCTGCCATATTACGAGGCTAAATATCTAGCATCAACATGTACTGTATGTCTGTTGTGTTACATTGAGAGTCAAGTACAGTAACATAACATGTATTGTCAATGTTGCTGATATTTTTACTAATTTATGTATTTTATTTGTTTATTATGTTGCTGATATTTTACTACTCAGTCTGTGTATTTTATTTGTCTGTCTGTTTATTTACTTATTTTTGACAAACACTGTTCTCTTTGATTTTAAATGAGAATTTTGATTTTTGTAGCACTTCATGTTTCAGTATGTTTTGTGTACATAATGTTAAGCCACAATTGATTTTGGCACAAGGACCGCACTCTATTGACTGTTTATGTATTCAAGCTTGCTTTTTATGTTAACAACTATTGTACATCAGTAGTGGCTAAGCAATACACACCGAGGCATCAGCACCTCTGGTGCTTTCATTTATTTACTTATTTTTATTTATTTACGATGCTTTGGTGACACTGATGTATTGATTTGTCGTGCCAATAAAGCAAATTAAATTGAATTGAAAAATTGAGAGAGAGAGAGAGAGAGAGAGAGAGAAAATAGAGTGACAGTATTATCCCAATATTGGGTAGTGGCAGCCTTACTGTCAGTGTAATTGACAGTCTTAAGGATAACTCCACAGACCTGAGAGAAATTGGATTGGAGCTGCCAAAGGTTTACGGAGAGGGCATCATCAAGGTGAAGGAGAGCTACTTTTTCCCCACTTCGAAAAATTTTAAGTGACTTATGAAACTTCCAGGGTAATAGCTTCAATTTCATGCCTTAAAGCTGGCCAGGCAGTGACTGATAAATGATGATTTTGTTAAATTAAAGCCCATTATCATCCTAAAACAGGCCCCTTCAAGAGCCAAAGTCTAGGTGAATGTCATGAGGAAATGCGTGCCTGAGCTCAATGGTAGCACTATAGTCTATTTCACTCAAATTGCTCTGAAAATAATTACCTCTGCCAAGGAGGTTACTGTAAGTTTTTGCCGGCATTGGTTTGTCTGTCTGTCTGTCTGTCTGTGTACCAGATAACTCAAAAAGTAATGAACGGATATCTGTGAAATTTTGTGGGTGGGTTGCCATCACAACAGGGATGGACCCTATTGATTTTGACTGCAATCGGTCAAATGTGTTGCAACAATATGTGTTGCAGACACCTTCAATTTCTTATGAGCCATGTTCACTCAGCAAGATTTTGACTGTGCTGCCTTGGCGGAGGTTTACACTCTCAGAGTGCCTTTAGTTTGGGACTGTGCAAGGCCAGGAGAGCCCCTGAATCTGAATGGCTGAATCTTAACCCTTAGAGCGCTGAAATAAATGTAAAAATCCATAAATGTAATTATCTTGTTGATAACCTATCATGTGGCAATTTGTTTAAAAGAAAAGAGCTCCCCGGCGGGTTTTCAACAGCTTTGATTTTGATATCTTAAATCACTTAGTAACAATAGTTGCATTTAGCGCTCTAAGGGTTAACAATCCCGGCAAAGATTTATAAGAGAAGGAAGAGGGTGTGAAAGAAAGAAAGGAAAGAAAGACTGAAATGGAGAGAGGGAAAGGACGCGACAGATAAAATAAAGATGCGGAAAGTTGATATGAAATGTACTGCAAAAATCTCTGATGAGCCCAAGCAGCTGTAAATGACCGGTTTGGCTCATGCTCACACAATTTTGATTTAATGCCGGGAACATCTGTGCCGAGGGGACCACACAAATTAATTTCACTCTCAAAGTCGACTTGATTGGGAAGCGCAGCAATTTTTAAAACTGCTCCCCCATTTTTTCCTCTCGTCTCATAAGGATTAGGGATCTGAAGAGAGACTCCAAACGCAGAACATCTGCGCGGCTGGGACTGTCAGCAGTTTCTCGGCAGCCACGCGGCCCGAACGGAGAGAAAACCGGTACAAATAAGCGGTTATCAAAAGAGCCACTGACATTCACACTTTTTCTCAAGATGGCAGCCGCCGCAACGAGGCAGGGAGGGGGGGGGGCGAAACTTAAATCGATCTACCTTTTCTCATCGCGATAAAAATCTCGGGATTTTAGCACAAAGGGTTTCTCCCGGCCAATACGTGCAATCTCTTCGCCCACATGAAAGGCAGACGAGATGAGGATTTGGGACACTTACGCGAGCTGCTCAGCTTATCGTTATATTTCCCTTGGCGATAGAGCTACTCAAAGCAAGCAATTTCATTTCTGCAAAGTGAGAATTATCCTCAACATACATCCATATTTATACAAGCCTACACCAGACCACTCTAAATGAGCTGTGAGACCGGAAAGCTTATACTATGTAACGTAGTATTTTACATTTCCTAGATTCATGAGCTGTGGTTGTAAAGATATGCAGGGCAGAATCATGACAAATGATTCTGCCCAGTGAAACAAAACCACTAAACGCAAATAAGGAGAGCCGCACACAAACTCAGAATAAACTGTAACTCTTTTGTATTGGTTTAATTACCACGAAGTGAAAAAAAAAACTACCCCAATACACAACTACATTGGTCTATTACAGTGGATATAAACATTAGCCAGACGAAGGAAAAAAGCCTTTGTAGCTGTAAAATGGCAATACAACAGAGCTGAGGCACAATGCGACCAAAGCGATAATCGTATTAATTATTGAAGGTGCAAGTTCAAGGGGATGATGTGCAGTAATGAAACCTTCCTCTCAGCTCTGTCTAGGTCAAGAACAGAAAAACTCCAGTGAGTGACCTTACACCGTCCACCGACTGTGACAGGGCAAACAATATGGCCAACGTGCAGGCTTTGCTTAAAGAGGGGGAAATGAGCTACTATGGTCAAGGTTACCACAGAAAACATTCGGTTGAATTACTTAATCTACCCGCCATCATCATCTTTGTGTCCATACAAAACAGTCCTGAAAGAAAAATAATATTCCCTCCATGTTTCCAGGGTTAATGCTTTTGCATGTTCAACTCATTCTTGGCGTTAACATCATGAAAACAAGCGGATTTTCCTTTCCAGTCTATAGTTAGAATGAGCTTTATATGACTGCAACCTTATCGCAGTAAAAAAAAAAAAAAAAAAAAAAATACTGAACAAATAAAGTTCAGCAGAGCAGACACTTCGGAGTTTGAGCCGACGATTCTCTTTGCTCCGCTTCCCTCTTGAACGAGATTTTAAACTTTGATCTCTGTTTCCACATTTAAGTTTGAAAAGTTTGATAAAACCGGGAGTTGGAAGCGCTTTGGAGCTCGGCCCTGACGACGACTCCTAAATAGGTCGCTGAGAACAGTCGCTTCAGGAACAAACAATGAGCGCGTGAGCAACTGCCAACTTCCCTTTTAATTAAATTAAGTCCTATAAAAAGGAAGGGGAAAGAAAGAGAAAGAGGATCCGCTCCTTAATTTAGGCATGAAAGAAAGGAGTGACTGCACCTCCGTGAGGAATTAACCACTCCGGTTAAAAAGATGACTTTCATACAGTTGGGTGTTTCAAAGTCAGTCAGAAGAGGACAAAGTGTAACTTTATCAAATGAGTTAGCGGAGACACATACTTAGAAGGCTGCACTCTGGGATTATATCAGCTTTTTCCTCTGGCCGTCGTGCTTCATAATGCAGCACTTCTTACGCACATAAAAATAAGAAGCAATTGACAGCAGAGAGAAAGCTAAAAAAAAGAAAAATCTCAGATTCTGTTCGAGAAAAACGTCTGTAAAAGCATCTGCCCGTTTCGTACGGCTAAGAAGCGGGTTGCTATGGGTTTCTCGATTCCATGGCGACAAAGTTAGGGACAAGGTCGCACTGGGGTGGACTACTAAAAGAACAAAGGGATTTTTTACCTGTGACCACCTACGTTCTCATCTATGTAAGCTTTAACATTCCCACACAACCCCTGCAGACTGCTAATCTGACTCAGACCACATACGGTCAGCAATATGGCGATAAGCTTCCTTGAAAGGGAGCGGGCCAATTCTGTTCTTTTGTTACTCAGGTTAAGAGTACACCCACAATCCCCCCTCCCCCACGCACACACATACACACACTCCACTACGCCTGAACAGTGCCAGCATGTTGTGTGCAGTCTACAGTCCTCGGGCAGGCTTCCGCATTGTCTTCTGCCATATGGAGTCCTGTTCTAACACTCGAAGAAGCCAGCCTCACGCTGTTGCCTGACCTTCTTAGGCACCCAGCTGGCACTAACGCCCCAATAATTATTATTCCAATTACCCACAGAGCTTTGCAATACTTTGTGCTGCGGATGGCCTATAAAAATGGAATAGGGGGGCCTGGAAGGTTGATAAAGGAGACCAAGAGTTAATCCTTCACTGTTAGGCTAGTGTATGCAGATGCTAGTCTGCTTTGTTCTCTCTCTCGTTCTTTGTAGTGGATAAACATAGGCAAATCAAAGTTGGTTTTAGTGTTTTAAAGTTGCTGCAGGATGGGAGCTGGGGATGTAGGGACATTGTTAGCAAATTAGAGGGCGAAGGGATCTCCTTCCTCTGCTGTTTCTGTTCCGTGACCTCAGACCAGAAAGCGTTTCCACGGTAGCAGAAAGCATTGACCCTCTGAAGGCAACAATTGGGCTGCAGCCCTGAATCCTGGCACCGGCGGTAACTTTCACGCCAAAAAACTTCAATACAGTAGCGATGGCAGTAACCCGAAGATCCAGCGAGATGAGTGTAAATCTCATTCATCTGTCTGGGCCACCAGTCGACCTTGAACCCAACTGCAGCTCAGCTCTACCTCCCTCCATTTAAACTGCTGTATGCTAAGCCCTTTCCCGCAGCAGATTCATATTACACGTACAGTAAGGGAATAAAAGGCTCAAGTTCCCCGCAAGGATGCGCCACAGATGTCGTCCATCTCAAGGCGGTTTCCAGCATCTGTCTGATAAACTTGGCCAGACAGTATGCGTGAAAAGTGCAGCGCATCAAAGCGGCTTGACGAGGAATGGCGGAAATAACGTTGAATTTTGCGAGGGCACAATGGCTGAGTTCAAATCCTCCCTAAAGAAGTGAAGTTCCTGGTGGGATTTCCTGTTGGGGGGGGCGTTGGGGAGAGGTAGGGTGGGTGGGCATGGCAGGAGAGTAGAGTAATGGAGCGAAGGGGGGGGGGGCTACAACAGCTGCTCACACTGTTCCATTTCATACCTATTAGGACACAATACAGCGTGGCCAGTGAAGAGCCCAGGACACTACAGAGAAAACCACTGAAGAAGATGAGCTCTCATTTGCTTCACAGCTGAGGCCTTTGATGTGACAGACAGCTCTGTCTCCCGGATACAGGAGTGGGGGGGGATTTGGGGGGGAGTGGCTGAGGGAGAGGTGCCCTCACAAAGGCCACACAGCCTGACCTTCAACCAGTGACCCGGCCCTGAGCAAGGCCCCTCCCACAACACAGGAAGGCTCCACCCCCCCAGCTCCCCACACGGCTCACATTAATCCTGCTTATTAAAATGTCAGCACACGGAGCGCGCCCTCATTTTTTTAGAGGAGCCCCAAAACCTCTCTCTCCGATACACTGCTGTGACCCAAAGCGAAAGAGGATGGGAATTCATCCCGGCTGGGTAATTGTCATCAGGGAGACAGAACAGAGTGGTATAAAGGGGAAGGACAAAAAAAATTGGGGAATCATAATCATTAGTGCACGTCCAAAGACGACAGTCTTACCTCTGGGCTGGTATTGCTTTTTCCTAATGTGTCGGAGCTATATATAGTACAATAGAAACACACGCGCACAAACACACACACAGACAGATTTTTATCCTCGCTGAACAATGTAGGGCTTTGGGGCATTGAGGAAAAACATCTCTATAAAGCTATATTTTATTGTGGTACAGCAGCTTCAAGGCACTGAGAAAAAAAATGCGAGAGGAAGAATAAGTTAGTTTCTTGCTAAATAAAAAAAAAAATCCCACAAACAATTCCTTTAATCTACAGAGAATCTAAGTAATGATGTTACGACCAAGGATGCGATTTGAAAAATATTGCAGTGAAGAACATGATAGCACGGTTATAGAGCAGAGGGTCTGAGTTCACATCTTAATGCAATCGGTCTGCGCATTTAGTGCAGCAAAGATACAGTACAAATGTTTACTGGAAATGCCATACAGAGCTATAATCATCAAAATATAGTCGACTTTTACGTAAATAAAGGGTGTGTGATGACAATATCAATGTAATTAAAGAATGCGCAGTATTATATCTCTAACTGCCAGTCCTCAAGTTTAAATAGCACTAAAAAAGTGAGAGCGCTATTCAAATGGTAACCGTGGCTTCATTCCAAAAAGTGAAATAAACAAACAAAAACATCACAGCAAACAAAACAGAGTGTGAGGCTAGAAATTACGGTAAAACACACTTCAGCAAAAATAACAAAAATGGAATGTGGATTTGAAAAGATTAACCAGCCTGTGGTAAGATTTAAATGCTCGAATCCATACTCTCTCCATTTAAAGGGATCACGCAGAAAAATCTTGAGACATTTAAGAGGAAAGAGGAAAAAAATAACATTTGATTAGTGTGTGGTACAGGATTAACTCTTTGCGGAGGCAGGCTGAGTTATTTAAATCTCCTTCTGAGGGTTTAACAAAAGCCTTCCCCAAAGACGGTGCTTTCGACTGCTCGCGGGCCATTGTCCAAAAGAAAACTTCCCCTCATTTTCGTTTCTGTCATTATTTCAGCATTGTTCCTCAAGGCAAAAAAATACAGGAAGCTGTCTTAGTCATCCTGAGTATGTGTGGACAGGAACTGATTTCCTGTAGATTTGTCCAGAACTCCACGAGAAAAAGACCTATTCAGTGAGGGACAATGTTTATGAGTGCCTTCACTGGACACAAGACCACTGAAAGTGTCTCGCAAGCTGATGATTCTATAACCAAGTGAATCTAAAAAAACATTTAGTGCACTGCCGCATTCTACAGTCAATTAAAAGAGTTAAGTAATGTCCAGTTTAGATGAATTGAGTCAATCAAAAGGCTTGACAATGCGCTTTCCCGCAGTTATGATACCAAAGCTGAAGAGTCCTCTTGGTTACAAGTATTTTTACATTTTTCCCCGTACAAGTCATCTATTGAAAGATTGTTCGCAGCATGCTTTCATCAATGGACAACTTTTAAATCTTTGAAAACTTTGACACCACAGATGGCAGTTTCCATCTGAAAACAGTGCTGACTGACGCCAAGGTCTTTCGGTAGTGTACTGTACATGTGGTTCTGCCACACAGGTCTGCCAATTGCCACAAAGAACATGAACCATGAATTTTTCCATAAAAATCCACATTGGAACATAAATTTCCACAAATAACATCGCCGGGAAGACCAAGTGTGAAAAGGAAAGTAACTTTCCATCAAAGGGCGTGTGATCAAAGGGAGCCCCGAATCGAATGTGTCCCCTTCTCCCCATCCATCCTCTTTGGCAGATGAAGCCCCTTGGCTCCAGTGAGGCTGTGTGTGCTGGGGGGGGGAGCAGGTTGGGAGTGGCACTTCTCACAGATCCAGAGGTGCCGGGTGCCAGGGCAGATGTGCCCGCTCTACAAAGGCCTAATCCTCTGGCATTGAGAAACTCGCGCTTGACTGAGCCCTCGCCAACTGGCCCTCGAGCCCTCCCCCGCTTCCCAAAAAAATCTGCTGTGCCCAGCCGGGGGGCACCCGCTCTCACCCACCCATAGTCTGTTGCAAGACCCCTCTGGTGCTTGTGTGAAGAGCTAAGGGACCAGAACGAAGAGACAGAAAGAACTGTGCTGGAACTGTGAAAGTGTGGGAAACATGCTAGCACAAGCTAGCAAGGCCTTGCCTGCTGCTTTATTTCCATCAGGCCTTCCTGGATGTACCCCAGAGGGAAGGCCCAGGGTCATCGGCCTCCCCCCTCTGGCCTTACCTCAGGATTTTAAACTGCCTGTGGGACTCCCCAAATGGGAAAGATTTGGACGGGCCCAGACTCCTCTGACAGTTTCACCGGGCCCCCGAGAGGAACTTTGTCCATGTAAGTTAGCCCATGTGCAGCTCCACAGAATGACCCACAGCAGAGAAGCAGCACAACAGTCTGCAAGCAGCAGGTGTTCTTTCTTTTTTAAGGGTTGGGGGGGGACGTAGGTGAGGGGTAGTCATAGTTCACTGCACCTCCCAGTCAAGCTTTGTGCTTTAAAGGTTGTATCAGCGATTCTGAGCCAAAACATAATTTGTCACGTACAGGAGATTTTTCCTCACGAACTGTTAACAGCTCGTTTCATGAGAGGGTGATGAAAAACTGCGGTCTCTGTAGGCCACCTACAGCCAGGTAGACACTGAGAAAGATACACAAACTCCTGGGGACCTACCCGCGTCCCCAAACATCAACAAAAGTGTTCCAACGAATCGGAGGGCAGGGGTGGGTCTTCTGCGTCAGTTCCGTGCTCATGCACGACAAGTGGGTGGGACTGAGCAACGAAAGGAACTGGCAGTGGCACTACGGATGCGTCAGAGTGAAGCATGGCGGAAGCTAAACCGAAAAAGAGACGCTCGAACGAGTGCATGTCGAGGAAAAAGAAACGCGATCGCAGCTATGTGAAGTCCCAAATAAACATAGGGAAAGCATACCAACGTTGGAGAGAATTCTGGGGGTTGAATGGTTTTAATTCTGATGCCCCAGTCGTCTTGTTTCTACTTGAGGTGAGTAGAGCTGGTGCTAACTCCGTTGGATGTGAATTGTAAATTGTCATCCCAAGCAAAATTGAGGGAAGCTCGTGTATTGTTTTTGTAAGGCTTTTTTGCATAGATCATGCTGGTCAGAATGAATCAAACAGTAGAGAGATCGATATTTCCTCTTTGGAGCGAGTTAGCGACCTTTGCTATCTCTCGGTTGGCAAGCTAGTGAGTTTGCTTATTTTGTCTGATCAAACCAGAGTTTGTGTTTGTGTAATAAAATTTTTTCTCTGGTTAGTACTCAAAGTTGAAATTCGTTGATGAATGTATAACCGCGTGATAAGTTCAGCTAAAAGTGGTGATCTATGTGACGTTGTTAATACTCATTCTGTAATGGCGAGCTGAGATACTTGTCAGATACCCTGTTGTAGCTAGCACAGATGGTGTAAATTTATCGTCTGGCAATGGTCATTATTGTTGCTACTGGGCATTTATCACAACGAGCTGTACACGGCCATTTACCCAGCTGAGTGAGCCATTCTTAAGCTGCTTCACACCAAAACGCGTGTATTCGTGTCTTTGCATTGACTTTGAAAGTAATCTCACGCGAAAAATTTGTTTCGCGTCCGGTGTGAAAGCAGCTTTACTCAGAAGTTTCACTGTAAGAAAAGCGCGTTCATGTTCCAAGCTTCTGAAGGGGAGGGGTGAGCGGCTCTGTTGTGTTTTGAGAATGTTTCAACTGTCAACAATAGTGATGTCATATCGCTGATACAGCCTTTCATTAACGGCATCCACCCTTTGAAAGCGATAGAGCTCCATCTCCATCGCCGTTAGGCCATGCATTTCAGGCAACTTCAGGTTAATTTACATTAAAAGAGCAAGCGACCGCCTTCCACAAATAGCCTACCATGATAGAGGACACGGATACCAGTTTAATCTTTAATCCCGTTTCAGTCAGTCCCAGATGTGATATCGAGACTCTGCTTCGCTTCTCCGCTCAGGTGGCAACGTCGATCCCGGCATGAGTCACAGACTTCTATTTCCCCGGGAAATGTCAAATGGCTCGTACGTTCAGCGAGGTGCTACCAGTGACATTTTGCTGCAGGCTGCCAGGCAGACATAAGGACATTCCTCTGCTCTAAAACTGAGGCTGACCAGATGGGTGATTTTGCTATCAACTCCATGTCAAGTCGTGTTTCTTCCCGAGACTCGTGCCCGAGGACTCGATGACGGTTCTTCTACAGCCTACTGTATACTTCCAGTTTTGGGAGATGAATCAAACACCTCACTTGTCGCTTTTCCATCTCACTAATCTTATGCGCATTTTGAAAATTTGCGTTGGAAAAAGCACATGGAGAAGGCTAAATGTGAATAGACTTCCTCCAAGTCACATTAAAGTTTATATGCTCGCTTGAGGTGGTCTTTGCCAAAAGCGATAAAGAGTTAATGCGCATAACATAGGATGGAAACAGCTAAAGCGGCCTTAGCCGACAAAGTTCTGACGTAGCTGCCTCGCTGTCACTGCTTGCATTAGCATTCAGCTCAGTCTTCGTCTAAAGAAAGCGTCAAACACTGTAATCATTAGCTGAAAGAAAAGCGCCATGACGGTTTGCTGAATTGCATGCAACTCCTGCCAACCTCTCTCCGTTTTTACAGCGTCTCGTATCTCCACCAGTTGCTTCTTTTCCGGTTCTTTCGCTTCAGTTTGTTTCTCTTCTGATTCACGACCTCTTCCTCTTCTTCTGCTGTTCTATACATGTAATGAGTGCCCTCTACTGCTATTGAGTGGCTAAACTGACCTACTTTAATAAAGTTTATTCGCTCCAAGCCAATTGATGGAAATGCAGGTAATTTGAATTTTCTTTCAAGCAAATTTTCTAAAATTCGCTTAAAAATTCGCTTGACATGAGATGCAAACTCGATAACTGAAACTCAGGCTCTTCTCACACCCAGCATGGCACCAGAATTAGTTTGCTGCATGAATGGATACATGAGATAGCAGGTTACTGACAATATTTAGCAGCTACGCTCCTTGCAGAAAATACCAGCGGCCTTGGTCATGAATATATACCATGCACTCAATCATGAATAAAAATATTTCTCTCAGTCAAACTATCTAAAGTACATAATCAGCGCTGTATTTAGCAAAGACTGAGTTTTTTTTTTTTTTTTTTGGGAGTTTGGAGATTTTCACCTGAAGTGTGAGAAATTCATGCTGCTTTCATTTGGTGCGGCTACTTGAAAGATATGCTTGGAGAATTTTTATCTTGGTTTCATCTTCATTCGTTGGTAATGTATTCCAGGTCAGCAGGATGTCTGAGGGCCTGCGGAGGGCTGAATGTCCTTTGTACCCGCTGTTCTGATTTAGCACCTCAGAGGCTCGCGTACCCCACGCTGACTTTCGTTTCCTTGGTTTCCGTCCTGGTTGAAATCTTTCTGTAAAACAAGCGTGCCTTCCTCTGGCCTATACAGAAAGAGACCGTCTTATTCCTGCCAAAGCCGCAAGCAGAATCGGGTTACGGTTTGTCCGAAATGTAAGCGAGAAATCGTTTGTGTTATGTGTAGTTTCTAGAAAATTGGATATCAATGGATCACACAAAATAAACAACCTTTTTAGACAGAAACTGTGCCAAAATGGAATTTCATATGATGCTGTGGGCTGGAGCAGCGAGACTGGGGTTGTACATTAGGCAATAAATACCTCATTCATCTTGTTTTTCTGTGCGGTCATGCCAGTGATGAAAAACTGCAAACAAGAAAACAGATGCAGACCAGCTGTTTAAAAAACAAATAAACTAAGCTGGTACATCTGAGAGGAAAATTATGTTTTCCAATCAGAACGCTCGATACTATTGATGTCGGGGCACACACAGGAAGTGCATACATCTCAGAGACTGGTGCACCAGCAAGTTGCCATTATTCTAAATTACTGTGTATTAGTGAGGGTCTTTAGCTGATTCTTTCAATTGATTGTCTTTGCAGAGAGTCACAACATCTTGAGCATAGACCACACTGCGTGGGGGATAAATCATGCGGTAAAATTATATTCCAAACTAAGACTTGAGTGCATATTGATTAGTAATTATTTGTACTAACAGACTGGGGTGGGATGAGGGGGGAGACGATGCCATCCATTACATGGGAATAACGTCGAGTGGGGATCGATAGGCTTGGAATAATCCTTCGCTGAAAAGCGTGCGAGCCATTCTTCTCTGGTTTTGACAGAGCTGATCATTAGAAAAGCCGTGAAAAACCTGCGCTAATATGGCTGCCTGTCTTTACAAAGCTGATGGAAAATGACTTTCCTTTCATGGAGGGAAAAAAATAACTCCACCTGATGTAATAACAAAATTTTTTTACAAGGGGAATGATCTTCGTCTGCACCCCTACACACAATTATTCTTTTATCAGTCATACGTTCTCTCACGGTCTATTCATCCTCGTTTCACATTTTGTTTACCAGATGAGAATTTAATTATAATGAAAGTGACAACCCCTATTATTGTAGAGGCCCCTTCTTCTGGATTTTCAAACTCAGTAAATGAAATTATCTGACATCATGGAATTTCCGACCTACGTCACCACAGTACGAAAATGTACTGGGGCTTCGACAGCTAGACCAACCACTCGCTAGACCACATTAATGAAAATGGAAAAGAAAAACATGGTCGGATCAGACGGATTAGTCGACCGTGAAATTCCAGGAAAAGGATGACCAGTCAGGAGGCTTTTAAGGAGATCTCTCGCTCTTCTTTTACTTTCTTTCAGGAGGACAGTGGGAGGCCATCTGTGTCTATGGGGAGTTCCAGCTGGACGACACTGAAAGCCGCTGGACCTTGACCCGCATACTCCGTCCAGTGGGGAATGTCTGGCTTCCAACACCTCCATCTTTAAGATTGAAAAACCTTTCATGGGACCCATGCATTCCCACAACAATCAATTCCGGTAATAATTTGGCCATATTTCCAGCATGAGACCAGCTCAGAGAGACGGCCCCTACCTTTCAGCACATTGAACCCTGAGCTCTTTAAACAGACAGGCAGTCGATGCTCTCAGCCCCTGGATGTCAGTCTGCATGACTCACAGCGCGGCGAGATACAAACAGTCATGCTAAGCAATCTAAGGAAATGGTGTAGCTCAGTGCTAAATAACAATTGCTAACCAGAAAGGTAAATAAACTGCTGAAAAAAATGACAGGGTGGTCTCAATTACACTGCGTGTGAGATGTGACTATACTGTAGAAGTACGAGATCATGACGTCATTGTACTTCTGAGGTCTTATTTCATTCAGACAAGAATAAAATCCATATTTTATCAAGAAATAAATGACCTGACACGGGGTACAATTGACACTAATAAACACCACATTAACATAATAATGAGAACTGTATCACGACATAACCAATTTTACAGATGTTATGACAGCTAAACAAATACATTAGCAGTCAACAAGACTATTTACCTTTCAGCTAATTATTTTTTTTTTTTTTTTTAATAATAATTTTGTTGAATGCAAATAGTCAAAAATAGAACATGTAAGCCCACATGACAAGTTACACATAGATTTAACTCATGGCAAGTACATTAGAATTTCTGACCCTGATTACACAGTTACCAGATGCAAACTCAATTTATCTCACCAGTTTTAGGCTTCCATAGCCAATGTTAAAAATGTGCATTGCAGGCTTAAATACTGTAAACAGCAGCTAAAATAACATGGCGGATCAAGCCCATGCAAATCTACATCAAGCAAAAAGAGTTGGACCGTTTTTTTAACACTGAATTTTGATCATTTCTAGGTTTACAGGACCACTTTCTTTGTCTTCTTGATGGTGCAGTTTTTTTTAATAGTGGTTCATTTCCATTATCTGCAGGCCCTGAAACATTTATAGTCAGGTCTGAATGTATATGGACAGTGAGTCAAGGTCAGTGATACAATTTCAGCTCTGTACACCATAACAGATTTGAAATGAAACAATCCAAATGTGGTTTAAGCGTAGACATGTACCATTAATTCAACGGCTTTCTTAAAATATTGTATGAACTTTGTATTAATTGCAACCATTTTTATACAACTCTCCACCACTTCCTCCAGCCCCTTGCTTCGCTGGCAGTAATGGTTCTTTGGACCTCATTCTGAGAGTTAACAGCAGCAGATTCCAAATTCAGACCCCATGCTTGAAACCAACTCTAGACCTTTATCAGCTCACTTGCAGATAAACAAAAGGAGAAATAACACATAATTGGCCACAGAAGAACACAGCAGAAAACTGTCCAATCACTTTTTGGTCCCTGCTGCACATAAAAAAGTTCCACAACTTCTTTGCAGTTCACCTGATTTAGATGAAATACGCTAAAATTGAAGCTGATAGACTGAACTTGAAGCTCATATATATATTGCTCATATATATATATATATATATATATATATATATATATATATATATATATAAATTTAATTTCAACCTTTAACTTCAATATGTGGTGGTAGACAGATAAAATAATGACTTTCTCCCTGTCCAAATATTTATGGAACTGACTGTACTTCCCAATTAAATTTCACTGGACAGGCTGCCAGTTGCTGATCCCCAACATATCCAATGATCTAACACATAAGCACATTATTACGATGGCTATGTGCACCTACAAACCTTTCCAAGGCACCAGACACAAAACACAGCCTGTATGTACTTCAAAGAGAGAGAAGAAAGATATAGAGATGTGAGTAAATGCTTTCTAATCATAATTACTGAAATCTAGGAGCCATATGGAAATCTGGAGCCCCACCTCTGAACAGAAAACAGAATCTTTTCATTCTTTTCAATTTTTGATTTTTATTTTGGATGGTTCTGGAAGGATCAAAGCTTCAAAACTCCTTGGCGCTCTTCTTGATCTACAAATAAAATTGCCATGATTTTGGCTGTTGGGCTGACAGAGGGGATGACTGTCACATAAGTCGGTGAAATAACCGTAAAATCACAGGTCATAAAAGCACTTAACGCCGCGTGAGCTGTGGGGGCGGGGGGGGTCCCCAAGCAGGAGTAAGGCCACTGTTCTGTGCAGCTCCTGCCAGCGGCCCACCCACTGTCACTCAGGGGGCTACCTGCTGGGAGGGAACCTGTTCTACTGGCACCGGCTGACGGCAGCCAGCCAACGGAAATGTCAGCGAGACCTCGGTGCACTTAGCACCCATCCTTACAGCCATTAGCCCACTCAACCACCCGTGTGCCAATCGTTTCCAACAAAAGCTCATTTCAGCGCTATAAAAGAGCGACCCTCCCCAGCCCCGAATACAGCAGGCGATTGCTGCTCAAATCAGGAAGCAATTATGCATTTAGTCATGCGAAGCATAAAAATCTATGTCTAATACAACAGTTGAAGCACACCTGAACGGCTTATGAAGAGGGAAATGGAAGTTTATAAATAATAATTGTGAGTGGATATCAAAGAGTGGACTTCCAGAGCAAATTTAGCAAGGTACTGTGTCCTTGTTCGACTGAGGCAGCTCTTCTTATTCAGAAGTACAGACAAAATTAAAAATCAGAAATAATTATTAATCAAGAAAATAATCAAAAATCAATTACTCTTGAAGGCAAATCCATTTTCATCAAAAATTCCAAGGTGAAGGACTTGTTTTGATCCGAGGCTCACGCATGAGGAAGTAGCAGTGGCTTTAATGGTTGGAACACAAGGCCACACAGAGCGAAACTAACTACAGAAACATAAAGAACAGACGACAAGCTTCCATAATGAACACTGCTATGGCTGGGCCCTCCTATCATTGCACAGTCATGAAAGTTGCACTGATAAGTGGTGATTTAGGAGGCCTGGTCACTGTGGGAGTTCGCTGGTTTTTCTTCTGGGTTCTCATTTTTGGCTGCTGAACCAGGGTACGTGTCCAAAAAGCATAGTTGCTAACTAAGTTAGCAACTTAAAGTTTGAACCAGAGCTCGGGTTCAAACAATCTTGTTTTCCTTGTATATCAATGACATAACAAATTTATGCCAAAATGTTAATGTACAGTTATATGTTGATGATGCTGTACTTTTTACACATGCAAAGACTGAACAAGAAGTATCGCAGATTCTAACATCAACTCTAACTTGCGTGCAGAAATGGCTCACAAAGTCATGTCTGCTTCTGAACTCTAAAAAAACTGTTTGTATAATGTTTTCAAAATGACCAACTCAAAGGACACACTCAAATGTGTTCCTAAAAGGAGAAGAGCTGGAGATTGTACAAAGTACATGAATTCAAATATCTTGGTGTTACACTAGATCCTACCTTGTCCTTCAAGAGCCATGTTAAAAAAAAAATCAAAATCATCTAATTTAATCTACAAAACTTGAGAAAAATCAGACCATCATTACCAGAAAATGCTGCCAGAATGTTTTTTCACTCGATTCTCTCATATTGATTACTGTATAACAAACTGGTCTGTTACAAATCCAACAATAATTAAACCCCAAGAATCACTTTTTAAAAAAGCAATTAAAGTCTTTGACAGAAAGCCACTTAGTTTTCATCACTGCAACATACTTCAGAAACACAACCTTCTCAGTTTTGAAAATTTTAAAAAGCTTAAATTTGCCTGTTCTATCTATAAAATCTTAAATGGTCTTGCTCCACCACCGTCAGGTGAATATATTAAGCTGAAAACTAACAGCAGTGATAGAATCACGACCAGAGCCTCCACAAGAGGAGACTGTGTGATACCTTATAGATGTACTACTTTTAGTCAGTCTGTGCTGTCTGTTAAGGGCAGAGAGATCTGGAACAACATACCAGTTGCAATAAGAGAATGTACCATGTACCCAACATTTAAAACCCATCTTAAAAGATGGCTCAAAACACATCAGGTCTGCAGTCACTAATTTGTATCCTTTGCTCTGTGTAGATGTGAGTGTGTGTATGTCTATTTATACATGAGTGGGTGTGTGTATATACTTGCATCACTGGTCTGATAGAGTGCATGTATAGTTATGTGTTTTAGGTTATTTGCATGATGGATCAGACAATTGGAGATAACCTTTTGTGTGGTACAACTCCAGGAGTAGCACTTTATCACTAATTAGCACTTTAAATGCTTTTTGCACTTTTTATATAGTTGACATCATTGTAACTCATTGTGTTTTATTTTTATGCTATCAGGATGTTTCTATTTGTATTTTGTATCCTTTTCTATTGTTATGAACTCTGCTCTGGCCAGCCAGGGACTACAGATAAAAATTAGCCTTATTGCTAACTCTGGCATATTTACATGGATGCTGTGCTGAAATGTTAATGAATATGCATTGTCCTTTTAAATAAATAAATACATAAATAAATAGCAACTAAGCGTTTGGGGAAATGTACCCTTGTTAAGCTGCAGTTCATGCCATGGCGACTATCAGACTGTCCCAATGTTTGGGTTGAGGTCCAGGAGTCTCCTGTTCTGTTCAGAAGAATAGCACCAGCAGTGACACAGGGGTCAAATGTCCCAGGCTGTGACATCATTCTTAACAACCTACATGTACCCTGCATGAGCACAACAATGGGAAAGTTATGAGAGACAGGCCCTGGGAGAAAGGATTATACAGACAGCACCATGGAAAACCATAAAGCAGTCATAATTCAGCTGACTCATGCCTCATGATTCATGATTCAGACCTACCTATCCGTGATACTCATAAAAAGCACTACACCCAACCCACCTGCTGACCTGCCCTGCTGCTTTGAAAAACCCTGGTCCTTGACATTGGACCAAAATAGGGAATACAAGCATTAATAATTATTAAATGAGTGTTATTTTTTTTCAATTGAAAAGCACAAGAGGATGATGGGAAGCCGTGTGCCAAACCTGTGACTGCAGTATCACAGCTTATTAATAGCAGCGGAGAAATCCCATGGCAAAGGCACTGAATATTCTGTCACTACAGGGAGCAGTGAAAAAAAAGATACCATGCACAAGGGCACTGAGCTCACGACATCAGGGCTGCATTGGCGTGCTGTTGTTAGCGAGCAGAGATAGCTACATGTAAATTGCAGCCAGTGATCAGCTGAAGCAGAGGGCTGGACAAAACAACCGCTCAAACTGACCAAGTGCTCGTGTAATTAATCTCGGCTCATTGATTCGCCCAAGAAGAGGCGAGGCAGATAAAAGGAAACAAAGATGCTTTTACTCAAACCAATGTGCTTCCGCGTCTGAATCAACGAAGCCCAGGTCTCCATGGAGACAAAAATGCAGAGATACAGTACAAAGACGACTTGTTAACCCAGGGCCAATGCACAGCACACCTTTGAAACAGAGTCCAAATATCTCCAGAAAACTGGAAGGCTTGTACTGCCTCTCCTATGAGCTTTTCAAAAACAAGATCTTGATCAAGAAATACTTATCAGTGACTTAATTACCCTTAAAAATGGCAACCCCAAACATTGAGCTACATGAGCTACGTATGTAGCACAGAGAAAGTTACGGTCATGTGAACGCTCCCCCCCCCCACCCCCACCCAGCTCAACAGCCCTATAAGAGCCACTTTAGGGGGACGACTCAGCCATGACATCACAGTCAGCTCCAGGGACATAAACGTGTACCACAAACAGGGCACTTTGTACAGCCCACCGCGGGGACCGCCCAAATGGAGCTTCATCAAATTTACGAGGAACATTTAGCGCCGTGATTGCGGTGCTTGGGTTCCAGCAGTCTTAAACACAGAGAGCAGCTTAACCTTATCTCCCCGAGCCACTGCTCTCCTCTGGAAATTGATGCTCGGGGTCCGGAGCCCCACATAAACCTGGCTGCACGGTTATTGTATCCAGCTATCTGTGGGGGGGGGGGGGGGGGGGGCTGTCAGAGAGACAGGAAACCACACTGAACCCAGATCAATAGACATGTCAACAGTAAGCCGCTTAATCTAATTCAGCCCATCTCTCCACTAGCAGAGCCCGGGGTCTTCAACCCACAAGTTCATTTTCTCCCTGGATCTTGGGGCTCCAGGAAACTGTCGCCCCCAAAAATACGCTCACTCGGTCCCCCCCGCTCTGTTTTTAATGTCCTTCACCCTTAAAAGTCCCACAGTGTTTACTCAGAAAAAGTCAGCCAGCTATTCAAAAAAAAGAACAAAAAAGCACAGCTAAAATGACTTTAGTGTAAACAGTGCTGGGCTCTCTCAAATGGGAAAGGCAAGGCGGTAATTTCTTCTGACAACAAAGACTTCAGATGTACGTTTACCTTTAATAGCCCCAGCAAATTGCGCTGCCGCGAAAATCACATATGTTAGGATTTATTATCATTTTTTTAAAAAAAGCCTGAAACCTCTGGTCAGTCAAAAGGCTCGTTACGTGAAACCAGACTGAACCTGTTGAGCACTGCGCAGCAAATTATGCTTGTTAAGTCATTAAAAAATGTAAATGGTGACTTTTGGCTTTTACAACTGAGGCAAAGCCAATCTGAACCCAAGAAGCTGTAATAACAGGGTGCTTTAGTTTTAACAAGCAACAGCTGCCGCATCCAGGGGACTGTGATGATTGTTCAAAGAACCACATCTAAAAATAATTCAATTTGAGAAATAAATCACGAACAGAGAAAAAGTGGTATATAGTCTTTTATGAATTCCTCTGTTACCTGCCTGGAGGCAGTAATGTTATATCTAAATTTCATCATCAAACAGAGCCGTACAAACCAATATTGATATATGAAGATTCTATCAACTTGGGAATCTGAAAATGCTATTGAACTCAAACAAAACTCTTGATGCGTCTTGTTAGATTCCAAAAAAAGAAAAGAAATCCAAGAGAACAAGTAGAAAACAGTATTAACTGAGAGTATGAGATGAATTCAACCGATTTCATATAATATCACATCTAATTTTTTTCCCTACAGAGGCAAAAAGACTAGAAAACAAACAGTATATTTGCAGTATATCTTGTGCAGTTTTCTCAATCCCCACAATATTAGAGCAATATATCTGTTTGAGTACATCTGCTGGGAAATGAAATTTAGATATGACATTTCTGCTTCTAGACAGTAACCAAGCCACCAGAAATGATTGAGCTGTTGAGCTGAGAAAGCCAATATACATACAGTGTTAGATATCTGTGTGCTTGTCAGCTATTACAGTTGACAGTTGAACTACAAACAGCACTTTGAAATGCCATTTCACAAAAAAAAATTTGAGAATTACAGTATTTTCTAGGGGGTAGCAAATAGTCAATTAATAATTTAAAAAATAAATTTGAGGCAAAAATTATTTAAATGGAAGGCAGGAAAATTATTGCAAATCATTGGCAGAATTGAACTACAATCAGCTTGATTATTCAGAGGAAAATGGAATTTCTCTTCCAAATATAAATAGCCAGACTTGCTTTAATTGATTTTGTGAAACTTTTTGTTTATATCTCCTGAAAAAAAACAAAACAAAAAACCTCATTTCATTTGCGCAGTGAATTAACACGTGGGCCTGATTAATTTTTGGTGCTGCCCTGCTGGTACATTGCTTCTGATAAATACACAATCCCCAGTACATTTAATGAATTCTCATTACGGAAAAAAAGAGGGAAAAAAAATAATCATCGGCGTCGGTTATAATAAATGAAAAGATCATATCATCGGTGGCACCATTTCCCAGTGGGAATTAATATTAAAATGAATGCCTGTTTAGTTAGGGAATATAAACTGCAACATTTGCCTGTGGCGTAAAATTGTGAGCAATTCGCTCAAAAGGCTCAGGGTGGAGGGAGGGGGGACAATACAAACAAACATGACACATTTCAGCCAGTATTTACAGATAACGACAGCATTTTTGATGCATTCGCAAACCCCCGTGCTCCTTCTAGCCCCTTGTCGATATTGAGAAAACAAATCTGGCAAATGAAATAAACAATTCAAGAAAAAAATGATCGTCTCCAGGCACCATGAGACAAGCTCGATGAAAGATTTAACGTTCTCGTCCTGTAGTCTGAAACACAATCCAACAGCAACACTGGCTGTAGTGGCTTTGGAGGGGGGTGGGGGGGCCTCAGCTTCGTTTCCTGCAAGAGGACACGGCAACAGGGCCGCTGTGCTTTCATACTTCCACCTGATGTTCGCTCAAGACAGATTCATCTAGACAGTGTGATGAGGGAAACCCAGGCGGACCAAGTCCTCCGGTTACCATCTGGGAGACCCTCTCAAACGCCCCACCAGGCCGCACAGCTGTGTCAATGTATCCCGCCAGTACAAATTAAACTCTGATTTATTTACTGAGGAACCCCCTTCTCCGACCCACCAAGTTTCATTAATTTCTCATGAGCGGGGATCTATGGACTCCTTGAGGCACACACCACCACTGCTCACACCGACCGGACTACAGAACCCACACCGGCCCCGTTAATTGCAACACAGCGAAAAACTGCCAGATATTTACACGTCTCACTGACCACTCGAATGAGGGGAGAAATAAAGATGTTTCCTTGGAAAAGAAAATGCGAAGTTTCCCACAGTAAAAGGCCACGCATGACTTGCATCCCTGTCGATTGACAGAGCGGAATGGACAGGAGAAGCGAGAGTAAGTCGGACTGTGGGAAAAAAAGTGACAGCCCTATCTTCGGTTAAAACAGAGACTCGGCTCAAACTGGCTCTTATCAGAGGGGCAGCACCCTATCGGAGATAGGAGCCGAGGCGGTCTGGCTGGAGCTGACAAAAGCCACAGCGTCGGCTAACGGGACGCCTGATACTGCCGCCATTCTGCTCCCGTCTGCTCTGATTAGCCGGGCTGAGACCAGTGTGCCAGCTTTGGGCTGCTGGAGATAACGGCGCTAACACAACATCTGGCTCTCTGGTTCTGTGTAAGAAAACCTCCTGCCCCACCAAACAACAAACAAAACTACTGCTCTGCTAAAGTAGCCCCTCGGTCTGAGAGGCCCCTCCGGCCAGCCCAGCTTTGGGTGGGGGGGAGACATCTTGGCTCCATCCTTCCGGTTTCCTTTTATCCTGTCAGGCTGCAGGTCAGTGAGCAGTACTGAATTGGCGGTTTTTGGCTGATATCACTGAGACAGAGAGCAGAGCCGTGATTCTGAATATCACAGCGTATAAACCGTGGAAGCTTAATGAGGGAACTTTAAAATGAATCTTTTTTTTCTATAAAACGCTGCTCCTTCCCTGTTTGCCGACAAAACCCACACTTGTCAAGATGGATCAAAACAACTTTGGAAGCGCTAAGCTAGTGGAAAAGAAGCACGAGCCGAGTGAATGGTTTAAGCACTGAAAAAAATAACCCTGGGATTTATAATGAGCAAATACAGTCTCTTCCTATGAATGTATTTTTTTCCATTCTGTATGGAAGTATGGAGGCATTACCAAGGATTTTCGCCCAACACCAGTCTAACCATCTTTCAGACGGGCATTTTAAAATTTAGATGGATGGGAGTTTTTGAATCACACGTCAAATTTAATTTTACCCATCTAGACAAATCTTACTTTAAAAATTTCTCTCTAAAAGACAGGCATACCAGTGCCAGGCTAAACCCTTGTGTATTACCATAAAAAATCTCAATAACAATGATACCTAAAATTCATTCTTTTGCAAAGATGACGAATGAAAACATGGCCAGCATAACTTACAAAGAACATCAACAGAGGAATCAGGACACTAGTAGCCACGTAACCTTGCGTCCGATGATAAACTTTAGTTCATCACTTTGTGAGAAATTCAGAACATCTATTTAAATAACAGTACATGCCAACAATTAAAAAACAACAGTATCCAGGAAAATCAAAACAATATTAAAAAAGAACTTGCTATTCTTTCAGTTTCCAAACGCGACAGATTTTTTTGCAGATTCATTGCTTCAAATTACCTACTTAATGTTTTTTTTTTCTTGTTGTTGTTGTTATTGAGGAAATTAGCCTTGCCAAGAGAATCAGGTGCGACAAAGAATAAAAAAAGAGTGAGAAGTGAATCTGCTCACTTCCTCAGTTTGTTGTTTCCATTCCCCTTTTCTTGAAAAGTGCATCAGAAATGTGTGGTACCAACAGTATTGCGTACGTTAAGATTCTTGTAGCTCCTCCGGTGTGCTGTGGGCTCACGCTATGATTTACAGTTTGGAACAGCACGACTCCTCTTCCTTCAGGGGACTGCTCTCCCCAAAAGTGCTGTTCTGGGTGGAATAGGCTTGGATCGCCCTGAGAAAGCACTTTAACCCCACCCACAAGGAACACTGTTCCCTTCCTAGAATGCCCTCACAGGCTGCCCTTTGTTCAGCTCCACCGTGTGAAACATGGCGGGGGGTGTGGGGGCTTCAAAGACCTTCGCTGACCTTGGCATCTTCTCCGTCAGCTCTACATAACATTCAGCAGACAAAACCCAGCCTTCAGTTCAATCAAGGGCCCCGCTGTGTAGTCACTGGACGGCTGGCTAACTTTTGTGCTCAGGTCACTGGACAGTGGCCCCTGTCCCCCCACACCCCAACAGGGGGAACACACAGAGCGGGGCATTGACCAGTCCTTCAAGGAGGTTTGGGACAGGGGAAATAACCCCGTGTAAATCCTGTCGAAGGACTTCAGTTGACAGCAGGGAAAGAGGAAGGATGATGCCCAGCCAATGTGATGGGGACCCTGACCCAGGCTTATATAGGTGGGGGTGGAGACAATTGACCAAAAATTTGATACAGACAAACTGACTGAAACATCACCCATAAACTGTCCCCCCACCTCTGAATTGCTTTCTGAAGCTACAGAAAAGCAGTTTTTTTTCCACTGCCATATTGAACAAATTAGAGTTCAAAGCTGCATATTTAGAGAAACGAGGACCCTTACACGATCATCAAGTCCAGGCCGGGTTAAGACTCTCCTCCGAGTAGGCAATGACAGTGAACGTACTGGCAAACTGCCATGGATTTTCCTACAAATGATTGAATTATCTTTCAAATGACAATGCTTTATTAAATCAGCACATGGGGAGACAATGGGTGAATAATGAAACAGAAAATATTGCTACAGGGAAGAAATGATTGACTGTATTTTGATCACATTGGGACTGTTGAAATGAGTGGTTGGATGGACTGAGACAGACGTTACATCTGGAGCCTCTGAGAGGGAACAGCATCTTCCCCTGCGCTGGTTTAACCTGGCTTCCCAAACGCAGAACAGAGCCACACTAAGCCACCAGATAATGGACTTTTTTTAAACAAACTATTCACAACATGGCAGTGCACCTCCAGCAGTGCCATTTCACAACTGAATTCTTTCCTCAATGGCTCGACAGCAGAAACATCTCACAGAGGTTCCCTATCTGGACTGTCTGGGGTTTCATCGTCGAGAAACAATGAAGACAAACACAAGGCCGCCTCGAAGAGTCCCGCGTCTGCCCTTGTCTGGACCGCGGCGATAAAACTGGACGGCAGCCGAGAAACCTCGGCAGCGCCAGGCCGAGTTCGTGTCTGCCAGCCGCTCACGGTGTTATCGGCGGATCTTCACCTCCTGGCAAGCTCCCAGAGAGGCCCGGTCAGTGATAAACACTTTTTCCAATAATCCACACTCTTTCATTTTGCTTTTAAATACCACGGCAACAGACAGGGACAATGAAAGTGCCAGCGTTTTGACAGATGGCCTTTGATCACCAGCTTTAGGTGGCCTTTTTATATCTCTGGGAACAGGAGACAATCATCTCATCATCTATCTGGGAGGAAGAGAACAGAGGGGACAGGGCCGCAAGACTTAAATCAGAGGTGCAGCGAGAGGGGAGTAAAAAATAAAAATAATGAAATAAAATCATGGCTTTGGCCCCAGCGATATGGGGGAAACGGTCGCCACGGGAACGGCAGGTGGACTTTATTGGCGGAAGTTTCGTATCGTGCTCGGGGTGGCAGCGAGACAGGTGTAGGGAGAGCAGTACTGTAGCGCAGTGGTGAGACACGTCAGGCCCTGTCTGTCCATGCCAAATAATTTACAAGCGTTTCAGATGTGGAGCATTTTTATTACAAATGATCATAAAAAAAAAAAAAACTGAAAGTTTTGTATACGCTTTCTCAAAGACACTACTACAACAAAATTTGAAACAAAATGGCTTCCCTCTAGCCCCTCACACACCTGCTTAAAATGCATTAAATGTCATCACCAGCAAGTGAACAAGTAGCTTGTGTAACTCCCAAGTTTAGGCTAACAGAATTTTCACTGCGTAAAAAACTTTAGGAAGGCAGCGTAATTTTTAAAGATCTTTTTAATATACGTATGTGACAGTCCACAGGAAAAGGGTGTATTAGGGATATTTTGGTCAAATTGAGTTAAGTGCATATGATGATCCCTTACCATGTACTAAACATAGAAAAACAGTTTTTCTCTAAAACGTAAAAAAATCCCTTATACACCCTTTTCCTGTGGACTGTCACATATAAAAACATAACATTTAAACATTTAAATCGAAACGATTCAAGGAGAAGAGGTTTCAGTGTCACAAGGGCCACTTCCTAAAAGAGTGTGGGAAGATTCACACACATAAAACCCTGACACTGAGCAGAAGAGGCTAAGAGAAAAGGGCTAAAACTGTAAGCTCCGTGTGAAGGAGACAGACAACATGTGCGTTTTCCTCAGGTGTCTGATTAAAGACACTAACGGTCTGCAGGGAGACGGGGGTGGGGCTGTGGGAATGTGAAGGTCTGGTGCATGGGGGGGGTGGGTGGGGGGTGTCGGGGTTATGGATCACTCAGCAAGCCCCTAAGCCGGGGTCACAGCGCTAACAGAGCGACTCTCGCCATCCGGGCCCTGGGCCTGCGCCCTGCTGACGGTGAGCAGGCCGGATGCTAATCCCTACTTAGCGCAGCGCAAAACAATGGAGCGCCGCTGGGGAGGAATGGCCCGGGATTGGCCAGCAGCTCCAGGATACGCGGCTCCATCTGTGGCGGTTTCTGCCCCCTCCATTGTCCGATGGCCCGATCCTTTCACTCAACGACTGAAGGTGAAGGAGGATTAAGCCGAGAGTTCAACCTCACCGCCATTAGAATGCTGTTTATCCCTCTGACCCAGCTTAGAACAGAACAGTCAAATGCCATATGCTTTTGCAGCTAAGCCGCTTAATCTGTTTGAGGGTTCCCCTGCTCATTTCACACCAGGAGATACTGAGAGAAGGATGTAAGATATCTAACCCCCCGACCTCAGGAGCACTGGAAAAAAACCTTCCCTCCATTCCACGGAGGACAAAAATATTTCAAAAACAAGCCGTCTCTCTCAGTCGTCTCTTCAAAAAAAAGATCATCTTTCATTGTGTTGATGGGTGTAACCCAACGCAGGAGTAGGGCATTAAATATGCAAACACCGGGCTCCACTTTGACAGACAGGTCTCCTGATATGCCCCGTCACAAATATTGTTTTGTATAAACACAATCAAGGTCAGGCCAGTTGCTCTGCTGTAGTACTGCAGAGCTCATTTATGCCCATACAAGGTTCAGAAAGTGCCAGGTGTGACAAAACAGTCAGCGTGAACAGAAGCAGTTACGGAAAATTCAGAACCCAAACAGTGGTTCGTATTCATGCCTCTCTCATCACATAAAGAACTCTGGACATATAATGACACCTGACAAAGTTGCATGAAAAACTGTCACATTAAAAGTAACTGTGGAAATGCTATTGGTCACACCAAATGGGAAGGGGGGAGTGCATTAATTGTACAGGACTATGACCTTCATAGTCCACCAAGGGAAGATGGTACAACACCAAGTGCTATGCTACTGTGCTACTCCATTCCTTCTGAATGGCTAAAGCTAAGTGGATATGAGCTGGTATAACAGGCGAACAGGAGACTGGAATGCGAAAACCATCTCCCACCAGGAAGTGGCAAAGTTGGACTGACAGTCCTGAGGCTATACATACATATAGAGTACAGCATACTCCGCAAGTGTACAGGGCTACTGCAGAACAGTAAATAATCCCTTTTTAATCGTGTTCGTACTTCTTTCTTGAACCAAGAAGATTCAAGTTCCAAGTGCCAAGATTCAAAATGAAAATTGGATTAAAGGTAATTTTGTGGAGAACAATACAGTGAAATGTACAGGACACATATAGCCATAGGGACCATAACATTACCCAAGACATCCAGCCTAAAGTTACTGGAAGTGCATCTGTTCGAAATTACAGGACGGCAGGAAGTTCAGTCAGTATCTAATGAAACTCCGCATCAAATACCAAAGGCCCAATAAAAACATACAAAAAGGCCAAAATAAGCCTGTCGTACGCATCTGAAAGTCAGCTATCCCTTTAGAGATTAAAAAATGTTTCTGGCAGGGATGCAGAGAAATATCAGAAGTTTGTTTATGAAACTTGAGGAGTCTAACTTAGTAAGTGTGTGTCTTGATGTACCATGAAGCCCATAAGTTCTGGACGGTGTTAACTAAGGAGCCAATTTCAGTTGTTATGGACATGCACAGCTGCTCACCATGATTCAGTGAATGAATTGGCCTAAACTTACCAGGCTTTGTGGGAAACAAATTTCTGTCCTAGATATCATAATTATCAATGTTCTGTCTCTGGAGCTAGCTGGCGGAGACCAAATTCGGCACCAGTTGTAAATTGAACACATTGACGGTTAATGACAGATTGTTTATCAACCCCATTACACTTGTGCCTGAGCTTATGCTTAGTATATGTTGAAACCGTTTTACAGAAGCGATATGGTACTTTAAAAGCCAACAGTACTTTGATTTTAGTCATGGTTACAGGGGGTCGCTGGGTCTCTGGTTAACGTTGAGCCTAAGCCTGGCAGCTGTGCCTGTATTCACTATACCGAGGTGAGTAACTTGAGATTTTTGTTCATGTGTTACTCAAGCTGCTATCAGTAATCAATAGTATATGTTGAGTTCAGCTGAAAAATCTGCACTATAATTACTGTTGTAGAGGTGTCATTGCCTTTCGTGCCCTGTCATCTGGTAGCACTGGCATGATGTCAGTAAATTCTGCTCTCCCATATTAGGCTTGAAACAGTAAATTAAATGATAAGCTTGGGAGGGACAGGTTTGTGAAATTCCTGTCAAATAAACCGCATAATCAGGGGTGCACATAACTTTTTTGGTGTGGTTCTCAAGGGAGCACCTGGAGATGCTCCCTGGTGCTCACTCTTTACGCAGCGCCCATCCTACAAGGTGTCATCATCGCAGCCGTCCTTTCCTGCAGAGCACTCAATACGCATGCGTTTTCGATGCAAATCAGCCCACAAACGAGGAAGTTGAGCAAAACAAAAAAATTAAAATATTTCTTAATGTATATTTACTTTTACTTAGAAAACAGTAAATCTTTCCTCTGTTCAATTTCATCAAGCAAGAGGAGGATTTCTTCCTTTGTGAATGCTAACTTTCGTGGCCTTTTCCCCTACATGACCGATTGTCAGACACCGTGTTGCCACATGCCAATTTATTGGAGCAATCAGGCTCTGGATTGTTTAACTGAACAATGAACTGAGCAGACAAAGGTTAAATGAGTTTTACGTCATTATTAAACCTTTTCTTAATTATTTCTATTCTTGTGATCTTTCGTTGTAATGTTTCTGTAAGCTAATTTAATTAAAAAGACACTGAATCAATTTAGTCATATACTAATGATGATGACAATGTGTTTTTAAAATATTGTATTTCAGTGTTGATTGGTTAAAACGAGGGACGTTCAATCTCATAGCATCGATTTATTAACAACTAATGCTTTAGCGAGGACTCAAGAAACTCTCCGCAAAATTCCTCTTTAGGCCCGTCTAACGACTGTGTTTGGGAAACCCACGTAAGGAGAATGTGACGAACATGAGAGAATGTTCGTTGCTTAAGAATCTCTGTGCCACGCTCGTTAATCCTGAGATCCAACATTATCGGGAAACCCACTGCAGAGCTTTAAACCAGCATGGTTGCCAGTCAAAACAGCCTCTGATGGCTCTCAAGTCAAGAACACACAACTTTAAAACAAACAGCATTTGGTCTACGGACGCAATCCAAGGGAACAGTGAATTGTTAATGGATAAGAATAGTTTTTTTTTCAGTATGGGAAATGTAATCGTAAAATGTAGATATTTCTTATAGAAATTTTCCAATAAGGCACCGGAGTTTAAGGTAGGATTACGAAGCTTCTGAAAGGGATTTGCATGCATCGGTGCTCTCGTTGAAATGGGGCAACGATAAAATCTAAGCAAAAAATTAAGTACTTCGCTTGTACCATTGCGGAGATTTTCAGAATTTAATATGTGGTGTGCTTTGATGTCTTCTATGACATTGTCGATCGTAGAAGGTATTTTCAAAGCATTATCTAGCTAGCTCCTGCGATTTTTGTCGCATTAAATTGCCCATGAACATAATGGAGGTTTCTGGATTTGGGCCAAGTTATGGTCCAGTTGCCTCCGGAACCGGGTCGGTCAAAAAAGTTTCTGATCGATAAAATTTCACAGAACCTAAATAGAAATATTAAAGATCACGTCTATTTAGTTTTTAACAGTGTCTGACCAGTATTTTGTGTAAATTATAAGCCTACACCTTGAAAACGACCGTATGCTTACAACCGTTCATGAAACGGATAATGTGCGCAGATCTTAAAACTTAAAAGATGAGGATATAAAGGCAGTTCCCGGCTACTCCATATTCAAATAGTACTTAGGAATACCGCAACAAAAGCCGACAAGAAGCGAGTTTTCTGGGACAAGTCAAAGTTCAGGCAGCTCTTCACGGAAACCGCATTCGGGCAGAAAATAACCGATGCGGACCATGCCGATTTTCCCCTGCTTTGATGGATTTGACGTTTTGCTAATTTGGGTGAAAGCTGAGTAAACTTTAAAAGCTAATAATTAATGAACACACTTGTCATAATGTCTTCTGTCTTACCAGAGATGTATGGAGAAAAATCCTATTTCAGTAGCCGAAGTAAACCAGTCAAAAATGCCAAATATGCTGGTACATAATTCAGCTTCCTTCAAGTTTTCTGCGCGCAATTTCTATTTTTTTCAAGATAAGACAAGCGCACCAATTATGTGCACCCCTGCGCATAATCATCCAAATTTCAACAACCCCAAAGTATCAACTCTCAGTTCAGCTGCTCGGGGCCCACCCTTCCCCTTTTGCATAGCAGAAAAGCAAATGGTTGAGTCATACCAGTGTGATATTCTAGCTTTCCAATATCCTTGTGCATGCTGAATTTGTCCGTTGAAAGATCAAAACAATGCATTTATAATGGGACAGGACAGAAGCTTACAAAGTTGAATTCCTCAAAAGCCAGAAACACACTTCTGATATATTTCTGTCCTTGCCTGAGATGTCTCCTCCATTATAATCCCGGAGAAGCGGGGAAAAAAAAGTTTTCACTCCTGCATACAGCGCCTGAACTTTGTGTCAGTGTCAATCACTTCACCATTTCCCGCCTTCAAAAACACTCCACGAACATTACCCAGGATGCTTTGCGGCAGACGTGATCAAAGGGGCTTGAAGAGGAGGCCGTGGGCTTTCACCATTGGGATTCACCGGTTTATCTGCGCTAAATCGCCGAGCTGTTTGTTTGTTCTTCCCTCTCTTCCATGAATACACGATGACCTGATTTTTCACTACATTGCTCGAGAAGGGGGGGGGGACTCTGTTCAGGGATTCGAGCAATACAAAGTTGAATACTATTAAAATGCTAGGAGCGCTAAGCATTTTGAATGCTATCAAAATGCTAAGCAGGGCAACTGACAAATAAACAAAGCTACCCTGTAGCACGCATTCCAGAGCAGCAGGTGGTTTTAAATCTCTGGGCCGGCCTGGTGTGAATATGAATCACGGCACTGAAAGGGAAACGCATCTTCGGTGAGCCAAACGCAAGGCCTTTGCGTAAGATGATGCAATAAAACACAAGCTGCTGTAACTGCGCTGCAGAGCTCAGGGATCAACGGCTAAGCCTCCACCGGAGAGGCTGCGGCAGCCTCGACTCGGGAGAGACGGCGTGGAAAAGCACTTCAATCAGTTCGACGGCAGCAGGTGTAGCGTGTATTTACAGTGCCTCTGAGAACTACTCCACTCCACTTTGAAGTTCACGGGTGCGAGACACTGGGCTCGGGAAAACGCTTGGTAAATCTGTTCCTTCTAGAAAAGACAGACTTTACCTGATCCCCAAGAGCAGAGAGGATGTAACCTTATGCGAGCGCACGAACTCAAGCAAATGAGTCATCTCCGGGTAACTAATCAATCACTTAACTCTGGTGTCACCTTCAAGAAATGCTGTGAAGGATTGTGCATTACTTAAAATTCTGATCTTGTGAATATCGAGGGCGCAGACCAAAATAAAGGGAAGGACTTCAGCATCTGGTAGTTCTGCTCTCCGTTTTTGACCCATGACTCCACCTCAGTTTTTTTCCTGCCTGGCAACAGGAGCTGGGTTTTTTTTTTCTTTCAGGCGGCTTCCAGCTGGCAAATCCTCCTATCCGCTCTTCCTTTACGGAATATTTCCTGTTCCTGAGGGCAAATACACCAAATGTCAAAGGCTCAGATGTAAAAGCTTTTAATGGATCAAAACTTTGTGAGATTGGTACAGGTCTTCAAGGGGAGGAGGGGTCAGGTCGGGGGGGGCAGGATGAAGGCCTCAGTTGTTTGATGGACACAGTGGGCAGGAAGGTGCCCCTGAGCCAAGTTTGGGGGGGTGGGGGTGGTGGCAACAGGGGGTCACCGGGGACTGGAGGTAGTAAAGAGGAAAGCCCTGTTTCCTTGGTTTACCCTTTGCCCCATAATGAGTGCTCCTGACACCAGACGGCAGCGATACGACACATTTGGCAGCAAAGCAAATTGACCTGGGATTTCTCACTCTTGATTGACAGCTTGTCAACTCTCCCGGCTCTAAGCGGGGGCGGCAGAACAGAGCTGGCGGCAGAGCCGCGTGGAGTGGTGACCAGGAGAGGGTCCGAATGGAACAAACAAAAGCCGCACTGTGATTCAGGGGCGAAATCCACAGCCGGTGGGGAGCAGAGGCTGGCTGGAGCCCCTGAGGTGGAGAGAGCAGAAGCACTTGAAGGAGAAAGTAAATAAAGCACAGCTACACAGGGAGCCACCAGCTGCCCCAAGACTACTGCTGGATTTTAGAGATAAAAGAAAGTAAAAAAAAACACAAACCCCCAAAAGAAGAGGCGGGGGAGAAGGAGAAGGAGAAGGGAGAGGAGGAGGAAGAAGAAGAACAATAAGATAAGAAGAAGAAGAAGAGCAACAACAACAACAATAACAACAGCGAGGACAACAGGAGGCGGCGTGCGAAGAGAAGTGTGCACTCTGAGAAGTCCTCTATCTGCTCTGTCCACCTCAACTCTCCATACCATTCACCTGTGTCAGGGCCATGGAGCTGACAGATACACACCTGGCTGGGCCTGCATCTACACACGGTCCTGACAGCCTGACAAAAAAAAAAAAAAGGCATTCTAAAAGTGTTTTCCAAACATTTGTTTTAAACTTATATGTCTAACCACAATTACAACATCTTTCTTCGGTTCTTGTCTTTTCTGGTAGGCAATGGTGTAAATTGATTAAAAAAAAAATCGAATGAGTATTATGAATCAATATAATAAGTGTATATTAGTTACCATGGGAACGCAGTTATGGTGACCACATAGCATCCAAAACAAAAAAGCACACAAACTGCATTGCATTCTTATTACTTCCCTGTTTAATAAGAGTTAGACAAAGCAGAGCTGAGAGCCTGCCTCCACCAGAGACATATCTGTCCCCTGTAATAAAACAACACATTCTCCATGTGACAGCTCACATTTTGTAACAAAGAAAAAAACAACTGCTCAAAGATTTAACTAAAAAAAGAAAGAACTTAGAAGCAATTACTGGCAACAGTTGAATGACAGATTGGAGTGACAGAAAATAAAAACAAAACGTGATTTTTATTAAACTATGCCCTATATCACCGATATGTTTGTGACACTAATCATCTTGACACATTTTGAAACCTAGAATTATACGTGATTTATATATTACCATGGCAACAGAAAGAACTCTATTGTTAAGTGGCAGTATAATTTGAGTTGGCTCAAAAACTAATGTATGATAATGTTTTGCAACAAAACAAAAGACTCTGAAAAATTAAAGGAATTCTTGTTGAAACAAAAAAGCAGCACTTGGAGTGGAAGATCATAATTTAGGTGGGCTTTTGTTAAGTTTACAGGTACAGCCTATGGAGTTTTCCTTTTGAAAAAGCAGTTTTCAAATGTCAGTCATCAGTAACAACACAAAGCGCAACAGCTGCCCATAAACATCTCTACCTACGAGCAGTTAAACTACACAAAGGCCCGCTAAGCGCCCCAATAATATCTCTTACTTGGTATACTATGTAAAATGAGGAACTCACTTTGGTAAATGAGCAGCAGTGTTTAGCAAGGACAAGCCAAGACAAAGAACTTCATGAAATCAATGAGACATGCAAATGATTTCTTATTGCTGCATTAAAACATTTATATGACAGGTTGTATTCAATATGATGAACACAGTCTTGGCAATTTGAGGTGGCATAGGATCAGTAATAGCCAATCCTGGGCCACTGCATTCAAAATACGGTGGGCCAAACAGGCTGTGGGGAAATATTATCCATGACACACACACAAGCACTTTTCTGAAAGCAGAGCATATATTTGCAGCATTCATGTCCAAAATCATATTTATCTGCTTTTCCATTGAAGTTCAATAGCATTCTATTGCCTTCCTCTTTTACTGAGAAGAAGACAGGCCGATTTGATTACACAGATTTAGATGCAGAGCAGCCAAATGATTTATTTCTGCCGGCAGAGTGTTGGAATATTGCAACACATTCTCTCTGACAGACTAAAAAATCAAGTACCTTCCTAAAATGAATGAGATTTGCGGGAGAAAATCTCTGTTTCTGAGCACATCTTTGCATTAATACCAAAGAAGCCACTCAAGGCACAGGATAGGCCCAAGGTTATGAAGTCTTTTGCAGACCAACTAAATTCTGTGGGGCAGGAAAAGTTCTTCATGGCACTTCTAAGACTTTTCACGTATGAAAGCATACCTAGCAGCCCATTATATTTTTTTTTAAACATAATTCAGAGGTACATCATTTACACTAATTTAAAGAGTATAAAAATATATCATTTCAGTAAATGGTGGAAACAATCAGCCAACTGACCTTCAGATGCTTTTGATGAATGACTAATACAACTCATATACATAACAGTTAAGTTCCACCAGACGTACTTTTATATCAAATCTACTGCTAACATATCAAATCAGTCATTAATCCATTCACATTTCCCTAGGAGATTTCAATACGACCTACTCCAATCAACAATTTCCGTAGAGTTAAAAAAAGTTTAATTGCATTTACGAAGGTGTGTAATTCAGGGACAATCCATAGTTTCTCATGCAATTTGACCATTCAAGCAAAAGATTAATTAAAATCACTGACACTGGAAAGATAAGGCCCACACAGCCTCTGAAACTATGCAAACATCTGACTAATTACAATATTTGTCCTTTAAAAGTACCAAAGTATTGCTGCGGATGATTAATATATGCAATAAAATGACAACGCAATTAGGAGGCAAAGACTTCAGTGTTATCAGAAAGAGACTACTGGCATTTTCGGAGGACCGACAAAATGATAATGTGGTTACTTTCAGATGAACCCAAACAATAAAGCCTGACAGTTACAGCAAATATAAAGCCAATAATTGTGTCCCTTTGAAACAGGGGCTGGTTATGAATTATGACTGCATACCGTTTATCAGAGCCATTCCTTTCATAACCATAGGGGAATAAACTATTTATGTGACTGATTTTTACAATGGAAGAGACTCCCGGGAGTAGCAGAGAAAGATGTATCCAGGAATGGGGCTTTGTTCCGGTAATGCCTCTCATATGTTTTATCCGCTTTGTGCTTTATGGACGTTTTTGCTGCAGAGTTATGGATCGGGAGAAATGGTTGGGAACCCCAGCAGAGAGGGCGAGCAATAAAGCCCAGGAAAGATGAAAAGGATTCTGGGCCTAAGGTTGTGAGGAGAATAGCAAGAGCTAGCTAGCTACTCCCGAAGCAGGGCAGAACGGGAATGGGATCACCAACCCCCACCACCCTGTATCTGCCATAATCAGGGTGATGTTAGGGAAAGGCCGTCACGTAGGGTTTGACCCAATGTTCAACATACCATTCTGTCACAGCTGCTTTATCGAGCATATCTCTCCAGTCGAAGGACTACATGAGTTGCCTGAAAACACCAACCCTATCAAGCCGTAATCCTCTTTTACATACGGTAAACACTTGTTCGGAAAGTTTCGCCAATCTCGCGCTTTCAAAGGCGCCCGTGTACCATTCCAGAAACCGTTTCGCCTTGGCAGAGTGTTTTTGTGTAAACACCGCCTTTTCCTTCCTCTCATTCTCTTTTGCAAAACCTCCAAATAAGCTGATTATGCGATGGGCGCCGTCTCGCTCAGGTCGCGCACCGGCTTCCCCCGGCTCTGCTGCATGAATATTAAGTGTGGGATTTGTGTCTGGGTCTCTGAAATTGGAAATCACAAGTTTGACTAATCAGCTTTTGTACTCTGCTACCAGGGCAGAGGAGAGTGCACACATGTGGAGTACTCTTCCTCACTCTCTCATCCTTTGAGGATTTCAAAGGCAGAGACTGACCCCAGTCCCGTCTTCTATACTTCCTCTTCCTGGTCACAGATGAACTCTCCTTCACTCAGTCGAAACTGGACGGTGGCCACTGCCTCAAATACTGCAAACAATAGGCGTGCCCCCTTTGTTCACCAATGCCAGATGCAGATTATCTGTGTACTGTATGCTATGTTACACAACTAGCTAGCTTTGTAATCTGCTGCTAAAAGTTCACTTATCATCAAAAAAATACATCTTAGCTGCTGGGATAGCTCACTCGGTTAAGCAGTAGTGACTACCACAGTGCGGGTTCGATCCCCGATCGACCAACCGGTAGCGTTTAGCAGCTTTTTCAGAACAGCGCACAATTGACTAAAGCGCTGAGGGAATGCAAATTGGGAAGGGACTGCAGGGAAGGGATCTGAAACATGGTTGCCTTGTTCGTTGCTCAAACGCCTCCTGTAGGCCAGCCGGGCGCTCCTCAGTGAGATTCTTAGCTTGGTCATGTTCGGGTATCCTCCACCTTCGTTATGAGCTTGCGATAGTTTCGACCAATGAGTGTAAAGATGCAGGGGCTGACAGGCGCGTGCTTCGGAGGAGAGCCGCGAACTGTCCCTCTATTCTGAGCTGGCAACAGGGGGTTGTATACGCACAAGTCTTTTACATAGTTCTTGGATTGGTCATTCCAGATTCGGGTGGGATTGGAGATGCCAAATTTATAAAAAAAAAAAAACAGACATCTTTCTCAATTGTGAGCGAGAGAAGGACATTTGCCTTTGGCATCTCAAACTGTCTGGAAAAAGAAATTTAGGCCCAAAAATAATGAGGCCATTAAAAAACATGGGCGGGCAAGATAGCTGAAGAGATGCAGAGGCGTCTATCGGAACTCTTCAAATCAGAGCCGCATTGAACGATCTCGTTAGCGCTCATTCAGTATGGGCCGTTGTCAGGCTATAGAAATCACACAGAAAGCTGCGCCTGACCTCAGGTTTAAGTGCTGGTAATTATAAGGCAATGTAACAACATACAGGAAAGGGTGATGCAGTTGTACTCCGCTCAATGTGAACATCAACACCTCCAAGACCTGCTAACACCCACTTACTGATGAGAAAATGCATACCTGCTTTGGTAGGTTTTAAGGTACAAATGAGACGTTTTGATCTGTCCTGACTCTTTCGCAGCAGATAAACACTGAACAGAGAAAAGTGCTGGACCTGGGTGACATGCTGTGTTGTACAAAAACCATACCACACTGTCCCTTATGCTCCTCTGCAGTGCTTGAGCTAGTTTCGTTACTAGACCTGAATACAGCTCCTCTCATCATTTATTTATCCACTGTCTGGCAGCTGCGCCTTACAAAATAAATGGAAAATGCACAAATGTTTTTAAAAAATGAAATAAATAAGTGCCGCATCTGCTGGTGAAAGCAATCAACGCGGGGGAACTCATTAAGGACAGGGAACCACGTTTCAGAGGGCTCCTGAATAGTGGTCTTCAGCCTCTCCACTCCAGACCCAATCATTTCGGTTCCCAGTTCACTGTGCGAGTCTGACAGAGCGGCGAAGTGTGAGGTGTGTTTTAAACAGCCGTCACAGTGCTGCTTTTTACAAAGCTGGGCCTTACCTTTCCCTTTTCTCTGTGTATCACACCAAGAGCGAACAGACAGAACACAAAAGCTCTGGAAGAAATACGAGGCGGAATCGTGCCGAGTAGCTTCAAACTCTTTCAAAAACTCTTTTCAAGTTAGCAGCAGCAACTGCAGAGCACGCGCAAAGCAATTTCATCTGTGTGAGACGCTATCATTCTTGTGCTTTCTGCTTAAGAAACAAAAGAAGGAAAACAAACAAGTGTAGCACTCACTGCCTCATCGTTGTGAGTCTATTTTTATCATCCCTGCTTCCCTTCCTCTCTTTCCCAGACATAGAGTGACAGGAGTGCCATAAAGACAATATTGTCTTTAATTGATATCCCAAGTAATACCAAAGCCTGCCATTAACCCAAGATTATGAAGCGGAGAAGTCATCTCGCGAAGCTCTAACGAACGACCTAATGGCGCGCTGGGCCGATCCTTTATGTTTTATGAACGTCCGGAGCGCTAGCGTTTCCACGGTACCTCCCTCAGAGGGGCTCTTATCCCCCGTCAAGGTTCGCCCCGCTCACCTGCGCACAACAGCGCTACGCTAAACGATGAGTTAGCCCCCCGACTGGATGGGGCCGGGGGTCCTTTTTTCACCGCTGTACCGGAGAAACTAGCTTCCCATCCATGGCCCAGAGCAATAACGAGACTCGGGAACAAGAGGGGGAGGAGGGGAAGGTGGGTTTACCCCCAGCTCAACCTACCTCGGGTCTCAACGACGTCCTCCAGATTGATCCAATAAGGCCGGCTTAATGAAGATGCCACTGTTTATTACTTTTGTCCTTTTTTAAAAGAGAGCGGTAACTGCCTCTGGGACCTGGGGGGGATGCGTTTCTGCGGCTTCCTCCCAGATGAGCAGTGCGGGGGCGGAGTGATTTAGCTCGGCTGGAGACTCCTGTCTCCCAAAGACGTCTTCGCCACAGCTTATGACATCATTCTCGCTGTCAAATTTGGTCAGTATCGAGGACTGCCATTATTATCTCGCTAACTGCTAATGCAATTTTTACAAGCAATTTTGCGCCATTCAAAAAGCTGCCCGTCTTATTTTTCTGCTTCATGAAATCCCCAGCCCTGACTCGGGTTTTGTGAAAACCACTTCTGTTGACTGTCGATTTAATGTCGCATTCCGAACCGAAATGAGTCAAATAAAACATCCAGATTTTACCGCGCCAAACAGAGTTCACTTGACTTTGACATTTGCATTTGTGCCGATAGTTGATTAAATGAGACGGCATCAATAAATATTGCTCAAAAAAAAACTTTAGGAGACATGGAGTTTGAAGACCTCGTTTTCCAGTAATGTGAGAGTCCTATTTTTATCAGGATTTGGCATCTTGGGCAGTCTACAGCCAAACCAAACCTGGGATCATCTGCAGACACATAGCATCAGCTAATTAATTTCTACCTCTCAGGACTCAATCATGTGGCTTCATCATCCACTCCATTATGTTAATCGCAAAATGGATCTGCATGATCTGACTTGCTGCTTGGAGTTTGTTCAAAGAAGGGGATTGAGGAAAAACAACAGGGGAATTGACGGAGGATATGTACGCCGCCCTTAAAATAGCAAACTAATGTCTACGCTTTTGACTGATCATACAGCCTCATAGCCTCCGCACAGCAAATTTAATTAGGCTCCTTGTACACAGAGCCCAGCATGAGAGGAATATAAACTCCTTATCCGGCTTAGGAGCACGTTAAGAAGGTACCACCTTGAGTAATATGGTATTAAGACCTCAGAGTTGATGTTCTAAAAGAAACATCTGATGCGTGTGTCTCTGTTGAATGTAAATGAACTGGGTGGATTATGCTATCAGGAGTGGATGGAGTCTTGCAATCAAGGCACCAGGGCAGTGGTGAATGTTAAGCTGGTGAGACACTTGTACTCCACTTGAGTCTCGTATGGCTTCATTAACCTCTCTTTCCCAAGCCATGACATGCGTGGTGCCGGTCATTTCACGTTCTTAATTGCAACACTTATTGGCAGACTTGTGATAGTACACACTCAGAGTGGCTGCTATAAATGAACAGAAAATATAAAATCGAGATCAGGGGCCATTATACTGGGACATGGAGAGATGTCCTCGAACAGATCGAGTCATCGCCTGATGGCATCACTGCTAATGTGAATCCTGAGAGGAAAATACACAGAGCAGCTTGCAGATTAGGGAACTCTCCTAATAATCCTGAATGAATATTACAGTGCTGATGAACGCTGCAAACCAGAGCTATCACTCTCTACACAGCTCTCGCCGAAGAAAAAAACAGGCCGCTCTGCCACAAACGTCTTCTTGGGGCTTTGGGAAACTGCGATGATGCGAATGGAGGGCAGGTCCAGCGTATTACTGTAAGAGGCTGGCGCTGGTAGGACTAAAACTGTCTGCTTCACTTTCTCCAGCATTATCACGGAGGCCAAACAGCCTGATCTAGAGAACGGGGGGGGGATTGTGTGAAGCCAAAGGCAGCGTGGGATAGGAGGCGGGAGTTGGAGGAGGCACTTGGAAGGTCTATGAGAGGAGTTGCCAGGGAGTAATTAGAACCAAGTCAAACAAGCTCCTCACTCCCGACTGACAGATACGCCGCCATCCACCGAGTGGAAAATATTCATACGGCCCACACTTCCCTGCCACCAGCCCCTCTGGGTGTGCAGTTTAGCACTAAGGAGGAACCTGCCTGCCTAATTGAGAGATGGGGAATGGAGGATAAAGTCATAATGTCTGAGAAGGGGGGAAAAGTAGATAGTAGGGGGAGAGAAGAGGGAAGAAATAGAGAGCAAGACGGGTGCGAGGATGGCAAGCATGAGAGAGAGAGAAAGAGAGAAAAAGAGATAGAATGGTTTTCAGCCATGGGGTCACCTAGTTTTTAATCAAATTTACTGCAGGGTCTATTTTTGGAAAGTGTGCGAGGGCAGCACATAACTAAAAATGAACCCGGGGATGTTTGTGGAGGTCCCCGTGATTAGGTTACAGAATTGGGTTATCCATCATGTGGAAACTGTCAGATGTTATTGGGCAGGCTCTGCCGGGCGATAAAAGAGGACACTACGTGGGAACCTTCAGCAGCTGATGAGATGAGAATTTTCATATCTCACGCTTGAGGATTTATGCAAAGCGTTACGTTTCCATTTGAGGCCTATAACCGCATCAGCAGAGGCCTCAACTATCGGCGAAGAAACATGGGCAGCAATGCATGAAAATAAAAGAGGATATGAGCCGTGACACTGTGACTCTCACTTAAGAGCAAATGCAATCGCAATAGCATTCAATCAGTGAATCTACTACAATAAACAATAGGGAAAATAAGCAGTCGTCGTCTAGCGCCGTTCGCATTAGCTGCGAGAGCTCAAAACCGATGAACTCATCGAACAGACGCGTGAAGAAGGCGCCTCAAAGTGGCAAGTAATTGCACAGGATTCTTCCGCGGCATTGTCTTCCGTCGGGTTTCTGATTGCCCTCGGCGCGATTGGCTGTCGCCACACCGCGAGGTGCGAATAGCAGGTCTAACTCGTGACGAGGCTCGACGGCGCCCTGGCGGACCGCCGGACGGGGTCTCTTTCTCTCGAGCCTCGCGGAACAGTGAGGGATTAACTCGCTGTTTACTCGCGCTGATTGCGCTGAATTAATTGCCCTTTGGTGCGGCGGTTTGCCAATCTGGCCCGGGCCGAATTCAAATGTGACGCCTTTATCTGGCCCCGGCGCGCGCATACGAAATGAAGCTGACATCCCTTTCATGTTCCTGTTGGAATTCATTAGGGCCGGGAGGCACTCGACGAGGGCCATCGATAAAGTGCACGTGCGTATATGCGGGGCGAGCCGTTCTGCATTTACTGCACGCCGCCAGCCCCGTTCCCCCCTCTCGGGCTGTTTACTTTTCTAAATGAATGGAGTGCTACAAACAGAGAAGATAAATTGCCTCCGAATGGAGCGTCTCATCTTATACATCCCAGAGGGCCCCTCTCTACAAAGGGGGGGGGTGTCGGAATGGAGGGAGACGTGGAAGATAATTCACTTGCTTTGCCTCCCAAGTACTCTCGCCATCACGGCTCAGGCCTGAAGATAAGGCTCGTGTACATTTTGTGCATTAAGACTGGCAAACGATCCCTGCAGCACTGTACAGTCCATTACGACACCATGCAGAGACCATGAAGAAGATGGGAGGGATTGTGTAGCAATCGTCTATAGCTGTATAAATGATGAGGAGCACAGAGTACTTTCCCCAAATACTGACGGGCCAAACCATGTTCCCTCGCCAGGTGAACTGTCCAATAGTGGGGAGCTTTTAAATGGGCAAAAGTTGCTAGTGGATTAGTTTCTGAGTAAAATAGAAAATAGAGAAGACAATTTTAGAATGAAGTAACTGCGGTCGCATTTCTTTGGCTTACTAGGCTCGAGAGAGCGAGGACAGATTGCAAACAGCCATGATATTCGACGGACCTTATGACGGAAAACCCCGGCCAGCGCAGTAAGATATTCATAAATCTGGCCAATTTGCTACTGTGGCGAAGCCGCAATTAACAATCTAAAGAGGCCCTGTTAACAGTGAATATCTATTACACCCAGCAGAAATTCACTTCCCAAAGTGAGATAGGAGATGAAGTGCATTTACAATGTACACAGGCCATAATGCATTCTGGCTTATTTACACGTCAGTGGATTATTGAATAATTTAAACCAATTCAGCTAATAAAAACAACCTAATGCAAAAAATGAATGGAACAAATTGCCCATTTTATGCATTCCGTGAAAAGATGGACCGCTAGCATTCTTAACTCATGTACTGCTAGCATATGGTAGTACTTGAGGAGCTCAACACAAGCCATTTCATGCATGGACATGGCAGATTTGAGGGAAAAATGACTCTTTCCTGTGCGCTTTCACATCAAAAACATCTGTGGCGCATCCAGGAACACAGGAGAGCAGGACAGCTGCTGTTTGAATGGCATTATCTGAGCACTGCAGGCCTGGAAAAGACTCAAGCCGGTCCATATCAGAATGCCTGGTGTGTCAAGAGCAGTCAAACGCTTCTCCCAGCATTCGCCCTGCGCCACATCGACTGGGGGACGGTATCGATTGGCTCTGTCAAAATAAAGTCTCCCCGAGAAGGGCAGGGGGCAGAAGAAGAGGAAGGTTGGCAGGGATGCTCTTCGGCTGGACGAAGGCATCCACGCCTCACCAGCATAAGCTGAGGGTTTCTCACGAAACGAGGAGAGGGGAAGTGATGTTAACGGCGATTGACGGCTGTGACAGAGCCCCCACCGTGGCGTGAAGCGCAACCCAATGGGAGATTTGAGTGGGCCACTTAGCATCCTCGAGGCCTACAGCGACAATCCCCACATACACGAGCACTCTACCTGACACACTACTGAACAAACAGTGCTGTAAATCGCAGCTTTTCCAAATCTACCAATTTCTTGGAATGGTTTTTCTCACTGTGACGTCGTCCATTCAATTTCCTTAGGTTCACTGAGAGACAAATCACCACACAATTAGTGAAACTTTTGGCTGCCGCCATGCTGAAGCCAAAGGTTGCACAGAACAGCCACCAACATTTTGCAAACAGCACTCTAGCAAAACCAAATCGGCGCTCAAGTAGACCAGCAAGAACCACACACTAATTAAATTTTCATGAAGAAAATACGACTGACTTTCCATTTTCAAGTTACCATTGACCAACATGTGAAAACGTTTTCTAAAATACCCAGATTTGAGCTACCCACAGTAGCACAAGAGGACCAGGAAATGAAAGCCTTGAAAATGAAGGTAAATTTTGTTGAAGGACAACCTTTTCTCACAAACACATCACTGATTTACCCATCGGCATTTCTCGCCTGTGAAAAGTATATGGTGCAGGGAAAGGAAAACCTGTTTATCCATGTCCCTTTAGACACCAGCTCACTACGCTCCTTCCTATGAGAAGACCTGGCACAGAGGGAAAACGAACCCCACTCACTCCAGTCTATGCGACAGACAGTAATATGGACAGAGGCCTTCAGGCCGCAGTTGCGGTCACCCTGCGTTTGTCACCTGTCAGTTTGGGGTTCCAAAAGAGGGGGAAAGTGACCCAAGCCATATCCCCCCTGGGCTACGGAGCGTCCCAAAGGGCTGCCGTGTCACCCGTGTGCCTGAGGACCGTGGCTGTCCTGCGTCTCTCCTTCAGCATTAATGTTAAAAGCCCTTTTTGTCACAGAGTGAAGCAAACTAACCACAGAAAGTCACTGTCATTTACAGATGCTCCATCTCTCCCGTCTGAGTGAGTGAGGAACGAAACCAGCAAGTCAACTGCATTTCCCTTCTCGTTTTTATAACAAAAACAGTCACGATGTTGAACTTATTGAAACATATGAAATGGGAACAACGGAGAGGATGAAAATTCCTTACTTGAATGTCTAAAGTTAAGCACAAAGCGCCATGCAGGTCAGACTGAATACAGCCCTTATTTTGAGTTGATAACATTAGGACAGCCTGACAGTACATAAGCAGCCTGCTGTGGATATAGATCTCAACCTTAATGAGCAATTAGGGCCCATTTTGAGTGGCTCAGCATTCTACCATATTAGCAAATACAGAGGATAAGCACCCATTCACAGCCATAATATATTCAAAAATTAATAAAACTAGAGCACCGCCTGCTAGTGCAGTGCTCGCACAAAACGTTAATGTCTGAAACAGACCGATGGCTTGGCCTCCAATGATGCTGCTTGCAGCTTTCTGGAGAACCACTAGGCCAAACAACTTCTCACTGGACACTGCACTTCCTTGGGTCCTCAGCAATACAACCACCAAATTTTGAGTCGATCGGACCAACAGGCGTCAAGAAAATTGAAAGACTTATGGACATATATACTGTGCATACATATAAATAGATAGACAGAGACTTCTCCATTTATAGCTAGATTTGAAATTATTTTGAGAACTTTAGGGATATACTTTTACTAATTAGATCCTTTTATTTTCCTGGTGTGATTTTGAGTAAGTCTGCTTTAAAATCTTAATTCTTCCTATTTTGCTGTTTAATTCCATTATTTTTTTCCCCCATTTTGTTTTATTGCTTTTATGTAGATGTATTTTTACCAGTTTGTGCAGCAATTTGTGCTGTATTGCTTGAAAGGTGCAATAAAAATAAATTTTTTATTATTATTACTGACTCACAAGTAAAATGAATTCAAGTCCATTTCTGCCGATTCCACCATCCATTCTAGCCTTTCAGTGCTCACGATATTTTTGATATTTCCCAGATTTTCGCAGCTGACGAAATAACTGCATAAGTAATAATTTAGCACCATTACGCCATCTGTCCAGACCAACTCACATGATACACGCTTATAGGCCCACATAGACCTCAAACCCTTAATCCCATGGTGGGAGAGTAAAAATTTAAAACAGCTATTTAGAAAACAGTCATGACTCTCAGTGGGGCAACATGCTCATATCTAATCACTTTAAATTAGTTCCTGGCACAGTTATTTCAGGCTTGCAGCTACATTAAGCCTCTCACGGAAGCACTCACAAAAGCAATATAGAGAACCTAATGTATTACTGGTCTATTCATGTTACTTGCGGTCTCTTTCTATAGTTAGGAATGAAAATTGTCCATAATTTAAGAACTACAGTGTGATAGGAGTGGGGCACACTTGACAAACCCAGTAAGTTTACACAAATACATGCAGACGCACACATATTTTATGTACTGTGACGGCCTCCTCCTCTCCTGAATGGGCTGTTCTCTCTCTCTCTCTCTCTCTCTCTCTCTCTGCAGACGGCTGGCAGGTCGGAGTGAGAGCGTGTGGCCGTTTGACGCAACACACCTGGGCCCGATGCAATCTCAGGGATATAGGGCGATCTGACCACAGTGACTGGAGCCTCAATCTCCTAGCAAACACAGCGTAGCGACTCGGATCATTTTTGTTTGCGTTTGTTTGGTCTTCTACAACCAACATGCCAACGGTGTATTTCTGCACCCCCATCCCAGCAGTACTGATCCCTCTGACTGTCACACTGCATGGTTTTTATGGCTCATCTCTGTTCCAATCCTTGAGCCGGGGCTGTACCACAGCACCAAAACAAGCACGGTTTCCTTACGCATCTGTTTAAACACCTTAACTTCCCAATTCTAAAGTATCTCGCTCATGAGGGAGGCAATTTGCGGATATTATTCAGGTTATTATCCGTGCTAAACACAGCCGAAAACCAATATCCGAGCTCGCAGTCTTCTGATTTTAAGATTCCCAATATACTCTAAACATTTCAGTCTGCAGGAGCCGTGGCTCATTTAACGGTGGACTGTAACAACCTGGCAGTCCAGTTACTTTCAAAGGGTCACCTTAGCGTGCGACCAAATGCAATCCAAAAATTTGGCTCACTTTTTCATGTCCTCTTGCTTTTGATTTGAAGCGTAGAACGATGGGTCGTCCACACGCAATTTGGTTGCTACATCATCAAATTGAAGGAGGAACAAAGGACACATATTGCCTCCACAAGTTTTCCATTGTTCCTCCGAGCAGTAAGATAGCCCACAAGGCTATGCTAACCCTCAATCAGCCCACAGAGGGAAGTTCATCGGCGCTTTTCCTTCGCCCCACAATTTCAAATAAGCGTAATACTGATGAGGAGCGAGGAAGGAAACTTGGACCCACATGACCCACTGAGAATACTAAAGCACACCATAACCATTATCATTATACTGTAGGTATGCTATTGCTTTTATGATGATTGCCAGAAGGTCCTTCAGGGATCGACTTTTCCTCAGCAGGCCGAGTTCAGCAGTCTGACCACCTGGAGCCCATTTCTGAAGCCGGCTTCACGGCGACTATGAGGAGAGTTTTACTATTGTGTCAATATCTAGGCGCATTAAAAGCACGATGTTCGATAAACAATAAGATCGACAGAGACGAACCCTGCAGTCGTTTCTGTAGTTAAGATGATATTCATGCAAAATAACAACAAAAGCATTTGGATGGATTATATTCCTGTACTCGGAGAAAAAAAAAATGCAAGTCATTGAACATATATAATAAAGCTATTCTAAAATTAGCAATAAAGTGCACCTGACTTGTCGCAATAAAAGCACCAGCTGAATTTACTTCGGAATATGTTCCCTCTGGACATCGCTGCCCTGCTGAACTATGAAAAAGCTATTACCTCGGAGAGACTGGAAACAAATAAAATGAAAACTGAACCAACAGAAATATTCTGGCTTGAGATCTTGACAGCATGTACAACGGTTCTCACCGCTCTGTGCAACGATGACAGGTTTCACAACTTAGTTTATGAGTGAAGGGAAGAGCGTACGTGGAGGGATTCCAGAAACATCTCTCTTGTCATATTCTGAAGCAGCAAGAAACACAGTGAAAATACGGCTGCCAGAGCCAGCAGGTTCGGCTCAGCAGCCACGGACAAGGCCCAGGGACAAAAGGGCACAGAATATATTGTACTGAACAGCTTTTTAGCACCAAACCTGGTACATGAAACTGCATTTTAGATCTCCTTTGCAATGAAGGTCCACCAGATGCTCTGGTGATATTTAAAGCTTGCCGGCTGATTTCAACACGGAGTTTATGCATCTCGTATTTGTGTACCTTACTATTCCTATATGCTTGAAGCTGATATTATTGGCACTCTAAAATATGCCATGTAATTTAATACTGCTACATTAAGAGACTACAGTTGTGTAACAAAACAGAACAGACTTCAGATAAAGTACCTTCCGAAGTGCAATGCGAAGCTCTACACCACCACTGTGAAAGAGTAATGTCTTAATCATTCAAGCCAGACAGGCTGATCTTAAATCAAATGGCAGAGCTATGTATCACGTTCAGAAGCGTATATGTAATATGATTAATGTGTAAATAACGTACTCAAAAATATCACATCAGATAATAATCAGGTATGATCATCTACAAATCTATCACATATGTAATAAATGCAGAATACATGCTCTGAGACATCACTAGCTCAAGATATTTTTGCATGAAGTTAAACAGGCCAGAGCATCTCAGATACATTTTAGCACCTGTGCTCATCTTTTGCTCTCTCACATATTACTCATCGCGTTTTTAAAGGAGGGAGGTATTTGATCTGGAAGCTTTGAACAGCACCAAGCATTCCAGCTTTCTCCAGAGGGTTCCGGCACTTTCCTCTCGGCTCCAAGCTGGCTCCACGCTCACGCGTAACGGCTGCAAGGCACTACCGTCACACGCTACAGGCCCCATGTGATCATCACCATATGGCTCTGGCAACAATCACCTCCTTTAAGAAATCAAAGATAATGCTAATTGTCATCATTTTCAAACGCGGCGGTAATATTCGGAGCGCGGCCGGCTGGGAGAGCGAACGCAAATAGCGAAGTGAGCCGCCCACCTCTGCCCCGCCCACGGAGGCTGAAAGAACATTCTTTTGTTTTCCGTAACTCAGCTGGGATTCCCACAGAAAGAGAGAGAGATAGAGAGGACTACTCTCTCCCAATTACAGGGGATGATAGCCTTAACTCAAATTACTGCAGATGAAACACGTGAAACAACAAATTACAAGGATTTCACAACCGCAGGGGCCTCAGTCAGGGCTACCAGCTACACACAAACAAAAGATTTTCTTGCTTTTTGTTTTTAAGAAAACCCTAAATGACTAACTGTAATGGTTTCTAATTGATGCAGACTGGATAAGTGCTAGAGATAATGTTTGTCAGTGGAAATAAATTTTGGGAGACCGTAAATTTAAGGCACATTCATCCAAACCACGCAGCCGGGAGCCAAAGACAACCAAGATCAGGTGTCACACAAAGTTTGTCAAACGGATCATCCTTGTATCAGACTACATATACAGCACACATTATATCTGATTTCCAGTAAACAGCGCAGACAGAAACCCTTCCAGCTGTGCAGCAGTACAGTACTGCTAGTAATTTTGAGAGTAATTTCAGATGTTGAACAGCAAAAGGGCAAAATAGAACACATTACTGCAGGGTAGCGCTGCATGAATCTCATCTGAGACTGACGGCAAAGGTTGAGTTCTTCTTCCCAGGTTTTAATCCACTTCCTGCTCTGTGACCTTCCAAAAGGAAGTTAATTCCCCTGCTATGGCTTTAGAGGTTTTCTTTTCATTAGAGTCTCAGGAAAAATTTAAATGGAAAAAAAAAAAACAATCAAAGCAATAACGAAAAAAGCAATACTCATTCAACCAGCACTTTCAAAACCAAAGGCTCTGGGCCATGCAACACTGGAGTACAGAAAATACTTCCAAATTTGTATGCGTAATGGGGACAGTCTTTTCAAAATAGTGAATAAAGTAATTTTACTCTTCTCTACTTTTTATTCAATTAAACGGGAAATGTGGTTTGCTGTCGGTGGGTTTTATGATTGTTGTTTGTTTTGGTAAAATAATGAGAGAAAAACAAAAACGCGCCAGCAGCAAATAACTGCTCAGATGTGAAGTGTTTTATGCTATTTTTAATACAAACTGTGAGCTTCTAATCTAACAATGAACATAGATAATTATCTCCATGAGCTAATCACAAGGGAAATCCAACTTTAAATCTAAATCTAACAAGCAGGTTTCAATGAAAGCCTTAACATGGGACCTGTATTATCAGGATGGTGCCAAAAAAGGTGCAGAGATTCAAAACATCACTTCAATGGAGCGGGTTTCTTTAGGGAAAAACCTTGATGGCAACATGAAACATTAAATAAATGCAAAATAATGCTGCACTCATTATTGTAGGCTCATTGTGTACACACACATGCACACACACACACACACACACACAGGCGTGGGCACTGACCATTCGTGAGCACAACCAGCCATTATTGCAGAGAAATCATGAGACTGGCATTTCTAGCCAGTGATCAAGAAGAAAAGGTTTTATGTTTCGCTTGACAGTCTCTGGACAATGTGCCACAGAACAATGCCCAGCCAGAGACGGTGTGCAGAGGTGGGCAGGTGGCGGTAAATGTTGAGCAGGGTGGGTGGGGGGACAGTTCGAGTCTCTTTGACAGCACCCCACCCGAGCAACTGGTGTCCTCCAATCCCAGCCTGGCCCCGCCTCCATGCCCCATCTCCCAATCTGCCATGGCAACAGGGGCTAACAGAGACCTGAGAGACTGTGGGGAGGCACTGCCGCCATTACAGGGCAGAGTGAGCCGAGCGGAAAGGCCAGCTCCCAGTCCTCAAATCCCAGGCGATAACAAAAAAGTATTTAGAGTGCAATCTAAAAAGCGTCACTCAAAAACCCGACCCGGAGAAACGCGCCGCCAGTTTGTAAGTCGAAAGATGACGGCGCACTCTCGCTTGAAACGATACCCATTCCAGTCGGGTAGTCTTGCTTTTTTGGCCGAGTTCGAGGCGTTCAGCGACAAGCGGTCATTACCGAGAAAATCATTTCAGAACGAGAGGCAATGGTGCATCTGTTTGCCATTACGCTCCTCATGCGGCAAGAATTTCACAACACCATTTTCTTCCGAGAAACGCGATGAATGCACTACATAAATAGTCTTGCTATTGCCGAGGAAATTACATGAGATAATTGCGAATAACTGACCAGAACACCAAAGTAAAATTGCTCATGCTAATGTGTTAATATTTCCGGCAATAAAGTATTTTCTGGAGCTTTTAAATATTTTAGATTCCAGCAAAAAATGCAGGATATCAGGGTAAAACAAAACAATATGAAAAGTTTGACCAAGTATTCAGCATCCACACAGCAGGAGCCCAGGGCGCAACACTGGTGCAGTATGTATGTAGCACTTTTCCCTCATGGTAAGAATCAATCAATCAATCAATCAATGAAACAATGAGTGAACACTGCATTTTTATGGTGTTTTTCTGACATGGACTCAAGTCCCCACAGTAATATGTGAGAATCTCACCTCGACCACCGATGTGTAGCACACCTCTGGGAGATGTAGAGTGGCCACTTTGTACGGGACCGATCACCAAACATCAGCTGAAGTGGAGAGGGAAAGGATAATGTCCTTAGCCAATTAAATCAGGGGAGGATGAGGCGGTGTGTGCTCAGTGAACCTGTCCAGGGTGTGGCTCTACCTCTAGCCCAGTGCATGCTGGGATAGGCTCCAGCCCCCCCCCACGATCCTGACCACAAATGAGTGCGTTAGATAATGAATGTATGGCTAGCAGCTGGGAGCCCAACCTTACGAGAACACAAACTCATTTTCATGTTGCTCTCCAAAAGGCATTACATCTTCAGCTCAACTTTTATTCATTTTTATTTTTCTGCTGACAGGTACCACAGAGCAGAAAAACCGCACGTGCCTGAAGTCTGCCAGGAGCGACTGCCCTGTCTTTTAACAGGATCCGTGCACTTTTCGAGCCCTCCTCGGCCCAGCTCAGCTCAGAGGGTGCATGTTTTAAAGGAGCCAGGCGGTAAATAATAAATCAAGGCTAAAGTAATTCTCTGCTCCACTGCAAACTTTATTATGTCCGCTGCAATCACCTTCCAGGCAGAGCGGTAACCCTCCGACCACTGCCGCCGACAGTCTACGTTGCCGCCGCCTTCCGCTGTAAACAAGCCTCAGCTTCAGCACACAGAAGCCATTTTGTTTCTTTCACACCCGCACTCCAGGCTACAGGAGTCGCTGGGCGCGGACACAGGATTTAACAGTTTATTCGATGGAATAAAATGAGAAATCCCCTTCACAAGCCCGGGCTAAGCCCAGCGAAAGGTCACAGTGCCGCGGCGGGACTGACAGGTGCCAGGCCTCACAGCGGGTTCATTAGAGACGGCGACAGAGGGAAGGGGGGAGGGGGGAGGGGTAATGTCAGCAGGGAGGAACCCAGCACAGAGATGCGGGTTTTCACAACCGCACAGCGCTAAAGGGGAGCAATTAGCTACAAGGCCTCATTTAGGAGCAGCCGAAAGAGGGAAGACCGAGGTATGGGCGTGAGGAGAGGTGGGAAACAATGACAGAAGACCTGCAGAAAGATGTCCACTCTACTTTAGAATTAATCTCAATGTAACAACTAGTGTTTGCGTGTATGTTTCCAATGGAGCGGGATGACGACAACACAAACAAAAGCACTGAAACAGTCACAGCGCAGAAGTGGCTGAGAATCCAAAACCCTGTGCAAAAGCAAACGTCACTGCCATGACTGTATTATGGAAGTTCACAAAAAAAAAACTACACAGTCCGGTTGCCCGTGATCGCATGGATGAAGCCCCCGAAAGCCCGTTTCTCCCCTTTGCGCATTATTCGGCCAATACTGTCGCTACGGCAACCAAAATCAATAGGTGTCATAACTGAAGTATAACACATGTCCTTACCAAATATAAAAGTAATCGGTCAAAAATTACCACCTGCACGGCGTCCACAAGGAAGTGTCTACGGACGTGGACATGGCAGCGGCGGTGGAGACGACAAGCATGAATCCATAGTAGCCGCCTGACTTTGTCTGGGGGGTACAATCAATAATAATAGTAATGATAAATAATAATAAGAAAAGTTGATAACTGATTTCTGAACTTCGTACAATACTGGGATTCAATCTGGTACTGCTCTTGTGCCAAGACCACAATAAATTCTGCAGCATCAGTTTGAAGGCTGTCAAGGTGAGCATACACAACTCTGAAATATGGAAATTCTTATTGAGCCTGTCTCACTTGCTCATATTCAATAAAGTAAATGGCACAACGATTTAAAATAAAAATTCCTTGCGCTTTAAACGTCACACACTTTGGTGGACATGAGTAATAACTCCCGCCCACTCTGGGAGAGAGGCAGGAGAACTGACACCAGATCAGCTCGTCTCCTGACAGCGAGTGCGGAGGATTTACCTCGTTCTGGAGTAATAAAATAGACAGCGTGTTATTAAATCTTCACACCTTGAGAATCAGTGATGCTGCACGTTGCCGTAAGACACGTCTAAGAACAGGTATGCAGGGTTTGGAGAAATAAAGTTTTATATGAAGTAATCTGGGTTTTAACTATGCAATAAGTCTGTACTGTAGACACTGAAACAAATACAAAACAAACGACAGCACTTCAGTTTGGCTGCTTCAACCTCCACCTTGACCAGTTCTTCTCGAGGACTGTCTTACTCTCAGTGGTCTTTCACCCAGTTAGGCGATGTAATAACAACACTGAAACTGAGAGGCCTCCCTACCTGTTGGAGGAGGGTGGTCGGTTTTTGCCGGGCTTGTTGACCTGAGCGTACACGGCCTCCAGGGGCGGCCCTTCTTCCCGGGGGCTCTGCGGCCGGACGTAGCCGCTGTCGAAAGATGAGTCCAGGGAGCCGATGCCGGCGTACGGGTGCTCCTCGTCCTCCTCGCTAAAGAAGTCCTGGATCTCAGCGTAGTCCCGCTCCTTCGCCTGTCTCTCCCGAAACTCTCGCGTTTTGGCTTGAATCCTGTGGAAAAACACATATGGATCCATCAGCCCTGGATATTACTCATGCAAAGGGGTGACCTGTTGAACTAAAGACCTAGTCTGGATCAGCCTAATATTGCTCTGTAATCTCTAGAGCCAGCAGACCCTGTCCAGAACAAAATTCTGCAGCTAGAAGTCTCCCCCAAACAGACAGAAGCTGAAAGGTCATATATTATCCTTATCACAATGTGCTGTTTGGCATTAGCTTCCTCATTAGATTTAAAGCTTTGTTATTTACTTTTCAAGCAAGATACAGGCTGGCTTTAGTGCAACAGGAACCGGATCTTCTTTTCTTTCTTATTCAGCCAATGCCTTTACACTCCAACTAAGTCATCAGGAGTGTCTTCTTCTAAAACACTTACAAAAAGACATATCGATTACCCTCATATAATCTTTTATCTTCAGTTTGGATTGTGATGCACAATTCTTTAGTTCTTGGCAAAAAACAAGTACTGTAAAATAATACATAAAATGTTACTCTTGTGTCACCAATGCTTTATCATATTAAATTATGAGTATGGGCCATTTCTGTTACTGGCTGAACACTTCCAAACATACTTTCATTGATTGACATCTCAAGAATAAATCCTTTTAGTGATTCTATTCTGTGACTAGGACTGTTGATCTGGGATCATTCTTGAGTTTTCTGCTCAGAGAGGTTGTAGTGAGGAGGTTGGCAGGGGAAACAGGTGTAAGATCAGCACATCCATCATAGAGAAGCTTTATGAATACACCATGTCTAACCTCACCCTTCCGTTATGCTGGGTCATTCATTAATAAAACATTTGAATCACGATGCAGCTACAACTAACACCTGTGCCTCAGTCTATAAAATATAATGCGCTAAAAATGAGCAGAGCAAAGCGATAAGGAGATGGGAAATCCAGCTGTGGTGTCCCACAGTTCAGACTTACAAAACCCCAACCAGCTCATGAAGCGCAAAGACACAACAGGGAAATCTTATATTTACTTCACCCAAAAAATGAAAATAAAAAGATTTACGCAGTGTTCCTCGGTGAAAAGAGTTGAGATAGTATTCTCCCTCTCCTCAGTGTGTTGCACACAGCTTTATCAGCATCTATTCAGAAAGAGGCCGGGGCTCCAGCCGGTGCGCTGCCGAGACTGTTTTCATTTAGCAGAGCGGGGGAGCCCCAGACGGCTTGTGGCCCTATTCACATCCCCGGCTGTCGGTAGCGGGAGATCTTCCTGAATGGAGCCAGAGAGGAATCTCGGGAGTCTTCGGAGGAGAAAGGAAACCGCCTTTCTGCTCTGCCTCCCCCCAACCCCTGCTCTCCGCATCGCCTTTACCTCAACCGCACACTTCACTCTGGCCTCTTGTGTGAGGCAGAGTCGCTAAGGGCCTTTTGGGTCTGGCTGTAACCATCAGTGCGTGTGTGTGTTTATGTCTGATGGAAGTATGTGCGTGCATTAGTGTTAAAATGTGTTTGAGTGTGTGTGTGTGTGTGCATGCGTTTGTGTGTGTTTGACATATGCTAGTGAGCGCGCGTTTTAGAGGATAAGTGCATGTGCGTCCGCACGCGAGGATGCGACAAAAGTATATAAGCGCATGTGTTTGAAAGGACGTGTGCGCGTATGCGCTCATTGTTATGCAGATACAAATGCATAAGAATTCATCTGTACAAGGTGTTGTGATGTGTGCGGAGTTCGTGCCTGAGTACATATGCCAGTCGGTGTCCATATATGCGCGTGAGCATGTGAGTGTGTGTTAGCGTGGGTGTGTAGCAGACACCAGATCCGAGCAGTGTCCTAGTTTTGTCAGTAGTTCTGAGACAGTAGTGCACGCAGCGCCCCCTGTTGGGCGAGTCTGGATTTCGCCCACCGTTTAGTTAGTAGTTCCAGATGGGGGAGCGGTGCAGGAGCGCAGCCCCTGTCTCGGGCCCTCCCTGCGGGTCCGGCCTGTGGGCCCCACCGCCTCGTCTCACTTCTACACTGCCAGGGGTCAAAACTGGACCTCCCACCCCATCTGCTGTCCATCAATACTGAAGCAGGCTGCGCGTGACACATCTACTGTAACTCGACTCCATCCTCAACTTTTCACATCTCTCTTTGGGCTATAGTGTTGGACATTTACTCTCAAATATCCCCATCTTACCTACAACTCAAGAACAACAAGTCAACCCTCCTGTTATTTTTTTTGGGTCAAATTGACCCTTTAGCTCTATTGCTATATAAAACCATCATTTTGATCTTGTTTTTTTTGTGTGTTGGCTAATGTTATGGGCACTTTCTCATCGATTTATCAGTCCTTACAATTGAGGCCCTCCATGCAAGAACCAGTTATGCCACTTTTTTTTAATTTTTTTTTTATAAGCTTCCAATATAAGATAGAGGAGATGTCTGTAGGTCCATCTGGTGGAAAATCTCTAAATCACCAAAACGTGACATAACTGGTTCTTGCATGGAGGGCTTCAATTAATTTCACAATAGTCATGTAAAATCAGCACTTGATGTACAAAGGGAAGATGATGGAAGTCATGTTTCATTTACTGAGCGACAGATAATGCGGCATTAGAGGCTGCGCTCTCGGTGCCCCATTCACTCCCATTATACGGATCTACGCGGCTCTCTTTGGATCTAAATATCTTCCGAAGGACTTCTAGTAACACGAAAGTTATATGGGTGAGTAAATGATTGTATTTTATGCCACAAATAATGTCAAAACTGTAAAAACGGTACTACACCTTTAAGACAGTCACTGGAAAGCCTAAAATAGCAGAGACTAGCAAGAGAGAAACACTTTCAGTTGCAATCATTTACAGTAGATTTTTTGCAGGGGGTCAAGCTGACCCCAAACCAAAAAAATGTTGGTTAATTTGAGGATAACAGGAGGGTTAATGAAGAAATGTTTCATACATTCTCTGTATCATGTATATAGGCATGCCATCTCTGTGGGGGAATATAACACCAAATTCTCAAAGAAACAAAAATGTTTTGAGACATCACGTGAGAGCATTTCTGTGTGAGCTCATCTGAGCTGTTTATTTTATCAGAATACTATAAAACCCTGCCTCTAAAAAGACCACATAGTCAGGAATAGCCTGCAGAAAATCCTCCATTCACCATCTATCCTAATCAACATCATATCTCTACCAAGGGGATGTCATGATGTCAGAGAGAGCTCACAAGAAAAGGAGGTAAACATCCCTGCAGCATTTTTGGTCAAATCAAATTCAAAGAAGTAATATCACTGCTAAAATGAGATAATGGCCTCGATAGGAGTATAGGGGAAGAGGTAGCAGGCCTTACTGTCCAGTGAGAGGTCATTTTTACCTTTCAGCAATGGCTTATAAGCAACGCCCAGTGGACAGCAATGGATACTATATACCACCACATTCAGCTTTCCTCCGACATCACATCTGCAGCTGAGGGTGTTGACAAGATGTGCATTATATTGTCTCTGCAAGGTACACGAGAAACGTAACAGCAAACCAAATCAAACCTTTGAAGGTTGCGAGAGTAACAGCTGGATTTAGAGCGTTCAGGCATGAAATTGCCCACTCGAGAGCAAATCACTGTACAAAACGCAACTGCGCGGCTTTCTGACTGGTCAGGCCGTGTCTGCTTCTCGAGTATGGATGGATCCCTTGTGCTCCTTTGAGTTGCTTTCTTTTCTCGAGCCAAGGGGTCCATTGCTTGATTGAAATGAGCGGTTCGAGTCAGACGTTCTCGTACAGCGCAGGGCGCCAACTGTAATGCAAGGAGGCAACGCTGTACAATTCAAAGATCTAGGGCTGTTTTCTTGCAGCTGAATTTCATGAAAAAGTATATGAAATACAGCTGTAGAGATGTATTATTAATATGAATAATCCTTGATTACATTTCTCCATTTTTATTCCATTACCCATCTATATCCCTCTCAGGCTCTGCCAATGGATCCCGGGGCAATTCAATAACCATGTTTATATCAAACACAGCATCACTGTGCCACAGAATGTGCCCTGAGGTACAGCATTAAACATCACCAGACGTATGGAACAGACCCATCTCTAATGTATGGCAAAGAACCATTTCTATGATATGGTGCAGACCAGAGCTATACTATCAGTCCAAAAGGTTTATATGTGTTCTCATGTTTCTGTGGACGGCTTGAGGGAAATAAAAGCAGTTTTGTCTTTTGTTTGTAACCTCAAACGGCACAAGGTAAAATGCAAACTGTGGAACGTCTGCTCTCATTTCACGGGACGGTGGCCTACATTTTGTGAATAAAAGAATGCCATGTTCAGAAAAACAGGTCATCTGAATACTTCCATCTTCCAACAAGGGAAGCAAAATGAGTTAGCGAAAAACAAACTGGAAAGAAAATCAACAGGAAGTAACTTACAAGTGCAGCTCATCGAAAGGGAACTCATACAGCGCAGGGTGGAAAACTTCCTTGTAGAAAAAAAGCCATGAATCTACCAAGCAATTACCATGGCAAATGGCAGCTAATTTGAAAAAAGGGAGATAAAAATTTTGTTCCCATTTACATGTGTCTGTCTGATTTCTGACACACAACGCAGAGCCCTCCTCACTGCGGGCAGGTTTATGGTTCTGAGTTGGGGACGAGAGGGGTCAGCCCGTGCTCTCTCTCATTTACCAGATTGGAGTGAGGCCCTCCTGACACCGTGTGACCTCTCCCTCCCATAACTCCATTAGACGTCTCATGAAGCAGCATGGCGTCAACAGGGTGGAGAACAGAGCCAATGCACAGAGCTGTCAATCACGCGCCAAGCCCTACCTCCCACACAGTGCCTTATATGAGAGCGACCCACATCCACACATCAACAACTCGCTGGGCTAGCAAAATCAAAAACAGCTTGCGCCCGAGACAACAAAAAAACCCCGAATTGAAAGAAGGGGAAATCCATTTCCATACAGGCAAAAGAAAACACAGTTATATGCAAGAAACAATGGGGATTAAAAAAACACCATAATGCCCAAAGCTCATTAGAGCAGCGATATCTGCGCTCAGTTTTGCGTAGCTTGTTCGAGGCTCTGCTAATGCATAGAGAGGAATGTAATTAAGTGGGAATGGTCTTGATTACCTCATATCTCCAGTGTAAATCTTTGAATGAACCTTTGGGGCCAGAAGTGGTGGGGTGGGGGGGGGGTGGGGTTGAGTGGTTGCCAGAGCGACCGACAGGACCCCAGAGATAAATGTTCGCCTAGTGCAGTGCACATAACTGAGGTACGTCACCTCGGGCAGGCACCGGCAGCAAGCTTCCCAGTGTCCTCACTGTGCACAGTCAGCTCGATCCACCCGGCCCCACTTTTCCCTGTCTGGAGCATCACTCTCAGTGTCCGCAGTCAGCGTTTCGAAAGAGTTGTGTCCCAGTTAGAGCGGCGATTGATCTGACACCCTCGTGTTCAGGCCCTTTATCAGCAAAACCGCGTTCGTTATCAGAGAATTATGCTGCTACCTGACACAGCCTCAGCTTTGGTAGTCCAGAACTGCCTGAGGTACAGTGTTCGTACAAGATGGGATTCTCATCATTACCACAGCTATTGAAAATGAGCAACAGCGCTGAGCCGTTAATGGTGTCTGTTTCAAGTGATTTATGTAGGATAACAATGGTAACTTTTAAGAGGCGAAATAAAGGCGCTTTTGTGGATGATTTTTATCGTTTTTCCTGGGTTTCTTCCCCTGGAGCTTTAATCTCTGTCTAAGTCCATTCCAGCTCAGCTGTGGAAAGGTCAAGACGGGATCAGCAGAAGATCTTACACGGTGAGACCGAACCACCGAGCTCAGGAATTTCACAGCAGAGGAAGTCGCCGCATCGTCCGAAGTTAAGAGTGAAGGAGCCGAAAGCGAGAAAGAGGGAAAACATCACTCTCAGCTCAAAGGCTTTCGGTTAACCTCCCGTTTAAACAATACAGAGCACAGGCATTTCCTGCCAGGGGAGTTGATGGGAAATTCAGGGCAAACAAGTTCATTCATGAATGGGAGCGCTCTGAAAGGTCCACGGTGGTGACCTCCGGGGGTCACTCGATAGACTGCGGCAGTGGGAGAGACATAAACCTGCTGCCGGATGGGTTTATTTTTTGGGAAATCCGCTGTCATAATCCTCGCCTCCTCAAATGGACTGTAGAGTGCGCCGTTTATAATATCTCATTCCCACATCTAAACTGTTATCAAACATCTGGCCACCGCTTCACATTTATTTTGCGAAAATGTCAGGCGGCTTCTAACGGCCGCGCGGCTCGCGAGAGGCTCCGGCGTTTGAAAGATGATGAGACTCTTCCGTTCACAGGCCCAGGGGAAATGAAAAAAACCAGGACTCATAAAACCGCAGAAAATTAAATAAAAAACATTCACAAAGAGAGAGATAAAACATTCAGCCCTTTCGTCATTTTCAATTTAGAGAATGTTAAATGAGGGTGGTGTTGAAGCGCAATGCGGTGTAAGAAATGTAGGGCGTGAAAAAACATCAGCGTAAGAGCTAAAGGAAAAGATTTCTCATCTCCCGCCCCACTAACAGCTTTATTTCATCCCTTTTTTATTCAGTTTGAGAATTAATTTCACAATTTATAGACGAAAATGCTGGAGTGCAGTTCAGCGTTGATGAACGTGCTGGCCTGCGGTCTAACCGCTTCATGCTAAATACGCAAGGTAGTATCCAATCCCGACTCGAAACAGCTGACGCCCTTGTTTCGGTGCATCTCTGGATGGTTAATTGGCATCAGAGAGAAAAAAAAAAAAAGCGATACGCTGAAACACTAGCTGACACATTTCAACTCAAAAACTTGCTTTGTGAGCACCTGTCTATTAAACCAGAGTTTCAGAGGAAAAAACGGCTGACCAGTTTAAAAAAAAAATATATAATAATGTGTCACATACATGTCTAATGCCTTTTCACAGTCTCAATTCTTTTGCATTGCAATCAGCATTCTTGGAAACAAAATGAAGAAGACACAAGGTAAGTTTTGACAAATAAAGGCAACTGCTCGGCTGTTGCGAGCAAGTCCAGATAATTCAGTTGTGAAGCTGTTACTCCTCAGTTGAAGTCTGGTGATATTTAATCAAATAAATACTTGGCTCCATCTGAAGGCTATAAGCAATTACATTCAATTGACTGCAGTACATCAATATAATTACAGACATAACCAGCCACAAAGTCATTCCTTTTGAACTGGGCTCTAATTGTCCAAGGTAATTATTTCAGATGTGATAAAAGGCACAAAAACAATAAAGGAATGCACATAAACTTCAAAAAAAAAATCAAATGATTTCAACAACCAAATTATTCCGTATGCAGGAACAACACGATTCATAATTATGCTTAAGATTAAAAGTGAATGCAATATTTAAAATGTTTTCAAGTGATTCAGCACCTCAAGAATGATGGTTTGCGCAAAAAATAGAACACAACTGGACAATCATCGAATTACAAGGTGTCATTGCCCTCGCTTCGTTTCTGCAAGTCGTCACTCCTGACAGCGTACGGACAATGAACCCCAAAGGGGACGAAGGTCGCCTGGTTTTTCAGGGTTCAGCGGTATTCTGAAGTAACAAGAGGAAGCAAGCCCTAAATATGTCTATTTTTATAGCAGGGAAAGCTAAGAGAGGAGGGGTGTACAAGGGTAATTAGGGCTGTTTGGGAGCCGAAAAGATAAGTGAAGACCCAGTACTTAACCTCCTCAGCCCACCCCCGGATCTGCCCCATTTTCTCTTCACGTTTCCTCATTTGCAATGATAGAAAGGCAGACAGACAGAATTCATCCAACAGTGTCGAGACGAGCTACATCAGAGATCAGAATAAGAGAATGAAACGGAATAATGCATGCGCTCGCCCGATTCTGCGCTGGCTGACTGACAGTCACACGTTCGGCCCGAGCGCTCCGTTCTTCGATGTTGCTGCTCGTGCCTTCAAAGAGAATTCTTCCCTGGTGGAGGTCCCTTCAGTTGGGGGGGCCGGGGGCCGCGGAGAGCCCGCGAGCGTAAACACAGGCCCGTAATGGCTGCCGTGCACTGGCATCCAGATGCGTTTGCGCGCCCCGCCCTCGAATGCGCAGCCCCGGCTCCAGATGAGCGATGGCGGAGCCCACACCCTGGAACCGGGCAGCAGCTGTTCGCGATTTCGGAGGAAGGTTACAGAGAAAACAAACGCTACTGATGACTGAGCTTTTCATCGAACTGATGTCGCTGTGACTGCTTACGGAGCGCTAGCCTGATGGCAGGTTTTCTCAAGGCAGTCTCACCCCAGACCAGTGCTAATGAGCGGAGGGACCAGTTGAGGAAATCCTTAAACTGATCCTTAAAGTCATTTTCAAAAGTGGAGGCTCAGTCATTATACTATAATATGTATGCATAAACAATTCTTTCCATTTTTTGTCGCCATTTTGGGGACTTCTGTCCTTGAGCTACTCTGCTCACAGACTTTCTGAAAGTACTTTCTTTCCTCCTGAGAGAAACCGCCGAACAATTTAGATGAACTGAAATTTAACACTAAACAAACATCGCAATGCAATGACAAGCCCTCCATGGTATAAATCATCATAATAAATAGCTTTACGGCAGCTACTCTCTCAGTCACATATACAAACGAAATTCAAAGTCAAAATGTCAAAATGTAATTGCATACACACTGAGAAATATAATCCTTTAATGACTTCTTTATTTACTGGCTAGGACACTGCGCCGTCTGCATTGTGAGATGTACTGTCTTCAGCCATACCTACTCATTACAGTTCATATAGGATTAGCGCATCACAGCACTTAAGATGGAGAGAGACCAAGCTGGGCACACTAAAGTGAACACAGTGGCTTGCCTGCATAGCATCAGCGGAGCTAAATTGTGCTCCATCCCATTTTAGCATGGTTTTCTTCTGAGCTCTTCTTTGCCTTCATTCGCATTTAAGAGAATTTGTACAAAAAATAGAGATTGAGGAGGGCAAATGGCTTAACCGCATAAAACCTACAAACCCATATATGGGTCTATCAAATGCAGCTGCTGTATTCAAACCTGGGGAACTTCTGGCCTATTCTGAGTTCTAGTGGAGATCCCAAGATTTTCAAAACTCCCAAATAAATCCTGTTGAATTTCAGGGATATGAGTATAAAATGATCTACAAGATATTGATATTTTCCATTTGATGCAATGCTGCGGCTATAAAAACTTGGCGTCCTGGATTTGAATATATGACTCAATATAAATGTGATGTAGCTTCAGTGAAGCACTGCAAACAGAAGATGCAGAACATGTGCGTGACACTGTCCGACAGTATGAAAAAAAAAAAGCTTTTTCTGAAGTTATGGCTGCTTGAGGGAAAAGGTAAGTGAACAGTTTGAGTTTAAGGGGTTAAAATACCACTAAAATGACCTGACTAATGTGGTGCTGCTCACCAGTAAGTATGTCCAGTTTTAAATGACATTAAACACATTGCATTAATAACCCAGATCTGAAGACGGGCAAATAATATTTGCTCAGTTACCCCGGCAGTTCATTTTGGGTTGTATGCATGTCTGCTACGGTGAACTGTAAGGCTCTGACTTCCAGGTCGCTAACTGTCGGTTCACGCTCACCGCTGCTAGAGCCAATTTCCCACGGGCTTTTAAAGAGGGCGTTAGAGAGAGAATAACTGAACTGTGGGGCTGAATGACGGGTTTTTAAAAATGCAAGTTCCTTTCTACCGACGAAAATAGGTGGGCCCAGACATGCAGAACGGAGACAAATGATAACAGAAATGAAATTTCTATGCAAGAGAGGATCCAGACAAACAAAGACGGGACAGCTTATGTAAAATGTATCTTTTCTTTCTCTCCACCTCCTCCTTGTTACTTTTCATTCACGGATGCCTGGCAAATACACGAGGAAGAAAGCCTCTGGTAGGAATCTGGCCCCTTGCGAGGCTGGGGGGAGGGAGAGAGAGAAGAGAAATTTGTAGGGTCACATAGGACTGCTCGAATTTGGCATGCTGTGACGGCACAGCAGAGGTCCATACCATTGCGCAGGCTAGTTCTTATAGCGAACACAACACACTATCGCAATGTTACAATGGAATGTGGTGTTTATGCTATAGCACAATAGCGACGCTAATAAGCTTTTGTTTCAGCTGGGCTGTAGGCTGCCCCTTGTCTCCAGCTGGACGGCAGCAGCCATTGTTATCGTTGGCCCGTCTGCGCCATACTGCCATGGCCGACCTCCACCGGGAGCGCCATTACCCCCTTTGTCGCTTTTCAATTAGGCTTGATTATTACAGTGCTTTAATAGCAGGGCAGCAGAGCACAGCTGGCTCAGTCAGGACAATAGACGGACCGCATCTTCTTTGTGCAAACCCAGCCGCACTGTGCCGCGCACTCACTTTGGGCACGAGCAGTAAAAGGGGTCATCCATAATGAAGGCCAGGACGAACGCAGCACTTAATCTCAGCCGCGCCGAATTAACGCAGGAGGGAGAGGAGGACCAAACAACACAGAGCCCCACGCTGGGCGAGAGTGCTCGGGAAATTAAGGAGAGAACACGCTCTTCCACCTGAATTCAAACCGAGGAGGAATAAAAGGGCCGAACGTTCGGCGGGACGCTCTCCCGCGATGAAGAGATCCGCGTCCAATCAGCCGAGGGCAGCAGGAGACGCAGAGCCCATTACCGGGCCGGCTGCCGCACAATGGCAAAAAAAAATCCAATTTATAAATGATCAATTAAATGCGCTGCAATAAAAGGAATGACATTTACAAATTGACATCTCCATGCTTTCCCAGAATTTCGCCCGCTCACCCATTTGTTTAATTAGGCCGTTAGCTAATTCGCCGGACGGCACGGCAGCACTCCCCCCCGGCCCTAATGGACAGGCTCTCAGCAGCCCTCACCTCTCCTGCTCCTGTCTCATTCTCAGGGTGTCCTCCTCCGTCACCCACGCCTCCTCGTTCCTCAGCTTGGCTGACCCCTTGCGCTCCATTTTGTCTCCCGACCTCTCATCCTTCCGGTGCTTGCCAAACCTGTAGCGACAGTAAGAGGAGACAAAATTATCCCCACGTGGAAGTACATGTTATTTTAAAATGGCTAAATTCTATCTGATGAGGTTTGACGTCCAATGATTGGTTAATTCCTGGCCCTCAAACCTCACCAGAAGAGAATTTAGCCACTTAAAAAGGCACTGCAATTAAATGCACATTAAAATATTTCAATGACACGTTCTCAAGACAGTTCATCTAAGTCCACTGGCATTTTTATAACTTCACCAACAATCGCATTTAAATGTCGTAATACTTTAATAAACGGTCATTTTACATTTCCAAGTCACAGAGGGTTAGTGTACCGATAATGGCCATGATTCAGACACATTCCAAGGTTGCCACAGGAAGTCAATGGAATAATTTACGACAAAAAGATGTCTTCATCTTTCCATCATTCATTCATAGTGCAGCAATGGGAGCAATAAGAGGAAATGATTCCATTTTTTAAAAAAATTAACACTGCGAAACAAGAGGTTCACATACACAGTTATTCCAACGTTATTTACATTTTCTCCAGAGTAAGTTCATTTCACATTTTAATGAAGGGATGACACAGAGGGCTGTAAATCCAGTGAGAGCATTACGGGGTGGAAATGACCTCTCTGACGCTCTGTGACCAGAGTCCACAGTGCGTACCACGCCATAAATCCACCTCGTCTCTTCGTGACGTGTAAATGAGTGGGGCCGCCGTCTGCCTGTGCTGGAGAACGATGATGAAGAGGCGTGTGTGCGTGTGTGTGTGTGTTTGAGGGTGGGGGAGATGTGCTTCTCCGGGCGACCCTCGCTCCGTAATGACTAAGCTGCTCTCACACACACTCTGATTAATATAAATTGGATCCATATCCATCACCGCAGCTGGCTGAGGTCTAGCTTCATCTCTGACCTAGACGGGCCCCAGGTATTTACTAGAGTTAGCGGGGGGTGACAGCGCAGGGATCCCCATCACCCTCTCTGAGTGAGGTAATGAAGATGCATGACCCCCCTGCTATGGAGGATTGCAGAAGAGACTGTTCCGAGCGCACACTTGGAAGGCTACTTCCCTTTGGCTACCTCTGCGGCAGGGCCGGCTGAATGGCTATTGAGACACCGACAGAGTTCACAGAAAACAGTACTGAGGCGCTGAAAGAAGCTAAGAGTCGAGTTTGGCACAGGCTAGAACATACAGCCTTTAACTGATCCAACATCTTGATTACACAATGAGGTACCATTATAACCAGGAGGATAGGAGTACAATCAATAGCAGATGTGGTGTGATGTAACTAGCATCTTGCCATGGCTAGCAGTCCTCACTCCATAACTTTGCATCAACTGGCATGAGTTCCAGTGTAAAGAGCATCTTCAAAAGATGCTCAAAGGAGAAAAATAATCATTGGCTCTCTTCTGATACAAACTAGCTACAACGCTGAAAACACGTCTCAGCATTTAAGGACCCCCCCCCCCCCCCACACACACACACACACACACAGACTCAATAGCTCTCCCAATAAAAACTCTTCCACTAATTTTGGTAGGTCCATTTTTATGGTTTGGGGTCATAACCCTGCCCCCCCAAAAGGGTCAAGGTAAAGGTCAAAGGTCAGTTTTTTTGCCCATGACTCAGCTAAAATGGTCTGATCTACATCAAACCAACACCAAAATTCTCCTCTTCAATGAGTAAAACATAACCCTATCCATTGCTATAATTGAAATGTGCATAGTGTCAAAGATTGGTGGGGGTCCAATTGCAGGGGGTCAAGGTCTTTGATCTGAAATGGCCTAATTTCCACAATATCTCAGACTACAGTAGATATCCACTTGGTTTCTGTAAAACACATAGAGGAAATCATACATGAAGATTAAAATGATGCCATGACATTTGACCTTGAGTGGCCCTGAAAGTTCAAACCAAAGGTCATGAGATTTCTGAATGCTACATGTCAAAAACTATGGTACATTGCCACTTGGTTACAATTAAACACAAACAGGAAATCATACATGGAGATTAAAATGACATCGAAACCTTTGACCTTGAGTGACCCTGAAAGGTCAAAACCAAGTGCACATTTGCCCAAATAGTGGATCAACTCCATCAACAGCTTAAGTGTGAGGAGGTGGGTTTGCAGTGCCTGGCCTTACGTCTTGTTTTTATTGTTGAATGCTTTCTTTCAAATGAGATGTTGTGGATGTTGGCTGTGAGCTTTTACAATCGATGCTTTGGTGCATTCAAGTTATTATATAGTTAGTTAATTTGCATCAGTGCTTAACTTGCCCGAATCTTAATGTTGTAAGCCAGGTCTGAGTACAGTGCTACTCAAATTAATCATGTCAGTGCAGTTCTGCTGCTGCCATATTCAGAGTCACTCTGTATAAGAGCATGTGCTAAATGACCAGACCATAATATGATGCAGTTAAAAGCATATGCTGCTTCATTACAAATGCATGTGCAACTGGGCTATTCAAAGGGGAATCTGAAGTGGGCCTAAATGCATCTAATCAGAATACTTTCACAAAAAGGACTGTGTGTTTTAGAGCACAAACAGCAGGGAATTCAGCTGAGAATCAAATGCAAGTAATTGTACAGCAGCTAGGATATTCATTGATCGTTGGACTCGCACTCTACATGTCAATTTGTGCTTTGCGCATGCAGAAATCAATTATGAAAATCCACTCTGACTACTTAAAAACAAAAAAACAAATCCAATTTAATTTGCTGAATTGAGTAGGGTTGAGAGCATTGGAAGTGACAGCCTCCATCTTCTGCTTCGCGAGTTTCTCTTAATCTTCGCGGCAAGAGTTTCAAGGGTTCCAGCTCAATTCAAGCCTTTTTTCATACGACTCAGAGTAACACCCGCACAATTGAACATATTCATGAAAATGACAAAGCCTGGACCAATATGTTTATTGTTCCACTTTAAATTTAAAACACTGCACTCAAAGAATTGATGAAATTGCTTACTGCTGTGTTGGGACCTCTCTGTTCAATGGAGTCGGGTCCGTTACGACGGCGGCCTTTTTTGTAAAACAAACAGCGAGGGAAAACCCAAATGTGGAGACAGTGTGCATTACCTGATTAATTAATCAACAAATGGCTCAAGCTCTGCATTAAGAGTAAAAACACTGCTACTTTGGCCCCAATAATGGGAGCGGGGCCATCTATCACTTCAGTGGGCGACAGGCCCCCTCCCACTTCAAGGACTTTTCATTAACCGCCTCAGAAATATTCCTCCTCCTTATTTAAAAAAAAAGACAAAGCCGAGCACATCACAAAGTTCAAACTTTCTAAACTTTTTTGAACGCGTAAAAAGGATCGCTGCTAAATATCGGTCATGGCAGCGGCACGTAGCTGTCTGCAATACTCCCATTTCGCATGCTGCAACGTGGGCCACTGGCTAGATGGACAACATGAAAGAGTTCTCTTCAACACATGCTTCAAGGCATAAGCCAGGACAGCAAAACGCTGGTGGGGTGAAGGTGGAGGGGGGTGGTGTTTGAAGTAAGGGAGGGAAGGAATGAAATGATAATAGGACGTGACAAACAGCATGATTAGCATTATCTCACAGGGTGCTAACATACGACATACATAAGCAAATGGGGATTGTCAGTTGAATTGGCTAGCGTGCCTCACCTATTGTATCACAATGATATCTGACTGCACTGCGTCTCTTAACAAACACTGGTGCTGGACTAAGGCTATCAAAAAATGAAAAAAAATCAAACCAAATATGCAGTTCATTGAAATGAACAAGAAAACAGACAAAAATGGTGCCCAAAATAAGTAGCATTTTTGGATAACATCTCGTCTAATCTAAAGAACTGTAAGGTGGGTAACTAACGTAGAAATACTGTACTAGTTGAGTAGGTGTTTTCTCTTCATCGAGCCTTTTAGCACGTTAAAGCAGCTCTTCAAAGGAGCAGACAAAATCATTGTCCTTGATGCATTGGGGGAACATTTTTTTGTCTTGGGCATTGAATGTATCTTGAGAGCTCACACCCCTGGGTAGTGTCAGTAAATTCTCTCGGTTCTGAATGAACAATGTGGAGGGAAAAATCTGACTGGCTGAGATGCCTGGATTCCTGTTGGGTGGCCTCAGCTGCTCCATTGATTAGATAAGTGGGTGGGAGTTCCAGCCTGCCCACAGCACTGATTAGCATTTTGACAGGAGAGCGCCGCTAGGATTTCTTAAAATCCCCCACCAAAATAACTTCAGCTCAGACATGCCAACGGTAGTCCATGCCTGCGCGCAACTGTCTCCTTCAGCTGAGCAAATAAAATCATTATTTATCGTAACAATTAATGAGGCAATAAACACAATTCCTCTTGTATCCATTTGCTAAATCACATAAGTCCCACAATTTAGGAAAAAATAAACCCGATTTAGCCGTAACGCTGCATTCCACAGAAAAAGAGCACTGCCACAGAACAAAATGTTCAAGACGGCTTTTGTATTCATCTGTGACCCTTGTCTCGAAGATAGCAAGCCCCATCTCCACTCCTCACTTTGACTGATAGGTTGGTTTTCTGTATTCAAATGGGTGCAATATGACCGCTGTAATTAGCTCACTTACAATAGTCCAGGGTTGAGAGGATGAAAAACAACTGGACAGTGTGCTTTTTTCTTCCTAAGAATACCTTTTCTCCATTTTATTTTCCTTACTCAACTCAGTTATTTAAGTAGTTCAGTGATAGGGCACTAGTTGTAATTTATAGTTAAAGTAGCAGTTCCGATAAGCTAACCTCACTCAGCTCTCACCATAGTATCTTCCCATGCTAGTATTTTATTCACCAGCAGCAAGCTTAGCAATTTTTAAATTTCAGCAGAGATGGCTGGTGGAATGTCATTTGTAGCAATTGTGGTCGTCAGAGCGCCACCAAGTTATTCACAAAATGAAGACTGCTTCAGCAATTGAATAAGCCATCTAATTTTATCAAAAATGAAAAGCACTCTGAAGGTAACCACCAAAACACACTTGCTGGTTTTGGCAAGGAACCATTCAATCTAATATGCTGAATTTATAGTTAGAATAGCAATGGAAGTCAGCTTGATGGACGATGGGTCCTTATCCCCAGTAAATTGTTTTCTCCGTTGCAGGCCACCAGTGAACACCTGTGACCTGCTTCCCACCGGTTTTTATCACTCGCTCTCCACACCTATCCCGCCACAGTTCCCTCAATCTAACATTATCATCTATTAAAACTGTAAAGTGCGCAGAAAGTGAGGCCAAAAAAATGATGTTACAATACAATTTCAGGTGTAAGATTTTGAAATATACTAATTTAGCTCACAATTCAAGGTGAATGTACTGTGTATTTGCTTTCATTTTGCTGGTAGGTAGCCAAGTGTTTTAACAAAACAAAAGACGTGACTCGGCCACTTTTGAAAATCTAAAGTAGGCATGTAACTGGCATCATTCATGTATAGGATTTGTGAATGAACATACATGTATTAAAAGAAATGCTCCACTCAGAAGGCCCTTTCTAACTATTGGACTCATCGCATTGACATCATCACATAAAGCACATTTGTTGGGTGAGGTAATTATTCAAATAAAAATAAGCATGTTTGGTGAGAAGAGGAATGACTGTAAATTTCCTTGTCCCATAAAAAGACAGTGAAGCAAAACTTCATATGTGCCAGTCAGCTTAATATTTACTTGTCCTCATAATTCTTATCCTTTTTGGTCTTCTTTTGCTGTGTAAAGATTACAATATACAGGGAACACTGTATCATATTCCAGCTTTCTTTGGTTTTATTTTAGTTAAATATTCTTTAAATTCACACTCGAAGGCACTATTTCCAGTGCTTTTTTTGACAGCTAAAATGTGTTGGCTCAATCGCATCAGCTTGATACATTGCTTTGGAAATGAGCGACGACCATTACCTAGAAATATATATTTGCAACATCATGAGTTGTGATATGACATTACCGGGCATTGTAATGCAAGATATTTTGATGATGAATAAAAAAAAAGAACAAATAAAAAAATGTACTATTAGTGTACACAGACCCTTGCTATACCTCCTATATTATTGGAAAAACAACAGCTCAGTAAATTCTACCTGTTCAGTGGTCTCTACTGAGCACTACCTTCCACAGAAAGACGACTTTGAAGACCCCAGTTTAGGCGCGAGAACCCCCTTTTCCCACTTTAACGTCTGAAACACAAGCCGTTTAAAAATCTTACTGATTTCTACATCACAAACTGACCAGATCCGCATAGTTCGCTCTTACCAGCTATGAAAGCCCACAGTCTTGCTCCACCTCCCCCCATCTCTCTCCCCCACACAGTGCTTCCTTTTTCACCCCTCTATGCCCCACCCCCCCACTACTCGCCGACCGCTTGTCTATATCACATCCCATGAACACGTCCGTGGCGAGAGCTAAACTTGCCGTGGTCGGTCGCGAGGAGCAGCACAAGGCTGTATTTTCTCAGCCAAGTGCGGAAGACACCCAGATAATGTGGCTGGATTTCTTTTTCAACAACAACACATTTCTAGAAAAGTTAAGAGAGATTGACAGGTGGCGAGTGGCCTAGAAATTATAAATTTTTCTAGACTTTCTCCTAAAATGTGTATAAATCTCCCTTTTGCGCAGCCAAGAATATAATCACTTGAAAAAATGGCAAATCGTGGGACTGCTAATGTCAAATCCCCATAGCCAAATAAACAAATAATTAAATAAACTCAAAAAAAAAAAAAAAAAAATGCCGAGAGCACACAGCAGTCACATGAAACAGGAAATAAAAACTAACCAAATATCTGTGATTTAAAATCTCAAACTCAAATTTGTTTCTCTCATTTCAGCCAATCGCTGGCTCATCTCATCATTGCTTTAGAGTCCAAGTTCTCCTCTCCGGGCTCCAGACAGGATGAGAGAGGCCAGCGACAGGTGTGTTTGAATGAAAGTCATTATAATTATTAGGGATTGATCGGTTGTCACATGTCCCGAAGGACAAGGGGGCCAACTGCTCTGTCTCTGCGTGCTATACTGAACGCTTCACAAAGCCAGAGGTGATCAAGCGAAGGACTCCCTTGGTAACTGCAGAAACTAAGCATAGCTTGGAAGTCTGTCATAACATCATTCAGATGAGAACAGGCTTAATTCGCAGGGACGGTATTTTTAGACGAGTGAATGGCACCTTCTCACATTGAAAATTCCCTTCAGTGGAGACATAAACGATGACAGCTGTCACCATACCCGAATCTCACTTTTAAATTGCCGCAATCTTTACATGGCTCTTAATGTTTCGTCTCGGCGTAAGAGGTTTGGAATAATGCAATCAAGAAAAAAAAGGGGTCATTCGCGCTATTTTTTTCAGTCGCAAAAATGAGTCGCGGTAGAGCTCGATCCATTTTAAACACACTTAAGAAAAGTATACAGGAAGCGAACTCCTGGGTGTTTTACATGAGCGCTCCTTATATATGCGCAAGTGTGCACGCTGCTTCCATCAGTGCAGTCACATTTATGCTGACAGGAGAACGATGCAGAACACAGGCACAAGAACAAAGCTTTTCTTGGAAATGGGAAACGATATTGCCACTGGCAGTGAAGCAATAACAGAGGACAGCCCAGCAAACGTCTGTAATGGCCTGTCCAACTCTCCGCTCTGAGAAATGATGCTTGCCACTCCCCGCAGAGATTTAACAGGAGGTGAACACTATTCAGGCGCGGAGCTACAATGGAGCCTTTGAGAGGGGCACTCAGTAGCTAAATACCACCAGAATGCGCGTACATATGGGCATAGATTAAGGCCATTATGTTACCACCATTCAAGTGTCTTCAGCGCCAATAAGGGCAATTAATACCTGCTGACGATCAAGGGTATGAATCCTTGAACATATTTCATACTCTCATTTCAAATACCCTTAAACGGCATTACCGACTTGGGAGAATGTCCTAGTTTTAGTACTGAGATTCAGGTTTTAAGTTTAACCAGTCCTAATATGAGTAAAATCATTTTTTTGAATCTATGATGCTCATTTACCACCACTAAGAAAGCCAAGTGCACCTTAAGACTGAGGAAAGAAACAGTTCAGACAAAAACACTGTAAGCACCGCTAGCAAGAAACATATTGACAGATGAATGGTATGGTGAACCATTCTGTACATTCAAAGACCTTCATCGCAAGTCTGTGTACGTCATTTGAAAAAAATTGCCCTAATTTGGTGTGGCCACCCAAATTACGCCCAGGAACGTCACATTGGTAGCATTTGGGAAACATAAAAGTAAAAAAAATGCTATAGAGAAAAGTATGGGTGTGGCAAGAAAAGGCCACATCAAACCCACAGCCTAAAACATTTAATTTTTACTGCAGGCAACGAAGAAGGCTGGTCAGGCATCTGGTCATCAAAATCTGCTGTAACACCAAACGTTCTCCCAGATAAACAGAATATATGAACCACTACAGCTAGCTACGTTGAAAAACGCATTAAATATGGCACTTTAATGTGCACAGTGTGTCATGTGTTATCAGTGGAGCAGGTGACAGTTTTACTCATGGCTAGAGTCATAAGGTATCACGCATGTCTAGTCAGTGATTCATGCTCTCGCTGAGTTAGGCTTATATCAGGGCCGTCAGAGTTTTCCACAGTTGCGCTTTTTGAAATATATGAGGGCAAATATTAAAACTCAATGTCCATTTGATCTTCTCAAACCAAGATATTTTCCTCCAAAAACTGAGTCAAGATGGATGTCTAGGTTCCACATCTTTATTTCCCATGTATGTTATTGATTATCTGAGAAGCAACTGAACTCACATTGCGTGATGAAGGACAGAATCGCATCCCAGACGACAGGAAATAGTCAGGGAATAGAATGACATTTTTTACCTTTTGCCTGACCTTAATAAATCCAAAAAACCCCAGCTCTAGAAATCAATCATTTGTCATGAAAGTAGCCACAAATTTCACAGTGACTAACATTTCTAATACACAACACAGACAGTGTTGTTTTGACGCAGCTCAGCCTATTCAAGAGACACCAGTGTTTCAATGGAGCGTTCGGACCTGGTTTAAAATAAATAAACCAACATCGAAACAGCAAAACATCGTCAATATTAACTTCCTCATAACTGGTGTTACCAGTAGCGGTGAGACAAACCCAGGAAACGCATTGACTGTGTGCGATTTGACTGTCTGAGGCATCGTTTGAGAAAACATGTTCTCTGAGGGGTCCCGAGTTTTCATTTGCGCACAAGCAGTGCAGTGTCTATCCGTCCAATATATCTATGAGAATGCGATTTCAAGGGCAAACTAAATCATTACGGTTTCTGCTCAGCAGACCCGAAAGTTAATACAAGTCTCCCCTGGTCGGGCCCTCCTGCAGGTCCCGGCTCGTCACAGACCTGAGAAAATAAATAGCTTTACCTCCCTCTAAACAACCTTTTCTATAAACATGGAAGCGCGCGCAGCTACATTTAAATAATGCATGCAAATGACTTCGTTATATGAAGCGGTGACACAGTTTTTCACAGGCAATCGGGACCCCACCCCGGCTCGGATATCAAAGGCAGAATCTTGCTAGTGTAGACGAAGACGCTCTCGCGCAACTATTTCCAGACAGGAGCATGTAATTTTAATAACGTCTTGTTAGGAAGAGAGAGAGTTCACCCCGGTTCTTCTCGCACAATAAAAGTGAAAGAATAAAGAGAACACACCGTGCTTTCGCCAGCAGAAGACATGCCGTGAATATAGTACTTCGAAGTGAAGCGTGTGTACGCCTGAGGAGAGGGGTCTATGAGCAGCTAAGATGGCTGACCCTACGTATTGCTGACTGGTGTTAATGGAAAACGCAGTCATGGCGCACCTGCGCTGTCGCCGCTGTTCAGGAATACTTTCGAGCTTCTGAAATGTATTGTGGCAGCTTACTCTGCCGATGTTTTCTGCCGCTGCCTGTCGATTACGCCCTCCCCGCGGATCTCATTATCCCCGACTTCTAACGTCAGTCAGCGTTTCCCTGTCAAAGCCGGATTAAAAAGGCCCCTCTGTGTACCTGACAGCTCGGTGGCAACATCCTACCGAAGTGTCGTCACCCAGGAAAGCGCAGACGCTCTGGGACGGTTGTTTTTGAATCGCTTGTTCCCTTTTTTCCCCTCTTTAAGCGCGTGGAAGCGTTTTTTTTCCCAGTTACTGAGAAAATAAATAAATAAATAAAGAATGCAAACTGAAATAAGATAAAGGGGTACAGCAATGAGAGGAATATTGCCATGGATCCGTCAGTGATACGGAGGTGAATAAATAAATAAAGTGAAACGCTGTGACACGGCGAGGCAACAGCACACGCATCGCGCCGAAGCGCGCTATGAATATATTCATGCCATTAAGTCAGCACTCCGAGGGGGCCTTGAGAAGGCGCGAGATTCACAACACGTCGAGCGTGAGTTTTCGCACCAGACGATCCCTGGCCCCTTCCGTCCTCACAGCCGCAAGGTAAGAGTTGTGCCCCGGAAACGTGAAGGCACCGTGTTTTTCAGTCCGATGCGGGTCATCTTGCTCCCATGGAGGAAATGCTGTGGCCCATGACTGAGCTGGGCCCTATCCCCCGCATTTCAGAGACTCTTAATGACCGCCGAACAAACAGGACTGCACTTCGTTCAATTACTGTTATTAAACTAATCTTTCCTGTGCAAAATTCAGCATGCCATACACCAGTTATATGAATTGTAGCAAAAGGGAATGGAAGATCTTTCTCTTCCTCTCTGGTATTTGGTGTTTAGTGCTCCTTTTAGTTTCAGGATTAACACAGTCCTGCAGTTGAGGACTATTTGGCTCAGGGCCATTCTACCCTGGTGGCCTTAACTCCTGTCTTTTCTGCGGGTTTCTCCCCAGCCACAAAAACAACAGTGGTTTTTCTGACGTTTTCGTTCCTAACAGAACTCGGCAAGAGATTTTAAACAGATAAACAGGATACGTGGGCTCAGGAGTCGTTGTACAGGAAGTGGTTCCCCGGAAGATCCGCTACAGGGTGGGACACGCCGTTACCCTGGACCGTCACGCTTTCATCTCATTGGTTCACCCTGCGTTTCCCCACTCACAGAATCCCACAGAACCAAACGGCATATTCAACAAAGCGAGTCGGCGAAGGCCTCCGTAATCCAAGGCCAACAAACCCGAGGTTTCCACCAGCATCTGCTAGATGCATGCACTGTGGCAAAACAGAGGGAAAAAATGGAAGCCGGCGCAATTTGAGCGCAGATTACAACAGCTGTTTTCATCCAGGGCATTTTCGAACCGCACAGGCGAGTAGGGCACGAATCAGTGTAATACACGGTAAGCCATATTTCACGGGACTACAATACAAAAAGCGACCATTGAGAAACATGACATCTTTTAATGTTCCTTATAAATCACAGAGATGGGTGTGTTTGCGTGTGTGCGCCTGTCTGCATTCGAGATTTTTCTCAGTTCGTGGAGTGTATGTGGCAAGAAAAAGTTCCGTCGAGCGATTTTACAAGAACGGGTAATTATCATTACTCAATTAATAATAAACTGTTGCATATTCATGCGGCTCCAAAACCTCAAATTATCACAGAGGACAAAGGAAAAGAGGGGTATGAAAGGAGTGGCTATTATGACCATTTTCAACCACTAAAATCAAGGAAATAAAGAAGAGAAGAAGAAGGGGAGGAGATGGAGAACTGAAGAGGCAGACGGAGGTATAGAGCCTTCAGCGGGGGATACGGGAGCCCAAAAAAAAAAAAAAACCACATTATCAAGTAAAAAGCCTGCTACTTTGCTGCCACTTCCCAACGAGCAGAAACAGAGAAGAAGAGAGCGAGCGGAGACAGAGGAGGCTGTGCAGAGCTGAAGAGATGGGCGGAGCTGAAGGAGGGGTGAGGTGCAGAGCGATGTGACCTAGTTACATTATTTTATGCTGAATGCTTAATGGAGTGTTCTTCCAGTACAATCCCTCACAAAGGCCCGAGACTAGCTTATAAACCAGCCCCATATCCGCCGAGGAAAAAGCTGCTGATAAAAAAACGCAACAACTTTCTTTTTTTAATGACGGTATCTATCCACACAATGTGATATCATGCGTATTCAAACAAAAAAGGAAACGTTCAAAAAGTGCGTTTTCTTACATATTAAATTCGAGCTACATTTCCAAAGCTGACAAAACCGTACTTCCTTGCTTTTCATTATTCATGAGATGTGAGCGCGCGCTTGTGTGTGTGTGTGTGTGTGTGTGTGTGTGTGTGTGTGTGTGTGTGCGCGAGAACGGTGGGTTAGGGGGAATATGGTGGAAGAAAAGATGAAGCATTTTAAATTCTGAGATGTACTGATACATTTTTCATCATGTTTTTTTTTTCTAGATCATTTTCCGCGAAGCGACAGGAGACTGACAGCCGTGTTGACTCTGGATTATAAAACATGGAGCCCGGCTATTTTTTAAAACTAAACACGAGCTGCTATGATTAGCTAACGAGCAACATGCCAATATAACAGCGAAAGGCGCGGTAACAGGCGTTCAGTGAAGCAGGGAGAGGAGGCGCAGGACAGTGAAAGGTGAAAGGCTGCCTCAAACGTTAAGGCGTCAAGCTGTGCCGAACGATGTTCGCCGCGCGCTGTAATTTTGGGATGGACGACCAGACGAGAATTCCTGATCCGTGATGTTCGCTCTCCCTCCCCCCGCGGGATAAGAGGAGGAGGAGGTGGGGTTTGGGGCAGTGAAGGGAGAAGGGAGGATGAGGGGGACGACAGCGGGGGTGGGGTGGGGGTGTGTGGTAGGGGGGGCGGGTCGTGTCAGAAAGGCTTCACTCCTGTCTCATGCGCAGGGCCATGAAGTAAAACCAGGGACTGTGGGATCAGTGGCTCTGCACCGCTCTGTTTATTCTCAGACAAGACCAGTCCAGCTCACACACTTGCTCATACACTCACTCACACACACGCTCATACACTCACCACACACTCGCTCACACACTCGCTTACTTACACACTCACATACTCGCGCACTCACACACTCACTCGCACTCAGATGCTCACACAAACACTCATTCACGCAAACGCTCACACATACACACACACACATGCTCATACACACACGCACACATGCTAAAACACTAGCACACACACTCGCACGCTCGCTTACACACACCCACACACTCACTCACACTCAGATGCTTATACACACACTCATTCACACAGTCGCACGCACGCACTCACACTCGCAAACACACGCACTCACGCAAACTCGCTCACACACTCACTCATCACAACCTCACTCATATACTCACTCATACACTCACACACACTCACATACTCACGCATGCACTCACTCACACACGCAATCACGCACTAGCTCGCAAACTCACTCTCTCACACCCTCTGGGGGGCACTGTCAACAAAACTACTCCACATGTCCCCCTCTCCCCAATGGGGTGCCAGTAAAGGCCCAATTAAACATGTTCTGTAACAGTGAATCTGAATAGAGAGGACATTCTGCAGAAAGGCAGAAAAGACCTGATATTCTGGATAACTTTACCCAAAGAAAACCAGATCAAGACATGAGGTATGGGGACAGAGAGACATGAGGTATGAGGACAGAGAGACAGCAGATATGGGGACAGAGAGACAGGAGGTATGGGGACAGAGAGACAGCAGATATGGGGACAGAGAGACAGGAGGTATGTAGACAGAGAGACAGCAGATATGGGCACAGAGAGACAGGAGGTATGGGGACAGAGAGACAGCTGATATGGGGACAGAGAGACAGGAGGTATGGGGACAGAGAGATACAGCTGATATGGGGACAGAGAGACAGGAGGAATGGGGACAGAGACAGCAGATGTGGGGACAAAGAGACAGGAGGTATGGGGACAGAGAGACAGCAGATATGGGGACAAAGAGACAGGAGGTATGGGGACAGAGAGACAGCAGATATGGGGACAGAGAGACAGAAGATATGGGGCTGTTGTCGGTTTATGAGAAATCCGGTAAACACACCTAGCTTTTTGCCCAATAATCCGTTTATTCTGTGCATATATACAGCAAAAGCTGATTTCTTTCATTTTTTTTAATCTGCGCATGTATGACTAGTGGAGGGAAAGCAGCAGCAGAAGAAGAAGACGATAGTGACAACGAAGAAGAACCGGAAGCGGATGCAAGTAAATAAACATGGCGAGCTCGGGCGTCAAGACGTACTTCTGGAGTGAGGCTGAGACGACCTACGTGCTCATACTCACAGGCCTGACCCAGTGCCTAAATTCCGTGTGTGGCGCCATGTTGGAAACGGAACAGGAAGTTTGCGTTTTACGTCATGTGCTTGGAAAAAAATCTGACTACATGACTGAAAAATATAAACCAGGTTTTTCCAGGTATCAGTTTATTAAAGTGCATGTAAACGCTTCAAATCAGATTATTGCCATTTTCAGATTATTCCCAGCTACCGGATTATGAAGTGCATGTAAACGCACTCAGTGATGTAAGATATCAGTTCAAAGCTGGTGAAAATTAATCATGTGGGGACCACATGATAGGTTCTCAACAGCACACGATAATTGTAGCCCCCGGACGAAGTCAGGACAGCTGAACAGATTTGTGAATACCCTTTGACGTGCTCACAAATGAATACAAAAGGTCACAAACAAAATCAGCCCCTGTACCACTATGCAGAAAAGCACTACAAAATGGAGGAAGGCTTTCTAAACATAATTACTGGATAGATCATCCGCATGTTCACAGAGGGGCAATAGAGTGTTTCCACAACATTGCACCACCGTATCCATTTTTAAAGCATTAACAGTCAAGGTCACTACACTTCGGAGGAACAGATTCACAATTAAGGCATACGTACATTATCCAGGCCATTAAATATGAATTACAGATTAATACTTTATAGTTTTTAAACAGGTAAATAATCGCTTTTTCATGGTTTATTGTGCAAAGCAAAACAATGAAGATGGTGTTTATTCCCCATTATTGCAGGCAGAAATACCCAGCTGATGCGGAAACAATGAAGCTTAAAAACAAGTTAAAACTGTTCATTTATCTTAAATAAACAAAAATTTGAAACAATCTCTTGTTTTGCTCCATTTTATACATGAATTCAAACTCTGCTGAGACCCCATATAGTACAGAAGAAGACTTTCAAGCGATCAATTTACGATGTTCTTTCTCCTTCAAGTTTACAAGCAAAAAATATTGGGAACTGCCCTACTTTTAACTTTCATTAGTTTGTACTTTCTTTGCCCTGTGAAAGAAAGAAATAATAGAATGTTCAAAGCAATATGCAAATATGCTAAAGAAGCAAAAGACATTTTCTAATGAAAATAACCAGAGAAGCAGTTTATCAGTGACATAGTCGTATGAGACGGTAAAAAAAAGATGATGCAATTGCTTTGGGGAATAAAAATGCAATTAAAACACTCAGCATTATGTATAACGAGGAGAAATGACGCGGACGATGTGCGCTCGCCCTCAATAAATATTCCGAGATACTGCACAGGGACAGAAAAAATAGCTGACGCATTTAATTTCCAGTTTGCCGATGTTACGGCTCACGCGTTCAGTCTCGTTTGGGAGGGCGCTCTGGAGAGGGCTGTGGGAGAGGCATCGGTGTATAGAATTTCGTTTAAGAGAAATTTCAAATTCAATTAGGGCCGTTCGTCCCCCTCCTAAGCCCAGCCTAAGAAACACTGCCGCGCAATCGTTCCAAATGCAATTGCGTGATCGGGATTTAATGGCAACGCAGCTGTCTCGGATAACACTCATCAAATCGCCGGATTGTCCCCAGCCCCCTTTTGTTTGGCTATGTGGCCTGGGCCCAGTCCTACTAATTCAGTCACAGGGTGTCTTTGAAACGATGTTTAACATCCATGGTTCGGTCCCTGACCGTCATTCACAAAAAAAAAAAAAAAAAAAAAAAAAACTCCAGTCTGGCGCGGCGCTTTTTGCGATTCCGTTATTATTCTCACCGCATTCATAATCTGCTTTTTATTCAAAATCATTTTTCTCTTCTCTCCCCCTCTCCTCGGAGCCGAGGGAATATGATTGGCAGCGGGATAATGGAATATCAGAGATGCAAGACATATTTGGCGCACACTCTGAGTCTAATTCACCCCAAAGTGCCCCTTGTTAAGCGCAAGGCTCTACATCGATTGCATGGCAGGGGACTGCTTAGAAGGGAAAAAAAATAGAAAGAAGAAAAAAATATGACGCGCGCTCACATGAACCTCATTGGGCAAATTCCACTATTTCTTCTGTTTAGCTAGGCGTTTGATCATGATCAGAAAGCTTGGCGAGGCAGCGAAGACATGCAATTTATGGCGCGTCCCCTCTATTTTTATGAGGTTTTTAATGTTTATAAATCACACGGCTTATTAATCAGCCTGCCGTTACGAACAAAGCCAAGTGTTACGTCCCACATATGTATAACAGCCACAGATTTTGACACGTGCATTCAATGACTCTCCAGGAATGCAACGCATCTACAAAGCGCTTTGTAAGTATTTTGTTGGCGATGCTACAATGGATAAAATTACCACAAGGACATCCCGAGTCGTTTGATCCATCAGTTCCAATTCTGTCACACCTAGGAGCTGGCAACAAAGGCTGTTGATTCACACACAAGCGAGTCTCTTAACACTGCAAACCTCCCGTTTTCTATGTTGAACACATTAGTTTCCTCAGCATTTTGAAGCTGTCAGCACATCTGTCACCGATAATTGCAGCTGCTTCGGAACGGCGGCCGATGACACAATGAGCTTGTCTAGCGAGCGCGCGCAGAGTACGTGCTAACGATCTAAGCGCCGTAATGCAATTACGCGTCTGTGGGCTGCCATCATGTACAGTATGGCACAGTACGGTCCAGAGTGTGTGCATCTTCCCTGCTTCAGTCCATACGGCAGGGTCTCTGTGTCTGGGTGGGGACTAAAGACAGTGAGGCCCTCAGGAGCACAGGCCCCCCCCTCCTTATAGATCTGAATGCTGAATGGGACCCCTCAGGGGACCAGCTGTCAGTCGACTTAGTGATGTCACATGATGTCACTAATCAGATTGGCAGGAGTGGCCGGCTGACGCAACCACTAATGCAGCCTTAAGGAGCGCTGAGGAGAACAAGTGCATGTGTGTGAGCACGCAAGTGTACATGAGCGTGTGCGAGAGTGGGATGTGAGTGTGAGTCTATGTATTTCATGGGACTGTGAGTGTGTGTATGCGAGAGGGACTGTGAGTGTGTGTATGCGAGTCGGACTGTGAGTGTGAGTATGTGAGTGGGACTGAGGCGCGTGCATGAGTGTGTTCGTGTACGCGCGTTCATCTGTGCCCGTGAGGCCTCCGATGCGCCCCAGTTCACTCCAGTACACTCATTAGAGCACTCCTCAGAGAGCCCAATGAAACCCCACATTGCTCTCACGCAGCCAATCACAGTCCAGCACTGATGTAATCACACACCCACACACACAACTGCAAACACGCATGTCAAAGGGAACATGCACGTGCGTGACCAAGCTCGAAAACATGAAGCTGGAACGCACACACACTGCAGATATAACACAACCATGTACACAGACACAAGCGGAAACTCTCACAAACACAGCAGATGACAATAAAAATATAGGCATCTGCAAATACAAATAAATATAGGCATACAGTCTGATGTGCACTGACTAAAACACACAATTAGGTGCACAAACACATAAAAGCCCAGAATGAACCCATTTACCCTTCCCCTCCACTATAATCCTGCGCAGACACATGCATACACATGAAACACAGCCAAACTGACATGCAAACAAATGCATTTTGGCACAGGGGTAAAACAACAGCTAATTAAAGAGAGAAAACAGGGCTTGTTTGGCCTTCAAAGCTCGAGTGGAGGGCATTATCAAGCTACATCGGCCATGCTGACATGCAAAAAGCCCCGGGTGAACCGCACACATCTAAACAATCTTGATAAGATCAGATACTAATGATAATGTTCACTCACAAAGGGCTACGACACACGATAGTTATTAGAATAATGGCCGTCAATTAGACGAGCTCAACACTGACATACCGCACTGTGAGGATGGTAAGCTTTTGGATAATAATGATTTTAAGGGGCCGCGATTCCTGCAAGGGTCACTCAATATATATGTAAATGCCTACAAATTAAAGCTGAATAGCAGGTCGATAATTATATGAGGCTATTTACAACTATACTGAGTGAACTGTGTTGAAATTACAGCTCTTTAAATTTGTTAATGCGTACTGCAAATACTTAAGGACTTCGCTCTACTGTACAATCACAGCCACTGTTTTCCAAGGTCCTGGAATATCCTTCGACAAACGAGTACATTTATTTACTAATGACTCCGCGGCACGGAGCTGTAGGGTTTTCCGTTAGGCGCGCAGCAGAGGCTATTTCACAGTGAGGTGGTCTCGAGTGCTTGGGCAAGGCAGACTGTGAAATGAGCTCCTGTTCCTCTCCCTCCTTTTCTCTATTACATCAGCCTCCTCTCCGCTGGCGTGGATTCTAATGCTCTCCTAATCAGCATCTCCATTAAGCACGCCGGGGAAATGTTCATCAGGAAACCCGCTTTAGCTGCGCATGCAGACGAGCCCAAATTGCACGGTACCGGAAAACGCCTTCGAACGTCCGCCGAGACTGATGGGGTCAGGGGCGGGGGAGAGAGGCGGAACGGCAAAAGCCGACTCTGACGGAGTGAGGGCCGTTTGTGCCGAGAGGGGTGCGGCATGGCGAGGTCGAAATGATGTGGAAGTGGAGCTGAAAGTCGGCAGTGCGCGGTGCTGCCCCCTGATGGGTGGTAGCGGGGTGGTGGCAGGGAGTGTGTTTGTTTCTTGGGCTGTGAACGTAACGACTAGTGTGTAACGGTGTCTACTGGTCTCTGTTTGGGACTCTTCCCTGCGTGTCCTCCCTGTGGTGCATCTCTCCACTTCCCTCCATAATCCTCTCACAAAACAAAGAAAGGGCGGACATGCGTGGGTCTGTGTGTGCGTGTATGTGTTTGTGTGTATCGACATGAACACGCCCTCCTTCCGATGGTGTATAACCCCACTTCTCTCTATAAAGCTGTCACAAACAAAGCAATAGTGGGCATGCATGCCTGGGTGTTTGTGCGTGCATGTGTGTTTGTGTGTGTGTGTGCATAAATAAATACTTATACCTCAGGTGTATCTCCCTATTTGCTCCTTAAAAAATCTCTTGGAAAGTGTGTGCATGCTTTGGCATTCATGTGAACAAGAATTCTTTTGCCCATTTTTATTAATAGCCACTATACTTTTCTTACATTTTCTATTCGCAATGTTACCACTTCGCGCTCAGTAACGCGCCTGTCTGCTCCCCTCCCTTCTTTAATTTGTGGGAGCTGGATGAGAGTGCAGCCCAGCCAGTGAATTGTGAACTTTGTTTGCATACTTGAGAGAAAGAGGTCTCAAAGCGAGCCGCAGAAGCTGCCAGTTAAATCTGCACCTCTTTAAACACCGCTGACATGGACGGATAATGAAGAAATATCATCTCCCGCAGAGGGGACGCACAGCCCTCCTTCACGCCAAACCCAAATCAAACGCAAGACGTGCCCCGACAGCACTGATCAAATCTGCCAGAAGCTCGCGCGTCACAGTGCATTTCTTTGACAAAATTTTCAAACGACAAGCCCGTGGAGGGTCCTTTGCGCACTCGCATGCGTAATTACTCCTTGCGATGGCTCCCCCATGCCATGTAAAACAGCACCACGGTGAGAATTACTCATACGGGCTCGGATTCCTCAAATACAACCTTGGAATGCTTGTCATATTTATTGTTCGTTATGAAGCCGTACGTGGTGATACTCTAACTAATCCCATTACGCTAATCTGCGAGAAACGACTCGCGGCGCGGTTGCAGCAGCCCGACAACCCCTGTGTAATTTATGCGGGATCTAAATGAACATCAAAATAATTAACTTTGGGTTCAGTTTAATTAGCCATAAGGAGATGGTATTTGCAGTGCCCTTAAAAATCACAGCTTATCCTTGCTTGTCCGCCGGGGGCATGTGCTAGAAAGAAAGGCCCTTCAAAGGGTCTTGCATTAGTGGTAACTTTTAACATATACAAAAAAACGATGTCAGTTTTGAACGAGAAAACTGAGTTTTTCAATGTGAGTTATTCCTTGTCTAATTGTCTTATAGTGAGTCGATTTGCTATGCAACTGCGCTACGTAGAGAACAGAGATATATTTGTGGATTAATCAGAAGCAGGTTACATCACAGAATCACTTACGCATAGCGAACGATTTCTAACTCGTCGACTGTACTGTGCAGAACCCGGCCCAAAACTGTACAACAAGGCGGATCCAGCAAATATCATTTTTTGGGCTGAAACAGTTTTCCCCATACCTGAAGACAACCGGACTACTTAACCACAGTCATGGTGGTGTCCAACTGTGCTTTCCGTATGGTGAGCATTCGACATGCACCATTGCCAGAGCTGACCGGCATGGGGGAAAGGAGGAGCAAATTAATTGACCACGCGTGGCCATTACCGGTGCATATGCTCCGTGTGTGTTTTGTGTGGAGCCGCATGAATAAAACATGGGGCTCTTATTAAAAACATTCCTGCGCTGTTAAGCCCAGGCGTTGGGCTTTTCTCTGGACGGCAGCACAGCCGGAGTTCAGGTGGAGGGCCGCTCATTAATGCAGGTGGAAGAACACGCGTTTTCTCTGTGAAAGGATAGAGCGGCCATTTCAGGCAGATAGAGAGGAAAGGCCGCTCACGCTGGGCTTTACCTGAACATGTCCCCCAGGCCCTTCAGCATGCCTTTCTTGGCTTTGCTCTTGTCCTTCTCTTTGTCCCTCTCTTCTTTCTTCCAGTCCTTCCCTCCCTTCTCCTTCTTCCCGTCTTCTTTGGCGCGGCTGCCGCCGTTCACCTGTCTCTCGGACGTGCCGGAGAGCACAAGGTCAGCCGCCGTGGAGAGGGAGTCTCGGCCTGAGCGCGAGCTCTCTTCTGTGTCCTCTTCCACTGAGAGAGAGAGAGAGAGAGAGAGAGAGAGAGAGATGAGGGGAGAGACAGGCAGACAAAGAATGGTGGAAGGATACAGAGTGGGATATACAAAGAAAGAGAGAAGCAAATAGAGGGAATTAGATGCCTTAGTGCTCTGTTGTTGCCAGGTTTTCTGTCAAATTTATACCAAAGGCTATATATGGACGCTGTATCAGAGCAGAAAGTGACTGGAAAATAAACCTGAGGATTTTTACGGCAGGATTAGCTTCGGAAGGTCTTGCGTAGAAACATGAACAGAAAATAACAATACATAAATAGTACACGATGGTCATTCCTTAAAAATTACAAATCACAAATGGAGACAAAATGTAATGTGTAGATTTAGGTGGGTAAAACCGGGCCTTTTTTTTGTGCTTTACGTCTAAATTCCTGAGGGTTTGCAGAAGAACCATACCAAGAACATAATGGGCGCAGCTCAGCAGAGTCTTTCATTTGCTTCCATTAGTTTTCCTTGGTGAGGGAAAAGAGGTGTGAACGGTGGGAACCTTGAGCACAATAAAGCCAGGGCATGTGCGGAATTCATTGGGGCTTTCAGAGTTGCTATCATTTAATTCAGCTCAGCAAGTTCAAAGGAACTGGCCCAGAGGTTGTGGCCGTGCTTTCCTGCTTTGAATGGCTTCTGCCCGCCTCGGTGAGTCGTCTCGCTGAGGTCGAGCTACAGCGGTTTAATCCCACAAAGGAGAGAACGGCCACTATTAACAGACCCAGTTCTCTGCCCAAATGCCATTTGAGAAAGATGAGCTCTAATAAAGCCTTCGAGCATTGTTTTTGAAACTTATTTTGGTGCCTCTCCTGATGGAAATACTGCCCAGTCCTGTAACGTCCAAGAGTCCTTTATTATTTTGACTTTAAATGATCAAAACATAACGGTTCATTAATGTAAATATATCACTTCTTTAAATATCTGCTGCTAAGATAAGAATGGGCGCTAAACCGAAAGACCAGTGATAACGGATGGACTATCCAGCTATTTTAAATGCTAAACTACAGAACACAACACTGCACCACTTCAGAGCTGCCCAGTAATACACTTAATACAGCAAATGAGTGTGAATGAGGAAATAAAATCCAGCTGTAAAGTCATATACAGACCTTACTGACTGCTTAAAGCGCCCTGAATTCAAATTTATATAGTTTAACACATACAATTTCACAACAGTCTCTACACTTTCACGTGAGTCTCTTAATCTCGGGCTTTTCCTTCTCTCTCTCTTTCTCTCTCGCTTTCTCTCCTAAAGCGTCAGAAAGTTCAAAAGTAGTGCGTCAATTCTAACTGCCTTGTTTTATTTATATACCAAGCTGCTACTGTAGGGTCTCAGCTGTGAACGCTGAGCTTTGATCTCCTGACAAGGATTCAAACAAGCTTCACACCAACACTTACAGATTCTCAAACGCAATTCTGCTGGGTTTGAGTGTCCATGATATCAATATGGCCCTTTGAACTATGATTACATCTATCATTATGGCATCGCCTTTCAGATCACAAGAAATGAGCCTCTTTTGACAAACAAATGCATATCTTGTGGTTTGGACGGGGCGTCCTGCGTCCACCGCTGACACAAAATCATTCAGTTTAAGCCGAACGTTAGACAAGTGAGCCTAAACTATCAGCAAGACACTGAAATGGCTGGCTCAAGGAGAAATTGATCTATCACTGACTGCACATTTAGCTACACTGAAAAGATAGTTTTTGTTTTTTTTTTTTAGAATAATCGCGGATGCAAATTGCACACTGGGCTTCTGAAGATCGGGCCCGTTGTGATCGATTGTTTACAAAACGACGCGCAGTAGATAATGCCGAGGGTGATTAAAGCTTATTAACACACTTGCCGTTAAAAACTCCAGCGCTGCCTTTGATGGTCGAGAGAGAACGAAGCCCTTATCAAACGCCTGCGATGGATTTTCCGCATACCGAATGAGGCGCACCAGAGCAAGGAGAGAAAGAGTCGGGCTCTCATTTCAAAGATGAGCACGGGATTTGTTCTTCGCATTTATCAGCACTTCCCTTAGCCAGCCATCTCAAAGGAAATTACTGAAATGAAATCTCGCCGCCGAACTGTGTACGACAAGAACGGCAGGCAAATCTGCGGCTTAAACATATTCAATTATGCAAAGAGTTTTTTTGTGCAAATCTTTTTTTTTCCTTTACTCCATTTCTCGAGAAGATGATAAGACTAACAGGCTCCGTCTAGATATGGCTTGTATCGCTCATTTTGCGGAGAGGCTTATCCAGACATAAAGCGAAGAGACAGAGTCTTCTGCATTGAGCTTCGTCCAGCAATTAAAACTCGGCGGAGATTAGACAACAGCGCTAATTTCTCCGGGCCTTAATGATACCGTCTCAGATAACACGCTGGAGATAATAACGGTAACCCTCGCCGGGGTGGTGGGTGAACGCAAGCACTTTGCTTGTTATGATCAGAAGCCCACGAAAACTCAATCTGTTAACAATGGAAGCCCAAGCCATGAGCTCTAATAGGAAAGGCGGGCGTTCATTTCACCGGCCCTGTGTAACAGCTGCACAAAGGGAGCCGCCGCGAGGAGAGGGGTAAGAAGAGAAACGACGGGCAAAAGAAAAAAGAAATCTATCGCTTCGGAGAAAAATGCACACTGACAAGGTGTTTGCAAATGTCAACTCGGAAAATTCAACAAAAACCAATGTAACCGATTAAAAAGGCAAAATGAGGTACAGGGAATGGTTGAAGCTTTTGAGCAGTGGGTTGTGCTAATCTTGATTCTGACAGACAGGACTGCAGAGAGTAATTGATCTTTTTTATATAAATAGGCTTAGTACAGATAAGCCATATTTCAAGGCTCCTTTATGGAATACAAAATATGCTCAGAACAGGCGTATGACACAGAATAGAGGTATATAAAATCATGAAAAAACATAGTGAAACATGAATGGAATCGGGGCGGTTTGAAGGATATCTCCTGAGGACACATTTTTCCAGCACCAATGCCAGGTTCTCATTTTATGTCAATAAAAATTCTCTCTGTGGAGGGAAACAAAAAAAAAAAAAGCTTTTTCTTATCAGTCAACTTTGACTATTAACCTTGGTGACGAACACAGGTAGCTTTTATCTAAATTGAAAAACAGAATTATTTGAATATCAGAAGCGGAGGATGCATTATACGTCCGTTTAGGAGATAACACGGTATTTAGCGCTGGGCAGACAGAGCTTACCTCAACAAAATCATCCATGCAAATCAGCCCCTTTCCCATTTCCCTACGTTAATGTACTATACGCACACGTACATATGGTGGATACAAAAAGTATAACCTTCGCAGTGTTTCTTGGATGAGTAGCAGTACGGCCTTTGGGCGGCTCATCTTTTAGATTTAAGGCCGAGAAGTTCAACTTTTGTTTCATCAGGCAGTTTTGATTGACTGAATATATTTTTGGCACAAGACACTAACATTTTTTGTAGGTTGAAGGTTTTTTATTTAAATATATTGAAGTGATTTTCTCTTGATTTTAGCTGGAAGGCCACATAAAAGATTGAACAGTCTGACGTGTTGTTTCTGGCATTCAAAAACCAGAAATCCCAACAAGGGTGTTTAAACTTTTCATATGCACTGCATCTGCACGCACGAATACCTACATGTGTGTGTTTATCAATGCGTTTGTGTTTTCAGTTTGGGTGCAGGAGTACACATCAAAAATTTTTATTACTCTGGCTACTATTCCCATTACTACTGATACTATAACCACAACTGCTACTACTACTACTACTACTACTACTACTACTATTACTACTACTACTACTACTACTACTGCTAATTATAATAATCATAATAATAATAATAATTCTGACAGCACTGCAGTGGAAGTGGAGGTCCGGTCTCAGGAGAAACAGAGCTGCTACATCACGGCTGTGTGCAGCCTGGGACTCGCTACAGTTTAACTGTTAATTACTTTCAGGTGGAGGTGCTCATTATTCACCGGCTGCGCGGTTTTGCTCTCTGCATCCTGAGCACAGCCCCGGCACAGCTGCATACTGTTCTGCTGAGGGGAGCGCCAGTGTGCGCGGGCACACACACACACACACACACACACACACACACACACACACACATACACACGAACGCACGCGCACACACTCGCAAACACACACACACAGACACGCACACACACACACAAACGCACACACGATCGCACGCGCACGCACGCGCACACACACATACACACACACACACGCATGCACGCGCACACACACATACACACATTCACACACACGCATGCACACACAAGCACACACACAAACGCATGCGCACACACGCACACGCTCACACACACACCACACATGGACAAGTGCGCACACACACACACAAACGCACACACTCGCAAACACACACACACACACACACACATACACAGACATGCACACACACACACAAACCCACACACGAATGCACACATGCATGCACACACACACGCACACGCACGCATGCATGCACACACATGCGCGCACACACACACACACACACACACACTCACACATGAATGCACGCGCGCACACTCACAAACACATACGCAAGCCGCGCACACACACACACACAAGCACACACTCAAGAGGCCAGTGCTCGTCATCTGGAATGCCCTGGTGACAGCATGCAATCACCCATCAGTCCACAACGGTCCAATTAACTACCACTTCAACAGACCTGCCTAAACCTTTTGCTGGCTACTCTGGATCAATACGAATTATTTAACTTGCGCACGCATGCATGTTTGCATGATAAATAAATAAACAATTTTTCCTGAGATTCTGTCCGGAGAACAATTATGTAAATGGCATATCTCTTTGAGGAAAGCGCCACTCTTTTAGAACGGTGACCTGTGAGTTCCTGGCTTGGCGTCTGCCCAGTGTGACCCAATTACACATTTTCTCATGGGCACATTTTATTGTACAAGTGTGTACTGCATGCATAGCATGGATCCCAAGCTTTGTTTAGACACGGACGTTATATGACGTTCGCAATGTGAACTGTATATTTCGCTTTAGTATGCTGTGTATGAGATTAATTCCAAAGAAATAATAGCATTCAAACCATATCATGTTAGTCGAGAGCGTAGCTGAAATGAATCAGGGATTCAGAGAAGCATGAACAGACCAAGGACATTGTGGAGAGTTGATCGGGCATCAGTCTTAACTCATTCCCTACAGAATACTTTTATATAAAATTGTCCTGTTTGCACGGAATACTTTTCCCGAAAACTACACAATATAAAGTATTGAAGTACAGGTGGCCCATCACCGCGATTGTCAACTGATTTCGTGTTTTCATCGGACTGCGAATGGTCATTCACACCGCTGGCACCGGCTTACTGTAGGGAATGGTAAAATTCGTCGCGCCGGGGGCAGTGGCTTGCCGTAGGGAAGGAGTTAAGATTATGTCATATGGCGCGGTGTCACCGACACCCACAATCAGCATTGAACTTTCCTGTTTCCATCAGTGAGACTTTCGCTGGCATACGAAGTCCATCAAGACAGAACACAGGAATCACGATTCTTTCAAGATGTGTGGACAGTGTCTATCAACATTTTCAGAGCATAAGCATCAGCAACTTCAGATTTAATTGCGTTCCCCTCTCAAGCATAACATATCAGCTCGTTTTGAGTAAGTTCGCTTGACAAATTGAATTATCTTTCCCTATTGAAAAATATTATAATGAGCCAAATGACTCACCCTACTGCCACCGTTCGTCTTAATTAGAAAAAAAGTAGTACAATTAAGACTAAATAAAAGAGGAAAATACTTGGTCAATCAGACTGATTTTTAAGGTTACTATAGCATAGCTTTTTTTCCACACCTGACTTTGTAAAACAGACCTTGGGAAAACTCCACAAGGGCCTCCAGTAATTCGTTCTCATATGCGATTAAGGCAAAATCATAGGCTTCTTTAGGCCCATTTGGGGTTAGTTTACATTTTCTCCCCTTCCCCCGCAGAGAGGAAGCCCTGACCCACTTCTGTAGGACGGTTCCTCCGCACTGTAATTGTACCAGAAGGGAATTCATTTGGAGCCTCACTACTCCAGTCGGAATATAAAGTAAGATTAAAGAGATAAAGAGGTGAGCTGGAGACTGCGGTGTCCTCCAAACTACTCCAAGGGGACTGGACAACGACAGCGGCCACTTTACACAGGCACTGGCCACAACTGCCAGCAGACAGCCCACTGAACCTCGAGTGTAAGAGCGAGAAAAGGTTGGGATGCTATTGGAAATGCCAGTAAAAAAAGAATGGACATCATCATTGAACAGTATTAAATTGAAAGAAGAACAAGAATAAATATTTCACATTCTTCCGAAGCAACTTTCATGTTTGAATAGAAAGGAGCATCTATAAATGGACCAAATGTCTCCATGAAAGGGGCTACAAACTGCATGAACGAATAATCAAAAAATAAAAATCAATTTACACCCACTACAGTGTATAACAAGATTCGTGGAATCTGAAGAAATTTCTGCATAAAGGATGAGGTTTAAAATCTAAACTGGGTGCACTTGATCTTTGAATCCTTCAGATGGCACGGCATTAAACACAGACATACTTTTGTGATGGCTATTACCATGTGGGCTGGGAGAGCTTTTGGAAACCTTTGCCAATAAGCATCATTCATTGTTGGCTCCTCAAAGGCAGGTGAACACTGTACAATGCACTAGGGAAGATACATCAAAAACACAAGAAATGTTGTAGTCTTCTCTGGGCTCAAGCCCATCAAAAATGGACTAATGCACAGTGGAAACGTGCTGTTGTTGGACCAGTCACCGTTTCAAATTGTTCATGGCAATAATGGACTTTTTTTTCCAGGCTAAAGAAAAAAAAAGGACCAACCTGGTCTTTGCCAAAGTAAAGTTCAGGAGGCAGTGTTTGTATTTGTCATGGCATTTACAAGTAGATGTTGGTGCCCACGCATGGGAAGCTAGAACACATATGTGTTGGAACCATTGACACTGGAGGATATATATGCTTTTTTCATGTGATTCCCATAAAAACTGTTGTGGTTACTGCACTAACACAAAAATCTGTGGTGGCGTACAAGATGATTGCGTAATATTCCCCAATACTGAGTTTCAGGGATAGATATGTGCGGTTACTAAAGAGTACAAAATATGACAATGAAGACCCCTGATGTCTGACTAGCTGAAGGCTGAATATCAAGGAAGAATGGGGAGGGGATCCTTCAAGTGGTGTTCTCAGTTCCACAATGGATTCCTTGGAGGGCTGTTAAAAAGAGGGGTGATGTAACACGGTGGTAAACACAACCCTGTCTTAACTTTTCTGGAACATCTTGCCGACATAAAATTCAGAATAAGTTTAGTTTCAAAAAAAAAAAAGTTGAGAATGAATTACAAGAAATATCTTGCCTTTGAAATGTTTTCAAATAAGTACAGGTGAAAGAAGATTTACAAATCACCTGTTTTTTATCTGCACCTTCTATATTGTCCAAAATCTTTTGAAAATGGGGTTGTATACAAATCCGCAAGAAGCTGTTAAACTAAGTTAATTCATGTCATGTAAAAAGGAAAATCTTGCTCTACGTGTGTGGGAATAAAATAATCAAGTGGTGGCAAATTCTGCAGTCTACAGGCCAGTGGATTCAAAACGTGATTCCACTGTACGGGCAGGATTCAATCTCCACCATAGACATTTCTTAGTGGTGGCCCTTTTTGGGCCATTATCCTCTCAGCTCTACACCTGCTGTCTGAATAAAATTAAATAATAATATGAAATAAGGACAGACTGTACCACTTTCCTTTAAAAAAAGTCTAAATCCATGATGTGGTACTGAAAACTGGCTACAGAAAAAAAAAAAGATGCAAATGGAGAGTGACCCTGACCATCATGAATTATAACACAGCCCGGCAGTCGCATTTGAGAGAACACTTATGGAGTCCAGACTCTCCTCAATTTAGAACATACTAACAGTCTCAAAACCTTCCCATATTTATTGGACACTTATGGTGTCCACACTTTACTTTATTTAAGGGAACACGCATGGCGTCCATACTCTGTTCTACTCAGGGAAAACGTACGGTCTCCAGAATCTCCTGTATTTAAGGTACACTTACACTCCATACTCTCCTCTATCAAGGACACACTAACACTCCATACTCTCCTCTATTGAGGACCTATTTAGTCCCCATACTCTTCTCTATTTAGGGCCCACTTAGTCTCTGTACTCTCCTCCATTAAGGGCACATTAAGTCTCAATACATTTATTTATTTAGGGCACACTTTGTCTCCTTGCTCTCCTCTATCTAGGGCACACGTGGACTCAATACTCTCCTCTACCTAGGGCACACTTGATCTCCATACTCACTTCTATCTAGCGCACACTTAACCTCCATACTCTTCTCTATTTAGGGGATGTGAATGGACTCCAAACTTTCCTTAATTTAGGACATGGCCTCCATACTCTCCTCTATTTAAGGAACAGTAATCGGTCTCCATGCGCTCTTCTTTTTAAGGGAAAAAATGGTCTCTCCATCCACCTGTATTTTTGGAGCATTTATGGTCTCTATGCACTCCTCCATTCACAGAACACTTACGGGCAGGGACCATCAAATCTGGACCTCAAATCTAAATCCAGCGCAGGTTTTCGTTCATCTCAGGTAAGTAAATGAACACTGAGTGCCTCTGATTGGCCAGACTGTCTTTACACTTGACTCCCAGGTAAAGGGAGGGTGGAGAACCAGCAGTTCTCAAACCAGGACTAGTGGGTCTCCACACCTCCCCTTTTTATGGAGCAACTATAGTGTCCACACACACTCTGTTTTTCAGTGAGAATTTTAAGGGCAGAATTATGGTGGTCTCTGTGTCCTTCTGTCCTTAGGGAAAACTTACCCCTTTATTTAGGGCAAAATAATGGTGTCCAGACTCACATCTACTTGGGGAACACTTACAGGTCTCCATGCTCTCGTCCTCCTCCGCAGCCGTCTTTTCGTAGGATTTGTCGATAGCCGCCCTGAAGCTCTCGTTACAGCCCCTCCCTCTGATTATCCGTGGGCGTGGCCGATGGAAAGGAATGTCTCCGTTTAGCGTCACTTCAGCGACTGCGGTCTGGAGGCTTTCGAGCGAGCTGGACTTTTTGAGTCCGAGAGAGGGTCCCACATCTTGGGCCGAAGAACCTTAGATGGAGAAGTAACTCGTCAGTACATACCGCTGCACAAGCAGTGAATATTCACCTTTGTCCTCACTGTTACTTTGATGTCTTCACAGGGTCTACTTTAGTACATTCATTTAATCTGTAATAACCTGCCAGAAATAACATCATTGATTATACCATAGGAAATGACAGCTCCATTTTTATAGATGTTTAACTGTACTCTCAGGTCTAGCTGCAGTTTTGTAGCTGACAGCTATATGATAGCTTCAGGCCAGATACAGTACATTAAAAATGCAACACAAAAAAAGTAAAATGGCTTACAATTCTGCCTTGAGCCCTGACTAGCTGTGACCTCCTATAAACACAGTCACAAGGCCACATGTGACTGAAAATGAGAGTGATGGAGACGGAATGAGACGGAATGAGAGAGAAAGAGTTCAAGAACAAGCAGGACGAAAGGAGGAAGAAAATGAAAGAGGGAAGAGTCAATGAGCTGGATGAGTAGAAGTGGTAAAAAAAGGCTAATGAGGACAATGTAAGAGAGACAGAGAGGGTATAAGTCAGCAAGAGAAGAGAAGGAATTAATAAAGCTTGAATTCTTGAGGGAAGCGAGTTATACATGAGCCAACTGCTCTTCAGTGAACCAGAGCACGAACCTCCGACTGAACAAGACTGTTCACTGCACCGTCTCGATGAGGTCAATAAGAAGACAATATGAGAGAGAATGTGAAAATTTCAATTCTGTACACAGTCCTCAGCTCTGCAGTACAGAGAGATAGATATCTCATCATTCAGGGAGAGAAAGAGTGGAGTGCAGTGCCCGCAACTCTCATAACTGTCAAAACCTGAGAGACAGGTCGTGAAATCACTCCGAAGAAATGACAAGAATGTGTCCTCAAATCTAGATAGCGGGCTGTCTACTTCTTCCCCTTCTTCTTTCGTTATCCAAACTTAACTGATTGGACAAAGTCAAGCAGAACAGGCTTACTTTGGGGAATAAGAGGACAGGTGATGCCGCAGAAGGAAGGTAAAGTGCAGGGCTGCAAATAAGATTTCCACACTCATTTCATTTTTTGAACATTCATATTTTAGAGGCCCCCCCCCCCCCCCCCCAACACTGGGGAGTTATCTTCAGCCCAGGCCACACCCCCTCCCGTAAAAGAGGGAAGAACCACAACATGAACTCTAAAGGGACCAATGTGGAGTCAACACAATATCTACACCTGGATTCACACTATATACACATCTGCAACTGCTGACTGGCCATTTTAACATCTGGCACGTAACACATGACAACTAAGTGCCACGTCCATGAATATTCAACCAAAGATAGATACCGAACAATCGATAAAAGTTCAGCACCACTTAATGTACCTAAAGAAACAAAAGGGTCCACAGCAGGACACACCAAATCATTATCTTCAACAGTTCAACTTACAGATGGAGTCAGAGGGATAAATCATAGACAACTAAAATACAAGTGGTAAAATGGAGAAATTAATAATTACAAAACCAAAATATCCAATTTACAACACTGTTTGAGGAAGATGAATATTGCTCGTGTTACCAATATGAGGCACTTCCATGACTAGCTTAACTGATATCGACTGCCTAAGGGCTGGATATTTACTCGAGCGCTCAGACTAGTCACTAGAGTCCAGGTAACAGAACAACGATGGCGTTAATGTCGCCATAGTTTTACTTGGACAGCTGCAATTGGTTCTTCAATGGTTAGAGCTCATTCCTCTGGAGCTCATAAGTTTAGCAGGACATGTATAAGTATATATTGGCATGTCACCAGACATCTGCTTTTCTCTGAGGTCGTGCCGTATTCAGAACGAAGAGAGTTTAAATCATTCTATGCAGACAGGAGCATATCTGTGGCTTCACTTTCTGTGGAACACTTCACATGAGCACGATTTACAGACAGTAGCTGACTGCTCGTGGCTGTGAGCCTTTTCTGTAAGCACTGCAGTGAGACATTAAAACAAATGAACAGGGGAAACAAACAGGGATTGTAATTGAAGAAATTAAGAATTTGAGAGAAACTTTCCTAAGTGTGATGTACCTTTTTCTCTGGGAAATAAGTTAATCCCTCTTTAATTAATTGCATTTCAGACTATCAATTCAGAGGAGAAATAAAAAAAAAAACTTTAATTCAAAATTCCATTAAAAGTTCCAACTTTTTTTCCTATTAGGAGTTTCAAGCCTATCCTTTAGAAGTCCAGAGCTTTGGCTGCATTAGCCTCCAACAACTGAACTTGAACTAAATGTGAATGTTCTAATGAACTGCTTACAGGGCAGTTTAGCTAACAGTGAGAATGGTATGCTCATATGCTACACAGACGTGCCATACATTTCCCCTGAGACTGCACTGTGCTGACAGACAGAGCATATAGCCAGAGAATGGCTTGTAGCCATAGCTCCACTCTGCAGAAAAGGAAACCGTTCCTCTCTGGCGACTGAAGAGGAGCGTGACCCAGCCCCCTTCCTTAACCCCTCTCCCCGCCTCGGCCATCAATACTGGCCTGACGTCTTTCCACAGCGCTAAATGGACTGCGCCCCATTGGCGTTGGGCTCGAAGCGGATCGCCGCTCACAGAGATGCTAAGTAAAACAGAAATCATGCTGGGAAGATAAACAATCCAGAGAGTTAAAAAAAAAAAAGAAACTTGAAAACTATTACCTTTTAAATCGAAAAAATGTAAGGAAAAACACTTCAGAGAGGTCGGCAAGACTGACAAGATAATTACAGACATCTTGAAAGGTGGGGAAAGATCTAGGCTACAAGCGCCCACTGAAAAGCCAAAAACAGCTTGTCGGTCTGACCTAAACACATTGCCGCTGTTATTATAATATTTATGACAGACAGGAAAAAATTTCTACAGCTACTTTACCAGCGACATTTATTCTAATCCTCATCTTTAACCGTACTTTGTGTGTCCTATTAGCCCAGATGGTGTTGAGCTGTTTCTCACAAATTAAAAAGGACCTTTGAGAAAAAGGAAGAAGACAAAAGTATCAGGTGAGTCACTTGCTTCCTCTGCGGGGACACAATGGTGGTTAAGATTCATGAAATATTTGTCGTTACCAATTCAGGCAGAACAGCAGTCACGCTCAGGATCCATGTCCACCTCCACTCCGACAAATTCAGGACCACGCAGACATCACTGCCCAACTGGCAACAAGAGACTGTCAGAGTCTTTGCATTATCCACAACCCCTTAAGGTGTTTTTAACAACCGAATGGATAGGCTGTCCATGGCCGAAATACCGCGACATCACCAAGAACGCTTTTACAGGCTGCTCATGATGTTTTGTCTGTCCCAATGCCAAGGGCCATCTGATGAGTGAATGTCAATGATGCTTTCCAATAGAAATGTCTTACTGGAAACCTGAACGGTATTCGGACTTCGCAGTCAGGAAAACCATGTCACCACAGAACAGCTTACTTAGAGGGCCTGTTTAATCAAGATGTTTACCATGAGCAAAACTTTTCAGTGCAGGCAAAATTAATAGCAGGACCATTGATAGGTGCAAAACAAAAACTCTTGGCTAATCATTGGTCTTGTTATTGGCTTTGAATGAGCTGAAGGGTTTTGCATGGACTAAGGTCTTAATTAATCAAGATTGTCATGTGATAAATGGTATGAATTGCAGGACACAATCCTGGCTGCTTCATCAGCTCTGGAAAGACCCTCTTTTTTTCTTTATGCAATATAAAAAAAAAAAATTCAGAGAAAAGGGTCAGTAAAAGAGATGCAAAGATGCCCTTACTTTTAAAAAAAAAAAAAGGGCAGCATTTCTGGAATATCCTGTGCATCAAACTTTATTAGCATAAAGCTAGCATCACTCAGATTTCAGGGTTTCAAAGCACATACATAAAACCCATCCGGATAATGCACACTACAATGGCTGCATATTTAAAAGGAATTTCAGGATAAAGCAGAGATGAATGTAACAGTTCAGAGAACACAAATAACATCCGACACTGAGCGTGGTTTCAGAATTAGCATTTTCTGGAATAGCGTCCAAGTCCTGCCTGTTCAACCCCAGTCAGTCTCATCAATGAGGACCACTGCTGCAAGCCACACAAAAAGCTCATGGGGGCTTTGTTTTAATTTGGGCCGAATATCACCAAGGTTTGGGAAGAAGGCCTCATATTCAGGACTCGGCCTCTTGGTCGTTCCAGCTGCATGGCCAAAGCTGCTTTGTGCCTCCTCATTCAACGGAAAAAATCACCTCCCCCACAGACACGCAAGTCTCACTCTTCAGAGTTCTGATTTTTTCATTTCTCAGAAAGAAAGAAAGAAACTTCAAAACTTCAAAGCAAATGCTGTACATTATGCCCTGTATCTCCAGGTTCAGCAGGATTTTCATAAGGTTTGCGGTAAGCAGGTTTAGGGAATCGTTAAACGCATTCTTAATCTACTGAGGAGCATCCGAAGGCAAGCGAGACACTTCATTCCATAAGACTGATTATCATTAAATATTAAAGCAGTTATTCCAAACTACATGAATAAATCAAATGAGGTTATTATGGAGACTCTTACTATGGAATAATTAGTCCCTCTAAAGAGAGGCTCTCGCAACGTTTTTACCGTTGTGGAGCAGAGCAGAGCCTGTAAAGATCCACATGTAGACAGGGACCCCATTATACATAATTTATGCAGCATGCAGGGAATTTCAGCAAAGCGTTAAAAGGGTAATTAAGCTGAAAATAGGTCTGAAGTGGCCGTGGCGCCGGTGTCCTCGGATTCCTGCCGAAGTCAAACGGCCTTGGGGTCGACAGCGATGCTGCATCTCTGCCAGCCACTTTCATTAGTGGCGTCGTCTCCCGGCCATGCACTTTACAATAGTCACAATTAACTTTGCCAGGCCTCCACCTAAGCACCATCATCCATCCTACGATTCTGGCTACAACACTGCTACTGGAGACGTGCTCGAAGGTGACCCTTACTGGACCACCCTGGAGAGACAGAGATCTTCTTTAAATATCAGCATTGCAGTATAGTTCTTCAGCTACAACTCCGAATGAAAAATGTCTGCACGGCATTTTGGAATCGCACATAAAAACACAAAGCAGTGATTTCTAAATTTACTTTGACTGTATTTCATTGCAGAACGATGACATGAAATTCTATGTTTTGTCTGGTCAACTTCATCTTATTTGAAAATAAACATGAATTCCTGCCATTCAGACCAACAAGACACTCCAAAAAACGCTGGGATGGGAGCAATTTAGGGCGCGTAATGAGGTAAAAATTTAAATAATGATATGATTTGAATCAGCCAATGTCAGCAGGAGATAGTAATTATGAGTTTGTAACATCCAGGTAAGGCGTTGTCCTTCAGGAGCACAGAAGGGTCAAGAATCGCCAATTTGCCCATTCAAAACAATGCTTCTCGAAGAAAGATGAGGGATTTGGATATTTCACCCTCTACTAAGCATAAGAATCAAGGAATCTGGTGGAATTGCTGGGTGTCAAAATCTGGCGGAAGAGCTGAGCGTAAAGGGCAAGGGCGCAAGCCTAAGCTGAATACTTCTGATTACCGATCACTCAGAAGGCACTGCATCAATAACCACCATTTATATATAAGTGATGTGACCGCACTGGCTCAGGATTACTTTGGGAAACCTTCAAGTACTCCAAAATGAAATAACATCAACAAATGCTAGTCAAAACTTCACTGTGCAAAAAGCAAGCCTTCAGGTAACGGTGTCCAGAAACGCCTGTTGACTTCTTCTGCCTGTTGGCTCAGAGGCATCTGTGAAGGACCACCACACAGTAGAAATGTGGACGGTAGTAAGATGAATCAATATTTCAGGTCTTTTTTTTGGAAGCAATGGATGCCATGTGCTCCTGTTTTAAAATGAAAATAGACATAGTCCGTCGTGGTCAGGAGTTGTGTCAGAGCCCTTGGCAAAGGTAACTTGCACTTCTGTGAAGGCACCATTAACGCTGAAAAGTATTAATGTGATAATGAACAGCCAGTACTGGTCTCATTTTGATCATTTTTGGGCAGAAATGTCTTCACATCTGAAATTTTCCAGTTATTGGTTGAATGGAAACATTACCAGTGCTAATTACTTGACTCTCCCAACCTTTTTAAAATATGTTGCAAGAATCAATATTGAAATACAGGGTGTGTTTATTTTGAAAAATCAATATAATTCATGTTTTAAAACATCAAAAATATGCTGTTGTATTGATTTCAATGTAACATCAGTCAAAGGTAACTTATAAACCACTGTTTTCAGCGTGAACTTTAATTTAACATACCTTCCAAACCTTTTCAGATTTGGGGTTGTGGAAATAGTTGTCAACACTACTCGTCCTAACCAACCAAATATGTACACAAGGTGGATTTTTTTTCCTAATCCTTAATTTGGAAAGATTGTGAAGGCCAATATTTTTTCTTTCATTTTCAGCATGCCATTGTGTAAACATGGCTTTACATCTCTTGGAAGTTTCCAGCAACTGGTTGAGCAATGGCATGGACAGGTCAGTAAAACATATGGCACCTTCATTTTGCCTGCAACGTCTTTTTAACCATACATGTGGATCCAGTTTTCCCACTGAGTTATTCTAATCTGTCTGAAAAATTAAACAACAATTAAACATCAGCAGAACTGTGTGTAGTACAAAGCCACATGAGCATACACAGATCTTTGCTCACTCTTATGAGAACCATGGTGAGGGGCTGGAAAGGGTTTGCTAATCCTATTATAATCTTGTGTGTTTGACTGACCTGTGCATTACCCACCTCAATGACTTTGTAGTCACTTCTTTGGCGTTCAGTCTTTTTCCTCATTGATAGATTGAGCAACGAACAAACTATTTAGCTTATTTCCCTTTTCCGGCAGTCCCACTGCATCTTCAGTTTTGCTTTTTAAAAAAAAAATTATTCCCATTCTCGTTCTACTCTTTTCCTCGATCTCTCTTTCACCATTATGAACAAGGGTCTGTGCTTTATTCAAACACAGGAAAGACTTCTGCACTGCAACGCCCTTAACCGAGTGAGCTAGCAGGTTGTCAGGGTGGCTTTTTCAAACACAGGAAAGGCATACCCGTGGTTTGGGTAACCCAATGTCCTCTGTCCTGAAGACCAAACTAACAACGAATTATCTGCTTCATTGACTCGCTCAACTCAATTTATGGGCTTTGGATCCCTCGTTGGTCCTTTGCTTTTAAATTCTACTTCATTGTTTGGGTACAATGCAATTTCAGCCGACTGGAGACAAATACACCTTCATGTTAGGCGGTGCCATCTTGGAAGGAGTGCACAGTGTTATGCTGTACGCACACAATCCGTTCATAAAAGCAATATAAACATTATCAAAGACTGTGGCATAGTATGTTACGGCAATGTCACCTGAAATGTGAATGATGGCAAAAAAAAAAAAACAGGATTTGTGAATGTTCACAGCATGTAAAGCAGTTCTTGTCAAGAATTCATACTGCTCACTGCTACAACTAATTTGGTGAGGAACCGCCACATTCCCCGCACTGAGCTGTTACAGCGATCCGAACAGGCACAGGCCCTTTTACGACACCCACTCTTACCTCGCACAGCCATTTTGAAGTAGAACTCCAGGAAGCTTTAAAATGAGTACTGCAAGTGACTTGACTGTGAGAACACTACGTCTGTAACTGATTGTATAATTGCAGTCAGCGAAGCAGGGCGACTGCCGCTAAAAGACTCATTTTAAAAAAAGAAATTCCATTACTTGTAGCATAATCGATGTTTTCCCCAGTCAGACTCACAAAACTACTGCCACAATGTCCCCCATATATATATATATATTTAAAAAAAAAAAACAACCGCCAAACCTCTACTTATCACCTCAATTTAACTCTCCCCAAAAACCTCTTTGAGCTCCCCGCAATTACGTTAAATTGCTTTCTTAATATTCATAGCTCGAGCGTGTGCTTGTCAGATGAGCACTGAGCGTACATACAAAGAGCATAGAAAGTAGCAGGTGGCGCAGTGGTGATTCGAGGGAAATGGAGGTCAGGTTCCACAATGAGGCGGAGAGAACCGCAGTTGCCTCTGTCACAGATAACCCTCAGAGAGACCTCAAAACTGTCCCTATTCACTGTATCCTCCATGAGACTGTATGACTGGCTCTATGAGAAATACTGTTTGACCGACCTCACAAATCCTGTTTTTCAAGGTACCATTTCAAAGGCATAGCAAGATCCCTCAAAGTGGTCTTTGTACAGGCACCTTTACAAAGATGGACACACTCAGTCAAATCATTAAGTCTCCCCAAGGAACCCCTAGTCATCAATTGGTCAGTCCCATTGGCACAAATTCCCAGGTCCCCTGCCAAAGTGTGCCCAGATGCCCCCTCTCCTGCTTACCTGCCATCCTCTCTGAGCTTGGAGTGAGGTTAATCTCGTCAGCTACTGTTAAAAGGCATAAACAATTGGGTTTGATTAGTGCCCAGCATTCCACATGCCCCACCCCCAGCATCACTGATCCCGTTCACATTTCCATGGCAATCAGAGGGCATGCAAATGACAAAACGCAAAGCAGAAGAGAGGCAGATCAATCAAGTCCTTCGGTGTTTCATTGAAAGGTGGAATCATATTAAACACCATGCACTGCTGTCAATCATTCAGCCCACAGCCAGACCGGTCATAACATGCTAGATTATTAATTTCACCAGTGGTACCGTGTAATTGTCACTCATTTTGTCTACTCAATCTGGTTTTGCATCTAAATGGAATCAAAACGTGACAGTCGTGGAAAGCTCGATGTAATTATTAGGTGGAGAGTTTCAAATTCATGAGGTAGTTCTGATTCCAAGCAGAGTACAAGACAAGATTGAGAGAGGAAACAAATATCCCATATAGGAAAAGAGGTGGTTTTCAAAAAAAGAGCAGAAATGAGTCACGGACAAACTGAAAAGTGCCATAAAAACGCAGAGGAGGAGATCTTATTTGTTTACTGCAGCGGCGCTGCACTCTTAACAAATATGCTGTGTCTGTCTGGGCATTTTGGAAGCTATTATCCTGACCTAACCATTTCTGGAACAGTAGTGGGCAAGAAAGTGCTCAGTTTCCAATGGATTGTCATCCGGTACTGAAAAGCATGGATTGAAATGAGTATTTCCCTCTCAGTACTGACACACTAATGATCAGTGAGGTCAAACGAAGTCTAAAAATGAAAACCTCAAGGTCACTTCACGCAAGAAAGAAAGCTTCTGTCGAGGTTTTCGAATCCTTCTCGCTGTAGTCATATTTTCTTCCAATCATTTGCCCAGTCTCACTCTCTCTCACCCTCACTCACTCTCATACTTCATGGCTTTCCTAAGCTCTCAGGACTAATGAACAAAAAGTCCAACTAACACTGTTTAAGGGCTTTCATACACAGCAGTGCCACAGGCTACCGGAAGGTTCTATTAACGTACTGTACACTTCCAGAACTCTGTCACACGGCGAGGGTTGCTGGTCTAATCAGTGGTTGCTGAGGTAGCATGATTACAGCCCCACTCAACCAAAATCCAATTGGGCAGAAATTCAAGAGGGACAAACTGCGCACAGCATCTCTTCTGAAGAGCTAAAACTGTGTCCTTCCATGCGCAGTTTGGCTGTACAATAATTGCAATCTAGGCTGCAATTATGGGATGTCCAACCAATAATTAAGGAAAAGTGGACTCCGCGGTAGTCAAAGTGCATTACAAAAAAATGAAGAGAAAAATATCGCACTCCAATTTGGAGACGTGCAATATACTATTTTTAATAAATCAATTTTCCGCAATAAATAACAACGAGCTTTCACTGCAGCAGCCGGCTCCTTGGAACATAATTATGATGCATTCTGATTAACTGACAAAAAAAGCATTCCACAGGGGCACTTATTTGAATGGAAATATAAAAGTTTCTCGTCTACAATTTGGGCTTATCAAATTTTATGCACTCATATTCAAATCGCTTCCTAATTTAATTGAGTGGTAATGCATGCAAAATTAATATAATTAACTGAAAAAATATCCCTCCCCAGGCTGTCAGTGAGAACCATCATCTCCGAGGCTAAGTGCTACACGGGCTTCACAGTCACTCATCTGATAGCAGGGGGAGTCTGAGCGATGAGAAAATGGCTTCCAGGGCCTGTGCTTGGGCTTGGAGTGCAGACTCGCGCACACAGAAAAATTGCCGGGGGAGTCTCTCAGGGGAGGGGCGCCAGCCGATCTGATCTCAGACCTCAATAAGTTCCAGATAAAAATGGATCTTATCTGTCTTCTGTCGTGATTACTCACTCAGTCGAGCAGCTCTCGCTGCCCTGAGAGTCAGCCAGAGTTTTCATGTTTGTTAGAGCAATAAACCGAGCTGCTCGCTGGCCGGAAATCAATCCGTCAGATCTAGGGTTTGGCCTCCAGGAGCGGGCCACCCGTAAACCATCGCAGGATCGTAAGAGTGAGGGGATGTAGTGACTGTAGTGGGCTGGACTGAGAGGTACAGTGCACTATATTTCCCAGCTTATGGACTTCATATTTCTCCTGTACGTTTGCTCATTTCCTCAATTATTTCCTTCATTGAAACCTGTTCCACCTATTTGAATTACTATAACAGAGTTTTTGAAGTATTTTACATCTATTCTACCCATACACAAGGAAACGGTACTCTGCAAAAAGCACTGTAAAAATAAAATTTAACTGAACTGATGCTGAATTGGAAAAATGCACTTGCACGAGGACAACATGTGTCAACGAACGAAGAGAAACAAATACTGTGTGGCTTGGAAAGCCGTATCGGGCCATACCTAGATCCATGCTCTTGGATTTGCGGGATTTGATGATGTCCAGCTGGCTGACATCGCCGAACTGCTTGGTGCGCTTCTCCGACATGCTCTGCCTTCCGAAGCCCTCGCGCTGGAAGGTGCTGTCAGGGTCCGTGTCGGGGCTGAGGGAGCTAGGAAACAAAGACAGCAGTCAGTCAGAGATTCTTCTGGAAAAAAGCCGAATTGCTTTCTATACAGTTACTGAACGTGTGCCCGTCAACAAGGACTAAGCCAGCATTATCACACCTTCATCTGGATGGTGGGAATAGATCATTAAAATCCAGTGAAACCATCAGCTGGAATTCAAATCAGCTCACTCGTGGCCAGTCATGATTGGGCAACACCAGTCTCATCCTACAGTAAGCTACAGGTACATTTAGGTACATAAATTTTGTAAAGACAGCCACGAAAACCACTCCGAGGCAGGACGTGTAAAATTCCCGTTACACAGACACAGGAGGAAACAAAATACCCAGGACTCAAAGCCCCAAAAACTACTCTACTCTATTTCAGATACACCCTCACTATTAGTAAAAAATCACGCTTTATAAGAAGTGGGTAAAAATGTCAAGGTGTATATAAAAGCTGTCACAGAAACTGATGAGCCTGAATACCCAGTGACACCAGAGAGCACTTCTGATCAGAGCGACACAGTTTCAGAGGCTTCAGAAGATGAAAAACAGGTGGAGCGTGGACAGCATAGAGAAAGGCATTAACCGATGTTGTAGCCGTTGGCAGGAAGCTAGGTGAGGCAGAATCCTCTCCTCATAACACACAATTAGCCTACTACAATTGGCCAACAATTATGCTGAGAGTAAGGCAGGCATTTACGATGTAATTGCAGTATTCCGAGCATGGACTGTGCAGTCAGTGGTTCCGAGATCGTGCCTCGGTGCAAGACCAATAAAGACTATAAATTTGACTCCTTACATAATCACTTCCGGCATTTAGTACATTCCCTTTCCGTTAGAATTCAGTCGTTTGTAAATTTGTTTCAGGACTTGTAAAAGTGTTACGCGATTTGAAAATTTGTCTCAGAGTATGTTAAAGTGTTTCGCATCTTGTAAATTTGTTTTCTAAAATGTAAATTTGTTTTGTCCTTGGTAAAAGTGTTCTACAAATGTAATTTTGTTTTCTTAAAATGCAAAAATGTTTTCTAAATGTAAATTTGTTTCACGTTTGTAAAAGTGTTTCACACTTGGTAATTTTGTTTTGCACTTCCCAGCCACCGTAAAATATGGTGTTTATTTTCATTCATCTTTCATAATACAAAGAACAAAAGGCTACAACGCTATATGGAATTACCATAAAGTTGAGTTTCTCTTATTTTTCATTCAAATTAATTATTCAGATTTTCATCCCCGCAATCTGGAACTGGAGTTAAACATCACTAAAACTCTTTGCCATCATCACATCTTAATCCTTAGTGGCTACATATTGGACTTGATATTTTGGTGAATAAATCGCTTGATTGTTAACCATGCAATGTGCGTGGGAACAGGTTGAGAGGTGAAGTGACTGCTGACCCTGACAGCACGTTTCTGGTATTCACAAAAAGTTCACTCCGAAAATGCTCCATATTATCAGTTGTTCCCAGTTCTGCTCGTTAAGGTAAGACAATAACTAAAATGCTGCATTTGGACATGCAATCTGGTGCATTTCAATCACATTTGTTGAAAACTGCGAAGGCATTTCAAATCTTGATTTCCCTTGAAATAATATAAACAATCATGAAGCGCAGAATAGATTGCCTTGATTACAGAGGTGCTAAAAAAGTTAACCGGATATTTCAGTTTACCTTTTCCATCATGCATACGTTGTAAGTAAAATTCTCTTCTGACTAGAATGTAGCCTATTATTTCATCGCCCTTACATTGCATTAAGACCAAAGCTGTATCTAATTGCCAATGGATTGTTCTTATAATTGGAAACATGCAAACACGCTCATAAATGAAACTGACTGAGAACAGGTCAGGACTTGAGAACAGCTCTGGCTGAGCCTGATGCAACAGTAAACACGGTGTTAAAAAGCTTGAGCTGCTCCAAAAAACAGCTGAAAAACCCATCAATGATGTAACACCACATTAAGGGATACCAGTTGCCGAAAATGAAAAAAATCAATTCTGTCCATCCTCTCCACCACTGAGTACTTCAATATTTTTGTTGACAACACCGTTATTGAAGTTAAAGATGCAAATTGTTTTTATTAGGGAGTTTAATTAAAATACAAACGATACTAGAACACTAAAGGTACCCTTTAAGCTAAAGAGGCTATGTCCTCAGCCCTTCAGCTCAGGCAGTGCTAACGGACAGTTGGGCTGCGCCCTTGAGCAGGACAGGTGAACCTGGCTGCTCCGATGGGCCTCGCTGATGCCTGGCTCAGTCACTCAATATTCCGAGTCTGGGAGAGGCATGCAGGTCCAAGCACTGACCCGTTCCCAATGATAGCGGCGGCTATCGGCAGCTTCATCTTAATTGAAAAAGTAAAAGGGCCAGAGGAGAGGCACGGAGACGGCCGTCTCCAAAGCCCTGTCGCATCTGCATGCGCAGACATGCATGGCAATTAAATCCTGCACCTTTCCCCCTCTCTGTTTCTTTTCTCTTTATCCAGTGGAGCAAAGAGAAGAGACTATTCATATGTCCACACATGCACACACACACACACACACACACACACATACATAGACAACAAACACGCAAGCACACATATGCTCACAAAAACATGCATGTGAACATACACACACAATCACAGGTGCACATGCGCACGCACACACACATACAGGGACAACAAATACACACACGCGCATACACTCACCAAAAACATGCACGTGCAAGTGCGTACACACACACTCGCGTGCACACACACACAAACACACACAATCACACAGACAGACACACGCACACACAAACAAACGCAAAAAACACACACACTAACAAAAAGACACACAGAAACACACACACACACAGACACACACACACACATAAAAGAAGGCCAGGTCCCACCAAGCTATTGACACATAGGATGGGGATGTTTAATCTGAGATGGAGAGATCAGCCTGATAGACCTGGATTCCCTGGGTCAGGTTCAGGAGGGCAGAGAGTCCCTCTGTCTTCACCAGCCCCTGTCAGCAGACTAAAGGAAACTGGGGACAAACTGAGCAGAGACTACAGGCAGTGAATCAGTTCATGTGCACGAGTGAGAGAGGATGTGAGCACGGCAGGAGGAGTGAGAATGAATAAAATTATAAACACCAGCTGAGAGTGACAATGAGAGTTAGGGAGGCAGTGGTAGAGAGGGGGTACGAGTGAGTGAGCGTGTGGGTGAGTCAACAAGCAAACAGGAGTGCAGGAGGAGTCAGAGCACATGACTGAGTGAGCGAGCGAGCAGACGAGCAGGTGAGAGCGATGTAGTCGGTATAGGCAGTGAGAGAGATGGCCTGCAGGACCTGAAGCTACAGTGAGTGTTTGGTAGTGGGCGAGCTCAGCGGTTATGTGAGGGGAGGGGGAGCGAGCGTGAGACGGTGGAGCACAGTCACCCTGCCCTCTGGTCTCAGCTGTTTCCTGGTGCCAGATGCACGTCCGTGCTGACAGACGCGACTCCGGTCCCTGGGGACACGACCGGTCCTGAGACACAGAACAGAGCGGTCCAGCGAGTGCCCCCCCCCCAAAAACCCTTTCCCAGGCCAAGCTGACTCACCGACCGCCTGGCCCGGGGCTTCAGCCGAGCCTCCCCATCCAATCCCCAGCATGATCCTCAGAACTTGCGCCAAATCGCAGCGGTGTCCACGAACTGCCCCTCAGTCGCGTGGTACAAAGTTTTCAAAAGTGAAACTTGAGAACCACCCATCGTGTTTCAAAATTAAAGTGTCCCTCTGGACACCAGAATGCCTTTCTAATGTAGCGTAAAGGGCTTATAAGCATCCTTACATTTGTGATTTCTCAGCAAGTTTCGGACACTCAGTTTAGGGAAAAAAGTTTTACAGCTCCAATTAAATGATCATCCCCACAACTGGATTATTTGGCAGCTTAGCGGTGTCACCTCCCACAGGAAGTGAAGCGAGCATCTCTTCTCCACACTTTCTCCAGTCAGGACGTGTGGGTTTATTCAAGGCCAGCGTTGCATGTGATGTAGTAGGCGGAGCAGTTAGTCACAGGCAAATACCATATTAATTTCAACCTACTGTGTTCATCTCCTCTTTCATGATCTGACATTTAATGAACGTCGTCTTTTTAAACTTGAGACTGCTGGAAACCCCAGGAGAAGGCACATATTCGCATGATCCATCCTTATTTATTATATTGTAAATGGCAGTATTTTGACTAATCTGACAAACACACGCAAGGTACACACCGCGGCGGAGAACTGAGATAAAAGGCGCCTTGTCACGCTGAGAAGGATAAGAGCGGGGATTAATCATCTTGGCGTGCGCTCGCCGAATGCGTCGCTAGGATAACAAAAACAAACTGTAAACCAAATCTATAATGGCGTTAGCCTAGGCAATGGATGGGTGGCTCTGCCCAACTTCAATGGGACGACAACACTGTGCTGTACCACCGAGATGGGGTCACTAATGACTGTTAAATGACCCGATGGCAGAGTGCTAGAATGTTCTTCCCCACCAATACAGGATATCGCCTCCATCCCGCTGGTACACCAAGGTGCAGGCTTAGCACTGCGTCATGAGACAGGCTCCGAAAACCAGAGGGAAAGCTCGAGACGGGACTCGAGGTGTGACCGCGCTGGCCCCTGGGGTGCCACCCTGCCCATAACGTGCCTGAGAGACTGATGGTGCAGGGTCTAAACTACACGCCATTTCCCCATATTCAACTGCCCTGGGAACCCTGCTGTTTGTACAGTGCAGGATCGAGAAAAAGAGACTATTAATTCTGACCTACATTTACTGCCGAACAACACGCGGGATTAAAATTCCTGCGCCGTAAAGGCCCCGGTACAGTTTTAGCGCTTATAAATGAATTCCCCCCTGGCGATGTCGCCTCTGAATTTGATAGTAGCCACTTACGAATTTTTGCACTCAAAGGTCCTGTTAACTTTGTGTCATCTCCTTCTGGGGAGGGGGGAGGAAAAAAAAAAACGACCACCTCTCTTCACGCAAAACCCACCAGCACTTAGTGTATTTTCACTGAATAACAGCAGCTGTGTCGTGGGATGTTACCTTCAATGCAGCCCACTTTTCACTTCCTATATCTTGGCTGTAAATCTAAATGCAAAACTATCCCTCAGATCTGGGGAACCCGGGCTTTCTGTTCATTGCAGGAAAAAGCATCTCAGGCACATTGTTTGACGTGTCATATTTTCTAACTGGTTTAGGATTTATGGCCCTCAGTAATACCCTATGGTATGCTGAGAGGGTGAGCAGCATAGCAATGTCCTCTGTTGTCATTGGTGGTCACCAAGGTCACCCTACCCACCCCCTCTTCACCGTAAAGCCCTTTGAGGTCCTCAGATGAAAGTAAGTGCTTAAATGAAATCCATTATTTTAATCACCACAGCAAGGCGTCCTTATACATAAAGTACAGTAACACGAGCTAATGAAGGGCAGAAGGGCTGGGTGACTATATACAGTATGTACGGGTCTATACTGTATGAGTGAAGTGTGAGGTGTGAGATGGGGCCTTAGTTCGCTCCATCTCAGCACTGGACAAAAACCGCAATAGCATTAAACGCACAACAGCAGAGTGTCAGAATTAACCGTCATTACCCAATCCGTTAGATCACAGGACAAACATCTTGCAGCCCACAGATCATGAACATATATTAATTATTAATGTGAATGGCGCGACACACCACAACTCTGAAAACCAGCGTTCATAAATCAGCCTATCAGATGACTGGTGCTGAGAAAAGGCTCTGCAATGTTCTCCGTTAGCTGAACGCGATTGCAGTTTATAGTCGACCAGGGATAGCCACAATTAATGTTTAATTAAAACAGACTATTTAACATGAAATTATTAAGCGTACAGACAGCACCTGAATTTCTCACCCTCAAAATAATTATTTCGCCCACACCTTCAGAGGAACTGTCACATGGTTATCGCAGTCTTCGGAGCAAATGCAAGCGTGTCAGTTTTCACGGTGGATCTTTAAATGCGGCATTCTGTGACGGCACCAACTTCAGTAGTGTGAATATTTAATCTCTCATTGCAATCACCTTCCATTACACAAACACCCTTTGTTGCAACAGTGCAGTGAAAACCCAAATAAGAAAAAGGTGGGAAAGTATGTTCATTAATATAAAACTGAAAGCAGTGATCTGTATTTTATCTTTCGCCAGTAATACATTGAAAAAAATACAACAGCTCCTTGTTTGATGTTTCACCACAGGAATGTTATTGATTTTCCAAAATTAACATTTATTTCAATTTCGATTCTCGCAACATCTGTCAAAAAAGTCGGAAGAGGCAAGTATTTACCACTTTTTGAATGCTACTAGTTCTTTTCATAGCAATTAATAACTAAGCCTTTCGGGACTGAAAACACCAAGATATTTAGTGTTTCATGCGTAATTTTGACCCTTCCTCTAAAAAACGCGCCTGAAGGAGTGCAACATGGGGTATTTTTTATTTTTCGTTTCAACAAGTTCTCCATAGGGGATGAGTCAGGACTGCAGGCGGGCCAGTCCAGCACACACACCCTCTTCTCACAAAGCCATGCCTTTGCAATGAGTGCAGAATGCAGTATTGTGTTGTCTTGTTGAAATATGCACGCGCGTCCCTGGAAAAGATGCATCTTGCAGGCAGCATATGTTGCTCCAAAATCTCAGTGTACTTTTCAGCATTAACGGTGCCTTCGCAGAGATGCAAGTTACCCTTGCCAAGGGCACTGAAACAACCCTACACTATGACACAGCATGACTTTTGGACTTGTTGCTGCCAACAGTCTGGATGGTCCTTTTCTTTTTCGGTCCTGAACACACGGCCTCCTTTACTTCCAAAAATTACCAGAAATATTGATTTGCGCGGCCAAAATATATATTTCCTCGGTGTCATGGTCATTCGCAGATGCCTCCAAGCCCACAGAAGTTGAAAATGCTTCTGAACGCTTAACAATAAAGCTTCCATTTTGCACAATAACGTTTTAACCGTCAACAGTGGATGGAATTATGCACTTTAGTACTTGACAAAGGTTTGCCAAAGTAATCCTGACCTAATTTGGTTATATCACTGACAGATAAATGACTGTCCTTCATGCAGTGCCGTCTGAATGATCGTTCATCGCAAGTATTCAGCTTAGGCTTGCACGCTTGCCCTTTAAGCATAGAAATTCCTACTGATTCCTTGAATCTTTTAGTTCTGTTATATACCGTAGGGGGTGAGATATCCAATCCCTTCCCATCTTTCTGTGAGCAGCATTGCATTTCAATCTTTCAATGACCTTCTCATGCATTTTTGGGCAACTTGTTGAACCTCTGCCCTTATTTGCTCCTGAAGGACTAGGTCTTTCCTGGATGATGCTTTTGTACAAAATCAAATTATGGTTACAATTACCTGTTGACATCAGCTGTTTCAAATCATATCATTATTCAAATATTTATCCCATTAATACCCCTAAATTGCCACTGTCCTGACAGTTTTTGTAATGTGTTGCAGGCCAGAATGGATGTATATTCACAAATAAAATTAATTTTACGATACAAAGCATTAAATATTGCAACGTCACATTGTCTGCAGTAAAACGCATATCAAAATCAATTCGGAAATCACCGCTTTCTATTTTCATGTGCATTTTCCATACCGTCCCTACTTTTCACCAGGCTAGGGCTGTACATGTAACAACTAAAGAAGTGTTGGTTGCACATGATGGGAAGAACTGCTTGTTCATCTCTGAATTTAGGGAAGCACTGAAAAAAAAATCCATTGTATTCCATTTAGTGCACAAGCAGTTCTTCTGAAAGGAGAGAAATGGTCCACATGGAAAAATCAGGGTGCAATAAACAGGTCAAAAAAAAAAAAAAAAAAAAAAAAAGAAACGGAAAGAGAGCAAAAATCAATACTAGCGTGATTCTGAAAGAGGAGGCACCTTCCCCTGGCACACAGGGGGGTCTTATCGTGGGTCAGGGGCTACAAATCACTGCTGAAGCCCTTCAAGCCTGAACATAGCAGAATGCCCACAGTCGAATCAATCAAATCAGTCACAGGCTCTCCCGGAGACCCTACATGGGTGCACTTCAGGCCCTTCCACCTTGATTGTGTCCACAGTCAGCCGCCAGAGCCACATTGATGAAAACATCACAGAAAGGACCCCGCTGAGCAAAACTCCACAGTCCTGTCCACGGGGTTCCATTCACGCTAACGCACTGTCAGGCGGCTAACCGCTCGATCAAAACAAACGCCGAGGCTCATCAACTCTTCGTCCGTAACTTTGACAGTTTTGTTGTGCTGTTCGACTACGTTAACTCTGACTACTTCTGGGGAAAAAGTCAAAAACCACAGTGGTCCTCTCACGAAGAATGGTTTTATGTAGGTGAGTATTATACAAAAGTCTCGATTGAGAAGACTTCCGGAAAGGTTTGAATTATCTGCACACATGCCAAAAAGTACATGAGGAAGACAAATTAAATAAACTATCACTGCCATTTTTGAAAATATTTTTGGTCACAACTGGCAGCGCCATCCGTGTTTATTTAAACCCCGGACCGGAAATGCAATGAAGCATCACATGTAATGCACTTCAGTAAATTGCAGAGATTAAATCCATCTTTGCTGCAGACTTGACCACAGCTACATGACTCATCTTTCCACTCCTTAAAGCCTTTTGGATTTAAATCCTATTTTATTTGTGCTAGTTATTTAACTTTAGTTTCAATAGACTTCCAAACACTGGAGAGGACTAAAAAATTATTCACAAAACACATGCATGGAGGAGAAATGTTTTATTTGGAAGCATTGTGCCATGAGCTGGTATGATTCTCGGAACAGTCTTTCGACCCATCACCGCCCCCTTCTCCCTCTCTCTCTCTCATTCTACCTCTCTACCCCAACCCCCCCTCGCTCAGAATATGGTTCCCCATGGGATACATGATATTCAAACACTGCTATAAAAGAGAACAAATGCCCCAGCTATTTGTGGTGACTGTGAAAACCACGATGAAGTGGAGTGGAGGTGTGAACAATTAAGATGTCTTTGTCTGTGGGGCTTTCACCGCCTGTGTGTTTTTTAACGTTCATTGTGTTTGTGCATTTTAATTGAATTCCAAGAGGGAGACTTCTCTCTTTGGGACGGGAGGACAATAGGGGACGAGAGAGATGTTGTCATGCAGCCCACAGAGATTCATCCGCACAGCGGGTATGGGAGCGGGGGCTTTGTGAGGGCCACAGACCGGGTCCCACAATGAGAACAGCTGCAGGAGTCAATCACAGCAACGGCAACAGTGCAAACCACGGCGCAACGCCGCTACTATCTTCAGATATTTTGAAATGCAGAACAGGAAGTAGAATACGGGCCCGCAGTTTATGACGCTGACCTCAGTGATTACGTTCCTCAGAGCCAGACACAGGCTCAGTAACAATGGCGGGAATCCACAGCATCTACAGACTGAGCGTTCTTCAAAGCAAGAATCGGTTTTATGGAAACACTCCCGCCACGTAAATATAGAAAAGCCTTTTAGCACTTTCTGCACTCTTAAAGCCGAAAATGATATTGCTCCACAGTAAAGCGGACCGAGAGCCTATGTTGTTAAACTCCAGAAAACAGACATTCAGAGAGAGGCTGTCTCGTGGCAAAAGCTCTCGTTCACGGCGCAGCGTGTCCGAGTCCATTTCCCGCCCTGCAGCTCGGCGGACCTGTCAGAACTGCCAGAGGAATTATGTTTCCACCTGTGACATCTCACAGAGGGAGGGCGAAGGCAGTCACCTGCACACTCTCTCCCAACACCGAACTTCTCCAGTCCAAGAAACCATCGGAAACTTTCCTCAGAGCTGATTCCAAATTCAAACACTGCACCGCTGACCTCTATTAGACATCTCCCAGCCCTCTGTCAGTCCAGTGCAGCACTGAATACACTGCAGTTTTGATGAGGACAATTGGATGTTGGATATGCAAGTGCAGAGCAGGGTGCCCCTAGTGGTGTAACGGGCAAACTGCCGAGGTGAAAAGAAGCCGTGTTTCAGGCTTTTGCACCATGTTCAAAGAGAAGGTGATTAGAGCTTCAAAGGTGGCGAGATGCCCAACAGATCAAAGGGGAAGCCTTACACCTGACTTCGCTGTCCTTAATTCAAGGGGTTCTCAATGTTATGAGTGCTCTGCAGTGGAGATGAAAAACTTGTTGCAAACCCATGTATTTGTATTGAAAAGGTGCTCAGAAAAAAAGGACTCGGGAAGTGCGGTTTGACACAAATAAGATACGAACTTCACGATAATGTACAAATCACATTCATACAACTATGTACAGACCTGCAGTCACAACCAAACCTCCTCCATGGTCCTCATGCACACTTTTGCCCACTCTGTTACTCACTTGACCACCCACAAAACCACTTCAAATGCCTTTACTGAGAGCGTGCACATGTGCACATACACACATGCACACACACGTATAACACAAGGAAAAAAAAAAAAAAAACAGAACAGATTCATGGTGCAGTGGACTCATGACACCAAGCAGTAAGGTTCGAGTGGAGATTCCTTCCCCAGGTAGAGAGAGTATATGAGGAGTTTGTCCCCGAAACGCAATACATCCATTTTACTAATTTTGAGTAAATCAGCTTTTTCTATGATGGCGCCTCTGGCATTTTATAGAAAAACACAAACTTCGACCATGAAAAAATACACCGTATAGTATGAATTTCTAAAAATGGATTTTCGCACCATGTGTAAGAGGCACAGGGCTATCGCTCTATGGTATTATCTCAATTTTTGTCATTTTGGCACGTTTTGAAAACAAACTCTTCATATACTTCCCCACAGGTAGCCTATATAAGTGCATACTCCGAGCATACTTTGTGCTCACCTCTCTCCTCTTGAACCCCTAATGTCCAGGCAGCAGCCCATCCCACACATTATCTGCAACCAGTGAGCTGGCATCTAGCACACCGTACCTCACACCTCACGTTTACACCTCACACCCCCACACAAATGAGCAGTAACCTGGGACCGCACGCACTCTCGAGAATCATAGCTCATCGCACTAATGTGGGCCACCATATGCACTCTGTTTGCCACCTATAAATATGAGTGACTTTGGTTGCTTAACACGCCAACACAGTTTCTAGAGAGAAATGAACCGAGCACGAAGCGTAGCACCTTCTAAAAGGCCCAATTCAAAACTATGCTCAGAATAGACGCTGCTAACTGTGTTAGCATTTTTTTGAAAACAGGTGCATTTCAGCCCTGACCATGAGAGTAGCAGGTAAAGCACGTCAAACGGCGCTAAGATCGCACTCTATAAGGGTGAGCTCACACTGGTTCTGCTCTTAGCTCCTCCGATCTCTTCCAGACTCGATTCTGAAGGTGTCGTACGTGACTAAAGCACGTGGATGTTCTTCATCAAGGGGAAAGGCAGATGGAGGGGGAAGAGGAGGACGGTGGGGTGGGGAGCTAATCAATGTGAGTGGCTAAGATCAGCGAGAGGTGACGCGATGACGTCCTCAGCAGATGTTGCGGGCTGCAGCGCCTGGCAGGAAGTGCGGCGGGGGACTCACGTGGGACACGAGGAGGAGGAGACCGTGCGTGTGCCAGGAGGAGCCTCCTCCTAGCGCGAGTCCCCTGGTGACACAGTCTCCAGCTCGAGAATGTCAAGCAGGCCTTGGCCATTGCTTGCAGACCTTTCGTGATCATCCTGTAAAATCCAGTGATCACAGAAATCCCTGCGCTTTTCCGGCACACGCTGTAACGTCATTTTATTCTGCCTGAAAGCAACCGTTAAGTGCTTCAAGATCACGGGAAACCGACGGCTGGGAATGAAGTGAACTGGGGGAGTCGCTATTTAGAGCTGTCTGCAGTAGAGGGACAAGAGCGGAATTTTACCATTAATACCAATGCCAAAACTGTATTTTTAAAATAGCGCTCACATCAAAGCAGTGCATGAAATGATACTTTCTTTAAAATGAAAAATCAAAACTCGTCATTTAATGGTCTCTCATTTCAAAGGCAAAAAAAAAAAAATTGTTTTAATACATTTTACTCTATATTTATTATTTCTACTATTTTGCATTCAACATTTCGATTGAGTTTAATTTCATATTGACCATCAATGGTTTCAATGGTCAGTAAGTCAACAGAGCAAAAGCTACATCAGTAGATGGAACCCTGTGGTACCAAGATCAAGATTTTAGTGTGGTGCTGACCCAATTTGGACTGTTACACACCAAGTCCTCTGAGATCTGGCCATGTAGCGGTGCCAGGTTTTGCAACTCAGCTCTAGCCCACAGGGGGGTAAAAAACAAGCGGGAAAAATAACATGTTCCCTGCATTTGTGGGGATCCTGCTTGTTCACGGTTTCAAAAAATGAGCAGCCCATGATGGCCAAAAGGAAGTGTAAAATGGGGAAAACGTAGATTTCCACCACTGAAAAGTCAACACAGGCGCTACACACCCTGCAGCCTGGACATGCTCCCCGACATTCCCATCACATTAAGCTACGAAAGGTCTGAGTGCGAGGAAAGGGCTATTTTTTCCAAGAAAACGATACCATGGCAACTAATCTAAAGGTAAATAACAAGCATCCATCATGGCAGACACTTAGGAATTGAAACAGAACAAAGTTTGAAAAAAAGAGATTACTCGAGTATTGAAAAATTACCACAAAAGAAGAAATACCAGCACCTTCCAGTGCGTCACAAGTGACCTTCATTTTCTGTTTAAGCTTTTTTACTTCATACATTGTTGGTGTACTAAGCCATCACTCTTGCCGATAAAACTCATATTACAGCGAATTCCTCCCCTTCGTACCTTGACCTCAATGTGCAAAGTGAGCCTTTATTTTCTCTTATCTCCAAGCATTCCTCGTGAAAATATTTTGTAAAAAATAGTTAATGTGGGTAATGTTAGGTATTACAACAGTTGTTTAGATAACAAAGAGATTGCTTTAGAGTTTCGAAAGGTCAATCTCGTTGTTGCCTCCATATGGAAGGGCTGGAGGGTCAAACAACGTGTGTCAAAGGTTAACAACAATGCAATCCATTCTCCAAAGTGAGACCCGGGCCTGTCTACATCTCAGTATCTGCACAAGGGGGAAAACCCATGAAAACAATCTACATTTCTGCAAGCCACTCCTACAGCACTAACACTAGAGCCAGACCGCTAAGTACCAGCATCTCACAAGAAACTAGGTCGCCTTATAAATGCATCTTAATGCAGCAATGGTATTACCTTCAAAAAACCCATTTATCTCAGGTTAGCCATGTTAATGTGCTAAAGTGGGGGATGTCTCCCGCAAAATGGGAGCGTTCAGGATATGAGCCAAAAAAAAAAAAAAAGCGGTGTTACAAGATTTCAGCAGAAAAAATATGCAGCGCAATTATAAGCACATTATGTACCATGGGTAAGCTACTGTAGATGCCTTCTGGGGAAGGCAAAGAAAAAATAAAACATAATGTGGCACCGGAGGTAATTTTCTGCAGAACATATTAAATTCTGAGTTTTTAGTACCCAAACTGGTGAGAGTAAAAAATACAATGAAGTTTAATCCTGCTGATCCAGATAGATTGTGCATGTGCATGTTTCTGCATGCATGCGAGTTTCTGTGTGTATGCATCTATGTATGTATGCAGATTATGCATGTATGTATGCAGATGCAAGTGTGTCTGTGTTTGTAATTCTACGGTCTTTGGGCAATTTGTGAGGAGATATGATTCAGAATAACCCATGGCTCATACACTGAGCACTCCTGCCCTATTCTGTGTGCGTGTGTGTGTGTGTGTGTGTGAGTGTGTGTGTGTGTGTGTGAGGAAGTGTGTCTGCGTGCGTGTGTGTGCGCATGTTTTTGTGTGCGTATACATATGTTTGTGCAATAGAAAGTGAGTGTGAATAGAAATTGTGGCTCTTATTCTGAAATGACACACTTCTACCAAAAGAGGAACAAAACTGGAGGCAAAGCAACTCTCTCACACTGATGAGAATATTTTTGTTATGTTTGCTATGAAATCATACATTGATTTCATCGTCATTTTCACACAAATCCCATCAACTGCTCAAAACCATCACTTCAAAGAGTATGACACTCAGTTTGGTTGAATTCTCCAGCCAATACCCTGCCATGTCATGTTTGGAATAGCCTCGCTTGACCAATCCAGGCAAATGGAAACCGATTCTGAGCACTGTCTCTGGGACTAAAAATAGAATTCAGGGAAGATTCTGGAAGCACCCTCCTGGCAAGCAACAAGGCATGTGGTCAGCGAGTGTTTCCATCAACAAAGCTGCTGTAAGGAAAAAGCACACAGTCCTGCAGCTGTTTGTAAGGCTTGCAATGGCTAGGTCTGGCGTTAATACAGTAATTTCTGCAGCATAGAAACTGACAGATGCACTCAAAGTGAGCCAATCCTGCCCAGGGCACAGTGACGTACCCTATCGGTCCCATGGCCCAGCTCAGCCTCGCCTAGTGGGCCTCCAGGGAGCCTCAGTCGCTGTGCACTGTTAGCACTTCTCTGCTCTGTGTGTGAAACATTCCCACCTTCCTCTTGTTCCTCTGGGCAAAGAGAGCCTAACCAAAGTGCACTCTGGGGATTGCGGTTCTCCGCCTCACCCGTTTGCCCCTGGGAGTAATAGGCATTATTAAGAGCAGGAGGGAATAGCAAAAGGATCGCTGCCTCAAGTAGTGGCAAGCTGTTAAAATGTTAAGCGAACGAGAGACGCCTTTGTGCCGTCCTTCACGTACGTGGACAGCTGTCACGCCAAGATGGCGTCTTTAAAGTAAGCAGCGTATTGTTAATAATTCACAAGAGTCAATAAGAATGTCACGACGCTCACAGCGTCCCCTGGAAAAAAAAAAAAAAACACATCCTTGACGTGAGCTGCGTGACAATGTAACATTTCCACTGACAGGCTATTCAGTGCATTTGTTTGGAAAAGATTAAAAGGGAGTTGACATTGTAAATTCCAACGGGATGATCGGTCTGTAACATATTTTCTGCTTGCAGCACAAACAAACAGTCCCTGTCCTTTTGGCAGACGTATGGCGGACATTTGACCCCGGCGTGCTAGAGTCACGCACGCATCGCTGTTACGGGAACTTCCTAACAAAACAGCAGCTTAGAATCAGTTTCGTTGGCCAAGGGCAGTGCACTCCCTTCCCATACTCTTAACGCAGGGTCGCTGACCTTCGAAACAGTCGGCGTGTTTCTCGATAAGAAACCTATCGGGGAGGGTTGAGAGCAGGCAACATCCATACCGCGCCCACACAGCGAACTCCCTTACCTCTGTAGCACATTCACAATGCACAGATTCCACTGGTAACTGGAGCGCAGTGCTCGGGGAAAGAGAGTTTGGAGCCTTCCAGAAGATTAGGGCATCCATACCGAGCTCCACAGACAAACATTCAAATACAGACGCTTCATCACATGATAGTGCAATTAAAGTTTAAATGTATGACCAAAGGCAGCTACATGGTGTACAAATACCAAGGTGGAAACACTGAGAATGAGAGAGAGAGAGAAAGAGAAGGAGGGAGGGAGGGCGAGAGAGAGAAAGAGAAGGAGGGAGGGAGAGAGAGAGAGAGAAAGAGAAGGAGGGAGGGAGGGAGAGAGAGAGAGAGAGAGCGAGCAATCGCCTTCATTGCCTCAAAACGGTACCCACTTTTACAGTTTAAAGGTCAACTTCAGAGAGGCAGCCCTTAAGCCACAGATAAAATAGCAGTGAAAAAAAGGAATGGAAGAAAAAGGTAGCCTTTCTCACCACTCGTTCTGCTCCGGTATGTCTTTGGCCCAAGCGGGCGGAGCCTCGGCTGAGAATATGGTGTCATCCTGGGAGCTGGTGGTAGATGATTGGTTGGAGAGACGCGCAGGGAGGACAGGTGGCCTGTCATCCTCGATAATGACGGTGTCATCTTGGGGCATGTTCACCGTGGGGGACAGCTGGTAGTTACCTGCGCGGAGACGGATGCATGTCAAGGATTTGACAGTCAACTATCCGACTAGCACACAGTCACCTACGCAACTGCGTGTGTATAAACACAGTCATAAAAGAAGGGTGTTAATTAGAGAAGAATTTGAATGCAACAAAAAAACTTTCCTTTCTCAGTAGTGGGCAGATTTTTAAAAGCCATCATTCATTTTCATAACACTTTCTGAATGAATTGCATTATCTCGAGAAGGATTGGGCAGCGAGTAAAAAAGTAAGACCACAATAATAGTCAAAACTGGGTTTTTTTTCCAGAAGGTGGCAAGGCTTCTCTCCATTACCCAGTAGGAAGACCCGTCATCTGAGACCTCAAAGTAGAGTGACTGCTCCTTTACACTGTAAGCAGCCAGCTGAGGTGGTTCTGACATCTCTTCAGTGTTATGGAAAAACCCAGTAAGTCACAAAAAGCAGACTGCGAGAAAAAGACAGAAAACTGTATCCCTCTGGGGTTAAGCTCTTGTCCGACAATGAAACTGACTTGGCAGTTATTTGTTCATTACATAATCAGCGATATTTAGGGAGGGTTTTTTTTTTTTTTTCAGTATCCGTGGCAATATGACTCATACAATTTTTTCATCTGAAAATGTAAAATGCCATTTCTCAAAATGACGGACAAAAACCTAACAATTATGCGGTTGCAGGGGCATTTGACAGTTCAGTGTTAACTGCACCATCTGCTTCCCTCTTGAAGCCATTTTTCAGTCGTTATGAGTGCGTGAATTGCGTGAATTATGAATTCTAACCAAATATCTCCTGCGCATCCAATGCTCTGCATGGGGACTAACTTGACAGATCATGTAATAGGCATGCTGCTTCATAACTGGCTAATTCAACTTGCCAGGTTTTGTCATAACAAAAAAAATAGAAAATTTTATGTGGACGAACCAAGGAAGATCAACTTGGTAGGTTTTTACTTTACTACTGATTAAATACCGATGAGTTGCTAGGTTTTGCCATTGCAAAACATGGGATATCAATGATTAATTTTCATGCATCTTATCGTATATAATGAGGCAAAGCCTAGTAAGTACAAAAATGGTACCAACTCAACCAAATTTCAACCAAAATTAGACTTACTAGGTTTTTCCATAACACTCAAGATCTGGTAAAGATGCCCCCTCACGTGCCTAATTCGAGGTGGGGCCAAGACATGCAGGAGAGATTACGGCCATCAGCTGGCGATGCCAAAGGTAATGTCGACTGATCCCCCGGAGGAGTTGGAGGACCCACTATCTGAGGTGTAGCACACCTAGGCTGCTAGGCTTTCACTGTTGGTTACACCATTTCTCACAGGTTACATCATTTCCCGCAACATGAGAAAATGGATGGATTGATAGATCATGCACCTGAATTCCTATTATGTTATGTAGGTTCAACATAAAAAATATTCTCAAAAATAACAATAAAAAGTTAATTCAGAAATTCTTCTGGCTGGTAAAGTGTGGAGAATAATTCTTGTGTATAAAGAAAATAAAAATAGAAGCACACAGTGAAAGCACAAAGAACTAATAAATAACTCCTAGAATCATGAAACAGTGTGAAATTTCTGAACCTGAGGCAAATAAGTATGCCGCTTTTTTTTTTTTTTTTTTAAATAAGCACACATAGCTGAAGCACACCTTCCTGAAAACGCAAACTATAAAAGTTAAGTCCCTTTAAAGGAAAACAGATTCAGAAGTTGCTCGAGTATATCACTCTCATTAAGGCACTCCCTCATAACCCCAAAAGTTCAAATACACGATTTGAGCATAGCGCACCGCTTCACATATTTAACTGTCAGCTTGTGAGCTGGGTAAGCATTTTGAAACTGTTGAAAAATTTTAGGTTGACCCAATCTCCCTCTCCATCACCATCCAAGGCTGCAGAGACATCCAGCTGTCATTTCATTTTGGGCATCCTTCTGTCTCATCCAACAGTGTGCTGCAGACCCAAGAATTCAGAACATGAGAACAGCTAATGAAGCATTCACGACTTATCCCAAGACACCATTTTACCTGCATGTATTCTCTAATTTTAAATAGCAGCCTCTCTCGCTCACAAACACGCACGCATAAACACCACATAATGCAAAGTGGTCCAAAATGGAGCACATGCTAGCAATTAGCAAACAATTCCATTATAACTAAAGCAATGCATTCGTTTCCTGTGCACGCCACGGAAATGTAGTCGCTTCAATTACTAAAGCGCAATTTTCTTTGTATCGAACAAATTAATAGTAAGCGCATATAAACGCTACCAGATGAACAAATAATTTATACCCTGGCCCGTTCCCAGCAAGAATCTAATATGGACGCCGTTTCGTTTAGCCTCAAATCTTTTTTTAAAATGTATTGAATAGTTATGAGAATAAACTGCTGACATTATGTGCTTCAGACATCTCAGCGAGATTGTGAGTAAGCTCCGCAGCAGACCTATTTATGAATCCTAACGGCCTTTTATAATGAACCATTTCTGCCACCATTCAGTTCTGAATGCAAAGTAGGGAAAGAGATACTCAAGCCGTTGTGAAGCAAACTGCATCAGTCAAGCAGTCTAATGTTCTTGTTTCACTGTTATGTCACAGAACTTGACCTATGGATTCATGCATTCAACACTATCAGGACAAACTACGGTGCAATAATTTCAACATCTGCTCTCAGGGCAGTCCTTCTGTATGTTACCTCAAAAGCTCCAGTGAAAGATAAAATGGATAAGAACAGCTGTGGGGACTATAAGTCACTGTCCCCATTAAGGACTTCTTTTGGCCAAATGAAGAGCCTCCCTCCACATTTGCGTGACTGAGCAGATGCACTGCGAGTTGGCAGCCATTACCTCCATCATACGGTTGGCCCATCCTCAGCACCTTCACCTCCCCTCTGAAACATACGCTCCCAGTGCGGCCGCCAAGTCCCGCATTGACAGAAACGAGGCCCATTTCTAAAATCTGCAGGCCCAGCACAGCGCAAAGTAACCAAAAAAAAACACGGTTACTGCATGTCTATTAATGTAACAGGAGGAGAAGTGCCTTTGGGTAAGAGGAGAAAAGGAGCACTTATGAGCAGACGGACATTTTCCCTCCACAAATTTGATTAAATCTTCATAAGAACACGAACTGGGGTGACCGTGTGGTTTTTATGATGATGCGCCGTATGCCATCGTGCTCCACATTAGAAAAGATAATTGTGGCATAAAAAAAATCTGATTTGTTCTCATTAAGGCCTTCTGCAGCCATTAGCAACCGCAACATATTGAAAACAATAAGAGTTTATGGTCCATCACAACAGTGAGGAGACAAACAGCAACTCTAAAAATCTCCTGCTTTGCTGCATTCAAACCGTCTTTTTCTTTCTTCTGAAATGAACCCGCCGAGCGAATCGAACAAGATTTTCACTGGACATCTGACCGATGCGTGAATGAGATGTCAATAATATGCTCGAAACCATGAACAGCTAGCTGTTGAAAACAAAAAAGAATTTACCAATAATGTTTTGGCTGGACCCATAAGAATAGAAGAACAGTTTTTTCAGGGAGAGCAGATTAATTTTAAACAAGCGTAGAGCCTAAACGTACAATTAACCACATACACGGTCTTTGACAAATGTATCCGCAGGAACTGCAAAGTAGAAAGCAATAAAAAAAGTATAAGAGTAAATTTTAAAATTCTCAAATGCACTAGTATTACAGGCAGACCTGAGCGTGAAAACAAGAGGCTTATCTTGCCTAACCACCTGCTATCATTATTTATTCACTACAGACAAGCTGTATCTAAATTCTGTGTAAAAAAATATATATATCTGTTCAATCTTTCCAATAAATTCCACTGGCCAGAGAGCCTTTGAACTTTGATTACTTTATGAGGGAAAAAAAGAGATTTTTCTCCCCTATGGCAATGCAAACAGGATTTTAATCATTTACATATCTAATCTTTGACTACAGGATTGCTTTTTCATGCAATTCCTCCATTGGATCATTTCACTGAATTGTGAATCATGGCAGAAGAGTAAAATGGAGCAGTTCGTATTTCATGTGGAACATTTTATCTCCCTCCTTTTCCTACTGAGACTCTTCCACGGTGGATCAACCCAATAAAATCACACAAGTCATCCAAAATTATACATTTTAAATGAGTTCTTTCATGTCCTGATTAATTATCGGACCATGAAGACTGCTTAACATGCAGACTCTGCTCGCTGCGCTTTAATAAAATCATTGCCAAAACATTGCATCACCAGATTTGGCCCACAGCTGAATAGGAGCTAGACTGATCACAGAGCCCATGCGGGCTTAACTGTTGATACAGTTTGCTCCAAGTCAACAAACTGAAATTAAGAAGACAAATATTGGTCCTTGAAATTAGTGCAACTTGATCATTTAATATCTTTCATATGTGGTAGGTGTGACAAAACTGCACACAATCTTCATAAACTCAGATGAATGTGGAGCTGAAAATGCTTGAACACATCTGAATCTGTGCACCTAAAGCCAAGTGCAAATGTGGATTCAATACTTGAATGTGAATATGGATTCTGTACTCCATACACAAGGAAATGTTTGAATTAATAAAAAAAAAGACTAAGGCTTAAATGTTTTGTTAAAATCCTTTAATCCTTCAATGGGAGATTTCTTATTTCACAGAGAAAAAAATTTAGCTCATCAAGTAACTAGCCACTGACACAGGCAAAGCATTAAAAAAAAAAAAATCATCTCCCCATGAAAAATGTCACATCCATTATTGAGGAGACTTCACCTTAAAGTATAAACCAGTGAGGAGTAACTGTACATTACCTATGTGGGGAAAACAATGCATAATTATAGTTTTTTTTTTTTTAAATTCTGGAACAAATGCATGTTTTGCACTTCTTATAGTTAAGCAAAGCCTTTTTGCAACCTTCTTGACATAACTGCTGACTCCAAGAGATGAAACGTGTTTAATAGCATTTGGCGGCATGTGCTAAATGGCAAGCGAACCGGAAACGCTGGCGATTAGGAGCTTTTTAAAGGTGAGAATAATTAAGAGAAAAATGCAGGGTTGGCAATCTGAATTTCCAACGCAGGGCTGGTAAAAATTATCACGGGAGGAGAACCAGGTTTTCCCCACCTGTGGAGGGGTTTGCGAAACACAAGAATACAACGATTACGGAGAACATGAAGAAAAATGAAGAGAATATGAAGACAGATGAGGAGGAGGAATAAGAAGCTGACGCATGGAATGAGGGACGATGAGAAGAATGAGGGGATGGCGGTCAGGGTTTAATTTATGGAGTGAGGGGGGAGATGGAAGAGAGGAGGACTTCCTGTGATCGGATAAGAATGGAATGTACTGGCTGGCGATATTTGTGAGGACGGACGGGCTGGTACAGCACCGTAAAACACCTGCAGGACTGGCTCGGACGGACACTACAGGAAGCAGAACCCCGCACATCAAAGCCATGCACTCGCCATGGGAGGGCCTCTCGGCTGACAAATCCTTCTCAAGCCTTCCTCGCCACCTGTCGATATCCATTACGCTGCTGATCAGCGTGCTGAGATTAGAGGGCGACGAGGAGACAAGTTATGTGAAAAGGGAGAAAACCGGTTATCGTCAAGGTTTATCATTCTTATCGACATAGGCACTAAAACACAATGAGTATTCCTCGGTGAGGGAAGGGGAGGTCTGATTCGCAATGCTGCAGGACTCCACTGTCATATTCTCCCCAGCTGAGCCCTGACGTCAACATAATTTTGAATGCGCTTTTGGGATGTCAGGCCCAGTTTGAAAAAGTACCATTTAAAATGAGATAATACTGACCCCTCTGTGCCAGCTAATGCCTCGTATGGTAACTGAAACACAGACATTTGGCAAGGCAAACACAGAAAAAACAATGTTTTAAAAAGCTAACGGGCAACAGAGAAAACCAGATTGGCCCTGCATGATTTTGTTGTGGGGATCGTGTAAAACATTCTGTAATACTGTATGTTCGCTAAAAAAATAGCAAGTCATTTGTTCCTCTGAAGGGAATTAGAATGAGGTCAGACGAGGATAAATTCTCTGAATTTATTTTGCCGTGATACCCAATGCTTCCCAGATGCCTTCAAAGGAGCTGTTCATGTTAGCCGTCTGTCCTGCTGCCTAATTCGCTCCCTGTAATGACAGCACAGCTTTTCTCCGTGTTCTGCATGTCTTCCAAAAACCCTTTTCCTGGGATTAAATGAAATGCATGATCGAACATTAAAGGCTAACGCAATTCAAACAAATCCAAAGCTCAGCCATATGTGCCAAAGAACTGGAAATCCATGAAAAGCAGGAAAGGCTGAGGTCGAAAAACTATGAAATTAGAGAGCATGAGAAGTGATATCAAATGAACCTGCAGTAACAGTTCCAGCTTCATAATCAATAATCAACTAAAAAATGATAGCTTAATAAAGAAAATAATCCATTCTGAACTAATGCATAAACGCAAAAATACTGTGGGTGTGATAATTAAAAGACAAATCGATTGTGATGAACATGATCTGAAAAGCAGTTTCAAAAAAAAAAAAAACATGTTTAAAAAATTCAAACATATTTCTTTATAATTATTAACATTCCCATGGTGTGCTAGCTTTGCAATGTCTGTTCAAATATTTGTATTTGGACTTTTTTTTTTTTTTACTGCTTAACACTTTATACCTCATTTTTACAAGTACAGTGCTGTGAAAAAGTATTTGCCCCCTTCCTGATTTTTTATTTTTTGCATATTTGTCACACTTAAATGTTTCAGATCATCAAACAAATTTTAATATTGGACAAGATAACCCACGTAAATACAAAATGCAGTTTTTAAATGATGATTTCATTTATTGAGGGAAAAAGCTATCCAAACCTACCTGACCCTGCGTGAAAAAGTGCCTATGCCACCTAGACCTAATAACTGGTTGTGCTACCCTCGGCGACAACAACTGCAATCAAGCATTTGCGATAACTGGCAATGAGTCTTTCACATCCCTCTGGAGGAATTTTGGCCCACTCTGCTTTGTAGAATTGTTTTAATTCAGCCACATTGGAGGGTTTTCGAGCATGAACGGCCTGTTTAAGGTCATGCCACAGCATCTAAGTCCGGACTTTGACTAGGACACTCCAAAACTTTCATTTTGTTTTTTTTTAATCCATTTAGAGGTGGACTTGCTGGTGTGTTTCGGATCATTGTCCTGCTGCATAACCCAAGTGCTCTTGAGCTTGAAGTCACAAACTGATGGTCGGAGATTCTCCTTCAAGGTTTTCTGGTAGAGAGCAGAATTCATGGTTCCATCAATTACGGCAAGTCGTCTAGGTCCTGAAGCAGCAAAGCAGTCCAAGACCATCACATTTCCACCACCATGTTTGACTGTTGGTATGATGCTCTTTTTATGAAATGCTGTGTTAGTTTTACGCTGGATGTAACTGGGACGCACACCTTCCAAAAAGTTCAACTTTTGTCTCAACAGTCCACAGAACATTTTCCCAAAAGTCTTGGGGATCATCAAGATGTTTTTTGGCAAATGTGAGACGAGCCTTTGTGTTCTTTTTGGTCAGCAGTGATTTTCGCCTTGGAACTCTCCCATGGATACCATTTTGCCCTGTCTCTTTCTTATTGTTGAATCATGAACACTGAAGGCCAAAGATCAAGGTCAAGGCCGTCGAAAAGGTCAAAACCACATTTTGGCCAAAATCATGCTTCAGAAATATAATAAAAACATGGGACCAATGGCAAAGCCTTCAGTCTTGTCTCGTGTTTTTGAGAATTTGCAAGTGTTGCTCTATGAGCTATTTTACTGATTTTCTGCTAGCCAAAACTTCTAATTTCTTCAAGTTTGTTTTGTATGCTTGCTTGCAACATATGGAAACTCATTTTTGTATGCATTTTGATTGTCATATTGCTTGTCTGTGCTCATTCTAGTGTCATATGTCCAAGGAAGAAGGAGTTTAAATTTGGAAGGTGAAGGTCATCTGTCTGTCTGCCTGCGCTCATTCCAGTGTCCGTATTCTTGTGGTGTCTACTTAAAATTTATACCACAAGATGCATTATGTCCAACGAAGATGATCAATTTTGGAAGGCCAAGGACAACTGTCAAGCTCAAGGACGTCAAAAAGGTCAAAACCACATTGTGATCAATATCTCACTTCAGAAAAATTGAACATGAAACCAAATGCAAAAGAGATCATTCTTATTTGGTGTTTTTGAGTTTTCACAAATTTTGCTCAATGAGCAATTCAATTTTTACGTTTCTTTGTCTGACTGTCTGTGAACCGCCTAGCACTCACAAGACCAAACATTGTTAAACTTCACGAGAGAGTCGGACATCATGCCCAATTGAGACCTACTGTTTATAATGAATCTACGGAAGGTTGAGGTTCAAGGGAGAAATAGGTCAAAGTTCAAAAATAATTTTCTTGCAATAACTTTAATCAGAATCGTCCAATTGACTTCAAACCAAACTCAAGTAATACAAAATTTCATTTTATATCTTCTCATATGCAAGTCAATGTCAGGAGGGTCACAGATTTTTTGGAGGTAGGGAAGTAAACTAACCCATAAAGGACAAGCAACTACCTTTTCATACTCTTCTTGACCTTGAGTGACCTGGGAATGAGGGCTCTCGGCTGGCCATCGGTCTGCGACCAAGTCTTCTCGGTTGTTTGTCAGTTTGTTGGTTAGTAAGCAGGATTACCACAAACTACTGGATGGATTTACAGGAGAATTTTGGGTCTATCTTGGCCTGACACGTGATAAGATCGTGGGAGTCATTTAGATTCCGGATCAGGATCCTGGATTTTTTTTTGAAGGATTCTTCACTGTTGCGAGGCAAAATTTGACATTTGAAGTCATATCTTTAGAAATACATGACGATTTGAAATGAGAAAAATGCAGGGGCATTATCTCAATGATGTCAAGAAAATATCTCAAGCTGATGCTGTTGCCAAATGGGGGGGACAAGTTCAGCCTTGTTGCAGGTTTACAATCTCAGGTAGCTCTGGTTTTTAAATGTGACATTTCAGAACAGAGGAGCCAACAGACAAGCTCATCCTAAAAACCCAGGTATCTGCACAAGTGCTTGACCAATCATATGGAGATAACGGTGCCAATCACTGCCGGAAACCTCAGATTGCTTCATCCATACTCGGCGTGGCATTTATATTGTGATATACACGCAAGATTAATTAGGGGAGATTCGGTTTGGTTGGATTGAATTGCACATGCTCTTAAAAAGGCTGAGTGCTTTCGATTGATTTCTGCTGCCCTCCCCATCCTCCTAAAACAAGTAACTGTTGCTAAGGAGCAGCCCCAGAGTGAGCATCAAACAATGTTCTTTTGCTACCGTGCAGAACTTCAATGTATTTTTACTTTCTTCTCTTTCTTTACAGATATTTTTTTAGTTGAGGGACTCGCCGCGTTCTTGCTTTCACCTTCACACAGAATCGATGAAGGCACAAGACGGCTTAATGACTAGTGAGAGCGGAGGGAGGGAGCGACGCGAGACTGCTGCAGACAGATAGGACGAGGCGAAGCAGCTACAGAGGCATTGGCTTCTGAGGACGTTAAGAGTCCGCAGGTGCATCATCTCCGCCAGGTCATCGCAAAAGCCCCATGGCGACCGCAAGAAAATCTGTCCTGAGAAATAGATGGATCCGCGCACGGTGAACTAATCCTCTTTGAACTGTACGCAGAGGGAGCAAAGGGGCACGCAACTCGCTCGTAGATTCATTTATCTCAGGCTCCCCTGTGCTTTCGCAAAAACACACCTTCAGCCCAGTTCTCCGAGGCTGGGGTTAAAAGATCACACCATTAACAGTAGTTTTTCCTTTTTCTGAAGCAGGTTTATCTCAAAAACCTCCTTCTTTGAGGATTATTGATTGGGCCAGTGAGATGATGTGGAGTGAGTCACTTAAATACATGATGCGGTTCACACGGGTGGGCGCCGTCGGCACGTACAGTTCACAGCTGATGTTAGCCAGAGCGCCAAGCCTCCACTGATGCCCACAGCCATTAAAACCACACCCCCCTGGATCAACCAAAGCATAGTGAACAACTTGACAATTTCATGGCCATATTGGTTAACGATCCCTGGGTATATTAAAATAAGACGTGGGCATGAAATTCATCCAATATGTCAAACAAAGTTCAAACAGTCTACAAGACTCATGAGCTTCTTCTTTTGTTTTCCAAAGGATTGGAGTCATTCTTCATGAGTTCACCACTATTCACAAAGGCCATGGACACAGCTGAATGGCATTGTGGAATACATTCAGGAAAGCTTCTGCAGTCAAGCTGCATTTGATTCCACTGACAAGGCCCATATTCCGGACAAAGAACAGCCGTGCACGGCTATCGCTAAGGTCCATTTAAAATCCCATTGATCAGGTCACTGGAACCAATTCTCCAACACACATTGCTTTTAAAGCAGCAGAGTATAGAGCTGGGGGGAACATCGGGCTGCGGTCGGAGTGTAAAGCACTGCAGGAAAACCATTCGGAAACGCTGACCCCACCAAGTCAAGCTTTGTCAGTTCCAAAGCTCGTTTGTTAAAGGCTTTGAAGGGGAGTGTTAAGGTAGCTTTATAAAGGTCCGCACAGCAAACAACGGGGCCATTCAGCATTCCCCCTGACATTCTATACCTACCTAAAGGTTGCCCATCTGAGGGGTTAGCCAATTTAAATCAGGCCGAATTTCATAGGTGATATCTGTGTCTGCAGTGCTTAGCCTTTAAATGTCATACAGTCATCGTGTCTTTTAAACCCCGCCTGACCTTTTCTTGCGGGTTCAAGTGGTGGGGGAAAAAAACGTGCTAACGTGCTTCCGCGCCTCAACCAGGTTACTTCCCCGGCAAGGGAAAATGACAGGAAACCAAAGCAGGAAAATGAGGACCTTCCTGCATCTGCACTGACATCTGTTCTTCTCCTCCTTCACTTATGCATCACCGTTATCGACAGGCCACCAGAGGACAGCGCAGATTCCTGTTCTAGAAAAAAACGGGCCTAAAAATGTGCTATTCCAGTGGATTGAAAATTTACATTAACAGATGTGAGGCCTGATCAATTTTTCCATTCATGCGAAGACGAAATGAGGCATTAATCACACCGCAACAACACCTTAACATTTTCATGGCCTGAGGATGAGTCTCGTGGGGGCGTGTTGCTATTCAAGACATGATCGCGGAAATAAACAGTCACAGAACAGAATACTTGATCAGAGGAACATCCTTGATTATCAAATCTAACTTACTCTGGAAAGACAGAAATTGACTTTATTCATGGGATTTCAAAGAAGTACAGTCGAGAATATACTGTAACAACTCTAAAATAATAAAGGGTATCTTGCAATGGTGATTTATTGAATGAAAATTTTGCTTGCAAGTATCAACTTTGCCGAAAAAACGCAGTGTTCTTACTGGACAATTCAGTGAGCAAATCATATCAATCTTCATATTTGGCTGCAACCAATGAAAAATAGAAAGAAAATACAGCATATACCGTACATGTAAAACATATGATGCATGTGTTTGTGTAGGATGTACAAAATACAATAGGTTTTTAATTATTAAGATTAACTATAAAAAAAATCTTATTTCAGAAAGACAAAGATAGAGTGCAGGAGTATATCTGTGCTGAAAATCTATGCCGGTATAATTAAACTGTCAAGTGTTCAAACATCAGCAAAGGCAATTCACTAATATTTCGACAAGGTAACAACACAAATCGATCATGGGTTTAAAAAATTATCTTTTTCCAACAGCAGGAGATGGTCACACAATTCTACAAACACAAGCGGACAAATTGTCACTCATGCACGTCAGTGAGAGAATCGTCTTGTTCCTTCTGAATGATCTCCTATGCATGTCCATCAACCTCAGGAGAAATGCTCTCCAAACACTCATCCACCAAGAGAAGGCATGAGGGTTTCTGCCATTTATGGACGTGATAAACAGTGCGACATGGCCAGCAATGAAAAGCGCTCAGCTCAGCGGGTTAAGGAGGAGGTCAAACGGTGAGGAGCTGGCCTGTGTCACAGTCAATCACACAACCGGCCCACAGGCCACAGCTGAGCATTGCCCAGGCTCACAGCACAAATACACGGGAGCCTCTGCTATCAAAGGCTGCTGTGCTAAAAACATCAAAGCGAAACCCCTGCCGCCTTTCACCCTCTTTTCATCATCTGCACATTTCCAAATCCAAAAAAATAGGGTAAACACAATTACACAAAAGCCCATAGAGCAATTTCAGTCACCCCACCTGACACTTCTGCCAGGTGACCTGATTTTTCAATTAAGGGGAGGTGGATGCCCAGGTGAGAGAGCGACAACTCAACATAAGTAAATATACTCCCCCTCCCCGCCCCAGTTCACACATAACTACCTACACCTACCTACTACCAACAGACAAACTAAGACAACATGTCATGTTGACAGTCAAAAAAAAGTTGAATGTCATCAACCTGAAACAGCACCTCCACCAACCCAAGCATCTTTGCGGGGTTACGGAAGAAATTAAGAGAGAGGTGTTTGGAGTGACCCTCGCCAGTTTTTACAGTCAACACCTGACCTCCCACCCCACCCCACCAATGATGATTGACTGTTCAGTGTTATGGGTTACCAACACCCACAATGATCGATAGTGTAGAGTAGCACTCCAGTCGATCAATGTGATCGCAATAACCAGCCATGTTAATGGCTCCGCTCCTCCGAGCTCTTTGTGCGTTTCCCTGCAGTGCCATAGCAGATTGATTTCCACTCATTTACTATAATAGAGGCTGGATTTAATACAGACCATCAGAGAGGAATGACAATTGCGAAGGCAGAAGATGATAGAGGAGAGGGTACCGTTGATACCTATGGCCCAGCTAGAGATTACGCTTCATGGCGTGTTTAAATAAACTCCACGGCACATCTGAAAAATTCTGGCATGGCGCACAGCCATTACAATCAGAAAAAAAAAAAAAAAAAAAAAATCATGGGCCATCTGTTTCTTACTGAATGCAATCAAATGAAATTAAATGAAGATGGTTGCTTCACTAAGGATGAGATTTGCTTTCATATAATTTGCTTACATGTACAAGGCTTTCCAGTGGTTTTTTTACAGAATAGAGGAGTAAACTATAGGCCCATCGATTGGTGCGGATTAGTCCCTGCGCATGGACTTGGTGAGTTTGTCAGGTAGGGCCATCACGTCAGCTGCCTCTAAATAAAAAAGAACGGACAGAAATGAAGTGGATTGTGACTGGGCAGTAATTACAGAGTACATCTGTTATTAGAGGTTGCGTACAGTGGCTTTTTAAAAGCCATTCAGCCCAAGTAAGGCGTTTCTGTCGGCACTCAAGACACCAATCACTCGCCTCATGTTCGCGCCCACAAAATATCCCAGCACATTCAACTTAAGCCTTGGAGCAAAACGATAACAAAACACTAGACAGCATTGGTCACCTGCTCTGATGAAATGGACCAGCGTGAAGCCTGACTGTAAGCACCGGAGACAGAAAGGAGGTCGCAAGGTAATTTAGCATCGAGATGCTATAAGGCTAACCCTTCCTCTCATCCTCTCCGTCACTCAGCCTTCCCAGGCGTGACATGCATCCAGAGGGCTGGCCTGAGCACAATGCTAGATTAGCATGCATGCAATGAACTTGGACCTCAAAGAACAGGTTTCAGCAGCTGTCTCCTTTGATTAGCATTACAGCAGACAGACCAAGAAACATTTGCAAGCATTAGTAAGAGGGCCGGTCACTGAGCACATCATACTGCATGCAAAGCAGATTCGAATGCAACCCTTACTAGAAAATTCTTTACTTATTTATTTATTTTTACCTCTGCCATCAAAGTTGAATGGCTGTTATTTCTTTGCCCTTGTCTGTCTGTCTGCCTGTCCGCCCAGTGTAAGCAGGATAATAGAAAAAGTTCTGAACAAATTTTGACAAAATTGTGCTGGAATGTTATACAATACAAGGTTATGGTGTGGGTAGAGGCATGCACACTACCGAGTGCCCTTCGCATACTTTTTTTTTTGTTTGTTTTTTGATGTTCAAGGTTAAACAATAACCTTGCACTGAAAATGACTGATATTTGTTTGAGGAAAAGTTGTTTTTCAAGTTTCGTTTGAAACAGTTCTTAGTGTTAATTGAAACAAAACACAATGCCCAGCTCCACTACAAATGCAAAGCAATGAAAGTCAATTCACAATTATCTCTGTCACTGGAGCTATAAATATTCAGTTTACACTGATTAACATTCATAACCGCGGTGTGGCAAAAGGCAAGGACTGTCCGCAAATGAACTCAGCATCGCTCTTCAACGCAAAATTTACTATTTAAATCACGTCTCACTGCCGCTTGCAAAAAAGCCCCAATGGTCCCCGGTATCAACATTCAATCAGTCCAAAATATTCAAATTTTGAATTAATAAATACATTCTAAAAACTTTTTCAGTCTGTTTTTTCAGACTCTTCCGCCAAGTTTTAATGGGAGAGAGCACAGACGCCTGAGGGGACTGTATGTGTTTGAGTGGTGGAATTCCATTACAACCTTCCAGTAGCTGTTTATGATCACAGCAGCAGATTCTGAGAGACTGCATGTGTCTGAGCAGAAAAAGAAGATTCTGGCAAATGAGAGAGGAGAAAAGAAGCAAAGAGGAGGAAAAAAAACCAGTAGAAGATCAATGATCTGGGGGCTTAATTACCCGTCAAGACGCCTGACGCCCTCTCTGATCCAAGCCTGGGGGGAGAGTGGAGCAGGGATGGAGCGGCAGTGTGGGGCTGAAGGGTGCAGGGAGAGGGGTTGGGTGGGCGATGTGGATGGGGGGATGTGGGTGGGTAATGCTGATACTCTTGTAGGAGAAGAGGTGAACAGAATCCTTCCCTGCCTGGTTTCACACTCTCGGGGAGGGTGGGGAAACGGTCAATGTCATGGCCGTGGAGCAGACACATGGGATTGACCTGTCGATTCTCTGGCCGGACCAGAGAAAGTGGAAAGAGGAGGAGGAGGAATTTGGGTGTGGAGGATGGAGAGTTTGAAGAAGACCCCGGGCCACAGGGTGTGGCTGGCTTACCCATCAACCTCCCGCGCGGCGTCAGGTGCTCGTCCGGCCCGTCGAAGCCGGGGTACAGAGACTGGGATATTCTGCGCTCGTGGTCGTCCAGCGAGGAGCTCTGGGAACCGTCATGTCCAGGAGGGGTCACAGGGGTGTCCATCTGTGGAGGGGAGAGGGCAAAGACAGGGTTTACATCATTATCTGTGTGTGCTGAGCAACCATGGTATTCTACGGCCTCCAGCGACGCTCAAACCCATGTGCTTATCACATTCCACCCACTTCCCTGCCCATTCTCCTCTCCAAATAACACCAACCAGAGGTGAGCAGACAAACTCCATACAGTCCATAAAACCAATGGTGACAAAGTCCAGTATTCTGAAAGGACACATGATCTTAAATTCCAGTCACCGGACTTACATCACAGTTACAGCTAATGCTTTAGTCCAAAGAAACTTAGTCGGTTGGACTAAGTTGATTCCAAACTCCAGAGCTGACCTGCAGTGTCGCAGAGATCTCTTCTTGGCTGTGCAGGGGCCAACACCTTAACCACTAGCTAAAGCTACAGGTTACCCTCACATTGAGCAGGCCTTGAAACAAACCTTGGAAAGCAGTCATGTTCACCACTCCTCCACGATTGTTTAGGCCAGGATTTGGAACAGGACCCAGGTAAAAAGCAGAGGAACACTTGCACTGCTCCGGCTATTTCACCATTTTTGCCACTCTGCCAGCTTAGATGGAAGAGGATGTGCCGTTTGGCACTGTGGCTTATTGGTAATTAGACATGAACAGCATTGTAATGCGGGATAATCCTTCATCGGATCCCAATAGAAACAACACGTGTAAGCATACCTCTCACCCAACTCAGCGTTAGATAAGGGGCCATGGATTACCGATGACGACGTAGATGGCCACTTCCAATCGCATAGCTTGTAAATAGGCTGGAGATATTTCCCCCGGGTCAATATATTGTATTCCCAATTATTGGAGAAAAGAGGCCAATTGCTGCTCCCGACTGTTGTACACAAACATTGCTGATTAGAAATACAATTAGCCGTTAAATTACACTAGTCATTACATTTTGTAGAGGAAACCCATGTCTGCAAGCAAACCTTGATAATCCCAATGCAGGCCTGTACAGCTTAGACCACCGCACTTTCTTCACAAACTTGAAAGACCACAACTTTTCAAAAACTACCATCCGAGGACTGCGCCAGTTCTCACACGCATACGACTTGACAGCAAGACCCAACACATCACTTCACACCAAGAATGTTTACAGAATACCGTATTCTTTTCTCCACTTCAGGAAACCCAGAGACGCTTAATTTAGCAGTTCTCCATTGTATCTCTCCTAGCCGAAGCCATCCTCAAACTATTTCTACAGCGGAAGCCCGTACCTCACAATTCAGGCCCTGCTCTGACAGCCATGAAATCTCGAAAAGCCAAAACACTCCTCGATTCTCGAAGGCCGCCCCCATGAAACGGTGTGGAGAGATGAGACCGATGTCTGGGGAAGGTCGCCAGGCAAAGCCTGCGGTGTCAGAGGGAACTTATTGTCTGTTTAATATAAATGAGATGTTTAATGAAGCCGGGAGCGTAGGACTTATCTAAGCCGGGACTCGATAAGAGCAGAGGAGGATTGGCGCGCCGGAGGGGTCAAGGCAATTACAATCGCGGCCCTGCGCCTGGTGCTCGGTCCCTCATAATAGACCTGCGCCCACAATGAATTGAGGCTCAATGAGGTTTAAATTGTAAAAAGGAGGATTTGTTTTATGAGCTTTTTTTCCTCTGGTTTTAATCTTGCAGGAGCCGGGGTGGGCGACCGGTGCGAGGCAGGGGACCTTGGGAGGACAGGATGCCTTTTCAGGAAGTAGAGGGAAGGATGAAAGCTTGCGGCAGACAGCATTAAAACCGCAGTTCTAGGGGAATGTGGATCTTAACGCGGGCGTAATTTATGGGTGCGCTGATCAGAGGAAAGAGAAAAGAAAAGAGAGAGGAGGTACAGGGAAGAAAGGAGAAAAAGGGAAAGCAAGATAGCGTAGGGACAGAGAGAGGGGGGAGGGAGGGAGGGCGGGAGAGCGAGACAAGAGAGAGAGACAGAGAATGTTTCATCCCCGTCCAAGGCATAATGGCAGCTAATCTAGTCATTTTCCGGACGAAGATATCCCGCGAGCGAATCTCGCCGTCTGCTCGGGGGCCTGAGCGGAGGGGATTGCTCTCCTCCTGAGACTGCATTAACCTGCCTGTCTATCAGGCCCGTTCCGGCCGTCCCCCCGACATGACTTTCATTTGCTGGACCCTAAGCCTCTCTTCCAAATCAAATTTGGAACCTAACCAGATCGCGGCGGCAGTAATCCCGAAAACTCCCTCGGTAATGCCGTAATTACATTCCTTAAGCTGGATGTGTGGGCACCCGGTCCTCCAGCTCGTTCGCTCGATCTGAAATACCCCGCCCGACTCCGCTGCCCGGCTCAACGTGCTAACATCGCTCTCCTGCCGCTCGCATCAAAACAAGAGCCTTCCTTAACCATTTAGAGCAAGGAAAAAATTCACAATTCTGCTTCCATTCAATTCAATATGTTCTTTTGGCATGAATGCTGCAAATATATTATTAACCAAAGCATTAAGTAGTAATATGATTTAAAAAGGGTATAATTCATAAAATCAAGACACTGACAGAAAACAGCAGACACTTGCTTTGTGCGCATGCATTTATGAAAGATTGTGAAAGTATTCCTTGAAGTAACTGGGGTGTGTGTGTGTATTAAAGTTGGAAAAAAAGTTGTGTTGTGAGTCTGTGTATGTTGAGTCCGCTGGTGTTTTTGCCATGTATGTGCATGTGTGTGCTTGTATGTGTGCACTCACGTGTACTGATGTTGTTGCCATGTGTGTCTGTGTGAGTGTGTGCCAGTGCTGATAATGGGGTGTGTGTGTGCGTGCGTGTTCATGCGGGTGTTTTTATGTACAGTGTATGTGTTATGTATGCATGTCTATTAACTAATTACGGGTCTAGCGACCAGATCGACTAATATAACAATAAATGGATATATAAATAATCCAGGATTAAAAATCAAACCAATTTAAAAGAAGTCAGTATAAAGTTGTGTTTCTCAGGTTCCACTGGCTGTCCTCAGGTTATAACATGTGGTGATACATTTTGCTGCTGTCATATCACATTTGGGCATTTCCCTAAGTAAATATGGGAGTTTCTCCATGTCTCCTAAATTTTAAAATTCAGGGTGTATTTTGATGATATATGGAAAATGTTCATTGCTCAGAGACTGGCACTTGGGGCATGAGGTGTTGAAGTGTAGCTCAGACTCTTCCTCTTGTCTGTTACATTGGCAGCAATATTTCCCCTCCTCTGGCAGCCAGCACTGTCTATGCCGACCCTATTCAAACTAGAGATTATTTTTAAGGCAAAAAAAACTGTCTCCCCCACCCCAACACAGCCGCCCCTCATTGATGTTCACAGACATTTAGGAAGGAACTAGAAAAGTTAATGACCTCAAAATAGCAAAAGGTACATCTGCACGACCAGAGGCAAATGTGTGCAAATTTTCATGGAAATATATCAAACCGTCCAGAAATGATAGGAACGCCGAAGCGGACATGAAACGGGAAACCGGACAAAAACAATATGCCCCCCTCCCTTTGGGGGGGAGGGGGGACATAATTCTCAGCATAATCGAACAACGTCGCGTTCAAATACTTGTAGTGACTGCAACATCAAAAATTAGAATGATCAGTTAAAAATATTCAAATCACACATTATTGATCTCACAATCCCCCCTTCCAATGTGGCTGGAAAAGTGAAATCAATTATAGCATTCAAATAGCTAGCTGATGGAGTAAGGGGCTGGTAAAGAAATCTCAACATTTTAAAAATCAGACCTGAGGCAATTTAAATCAACAAAATTAAGTGCACTCTTTTTATCGCAACTGTCACTGAGAGAAAACAAAATATTTTCCGCAGTTATCTGGGTACTGGGCTGAAGAGCATCTCTGTGCTGAGGATTAAAAAAAAAAAAACAGATTCTTTATCACTAGCCGCTCCATTATGATTCTCGGAACGTTATCACAGCGGCTTGTCACCATATTGGACGTATTCAACAAATGCGCCATCCCCCAGCGTGATGATCTAATTGAGATCGCAATCGCTCGCCGAAGAAAAGGTTACTTCAAATTTCCATTTTGTCTGAGTGCGGCTGACTGTGGCCAATGAGGACAAACAGGCACAGCGTCTGGGCTGCGCAAATTCAATCCTAATACTCGCCTAACTACTAAAAGCCAGCTGATTGATATCTCTCTCAAGATCTAATAAATCAGCTCTCTTTCAGACAGACCGTATTCGTCACGGGAGAGAAAATACAGTTGGGTTCTTTGGGCAATACAATTGAAATGCATCCACACTAAACTGGCACAACGCTCAAGTCTCCAGCGCGCAAAGGCACATTAATGCATGCGTACCCTGCATGTCTAATGTCCAACCCTCTATAGAATTCAAGAAGTCTACGTCCTCCGAAATTACTTCAGACTGCCGCTACTTGCACTGAGCGAGTCATGCAAAATTCTTTACCACTAAAACACTTAAAACGGCTAAATTTGCGACAGCTGTCTTCTCAGTTTATTTTAAGTTGACCAAAAACAAATTGGGCATTGAACACATCACTATGTGTGTGTGTGTGTGTGTGTGTGTGTGTGTGTGAAAGAGAGAGAGAGAGAGAGAGAGAGAGAAAGCATGTGCGTGTGTGTGTCTTCTTGTACTTGTCACGCAGTGAGAACTAGAAAAAGTGCTTTTTTTTCCTACATACTGAGGACATTACTAGAAAGTGAGGACATTTGTGCATGTCCTCACAGCTACTCAGGCAAATTGTAACTTATTAGTTGAGGTTAGGGGTAAGGTAAGAATTAGGATAGGTTCAGGTTAGGGTAAAGATTTAAGTTAGGCACACGTTGCTTATTGTTAAGATTAGGAAAAAGCTGTAGAGATGCACGAAGAATGAATGGAAGTCAATGTAATCTCCTCGCAATGATAAAAGTGCGTGCGTGTGTGTGTGAGAGAGAGAGAGAGAGAGAGAGAGAGAGAGAAAGAAATGTATGAGAGTTTGCCTTCATCTCACATCACTCAATTCAGACATAAGTAGGAGCCTCATGTTGTAATTTTTATCATTAGGATATAATTATAGGACTCTATACTTCACTGTAGATGCAGCACAGTCAAGCCCATATAGGAGAGCTCTAATTTTCAGAAAGTGTGTTTTCTTCTAATACGCTCCATACTCTGAAAGCCATATGCATTTGCATTACAGACTGCTGAATGAGCTCTGGTTAGAGTTTATAGTGCACTGTACCCTTTCAAAGCAACGGTTAGGTTGCCAACCTCTGCTACACTCTTCAATGCTTTTGCATGAGCAACTGCAGCACATTTTTAACAGCAACTTCATGTTCTGTAAGGTCCCGACAGAGAGGCCACACTTCTGAACGCAAAGCCGTGTCAGATCTCGAGCAGTCCATCACCATGGCAACAAAAAGCTCCGTTCACCTGACACACAGCGGTGCCAGCCGGTGGCTGCCTGCACCTGTACGACGTTTCTCATGAGGGTGGATAACCCCTCCGCAGCTACGCTTCACAGGCTGTCGCATACACTGTATTTTCACCAGAGGAACGAAATCCAGATCCGGAAAGTAGAACTCCGCCGCCGTTTTCTGTCCAAATCACCACCAGCAAAATAATTTGTACAACTGGTCAACCAAAAGGTTAAAGGAATTTTATTGCCAACGGGTGGTAAGGAAAATAATTCCGATTTTCAGGTCTCTGTACTGTGGTTTCTTACATAGTGTGGATAATGCTGATTCAGTAATGAGCATTTTATATCCCCAGTTGACCCCAGGAGGAACACACCATATCACTCCCCTCTTACCTCACCTTCTGGGCTCTGTGAGATGGGGAAGACCAGTGCACTGTCTCCTATACAAGCATGTCTGACCACAAGAAAGATTCAGCCATAGTTGCCCATAAGTAATAATGATCCTATTGGGCATAACAAAATCTTCAGCCAAATAACAACTTACAATTGTGCGATTTTTTTTGGAGAGCAAATTCCATGACAGTGGGTAAGAAGAAAAAAAAAAAACACCCACTTCACTCTTGGACAACCAAACACAAACGTTTCCACCCCTGTTTTTATTCCCCAAATCCCAACCGATGCACCTGCACATCTGACCCCGCAGAACCGCATCCATCAGCGCGCAGAAGTAAACTTCTTCGAGTCAAATCACCGTAAGGCGTGTTTAACGACTGCGTGCCGCATTAAAGCTTTAAACATCTTGATTGTGATGCATTGAGAGCAACACAGCAAGAAAGACTTAGATCAATGAGGCAGCACAAAACAAATGTATATGCAGAAGAAATAAATCAAGGGCACACTCGAAGAAAGCGACAAGATTATTCCACTCAACAGTACTTCCAGTTCAGTGTGCCGGAGATATCTTTCTAAAATGACAGGGAAAAGTACAGTGATTTAATAAATGGGGCGCGATCCGAAAAGCAGAGTCAACTGAGAGCGTGAAACTGGTTAGAGTTAGTTAAAGAGGCAGCTTTGGTGTGTAGTTTGGAGAGGTCTGGCGCTCGAGCTTGTGAAAACAACACCTGCTGTTTGAGAATGGAGACGGGAGCGCTTCTCTGGCACTTCCTGCACGGCTCTGTATCCCCACGGGAGCGGCGCGGGGCCCTGGAGTGACAGCTTTTCTCCACTTCGCTCACACACTCATACGTACACACACACTGTGATTAATCTTACATCCCAGCCTCAGACGGCAGCGGCTCCGAAACGCTGCGTCTGTTTATGTTTCTGAGAGAAAAACAGGCCTCCCTCGGTTCTCTCGGAGCCGCTTTGATTTAGATGAAGGAAGAGAAAAGAGGAAGAAAAACTTTTTTTAAGTAAGTGGAATCAGCATTGCTGAAAGTATGTGTGCAGAAACCTGTGTGTGTGTGCACGTGCATTCGGGAGGAGGTGTTTGTGTGTACCTGTGTGAGATTGAGCAAATGCGCACGCATGCGTGTGTGTGTGTGTGTGAGACAGAGACAGTGAATGCGTGTATGTGAGTGTCTGAATGTGTGAGTGTGCGTGAGAGAATGTGTGCATATGTGTGTGTGTGTGTCTGTGAGAATGTGTGTGTGTGTGTGTGTGTGTGTGTGTGTGTCTGAGAATGTGTTCATATATGCGTGTGTGTGTGTGTGCGCGCGCGTTTGCCTGGGCTCATGCGGACTCCCATGGGTGGTAGCAGCAGTGCTATTATGCTGCATTTTTAGATGAACTCCTCTTAAAACAGCTATTTGATGTTTTCAACTTCAATCTAGGACCCCTTCACAGGCACTGCTGTCATGTTTGAGCCAATCAGAGTTCAGAGAGCAGCCACAGCACTTATCTGTGTGTCATTTCTCACTAAATTATGGCACAAGCAGCGGAAAATTACTTCCACGTACTTACCTGTCACGTTCAGTCGCAGTTCATATACTTACACAAAGTCCAAGGTTAAGAATATATGTACAAACATACCATTTCAAAGAGGCAAACCAATCACCTGAGACAAGTTTATGAGACATAAGCATGATTAGTCTTGCTAAACAAACTACATTTATTTCTGTTCTTTGCTGCCAAGAGCATACATGCTGTACACTGACATTTTCTGAAAGGGTATTTCATAAAAGAACACTTTTTGTTTTCGTAAACCTGTGAGATTCTTTGAGAGAATTGACCTTAAAATAATATGGAAGAGGATAGAAATATAAAGATTTAAAGAGTGTACACCAAACTAAGAAGATACAAGGACCTGGGGCTAATCACACAAGTTCCAGATAAAAGCAAGAAAACTCATTTCAACAAAGGAAAAACCGCAATGAACTTACAATCACATGAATAATTGTCAATGAGACCTAAGAGCATTTCACGCATGCTGTACAGTTGAAACACCCAATTCCAACAAAGTAGAACAGAAAAGAACCAGTTAAAATGAATGCCAGCAGCTCATACAGAGTGCAGACTGCAAGCACAAAAATAATAAAAAATTGAAATTATTGCAATTAAAAAAAAAATTTACTGTGAGCCACAATATCTGAACTTAATTGAACTGAGTTGGCTTGACCAATTAAATGGGTTGAACAAAGAGCGAAATGCATTTACGGAAAAAAAATCGCAGAGTAAAGAAAATACTAAAGCGTCGATACTGATAAAAAATAAATATATTTTGGCGAAGGACTCACAGAGTTACAAAGATGCATTTCATTTCATTCTGACTTTCTCCAGCGAAGCCTCATTTAAAATTCTGCTGGAGGGAGCGAGAGTCTTTTCTGACAATCAGACGGAGAGAAATATAGCAGTGAATATAGTATCTATCTGACCCAATTGCAGAGCCCTAAAGATAGAGGGGAAAGTGAAAATACTGCCGCATAATATACATTTTCTTTTCCATCTTTTCCACCTCTTCTTTTCCTTCGGAAGACCCAGCGATATTTATGGGTCATCGCTCCGGGGCCGGCAATATGGGCGATTATGTGCTTCTCCGTCAGCGCTAGCATGGCTGCACATAAACTGATTGCACACAGTGGGGAACATCAGTGCTGAGAGAAGCTGTGGATCACGGACACATATTACCTTCAACGGGGAAATATATTCTTCACTAAATAAAGCGCCACATTGAGTTGCAGCCTCAAAAAATTCCAGAAAGCAGGTAAGGTAGCGTTTCAGCGAGAGGGATTCAACCGGCAGCCTTCTTTTTGTACGGCTGAAAGAAAACTGCAGCTCATCTTTCCACTCTTTTTTTTTTTTTTTTAAGAAAGAGAGACCTTCCCTCGACATGGCTTTGTGCTTACCCACCCGACTGTTCCCTTGTTATGGAAATTCTCGTCGGAGAGCGTATCGTGCCGGCCATAAACATCTCCAAATTCAGAAGGGTGCAATTATAAGGGGCTGTGAGTAACCGTCAGACTGTTGGGGAGTCGTCCTTCGCAATGAAGGAGTCTGTCACGAGCAGTGCTCTTGTCAATTTGGCTGTGTGTGTGTAAATTGTATTTAAGGGGGTAAGGGGGGGGGGGAGAGAGAGAGAGTGGGAGGTTGTCAAACCTTGGAGCGTAAAGTCTGTGTCTTTTCTGGAGGATTTGGCCCTGACATGACATGAGCTCCATGCACCAGTTACAGCTCTGATTGGATCAGTTCTGTGAACCCGTGACTGACACTCCCATCTGAAGTTCAGTCACCAGAGACCTTCACACTCCCGAGCGCTTCCAGCTCCAGAGACAGACAGACAGACAGACAAGCAGGCAGGATAACAGACTGTCTGACAGACAGGTGAGGTGGATGCATCACTAATGGGGGGGAGGGGGAGGGGAGTAGGAAGTCCGTACTCACAAATCTTCCCTGAGAGGGGCGGGTAATGCATGCGCTTTCCATTCCCTCTTCTTCTCCTATCCCCGAGACATTGATGGATTTTATTCATTTCAACGTCGCCCTCCGCCATTCTGCATCTGCTTTTTTCACTGCCGAGGAAACCCCGGCTTATCACACACGCGTGAGTGTGCGTGTGCGTGCGTGTGTGTGCGTGTGTGTGTGTGTGAGCGCGCTGACTCACAACCTCACGGCTGTTGTCGCCGTGAGGTAGGAGCTGGGTAGAAAAAAAAATGAAGAATTCGAGAAAAACACGTCTTGCAGTGTTTGGTTTGCCGAAGATGCAACATGAAGGGGTAGACAAAAGCCGCAGGAAGTCAGCGGGGGGTCCATTCGCTCCGCTACAGTGCCTCAGGGGCAGCGGCCCCCTACTGGGAAGAGCTTTTTCCGCCGCCTGTCGTCCCACCCCACGAGGGGCCGAGACGGAGAGACAAGGGGTTGACCTTGTGTCTGCCAGCACTGGGGGCAGCTAGCGACCTTACGCACGGCAGCCAGAGGCCTCGTTTCGGCGATACAGAGAGCACGGGTACCTTTCAGTGCAGCGTGGTGGTTAATCAAACCTGACCTAAAAAATAAGCACAAATCCTGACTCGGACGTTGACAGACTGGGGGGGGCCTTGGGTAAGGTCCGCTATTTCAGCTCAACACCACAGCACGGCGCCCCGTCTCCCCTTCAAAACAGAATACTTTGCCCTCAACAAAAAGAAGCAAAAAAACAAGTGCATTCACAGAGGCAGCAAGTGCAGCCCTATTTCATTTTCTTTAAAAAGCCCAGTTGCTCTCCAGCACTTCAAAGACACTGGCATTTCAGTGTTTTGAAGTGAAGTGCTGGATTTTTTTTTATTTCTCATGTCATGCATATGAGATGGAGCCCAGGGAAACATAATACAAGGGCAAAATTTTGAGTGAGGAGAGATGGGGGGTTGGGGGGAGCAGGAGCTGATATTTCATATGAAACATCTTATCAGTATTCATCAGAACAGGAGCCTCAACAGCAGAATTACTTTCGATCCCCTCACCTCTGCTGCCGCCAGATAACAACTGCTCACTTTAATTCACTTCCAACGTCAAACTTCTCCGCCGCCGCCATCGCCGCTGCCGCCTGCCAAACCCTTCACATCGGCGACCGGGTACCTCGCCGTTTCCACTGGCGGCGACCCGGCCAGCTGCTAAAACGCTGCGTGTAATCTTCTCAGATGAGCGACGAGCGGCAATTTACATAACGGTTTGAGCTCCTGGAGCTCGAGATCAGATGGGCTCGGCCGTTAAAAGCCGGATGCGAGGCTCAGTTATGCTAACGGCGATGGGAGGCAATAAGCTTTAGCTTTAGTGTTCGCAGCAGCTGAGGTGCTTAACATGACTGCTTTCTCCGCCCACAAGGCCTCTTGGTAACCAAGGCCTCCGTATAAAGCGAGCGACATACTGTCGCAATACCCCCCAACCCACGCTTCCCCGCCCACCCCATGCCATAAAGAAAATAACTACTTCGTGCCTCTGAAGTGATGCCAAGCAATTTAGTCCCCCCGCATGATCATGCCACTAATTAGTCAATACCGTATTCGATAATTTCATTTTACCTCGTTTCGTCTTGGGAACCTCCTGGCGACTATCAGCTGGATCATTCCGCGCTTGTTGCCCTCGACAGACATGGACTTGCGTAGCGTTTCCATGGCATCCTGGTTCATCTTCCCCAGCAACGACTCCCCGTTCACTGCTATCAACTGGTCGTTGACTCTCAATCTACCATCCTGTCAACATACGAGCACAAGCAGCCGACATGAAGAGATCTGCAATTCAAATGTGGCTCTTTGGCACGTTAAATTCGCAGGTGCACCCAGGAGAACAAAGGCACCAACACATCTCCTCTCACATGTAAACAAACCGTACGACACAGAGGGCTACATCGAAACTCGGCTCAATAGCGGTAATACAAAACACTCAAATCATCTCCAGTTTCTGTGAAGCACAATGCCTTGTTTCTGTCCAGTGCTCTTGCTGTCAATATAGCAAATGACTGTCCGAATGAGTGCAATGGTGACCATGTCATTAAATTTGGTATGATCAGGGTAATTATTAGTGAATTGCCATTTTGATGCAGCTTAACTCCTTTGCTTTCTAGCTAATCTAAGCTCAGTCAAATCCAACTTTCATTGTTATTTTAATTGTGACATAATATTGATGCACCTGCAAGGGTCACTGATCAATCTCCTGTCCGTCATACATTCTGGGACACAATAATTGACAAAATATCGGGATTATAATGTGAAATATTACTATTGCGTATTTGTATTGAAAGTAATTGCATATAAATATTAATAAATGACACAATAATTGAAAAAATATCGGGATTATAATGTGAAATATTACTATTGCGTATTTGTATTGAAATTAATTGCATATAAATATTAATAAATACAATGCTGAATATCATCATGGGTGGTCACTATATCGATGACTTTGAGCTTCAGATATCTGCTGTCAAATTATCCAAAGTGCACTCGGTCATGACCTTATTGGACTTGCATGCTGCACCTTTAGATTGTGTGCTAAGGCTACATAGATAGGATGCTGCATTTAATGAAAGACTTGATCATAGTTCACATGGTTTGGGGATGAGAAAAGCCAGCTACAAAGAGAAAACTTAAGACAGCAAATCAAGGAGCCTTACAATCCCACGCATCGCTCCTTGTACTGTGAGCCACATTATTTTCAAAAGCAGCACTGCCTTCTCTGCAAATCCCATAAAGTTAAAATTAATAACAAATGTATAAAAAATGCCAACTGTCAAGCCAGCGAATGAAAGCAAATATCGAATATTCCACAGTCAACTGAAATATACAACCACCTGCGAAGACGAGCATGCTGGTGCAAGAACTTGAAACTTTAAGATGAAAACATTTCTCACTGTCTCAGACTGAAGCTACAGGGTAGTGAGAGGGACTGGGCTTGCCTTGCATGCAGCTCCACCATTAATGATGGACTTGACGAAGATGCCCAGGTCTTCGTGAGTGTCCTTGGACCGGTTGCCCTTGACGCTGACCCCCAGGCCGGCTGAACCAGAGTCATTGAGTGGGATCTCTAGGGTGAGAAACTCACGAGTTCCATCTGGTGTCAAGATCAGGTCATCATCCTCTGATTTCTGGAGATTCAGGGGAAGAAGGAAGATGGAGATGCAGAAATGTGCTAATTCTAGGTGAGATAAGTTGCAGTAAGCTTGTTTTCTGCTGGTGCGCAATTGTTTTCAGTCAAACACTAAAATAAAAAAAATGGAATAAAGGAAGAAATCCTTTGAGAAGCCCCAATGGGAATTACAGTTAAAACCAGTGCCGATGTTCATGGCACCAAAACAATGGCTCTTTGGAAGATGTAGCTAGAATAAGCACACAAAACCAGCTGGCCCAGCAAATAACTGTCAAAAGTCATATAAAATTGATGATGCAGAAACGAACTGAAGTGCTGGTACTCTTGTTCTAAATGACATATGCAAGTTCAGTGTGAAACCTGATTAAAACCGCAGATGCCAATGCGACTCAAACTCCCAGCTTATTTACCGTCTCCAAAGCGTAAGATACCAGAATTTCAAACCCACAGATATTCCAAACTAGGCCAATATCAGTCACTGAAAATGCAGCCTTTTTTTCCCCTGCATCAAGGAACCAGATAAGAGCAGTCCATGGACAGGGGATATCAGCAAAAGAATAAATGGTAATGCTGTATCACTGCACAGGACAGGAACTGAAATGGTGTCAGGGCCTGAGGAGCAACAACAAACTATTTCTTCTCAAGCACAATACTGCTTTACAGAAAACAGGGCACGCAATCTCAGGGAAAATAAAATAGGCTACATCTCTGTACATCTTTCTGTCGAAAATGTTATTCATCATCCAGGTGACAATACATAGACCCATGTCATAAGCAGACATGGGCTTTGACAGGGGCAATTGCTGATCTGCTTCGCAGATGTAAACACAGTCACAACAGAAAATATATGCAATAAAAAGCGAGTGACATTCTCAAAGGTACTTTCCTTCGGGATCAGGAAGGCTAAGGCAGAAAATTCTCCTATCAAGGACTACAGTGCTCTGCACTGTGCTATAATGGTATTGCTAACATCCAGGTTTATATTGAATGTTTGCACCAGCAAGACTACTGCGCTTATTTTATTTACAATCATTTTATTAGGCTTTTGCTTAAAGTTAGTACTAATTTTGAGTCATCCTCGTAATATTTAAGTGCACAGTGCACAGGATAATCAAATGAGTTAGAGCTTTTTTCTTCAGAATAAGAGCACTACACGCAATATCTACTGAACATCATGCACCGTACATCCATCAGATTTTACTTATTAACATCAGGAATTGGGCAGAATACCAAATTTTAATTTGAAAAAGGGGCCTTTTTTGCCCCAATGTCTGAAATCTAGGGGCATTTAAGGTGGAATTGAAGAAGGTCTGTGATGAAAGACCATTTTCTGTGAGAAAAGCCCCCGCCTTCAGGAAAAAAGAAAAAATAATTAGGGGAACAAAGTGCCCCCTGCCTGATGACTGAGGAGTATTTTGGGAATCATGAAGCCTGCGAGATCCTTCATTTCCTAGCATGCTGTGACCAAATTAAACAGCAGATATCAAAGAGACAGGTCTTTACATCTATGCATTACAGCAATGATAATGGCATCTGTTTTTCCAGGCTCGGTTCAATGAGAACCCTTTATGTACTTCCGTCCAGAAAAAAAATTAACAGCGTGTCACAGTATCACATGACAAAGGAAGACCATGGTAACAGACCTTCTTGAAGAATCGCCATGGAGACTTCAAAACGTACAAGCTCGCAAGCGTGTTCCGTATATTCAACAACCATATGTCAAAAATGCTTCAAAAATGCAGAACACAATCAGGTACGTACATACGCGCATCACGCAATCAAACGCACCCTCGCATGCACACATGCGCATACATACACATGCAACAAAGATACAGTTAGCTTCAACAGCAACTGAATGAAAGAACAAGTCAGAAAGTGAAGAAATTATTTGCGTGCACTTCACTTTAAAGGTAAAAACTATTTATATAGAATCTGCCCAGATGCCCAGCCTCCTGAAAGACCACATCAAATTCCCCCATTTTCAAGAAATCATCAAGCTTTCAGTAAAAAAAAAAAAAAAAAAAAAAAAAATCACATCTCGTGAGGCTTTCAGCTCTATTTTACATAGCTGAGAAAGAGGCACAGAAATGAGCAGAATAAACTTTCAACGATAAGAAAGAATCATACAAGAATAGGAATGTAGGTATACAGGACATAACAGTAAGTACAGCTCTGATTTAGCTCAAATAAAACTTTCTGGCTCAGGAGAAGGGGGGGGCTCGGGGGGGGGGGAATGTTCTTGTATTCACTGAATCTTAATAAAGACTGGGGTCAGGTCAACTTTCCGCCTGGCACCATCTGTTTTGATAGACGTGTTGACATTTCCATTGTATTCAGAGAGCCTGCGAAACGGGAGACGGGACTCATGAGAATGGCACTGAATGGGCCATTATGAAATTTCTCCTCTGTATTTAATAAACACTTTCAATGGAAATAAAATCTACATATCAGTTTGGTCTCAGGAGAGGCTTTGTATAAATATTTTGCCTCCATGGCTCTTCTACTACACAGGTTATATCAACCACTTCTCAACTGTTTTGTCTCGTCACTTGCAAAATATAGTGAATGAGGAATACTCCTTCACACGACCTGAGGCACATTTAACATTTGGAAAATACATTTTTAGGGGACAGCACATACTCAGGCACTGCCAGCTAACCGCCAGCCTGTCAACAGCTGGCAGACACACCAAGCACTGTAAGAACAGCAAAGACGTAACACAAACCTCAGGGTTCCCAATGGCTAGCGAAATGCAAACATAGAAATTCCACCATATCATATACAGTGATCATAATTAGTACTTCCTTGAATTTAAGCAGAATCCCAGAAATGGAATATTAATCAAACTCAGAGAAGAATGCGCTGTTTGATAATGTCCATATTAATTACAAAATGAAGCATCAATTGATGATTAGAGAGAATAAATCTCTGCATAAAGCAGACTTAACCTATAAGTCACCTCTGTGATACGTGGGTTCTGGTTCCTAACTATCTAGCAATGCCGGTCGAAGACCACCTGTCAACTGTCACTAAAGATTTGCAGGGTGACAGCCCGTTAAGTGGGCTAGGTAATTAATTAATTAATCTTCAAGCTCTACAGCACACATTAAATCAGTCCTATTGTTCTTGAGGGCGAAGCTGAATTATATTGTCTGAACAAAAGGAGGCTGAATCCTTGCGGGACGCAGAAGAAAACCTGAAATAATGCAAGACTCAATGCACACGTGTGTTTGGTATTCCTGCCTTGATGCTCGTCTCTCGCTAACGGAGGGAGAAAAACAAAAGGCAGAGGGCGAGAGGAGAAAATCCGGTACCCCGAAGACTTTTCCGCATTTTAACGCCTGAAACAATTAGCACCGTTTTCAACTTCCCCCTCTCTCGCGCAAATTCAGTGACATAAAGGTCATTTGAAATGAATTTAAAAGCCCAAAAGAAATCACTCAAGGATGTAATTGAGAAAAGGGCCTATGCATGATGAGCTGTTGTGAGAGAATTTCTGCACTCTGTTTCTTTCCGCGGAGAGCTGATAAGACTTGAATGTTAAACACCTCAGGCCAATTCAGATTTCAGCTTCCAGGTACAATTAAAGCAGAGAACAGCTAGCTACTGGTCATTTATGTTATCACCCCCAAGCTCATCCATTGGCTCTGCATAAACCAGAACAGGGTCAGAGTCTGTGCTCGACATTCCATTCTGATAGTGCCTTTTTTTTTTCTTTTTTTGCAACCATACACATTTTTGATGATGCATGTTACAAAATGTTTATTTGGCTGATTGGTTGATGGTCATCGTCAGGAGCATCGGGACACTGGGGCATACAAGCAAAGAACAGGAAGAGACATAATCTGTGACAAGGAGCCAAGCTCTACAAACTGTACAGCGCAGAGATAAGCACAGGAATAGCAAGACAGAATGCATATAAGTTCTGTCATCTGGAAGCATTGTCGTCCCCCAAAGAACGAACCGCAGGACTAACTGCAATGAGTGTGCACTTGTAAACCATGCTAGCATACACAGAGCACCTGGCAAAGATCCATGGCTTGGCATGAGAAGACGGTGTGGAAAACCGACATGAGAAGAAACAGTAATTACCCGAACATGAAGGTTAGCTGACTACAGGACGAATTTTGTGAGCTAGCACAACACAATACTTTTGAGATTGGAAAAATTATTCCAGCTTTGCAAGAGCTACGCAAACAATCAAAGCATGAAACCTACTGTAATCACTCAATTCTCTGGTGTATAATATGACCTACACAGACAAGAAAAAGAGTCAAAGGGTCTTTGAATTTCAGGCCAATTAACTGCCAGGCCTTAATCGTTTAATAGGTATATTAATAAATACACTTGCAATTTTTATGAAAGTAAACACTAAGGCAGAAAAAGGGTAACCGAGCTGTGAAAATACCTGTGAATGGATTAACAATTGTTTTAGATTTTGTTTACTTTTTTTTCTTTTTTTTTTTTTTCTCGTGATCACCGTCCCCAAAATTGAGGATACAGCCTCTGAAAGGTAATAAGCTAATTGACTCTCCAGCAGTCTGTCACTGTCCATTAGTTTTCTTCTTCAAGAATGAAGGCATCTTTTCTCACTTTCGCACCCATGATGAAGGCCTGCGGGCTCAAACACATCAGTGTTGTTCTCATGGTCTAATGGCCTCACCCTGTATTTAAGGGTCTTAAATTTATTGACAGCAGCTTGGAATTTTGTCTTCTTTATAGCCTGAGCCATGTCTCATCTGGGTTTCCAAAGACCATCTTCATTGAACTTTCCGAATCTTTCCGAAATCTGTAAATACCACTGCCTTCTCCAAAACCGCCCACTGCACAAAGTAAATGGCCCACACTTCACGTCACACAATCAACCTCATGATTCGGCGATCGAAGTGCCAGGCATTTGAGACGAACGGGAGGGGATCTGGTGGCAGAGTAGGATCATTTGCAAGCGTTATGGCAGAATGCTCTCGTGTTCCACCACCACCTCATTCAGAAGCAGCAGTTCAATTGTGCCAATAAAATCAGCTCTCCGAATGCCACGAACCATCTCGAAGCCTGAGCGTCGAGCGATGCCACGGCAACTGTGAAGGCACTCATCCACGCTCATAAATAAGCCGAAGGGAATTCAAAGAAAGAAATAAAAAAGAACAGGGGAAAACACATGCAGCACTGTTGCTTTGAAATAAACTAAAATGGTAAGAAAATCAATGAAAATATTCCCCAATGCAGACATTTAAATAACAAGCGGTCTAGTTTTGGTTGAACACATTACTCAAGTGTCCTTCCATTATTGGGGATTATGAACCAAAGAGAAAAGAGGTGGATTAGTACAGTTTGTTGTGTGCCAAAAGGACAATATTAAGCTCGTTCGGGAGTCTTTCAACGGCAAACAAGCTCTCTGCAGCTCTTCATGCATAAATAATGTGATCCAATCTTAATCACCCTATCAGCACCTGCCTGACAGGGGCGACACGCTTAAGCATGGCGCTGAAGGAATAATAGATTCAATTACATGATTCAATTATAATTACATGGTTTGTCACATTGTTCAGGACACAACACGATACAGGGGGGAGGGGGGTTGTTTTTTTCATTCCTCGCAGACTCCAAGAGAAAATGTACAGATTGCTCAAATCAATTAACAGATAATTAAAAGAAGCAGCATGGTTAAAGAGGTAGACTAGATTTTCAGGGTGTGAAATAAATCTGATTTGGGAAAGGCTGTTATTTTATCCTGGGTGAGAGGAGAGGAAGGAAGGTAGCGCAGAAGCACAAAGCGCACCTTTATTAACCTCCCTACAGGAGCACAGAAGCGGGATAATCGCCCCTCCGGCGCGTTCAGGAAAAACGACTGCCTGGCACCTGCAGGTGAGGCGCTCGCTAAACAACCCCAGGTCTTAAAAAGTTGAAAACAAGGAGAAAAGAAAATGAAAAGTGCTAGGTTCTGCTACTTGCTGCCGAAAATGGCAATACATTACCTCATTTCTCAGCTCTAAAAGTCAGGTGATCAACTCCCAACTGTATGAGCACTTATCTACAACTGATAGTACTGCATAGGAGGCGTCGGTCCACGGCTGCAAGGTATATTTGCCCTACAGTAATAACAATCCCGGGCAATGTGAGAGAGGCGCCATCGTCAATCAGCATGATATGAGGAGCTACCATGTCCCAGCCACCACTCGCTCATGAGAACCATATTAACAACGTATTTGCTGGTCAGAGTAGGGTAGCACGAGATAGGAAAACAAGATTTTAGTGTGGCTATCATAAGACATTATCCCTGGTGCCAAAGTAAGGACTGGGGACAAGCATCCGAATACAACAGGAATTGGAACAAGCTTGCTGGGCCACCTCAATCCATGACCAAGAATCCTGCCACAGTGCTAGCTAAGCCCTGTGTGCACAGCAAGCACCTGCAGCAAGACTGGCTTCTAGAACATTCAGCTCATGTTAATGTGGAGGCAGCTGCACCAGTGCGTCACTCAGATATATAGAATCAATGATGTCACAGGCAGAGACTGATTCACCACTGAACCTCAGACATTAACCATAATCGCAGGAAAAACACCTCAACAGAGTTTTTCGGTTTGGTTTCGGTCCTCATGCTCCTCCTAGTTCCACTCAACTGGTATAATTCCGTCCCGAGTGAGAATTGCTAATGCGATAAAAAGGTTCTCATCACGTAAAGTCGATAAATTGGGCTTATTTTATATTTTGTTCAGCCAACAAATCAAAGGAAACAGCCCTCAACTGCAGCAATTTGGAAAACACAGATTACATCTGCTTTGAATGATTGTCCCCCATTATGTTTAGAAAAAGAGCACAAAAGGATCATTACAGAGCTCGGAAACTACAGCAGTACGATTGTTTAGCAAGAGATTGTGTTTTACCAGAATTACGCTTTAGTTAAAGATTGAGGTTTAACTAGGTTTAAAATAAAAAAAGTGAGGGGGAATTGTACCACTAAAAAATTCGAACATGAACTTGAAATGAGCCACTTTGGACTGCAACTTACAAATTAAGGCAGCCGCGTTCCAAGCATGCTCCTGGAAAATGTTGTGATGAAACTCCTCACTCCCTGGCAAAACGGACAGAGCCGAAGCCAAGATGCAATGATTTGCGAGATGTAATTATAAAAAAACTGCTTTACATTTGTGTCCAATTCCTCTTGATAGAAACCACAGATTCAGCTGTCAGACCATACTGGAGCACAAATTAATTGCACAATTAAGATGTTCAATCCTTGGCAGATATCGTCCCTAATGGATTTGTGACAACCCAGATAAAATCATAAAAGGGGAGTTTAATGTACTGCTTAATTATACCTCCCGCACTACGGGATCTATAAGGGCACAGCCCAATCGCCTCAAAAAGGAAACGCGCATATGCACGAACCGCACTAATAAACTGCCTGTCAACAACAAAAACTTGTTTCGGATTTATGGGCTTTCTCAAAAAATTTATCCAAAAATCATAAAATTTTCCTCTCAAGTAGAAAGCAACCAGCTTGTTATAAGATACTTCTTGTTTAACAAATAAAATTGTCCCCAACCATTTTCCTTATTTGGCATTTAAGTAATTGATGAAGTTTCAAACACACAACAAAAGACAAAAGTACTTAAAATATATACCTTTTTTTTTTTTTTTTTTCTTCACTGCACTCTTACTTGAGCGACCCATAACTTGAGCCAGAGGGGCTACATTTTTACAAAATTTCAGAAATACGAACATTTACAGGCTGTACGTCTGCAAGCTTTGTGAATACAGATGTACATTTTGTAAAGTGGTCAGACAGGGAAGTTCAATCAAGGATGCAAGTGTAAATGACTGACTCAGATCAGGAGAGTACCAACAGCAGAATAGGGTGAGCACTGCAGTTTCAGTACAGCAGAAACTAGCGAACAAAGCTGATCCATGTGTCCCTGCGTGGACAAACTTGATTTAAACAATCAATCTGAGAAGACAGGTTTATGAGCACACACAGCCAGAGCCAGGACCCCCCCTTGGGTCAGGAGAAAAAAAAAAAAACAAGACTGTGAGAGTACGGCCCCTTAACCTTTGCTGGAAGTAAGCAGAGCATTATGCCACATGCTATCATAATGCTAACAAACAGCGTCAATGACATAGACCAGTTAGGGCTTCGTTTTTGGTTCACAAACAGCTCCCACTTGTCTGGGATTGACCAGAAATGAATCAATGCCTTGTTGGATTATACAAGACCAGCATGCACTGCTGCAGGGACACTGAGGAAGACAGGCTGAGAATCACTGCCCATGAACAGAATCTGACAATTTAATTCACTGTTCAGAGCCAAGACTGATGGTCAATCAGAGGTAGTACAGAAAATTACTTCAACCATCAAGTCTCTGTTAAAGTTGTTCTAAATACCATCTTGAAAAAGATGGCGTAACACCGAGTGGTCGCTCTAAAAGGCCGCAGTGTAGAATAAGTCCCTGTAAAAGAGTATAATCTGGAACTGTCAATCTATGAGAGAGCAGTTTTGAGTATTCATGCAAACATGCAGGCATGGGTCTGGGAGCCATCGGTAAACAGGAACAGGGTAGTGCTGATGCTAACATGGTGCGACAACAACTGGCTCTTACCAACTCTTGGTGGAGCCACATCTGAAGTGATTCTGCACTCTAGGAAAAGATCAAATAAAGCGAGTATCAAGGCGAGAGAAGAAAAACACACGTACAGAACCGGTGCGCTTGCTCATGGACGCAAGCCAGGGTGCAAGCCATAGAGTTAGAGATGGGTACACAGCATGCCCATTCCACACCCATCGTTCAAAAGGCATCAGATGGCAGTTAGCAGATAGCAGTGCTCTCCTGAACTGGACCCCGGCTGCTTATTTTCAGCTTCAGTGAGGCATGCCAGCAACCCTCAGCGCGACTCGGCGAAAGCCGGAGAGGGCAAGTCTCGTTATACATCATCACGGGGACATCTTTTTAAGGCAAGCACAGCAGTTAGTCATTTCTGAGGCCCAGTGCGAACCGTGAACCGTGAAGCCCATATATTGGAGGGAAGGGAGGGAGGTGAAAATGCAATCTTTGCTCGCGCCCTGGATCGGCAGGCGTCGAGGGGCCAGCTGGATGTGCACTGTGACCCACCGATGTGCCGCCGAGCACTCAAGGAAAAGCCAATGTGAGAGCCGGGAGGGGGCTTGGGGCTGTGCGGTTGTTCATCTAGCCACCGCATTTCACAAGAAAATGATGCGTGTGTGTGAGTGTGTGTGTGTGTGCGAGCGTGTGTGAGCTTATACAATGTTTACCTACCCTTAAGGGCAGCAAATGTACAAAGAAATCAGGAATTCCATGCCTTGTAGGGACCAAAAGTCCCCAAAAAATGTTTTGCTATTTTTGAGTTTGGGGTTAAGGTTAGGGTTAGGTTAAGGTTAGGGTTGGGATTCAGTTTACTTACGTTCTGTTGAGGGTTAAGGTCAGGGAAAGGGGTTAGGGAATGAATGGACGTCTATGGAATGTCCCCACAAAACATGAAAGCGCGTGTGTGGGGCAAGCGTGAGAATAATGAATCGTAATAAGGCCTGAACATTGGCATGTGCATGTGAATACATTCATGCGCTCACGCTCCTCTGTCACACACAGCCGTGCGGTGGTTCCCGGCTGCACCTGTTGTTAGCATTACTGTAATTGCATCTGAGGCCCTGCATTATTCAGCAGCCGCAGACGGTCCCTGCAGGCCCCGGCCGGGGCGGAGGGGGCAGAGCTGCACCTGGCGCGGGCCACACATCTCCCGCGACTCCCTGTTTTTATTTACCGCCATTCCACAGCCATCTCAGATCCCTATCGCAGCTCCCATCCTCCCCCGTCGCTCCGTCTGTCACGAGCTGGCTCATTCTTATCGCTCACTCTCCCTTCATCTTCCTCACCGTTTCCCACACTTGCCACTTCGTCTCCATCTCGCATTCATTCTTATCAAATGCCTGCTCTTCCTGTCTCTGACGCTCTGTCGTTTTAGTCTCTTCTGCTCATTCACCCTCTTTCACACCCCTTTTCTCTCCTTTACTCCCTCCCTCTCTTAATCTCTCCGTAATGACACTTACGAAAGGAAGTGCAACGAAGAGAATGGCTTTACGGTGTTACACAGGAACAAAATATGAAAACCATGGCAACAAATTCGCACATTAACCTCTTTTCCATTATGGATTTGTATTGCCATACCAAATAAAAAAAGCATTAACTGAAGAACATTCCTGAATAAAGGTTCAATGTGCGGTCGTTTAGTCGTAATAAGGAAGCGACTGTGCAAGGCCAAGCTACGAGGGAAAAAAATCCGACTCCAGGCACAAAAGACCTCACCATCGCGTCTAAATGAGCAGACTGGGTAGTGTAAAGAGTAAAGGTTCACAGACTGCTACAGCGCTATTTAGGCCCTCTGAGTGACAAATGCTAACTCTGACTCCGCCCATGCTTTTTGATTGGGTCCTCAGAGGCTCAGCCGTTGCGGAAGGCTGCCCTACGGGGGATTGACGCAGATTAGCGGTGAAGGGCAAGGGCGTGCGCTCCGCACCCGGAGGGCTTAAACTCTGCTCATCGCATCCTTCACCTGGGGCAGCTCTGACGCCCCCACATATCCCGCCCCCCACTCTCTGTAAAATGGATCCACAAAGGACACGGCCTCATCGATCGAAATTCTTCAATGTCTTCAGGGCCTTTCAGAGGACCCGAGAGATATTTTATCCAAGAGTGAGGGTTAGGGTTCGGCTCCGGAGCTAATTTTTCTCGGTTCTCTCTTTGAATCTGATAAAGCCAGGTAAAGGTTATTTGTAATGCACCTGCCAATAAGCCCGCTTCATCTGCTCGGCTACTTCTGTCTGATTGCTCTCAGGAAATGCCTGCAATTCCCTCGGCGACAATGTGAGGCATGAGCCTTACACGTAATCAAATGCGGAAAAATAAGGAAAATAATTTCTCAAGGATGACAAGAGACCTTTCGCTTCAATTGAAAGGAGGTAAGATTAGCAGAGTCAATAATAGCTAAATTCTCAAAAATATGGCGGTAATGTACATGATATTAAACAGATGCTGCCCTAACTTTAATGGTAACGCTAAAAGACTTTGACCAAAGTCTGAAATAGGCCCTCAAAAGAAGATTTATTTACAGCAGAGAGCACAGAAAAATATGATTTGTTAAATTTTTGACAGCGGCACATCTCAGTTAACTTATGGGATTATTCACATTTTTGATTTAAACTGCCATTTACAGGCTATGTCTTATTGTGCTCAAATTATGCGACAGTCCCTCCCCTCCACCCTGGTGTCCAATGTGTGACAAGCGGGCAAAAACCATCTCTGTCTCCACAATGCTTTATTCGCAATAACTGTCACCGTCAAAGCAGTGGCCCCATAATCTCATTTTTATGAACATCCTCGTATGGATTATTGAGATCTCTTAATGCCTGTGTCAGCGCAGAAAGAAACAGGGCCCCATGTTAATATGACAACGAGAGTAATGAAGCTTTACCTCGCGCACTCCCTGGCCATAAACTTTGAGGAATTCGCAGAGAAAGGGAGATCTGATTAGAACTGTATATCCATGATGGCTTTTTAATCGAGTTGCGCGAAAAGAGCTGAGGAGCGTAGCGACATCATATTCAGAGGAAAACACTCCAGATTCTCTCTGCTGTGACTAAGAGCATTTAAGAAGAATAATGCATCAATCAAACAATTAATTTGCTTGTGTTCATCCCAGTTTTGATGCAAAACAACAAACCGCCTTGATTGCTGATGAACACGAGATAATTGAACACTGAGGATGATGACTAGAATAATTGAATGATAACATGATAATGAGCAAACAACCTCAGCATACAGCAAAAAAAAAAAAATCTGTGCAATGCAACACTGCCAATCAAATGTTTGAGGACACAAAATTTTCAAGCAGTTATAGGAAAAAAATATTATCAGATTTAATTTTCAAAAAAGTTTCAGAATTCCCATCAAAACAACAAACTTTCGCAACAATAACTACAGTGAAAACCCATGGTATTTTTTTTTCTACAAAAGCAATAATATGGAACTGAAAGTGTAAAAGCAATACTCCAGTGGAAGTTCCCGCTGACGCACTGCTCTAGTGGGCTACTTCTTCCTGATTGATTTGCACTTGTGGACTCCGTGCCATGGTGTGTTGCAGTTGATATGGCAGCTCGTGGAGACCTAACGCCTCACTAAGACTGTTTATGTTGACTTTGACATTAATTTCTCACCCACCTGTACGTCAGGCACACAATAAATGCTTATTCGCGGACTCAATGTCGTACACTCCTCCAATCTTATTCTCTTATCGGCTTTTCATCCGAAGGTCTATTTAACAGCCCTGAGCTGCATAAAATATAAATAATTGCAGCAATAGCCTTGCATGTCACTCAGAATGCTGCAACAGAGCCTAGCAACTGAAAGTATGACATCAATAAATAATAACTCATCCACATAGCCTTGTCTAAAATAAACACAGACGGATAATCAAAGCAAGAGAGAGGGCTACAGATGGGAGATGTGTTGTAGGCTCTCTGCTTTGCCCGCTAGATCGACTTCAAGCCTCTTGCATATCCCGGACCATAGCTCACTCACTCATCGGTGGCCAGCCTGTGCTTTCAGGTGAAGGAAAAGGCCTGATGGCTGAGCTCCCAATGGCCAACATGTTTAACCATGGGGCTTTGGTCATACTGAGCAACCATTTCGTAACAAATACCCTGAAACCGTAAAAGCATCAAAGCCGTGGCCATTAAAAACAAGGCACTGTGACGCTTCTCAAAGTAGGGTACTGGGGTGATCAGTGGAGTGTCGGGCAGGAAGCCTTGCTCCATACGAGGCTGCGAGCGCAGCCATCTGTCGCACCGGCACTAAAATCACCCCGGTGAGCCGAAGACAATAGAGAGCTACTGCTGGAGGCGGTGCTGTAAGAGTGGGAACATCAGGTCGAATTGCGAAATGCTTCCAAGTAGAACCCATGTTTGAAGTAAACTAGAATCCAGGTTTGGTTTTTTTTTTTTTTTTTTTTTTGTCATTTTAACGCTATCCAAACTTCTGATGTCAGCCAAAGGCAGTGAATGAGATGCGCATGTAGAAGTCCAATTTAGAAAAAAACATACAGAAATTTCCTTCAAATACAGTTGTAATATAGATATAAATAAAATGAAATACTGGAAAGTGACATCTGTGACCCTGCTGAAAGGGACCTGAGGTTATTGCTGTTAGACTTAAATAGATGAGTCATTTTAATATTACATAAATATACAGTATATGAGCCATGCCAAGCCATCTCCAGGGGGTATCTCCACAGCAAGACTCAGATTTTTCTCTTTCTTGGTAAATAATAATAATATTTCATAATTTTGGAAAATCTGAGGTGCTTACTCATTCTGCCAAAAGAGCCATCTTGAAGTTTGGCGGGTGTCGCAACTGCAAATGTGAAACCTCCTGGAGTGGGCATGAAACGCCTCATGTATATTAAGAAAGTTCTGCCACGAATGCACCAGTGTGTTGTATGTGTGCGCGAGTCTGTGAGCATGTGCGTTACAGAGCAGGACTAGTACTGCTTTCCGCGAGCCCGGACTTGGCAGTCAGCACTCAGAGCCAGACGAGAAATCTCACCACTTCTCGAGGCAGGAAGGCGTCCTCTTGCCGTTGCACCAGCAGGCTGACTGAGCCACCCATCTGTGTACTCCTCAGAAGAGCCACTGTTTCTTCCTGCGTTCTCCCGTTCAGGTCCACGCCATTCACCTGGCATTAGGGAGACAGTTATACACCGGTTGACACATGACCGTACCACAAGTTGACCGCCCAACCAAGATTCCATCATTGGACTGAGCGGGCAACATCCCAAAACAGCATTTGCCCAAAGCGGAGTCAAGCCTTAAACGTTCAAAACAAAGGACTGGACTTAATAATGTTCAGGGTAGGCGCGTAACGGTACACGTATTTGACCGAACCATTTGCTACAGGACGTTCGGTTTGTTTATGATCCGAAATTGTCCTGCTTAAAGTAAGTGACACGAGGCCAAACATAAATTGTGTGCAGAACTTAAAGTCACAACTCCAAGTTACCTCCCTTGTGACATACAGGATTTTGTTGTCGAAGCAAGGCTAGCAACTGAATTGAAGCGATGCTTATTAGCATTAGCGCAAGTATAGACCAGCCTTGTCAGTAGTATACCATGGCGAAGGCAAAAGGAAAGCCAGAGCTTAAGAATCTACCTCTATCCTTCAGGTCAGCTGTTTGTGAACAGGACAGTTCGCCCGTGAATTACGCTTGCAGTAGGCAGAGGCAACGGACAGGACAACAACAACATGCCAATATTGTTTAACTGAAATCACATATTTATCTGGCAGTACGTCACCATGTTTTGTCATATAAAGCAACATCTTTCAAGTGTGAATATCCCTGATACAAGGAAAAAACAGAGTGCAGTGCAAACTCCGCTCCCCTTGGCGTTTAAACAGCCTCTCCCCACTAATTCAGACAGAGCAAAAGGGAAAACAAATGCCAGATATTTTTATAGCAACCGATCTGTGACCCTAATGCCAGTTTTAAACTCATGCTGAAAGTGAAGCAGACAGCTGTCGATGTGTACAATTTTCTACTTGCTGCACTGAAATGGATTTTTTTTAAATTGATTTGAGAAGTTTTGTTAGTAAATTACAGCAATATTGACACTTTTTTATAATAATGTTTTTTTAAAGAGAGAATGTGCCTTCCATTGTTCAGGAAATTTTGGACAATTAGCCACTTTTAAGTGGCCTCTGGTCAACAAAACACTGCCATACATGTATTATCTACAACTTCATAATAAATAAAAAGCTATTTTTAGTTATGCATTTCTCTTTCCCCTGCTGTACCAAAAATGTACCACTCCGCAAGTTCAAAACTGGCGTACGTACTGAACTGTAACCATTGTGCACCGTGACTATGGAGGGTGATTTGTGCCATAATTCAATACAATACACACATTGAAATACAATACACATCTTGAAAATACAATACATGTGTTGCAATAAATGCAATACAAAAATGCTTAAATACAATACACATATTGAAAATACAATACACGCCTCAAAAATACAATACATGTGAAACAATAAATACAATACTAAAATGATTTCTTTTTCAATGTCCATCAGGAATATTTGTGCCAAAATGAATACATATCACACCTCGAAATGCAATACATACCTGGAAAATACAATACATATGTAACAATAAATACAATACAAAAATGCTTTGTTTTTCAATGTCGGTCAGAATATTTGTGCCAAAATTAAAACAATACAACCGTATTGTTTTTCAAGTTGTGTATTGTATTTCAATGTGCGTATTGTATATCGAGGTGTGTATTGTATTTCGATGTTGGGTTTTGGCACTATGTAAATTTTAGTCTATGAGCTCCGACCAATTAATATGATTGGCGAGGCATTCCATAGAGTGCCTGAGTCACGCCCGGTTGGTAGTCTGATGTATACCATGGTCTGGGTGATACACTTTTCTGATTAACTGGCAGGTGTTAATTAAAACCGTGAAACCGCACAGATAGTTCGGCTACGGTAGTTTCACCGTTCGAAGTGCGAAATTCATCCGCTAGCCAACCAATAACCATAGCAACGTTAGAGCACTGGCATTTGGCCGGATATAACAGAAACCAAGATACTCATTTATCTCCAGGGGGCTGTTTCAATAAACTTTACTTGTCCGACCGAGTCAGACCATCTGTCGAGTGAAAAGTCGGACCTTCGACAGACCATGTCCGTCAGGTGTTTCAATATAACAAAAGTAGGATGTCCGACCATGGTCTGACGCGGATGGACGGTTAGTCACTGTTCGTTCGCAGTTGCGTGAGAATTTACACCTCAGCGATGCACTGCTTCGCTATTTGACGTTCAAATATTAGAAATAAGTTAACGTTAAATGAAAAAAGAAAAAACCCCAATTTTGATTAGGTAGATCATTAACTACCATCCAGACATAAATTAACAGCGCACATCGCTGTAGGATGACACATAGGTACGTTGATTTTCAGTAGGCTATTAACTGAATACAGTCTAAAGCTAATTAAAAAAAAGTCTTTGCTCACAGTGCACTCTGTGCTAAAACTACGATTGGCAACAAAACAAAGCTATTCAAAATACAAAAGACATTAAAACATTCATATCGTCACAATCGCTCATTTTACAGAATTGAGTTAAGCGAAACTGGACGCGAAACGAATTTTTCGCACGACAGATTACATTCAAAGTCAATGCAAAGACGCGAGATCGTCCTGTGGGGCGGTTAACAATAGGTGCTCCAGCGATAATGATAGTAAATATTAAAGCAACGAAGTAATCACGCTTTATTCATTAAACGATAGTAACTGTGTACAGTTACAAAGGAAGCTAACAAGTCCACTTCATGTATCAGCAACTGCTGACAGATCGCTGGCTGCGTGCTGTGACAACAGACTGATTTCAGCTCGCTGGCTCTACGGAAACCGTCATTTATTTTTGTAGGTTTGTTGGTCCAACTAAATCTGCCGCCAATCCTGGCCACGCAGGGCGTATCTAGCCAAGAACCAGCCTACATCGTGCCAAAACTGCATATCGAAATGCAATACACGGTGTATTGTATTTCACTGCGAGGTTTTTGGCACAGAGCTCGAAATACAATACACACTTCGAAAATACAATACATGTGTAACAATAAATACAATACAAACATACTTTGTTTTTCAATGTTGGTCAGGATTATTCATGACGAAATTAAATACAATACACACATTGAAATACAATAGGTACACATCTTGAAATACAATACACATCTCAAAAATACAATACGGTTGTATTGTTTTAATTTTGGCACAAATATTCCTGACTCACATTGAAAAACAAAGCATTTTTGTATTGTATTTACTGTTACACAAGTATTGTATTTTCAATATATGTATTGTATTTTCAATATGTGTATTGTATTTAAGCATTTTTGTATTGTACTTACTGTTACACATGTATTGTATTTCAAAAAAGTGCATTCTATTTCAATGTGTGTATTGTATTGAATTATGGCACAAATCACCCTCCAAACGTGACACCCCTAGTTCAGGGTCATGTCAGCGAACATGAGAAAGGGAAAGTTCTCCTTCACTCTTAAGCAGTGATCTGGGGTTAAATGAAAAATGACACCAGGAAACAACTCAGAATTAATCTAAAGAGGTATATGTAATAACCACCAAAAAAGATACAAGTTTGCATTTTTCTGTTTATGCGGTTGCCATGGTAACCGAGCAAGCTCATTAAATATGCAGAAAACTTCTGGTACCAATTCCTCTTTAACTCTATGATAGAATTCAGTTTTTCTTTCATCATTTAAAAGCCATTGCTTATCCAAATGCAATGACATAGCCATTCTTTGCCCAATTTATCAGTTTTGTGATTTTGGGGCATTTTACTCAAATTTTGACATTATTTTGCGCAGAATCTGACGAATACTCAAAATATTCAAAGTATGTAACAGATAGGCAAAATTTCTCAATGTCATTGCATTTCTAATGAAGTAAAGTACCTGCAGCCCAAATTTCATTGATTTTCAATGATAAATAAAAAGTTATGGCTGCCACAAACATGAGAAACGTGGAAAAAGTAATACCTTAGGAAATCAATGGAAAATGCATTAGACCGCATTGAAAAGTTGAGTTCAGTTTTTAATCCTTGTAGCAATTAGTGATTATTAAAGGTGGATTATTATAGAATATTTTTATTCAAAAAAAAAAAAAATTGGAAAAATAATCAAATTTTGCCCATATAACCCCAGATCACCCCTTACATGCAAAGCCACGACAATACTGTGCAAGTAAAATGTCATTAAAGTAGAAAAGCAAAACCACTGCAATGCTGTAATGTCAGACCATTATCACTTTAATACAAATGTATGTATGGCAAATGAGCATTGTGGAAATTTCCTCTATCAACTGAATTGATTGTAGAGGGAGGGGGGGAGCGGTCAATCCTTCAATAAATTTGATTATAGTTATTCTTACAGATTAGATTATAGCTATCATTATTGTGGCATAACTCATAATGCAATGCGTCACCCTATGTGATTCAAAGAAACACAGTTTGCAAAGCGATGACTGTAATCTGCTACAGCAATAAAACACTCACTGAATTCCCACGTGCAGGTGCGAGAGCACAGAAGCATTTATGGCGGCCGCAATAAATAGTTGAAGGCTCGTGGGACGTACATTATTGTTGACCTGCACTCATTTAAGTAGCCAGGAATTGACATGAGCTTCCTCAAAAAGCCATTAATATCTCACTTCACATGCAGTAGAAGTGGTGGCAGGGGTAGAAACAATAGCCGTGAACTATCTGATACCTCTGGAGCACTCAGAGTAGGAAGCTGGGCAAAGAATGAACAGTAGCAGGATATCCTGAGTGGCCCGTATTGAGTCACCGAGCTGCCACTGCAATTCTCAAAGAGAGGTGGTGAGCAGCAATTTGGCTCGTGGGACAGGTGTGGCTGCTCCAGCTCTCTGGAACAGCCCATTTTGGGAAACTGCAGTTGAGGAACCCAGGATCATGTGGTCATAGACCCTGCTACATCACTTTCAGCCTCACCTCCAGTAGCCGATCGCCCGCTTTGAGTCGGCCATCTTGGATGGCCGCACCACGAGGCAGTATGTTCTTCACGTATATGGGAGCCGAGCCGCCGATTGGGACATCGCGGGATGTTATGCTGAACCCCAAGCCTTCTGGACCTGGAGAGGAGGAGGGACAACCAAAAAAAAAATTTAATTTTATCAGCCTGGCAAAGACAGAGTGCCTTATTATTGTGTATGACTTCCGCAAAAAATGCAATGATAGTTTTATAGCCAAATCAAACTGTGGTCTTGAAAACACCAGTTTTTACAATAGCCGGACCTTGATAAAAATAACCCCAGAATGATTGTGCAGTTTTAAAATCGCACCAATTTTTCCACAGGAAAGGAAGAATTAATCAAACCTAACTATGGCCAACACAAATATTTCATTTTTTTCCACGTACCAAAATACATTTGAAAAAAAATTTACCAGCACGCTAATGTGTCGAGATCAGTAGATGTTCTCCTAAGTCACGGTTCCTGTTAGCACACATTAATTCTCATGAAGCAAAAGCTCCTAAATGGGAGCCCGGTAGAGCCCGACAGAAACTACTATTAAAGGAGTCATTAGAGGAAAAATCTGATTAATGTGTAGATCCCAGTACTAGCTGGTCCAGACTTTCAGGTTCCCTCATGTCCAAAAAGGTTTTACCCATTACAGGAAATCACCGCAATTTATAATACGGACCAAATGCGAGTACAAATGGAGTGCGATCTTCAGATGCTTTTACAGTGATCCAGCCACAGCTGCTCCAGACCAAATTGCCAAATTTAGCTGAAAACTCCCACATTACAGGAGAGCCGGGAAAGTGCGTTTAAAGGAAACTCTCAATTTGGCCGTACCCTGGAGGCCCATAATGGTCCTAATAAAGAGGAGAAAAACCTCCTGTTTCCTTCAGACTCCGGAATTAGAAGGTTTGATACAGATATACATCACACAAATTGAAGTTCATTGCATCCGCAGACAACGTTTCTGAATCCCAGAAAACAACGTTAAAGAGGTTCAGGCATTAGCTCCGCCAGGCAATTTGCGCAAAGTTCAGAAAATGACCTTTTTGGACCGGTAAATGAATATCAATCACCATGGAAGGGGAGGTTTGGAGGCTTGGTAATGGGCCGAATAGTGTCAGGCTGACCTTCAGCTCATAGCTGCCCTGCCACTCCCAGTGAAAGGCAGGGCAGGCCAGAGGAGGTCTAACTTTATGAGGAGAGGATGCCGTTCACCTGCTCTGAAATAGAGGTCACATGGGCGGAACAAGATTTTCATCTCCCTCGGCTGAAGAGAGAACACATAATCAATTTATATACCGGCCTACTCAAGGCAAGGTCTTTGTGTTTCTTTTTACCTGTAATTGTTGTGTCTGGTAGAGCATGTTTGACGCAAGACACTCTGAAAACAACCCCTTAGTCAAGTGACCCTCGAAAGAAACCACCTCTTCGTCTGTTCCTCACTAATGGAGTGAGGCAAGCTATGAATTAAAAGGCTGAAGGCTGGACAGCAACAATAACTAGTTGATTCAACCGAGCCTTGATATAAAAAGGTGCAGGTGAGCCCAAGTTAATAAAAAAGTCAACTTTGAATAGTTTGGCAGAAATGAAGCCTCATCATTTAAGTGAAATGAACTGCAGTTCCTCGCCAATGCGGCATAACAACGGGATAATGAAAGCGCCTCGGTACGGGGATTACATTGTGTCGTCTTCCACTTTTTAATAGAGTTCGCGAAACTGCATCAAATAATAATAATTCCATCCAATCACAGTACCCGATGCGCCTGACGTTCGGGGATATCGAGTTACACAGATCAAGAGAAGTTAATTCAGTGTGCCGCACCATGGAGGCAGTCTGATATTTGACTTGCTGCTTCAAACATTTAAATCAATTAGACGCTAAGAAACCACAGTTTGTCTCAAATGATTACTATTGCCTATTTCACAGTGTAAATAAGCCCTGAAGCAGACGGATGGACCCACCTCTCCTCTAACTGTTTACACAGTTCCCCAGGAGACTTAAGTCACCAGTTTATAAAGCCTTGTGCCCTCATCTCAAAAAGAGACAATTAGCAAAATCAAACTCCATCACATTATAAGATTCCATCAGTAATGGCCTACAATCAGGTAATTAGGAGAATGCACTTCTAATAGCATCACATTAATTCATTTACGTAAGTCTGATTTCTCTTTTTTTCAGGAAACGCAAGCATTGGATAACAGCAGTTGTATCCCATTTCGGATTAGTTGAAATCCCAGTGCCAATAAGCCAATTAAATATCCAGCATGAAAAAACGCGCTGCGCACTTTTCTCCAAAATCGAAATTTAGGATTTTATAAAATGGAAAGTCTTCTTTTAGTAACATATTATTTGATTAAAGCAGCCAGCTAATTTCCTAGTGGGGAAACACTCCAGGCTTCCCCAGCCCCCATTCTGACTCTTAAGGGTTGGAAGATATAAACACATATATTAATTCTTCATATGAAAAAATCCACACTTTGAGGAACTGGAGAAGCACAGCCAGACGTGAGGTTTGGAGCCAGAGCTGGGACTGAAAGACCGTGATTCATGATGGACGTAGCATTACCACCTCGCCTCTGGGCAGCAAAATACAGGCTGTGAAATACGGACACGATATTTACGAGAATGGGACTAAATCGCGGGAGAGGATGACATTTAGGAGATGCTAGCGTGTTGTTGCAGTGTCAGGTAATGCTTACGCGGAGGGCTCTCAGCTCCAGAGCCTCTTCGCTGATTGCTGGTGCCGGTTGAAGGTACTCGACAGCCGCCTGACGAGGCGGAGCGCGCCAGTGACAAGCACCTCGAGCCAAGGTTACTTTGCTTTTGTCTTAGAGTCCCACCTCCTACCATTCAGCAGCACTCATCTCGGATAAGGCTCACTCAATCATCCCTGAAACTGCGCAAACAAGTCTCTCTCCCTCTATACCTCCATCTTACTTTGAAAATGGCAAACGGAGCAACAGGAAGAAGCCTGTAGAACTTTCAGTAAATGTTGTCAGGAATTTCTTATATCACTTTTGTGTAAAACAGTTATTTCATCTCCCACAATGCTTTGCGCCATATGGTGCATGGGCCTTTCAGGCCCAGTTCTAATAACAGCACACCCCTCATTCCTGTGCAGTGTTTCATTTCTCCCAAATAAGCCAGTGAAGAGCAAAGAAACACTTTCTCAAATATATTAATTTTTTAAATGATTCAACACAACAGAGGCAGAGGCATTTATTATTACCGATTAGCTGGCATCTTTTCACGCAGAAGAAATGGATGCTCGCTTTGACTGAGTAACCATTAAACATTCAGGAGAGAGCAGTTTGTTATGCCGAGGACATGCACAAACCCTTCACTGTGTGGCCCTAGTGTACTGTCCTGTCTGCTTTATAAAAGCTCATCTTCTCCAAGCCCGCTACAGCTGACGCTCAGATGATTTATAGCAAAAAAATAAATAATACTCCTTTGAAAGGGTAATTTTTTAATGGAGTCCCGCACACCTGCTCCTGTGCTCTTCAATCCCAAGTGAGTGTGATCAAATGCCTGTGTAGCTCTGGTGCTGCCAACCCCCTGTGATTTAGTCCCTTCGAAAAGCTTCCTGACAGCTTCCTAAAATTAAAAATTCTGCCCCTCTCTGCAGTCTTACCGGAGTAACATTATAGAAACAGAAGTAACACCCATTGACTGCATATGTCTGTGGTTATACCAGTCACAGCACCAGCGGTGATGTGGATAGATACTGGCAGAGACCCAAAATGTCAGTTGGCATTCAAGATGACTGGCTTCACACACCTCCTACCGTGAAGTAAAATGGAAAATGTGAATAAATGGATGTGTCCAGCTGGCCTGAGATTTATTCGGGCCAGGTCACGCGGTAACGGAGTTAAAAATTGGTTACAAATTTTTTTTGTTTTTGTAGTTTTTTGCCGTTTTCACCCAAATAAAACAATTGAACAAAATTGGCTACTTTGTTGTTTGAAGTAGGGAAGACCTACACAAAGCCATTTAAATTGTAACTCTATCTTACTTAGTTTTGGAGCTATGATGCAAAATACACCAATTTTGTAACTCCGTTACCGCGTGACTCGGCCCATTTGACAAACCAGTACCTTTCTTCAGCTGGATGTTGAGCCTCCGGCCGATCTTTTTAGTGTAGCCGGCCGAGGGGGTCGTGCTGCGGCTTCTCTGCGGTGAGGACGAGTGGCCAGAGAGGGTGTCGTCCGAGGTGCTCGTGGAGGGCGGGATGAAAAAGGGGCCCTGAGCCCCGGGGGGGCGAGGATTGGGCCTCGGGAGCGGAGGAGGGAGCGACCCGGGGCGGGACAGCCTCTGAGGGGGGAGGTCCAGCGACACGCTCCCCCTCTCGCTGGCCTGCGAGTCCGGGCTCTGTCGCCCGGAGCCGTACCCAAGGCTCATCTCCATCTTGGTGAAGCGGTCGTACTGAGCCATCTTCGACGCTGGCACCACGTGGAACAGGATGAGCGGCGAGCGCATGGCGTGACGGAACAGGTTCTGGGCTCTGGAGGAGGAAACGGACGACAAAAAAAAAAAAAAAAAAAAAAACTCAGTTCAGTCCAACAGCACAGGGAGTGTCCTACCTTAGAGCTTGGCTGGTGTTTCTAGCTAACAGTTGGGAACTGGCACAGAAGCATTCAAAGTCAGAAGGCAGAAAAAGGAAGATGGAGGACGAACTTAATAAGGTCTGCCAGTCTGCGACTGCAATCACACTGCTTTCTCATTATCACAGAGCGTCGAGATGAAGCAAGAATACGCATTAGGCGGCGAGAAAATGATTTTCGGAGCGTTAGCGCAGAAAGTCATGCGTGCATACAGTTTTGGAACACGTTCAAGTCTTCCCATTCAGCAGACTGCAAAATAATGAGCTACAATAATATGCAGTCAATTATAACCATACAATTAGTTCCCTATTATGCGGTAATTGTATTTTGATCATTGTGAAATTGTGCCGCTGACACTGAAAAATGCAGAGCCGCATCCGCTGCCTCGCGCACATAAGGATGCTGTGCCCTGTGAGATAGCAGACTGAAATGTAATGGTTGCGGCTCATGTTTGCAGAATTTGTGCGAGAGAATCTCCTTACATAAGCACAAAGAATAAAGATATTCCCTCTGCCTCGGAGCGATCTTGAAAGTGAAAGGTGGAAATAAAGCAAAAATGCTAATAACACTGATCTTACAGCGCTTTGAGTTTCAGGAGACAGCGCGGCGATTGTCAGAGCAGAAGAAAGCCGCTTGCAATGCAGTGACGCTGAAAAGCACTTCAAAGAAATACAAGGCCTCTGTCAAAAGTAAGAGGACACCTGCAAACTCACAATCTCATTCCAAGTTCAGGGGGATTAATACGGAGTTGGTCAACATTTTTGAAGCTAAACAGCCGTCACTCCTCTAGGTTATCTTTCCAAAAAAGGTTAAAACATCGGGGATTTGCTTTCATTCAAGCCAGAAGAAAATCATTACACAGTAATATTGTGTAAACCGGACCATGTCCAGGTCAGTCCTCACCCTGATCCCAACAGTGTTTAATGGGCTTCAGGTCAGAGCTCCGTCAAAGCCAATATCAACAAATAGAGTCCGCAGTTCACTCTGAGCAAGGGGAGATTTTTGATTAAGGTCTTCCCTGAAATGTTGGAATGCCAAAATAATCTAGAATGACACTTTAAGCAAGTTCAAGATTTTCCTTCCCTGGCATATGAGAGGCCAAGCCTGAATCATTTGAAGAGTCCAAACACTTTTGGCCGTGAAGAGCATCATTAAACAATGTGAAAATGTTAATAGCAGTGTGCATCCTCCTCAACACCAAGTGCACAGTGTCACTCCCAGAACCTTTCCAAATTACTTTTTGATGACAACTCAACAAGCTTCCTCCATAATCAACATCACTTTATCTTGAGGCTTTACCTTCGACCACGTGCTGAAGCACACTGTGGGAATCGGCCCCCATTCTTATATTAATTTCCATCATCAAGAACACAGCAAACTATGGGATAATAAGAGGGGGAAACACTCCAGTAATCACACAGAGCAGAGCTCTGATTGAATAATAAATGACTACATCAATGTATCATTACATTTACTTACATTACCTGCATTCAAATATTTATCCATGCATGCAAAACCAATCCAATAAGATTAGACTATAACATTAAATGATCTTGGTGCAAGATACAATCAAGGTAAAAACATATTTTTAAAAGTCTTTTCCCCCCAACTTTGGTCGAATCACTTTCTCACCTTCTTATAGTGAGAAGTAAACTTTCAAGCTAAGAAATCGTTCTCCAGAAGCCTTCTTTTCATTTATAATATTTTCTATTTGTAAACAAACAAAAAGCCACCAGTTAGCATTACAGCTTAGAGCAGGGGTCCTCAATCTTATCCAGAAAGGGCCGGTGTGGGTGCAGGCTTTCATTCCAACCATCCAGTTACTCACCTGATGCTACTAATCAACCCCAAGAGTCTTTGCTAAAGAGCTTGATTAGCATCATCAGGTGTGTAAGTGCTTGGTTGGAATGAAAGTCTGCACCCACACGAGCCCTTACTGGGTAAGACTGATGACCCCAGGCTTAAAGTTTCTGTTATATTTTGCTAATGATAAGACACATATCCGGTTCTATCCCTTGAGATTCCCCATTTATCTTCCAGCTTAAGTACAACAAAGACTCACTGAGTGTTTTCTGGCTCACTCAGAGGCAAATTTTCTGAAGGAACCTCCACTTCAGTTGGGCTGCATGAATTTCAGAAAGCAGAAAACCTGTAATACATCAGCTAATAAATATGGTATAAATATGCTAGCACCCTTCTCTCATGCTGAGCTATAGAACGTCCCTACTGTTAAAGTGACGTACATAATGTCTCTGCTCTGAAAAAAAGCAATACAACACCGCTCTTCTCAGGGGGGATATTTGGTTCCTTATCTCAGACTTCAGTACATTTCATCTCTTCTCTCCAAAAAATTACCCCAAGCTGACTGATAAATACAGTAACACTAAAGAACAGGATTGCAATTTGCAAACACTTTTATTGCCATTTCCCAGCAATCCGGGAACACTTAAGATGCCTAAATCCAACAGAACAAGGCAGAATGATCATCTTCTCTGCTTAGCACAGGGTGTACGCGCACACCGTATTGCAATGCCCCACTTGGCAGACGGTCCAGCCAAGGAGGCGAACCCACTTGGACATATTTCAAAGTACCACCTCAGCACACAAACCCCACCCCCACACAGCATCCCACTGAAGCAAAGAATTTCAGCCGAAATATGAAAGGACGCAAGGGTCACCATGTGATCTCCGCATTTTGGACTGCATCAGAACCTACAAGAGATACGATCCGTCTCTTATCCCTGTCTGCAACTAAGGGCATGTAAACTGTGTGTGTGTGTGTGTGTGTGTGTGTGTGTGTGTGTGTAACGTGCTTGCGCTGCTCGAGTAGCTTCGAGTAAATGGATAAGAACACCCACTAACTCCCTGCTTCCATTCTTCATTGGGATTCAGGAAATGAATGGCAACAACAAATCAATAGATCAAGGGATGGTGCGGCACCGTGGCAGTAAGGCAACATACGCCTGCTTGCTGCAGGAATAAACCACCCAATCAAAGGGTAAGCACGGAAGAAAATACACCTCCATTTCCCTTTAATGTGGTTGAAACATGGCCTCAACCACCAAACATCCGCTTAGTTAACTGGATAAGTAACCCTGCACATCTGTATTCATGCGCCGACATGCACAGTTCGGTCTAATGCGTGGTGGAGCAGCTGTGATCTTGGAATTCTTAGTGAAGCAGCTCAGTGAGTAAGGAGGTAGACTGTCAGAATCGTACTCGTGCATCTGAACAAAGTTATGGCCAACAACTACAGAAACCGAATAGTCGTTTAGTCACATCACATTTATCGATATATATACAGTACTGTGCAAAAGTCCTAGGCACCCTGCATGTTTTGACTCTTAAATCCAGCTTTGGTTGTTTACATTTTGCTTTTCGCATTTGTGTTACTGAAGATAAAAAGTACATTTGAAATTCCAAATTCTAATTTAGAAAACAGTTGTATAAATAAATGTTTGCGTTTCATCAGAAACAGTTGATATAGATACTATAGTTTTGATGGAGCCCATGTCAACATCATCATGACTGTCTGCAATCACTTGAAGGGATAGATGCAGGTGTGACAGTGGGTCTGCAGAACAACAGTGGCAGGTTCTCCGCTCTGCTTGGAACAAGCAAAAAGCCAATCATCTCATCAAACTGTAGCCCAACAGGACAGAGTCCCAAATTTTTAGGCTTGTCGTAGTCACACCAAATATTGGTTTGATTTATTTGTAACAGTTTACAGCTCAGTATAGTACATTTCTCAGTTATGAGAAACTTTTAATTTCATTATTTTTGTAAGCATATTTGCCTTATGAAATTGCTTCAAATGTGCCCAAGACTCTTGAACAGTACTATAAGCGAGTGTGTGAGTTCATGAGTGCTTAAATACAATCTCTTTCAATATAAATGAAATGCCGGATGAGCTGCCTGATATGTCATTTTGTTAAACAACCATTCCAGGGTACATCAATGGGCCCCACGATCTTGGATGCGGAATATGTCAGTAAAGACCATAGCCCCTGGCTCCAGAGACCAACAAATTGGCAACTTTGTACTGCCCATAACATCAGAAAGTAGTCAGTTAGTGGTCCAAGTTTCGTGAAACTTCATTGACTGCCACAGGTCATTAGCAGCTCCCAAAAGTTCATGCTCTGAGTAAATGTGACAGATCCTCAATGGACTCAGCAAGATTCGCTATAATCCGTCGCACAGCTAGTTGCGGTGACACCGTGTGTTTCAGAGAAGAAATGAATCATCTAAACTCCCCTGAGTTGGCCGTGGGGCTTGGGCATGAGCGCAGCTGTCCCTGCTGATGACAGGGAAATTACAAATTAGGGAGGGAATTGGAAATCCGCAGTCACAGGTAGGATGAAAGAAAGATAAAAAAGAAAAAAAGAGAGTGATACTCCAGGTACAGGATGAAGCGACCGATGGCGGGCATGGGACGGAAGACAGAGAAAGAACAAACACTAATGAAAATGAGGGAGGGAGAGCGAGTAAGGAGTGGGAACAGCGTTAGTCGGCAGGGGCGCTTACTGCTCGAAGCGAATGTTGCGCAGATCCCCGTTGTTTATCCGGACGATGCAGTCGTTCTCCTGGAAGAGACTCTCCTGCTCCGCCTTTCCTCCCCTCTCCAGGCGCTTCACGAGCAGGCCCAGGGTCCTGAAACATTCAAACGTGACATTACCGCCTCCTGCAAAGCCTGTCGCCTGAGCAGCACCACCGTAACAATACCCAGCCCAGCTTTCTAATCAGCCTGGGCCACCCTCTGCAACACAGTATTTACAGTGTCTTCTCCATATCCTGATAGAAAACAGGCATCAGTAGTATTCATCATCTTAGTATTGTCACAGTTATTCCAGATAAGAATATGTCAAAATATATATATATATATATATATATATATATATATATATATATATATATATATATATATAAACAACAACACAGATAATATTCTGTATGGTAAGAGAAAATTATATCCTTTCATTTCAATGCATCTTTTCAAATGTTTCAATGGTTTTCATAAAGCCACCTTATTTTTATAGAAAACTACAGATGTCAATAATTCAGGACCTGACTACATATCAGAATATTTATTAGAATCAGAATAAAGATGGGTGAAGAGTTTGACAAGAAGTAGAGGGAGGGGCCGAGGCATGGCAGAAGGATCCGCATTTGTTTACTTCACCTGTCACTCTGTCATATCGTTCACTTTTTGATCACCAGCCATCTTAAGCACATTGAATTTGTTTCATTACCTACCCAAGAGAAATGCTCCGCAGTGGATTTGTCTAGGCTGATAGCTTACATGTCATTTCCATAATTCCAAATCAATAACCTAAAGCGGCAGCCTTGCAGAAGCCAAACTCGAAGTTTCAGCCTGAAGCGTGACACATTCTGACATATGGGATTTCTCAAAGATCCTGTTCTGTCAAATTTCCAGTTTCATACTCGTCAGCTGTGAAGGACACGGGCGAGGTAATCCGGGCCCACAAAGTGATCATCCAAAAGCAGCAGAAAACCCCAGAACGTACTGCACCGTTTTGACAGGCTTAAAATGCAAGGAGGCGGCAGGGTTATAAATAACACCGAAGTCAGAGAGCTTGCCATCAAAGCATGCCGTCCAGATTTTAGACCTTTTAACAGGCTAAAAAACAAAAACAAATGAAGGTTAAGGAAGTCTCATCTGGGAAGACGTACAAAAATCTTCTGGGCAGGAGGGGGAAAAAAATCTGTAAACATATAAAAAAATAAATTCTATTTTTGAAGTTTTGCCGACAGGCATACTTGTTACAATTCAACTCTCCGTCCCTGCCACATTTGATGGGTGATTTCATGCTTCCAGAAGAAAACAGGGACATGCAATTCAACATTCACATCCCGAAGAGCAAAGCTTAAAAGCTGAAACATAAAAGGCTCCATTTTTGTGCCTTAGCAAACTGAAACACATGGCGGTAATGTTATGCACAATTTCGTCTGTCGGAAGCAGCATATTTACCGCCTTCACCTTGTTGGCAGTTTCATGCTCTGAAATAAATCTATTAGCATCACAATAGGTTGAACAGCGCTTTAGGGGGCGTGTCAATGCATAAAGCTGGCGCTTTGCAAGGTTCATATCATAGACCTCAGTAGTGTTTTGACTCACTCCAACTACTTTTTGATGCAACCGCTGTCGCAATATCATGGGATTGAATCCCAGCCAGCAGATTAGTTCTCAAATAACCCCAGATTTTTAAAATCATTTTCCTTGCCTTTCTAGTTCTCATTTTCAGTTTGTACCCTTTGAATAATGCCTTAAGAATGGTGATAGGGTCCAATAGGAAGGAAAAGGGGGTGAGGTGGTATTTTGACACGCGAATATTTTCTTTGTGCCAGGGGGATGCAAATAATTAATTTCAGACTCACCCACGTTTTAATAAGACGAATGCCTTTTTCTATTCTAAAATAAAAGCTGTTCTAGTTGGTGCTCCCCATAGCGGCCTGGAGCACTTCTGTTGTGTTGATGTGGATAGGCAGCGTTTCTCTCTTGTGGTTTGCATGTTTTTGACTTTGCATCCTTTCTGTTTTTGCAGCGCGTTTCTCCGCTTGGAGATGTTTTGGGCCGTTGCGGCGCGTTTGTGTTGACGTGGATTTGCAGCGTTTTTCTCCTGCATTTGCTTTTGTGGTTTGCATGTGTTTGAGTTTGCATCATTTCTGTTTTCGCAGTGTGTTTCTCCAACTTGAGATGATTTGGGCTGTTGTAGTGCGTTTGCCCCTGTCAGCCTCCGTGTATCCCCACCAAACCCAAAAATAATTGGTTAGTCGTAGAGCAAGCCTTTTTTTACAGCAGCACCACAGTTGTGCCATTGTCACAAAATTTCCAGTTAGACACACCCAGTTTTTATCTGCAATACTAGTAGCACTCACATTTGCCAACTGCATTTAGGTTGTCTCATCAGAGCCTTAAATGTTTAGAAAGAGATAAAATTTGAAAAATAATTCACAGTTTACTCCAGAGTCTCTCTAGGTGCTAATGGAAAGAAACTTATGAGCTGAGCTAAATAAGATAAGCGTCATTTCAACACAATTAAGTAGGGAAATATTTCAGCAAAATGAGATTTGCTTGCTCCAGCTCATTAGAGCAGTTCCCCGGACCACTGGGACATTGCACAATGGTCTCAATCTCCACTGTAAACCGATGACACATTCCAGAGTCGGAACCGAGGTGTAGAGATGGGTGCCAGGAGATCCACAAGTGTGCGAACACCACGAAATTACAACCAAGCCAGAGATACATGCGAGATCACACTGCAAGTAGGAAACAATGGACAGGATGGAAACTGAGGGCAGGGACATCTGGAAATAAGGCTGCTAATGTGAAACGGAGATCTACACTTGCAATCTTGTACCACTACTATAGCAAAGATGGTTAAAAGAGCTTTTGGCATAAGCTATATCCACCACTCGGGACGCTATCCCTGTGAAGTTTACGTACAATGTCCCCAGAATGCAGAGGAATGTCTTGTCAATGCTTTAACATTGCCATGATTAGGTATATAGCAACACTATGAAAACTGTGTTAGTTGTGACTTCACATTTCAGGTGTTGGCTTTGGTAGTGAATGTTATGGAAAGTATTTGGGCGGTTAGCTTCCTCAAATCTCAGCGTCTCGCCCACAGGACCCACAGCTGCCACAAACATGTACAGCGATAAGCATGACGGAGCAGCCCGGGTGAGACACACCAAACTCGCAGCAGAAGATTTTTACACTGCCGACGTGAGTAATAGTGGAGAAGACGCAGCACGAGCTAGACCACCTGTTTGCATCTATTGACTTTAATTGAATAATAATGTAATCAGGCTCCACTTACGCACTGCAATTACGGTGACGGCTTGTTTACTGTCCACACCAGACGCAGGGTGAAATCTCATTATTAAAATAATGTTTCTCTGACTTCTACCTCCTCTCTCTTTCTCTCTCTCTCTCTCCCTCTCCCACTCTATTTTCCATTTGCTCACTCTTTTCCTCCCTCACTTCCTCTCTTTGTCTCCTTTCTACATCTCCAGCTCTCCCTTCCCCTACAATCTCTCCTCACCCTGCTCTCTCTCTCTGTCCCCCATTCTTTCTCCTCCCGCTGCATTGAGATTTGGTTCCACAGCTGGAACAGAGGCCTCCGGACGCCGATGATCGTTCAGCACATTGACCCTGCGCCCCTAATCAAGTCCGTAATGAGAGACAGACCCAGCTCATCTCGGATAATGCGATGATGAAGTTACCATTTTAATTATAAGCTTTTTTTTCCATGGGGATAATTGTGGCAAAGCTGACTCTGGTAATCACTAAACTACTTCCAGGCGGTAGAAGAACTGAAAAGTGAACTTTCCTTAATGAGCCGAGGCACATCATCCCTGGCTCATAGAGGAAGTCGTCAAGGTGACTTGTGTCCTATCAGCAGACAGCAGGACTGATGTGCATAAGCCGAGCCCCCTGCTCGGTCTCTACGGAGGCCCAGCACGATTGGCCACGCCCAGCTCCGAATCCCAAAGTGCAAGAACTTATTCTCAGACCCGCGAATTCGCACCCTACCCTCGCACTTTGTGGCGATGGGCCTTTTCCTAGCGGTTTAATTTAACTTGGCACGGCCACCGTGCACAGCTCCTGCTTTAGACAGATAAAGTCCAAAGGAGCTGAGGAGGAAGAAGGGGATTCTCACCAATCAGGCCTCAGGAGACAGTGCGCTGGGAATCCAGCAGGCCTGGGAGTGCGCATTCTGCCACAGATACGGGAAATAATGTATTAGCCTCAATCCACAGAGGAGGAAAATAGCCTTTTGAAAAGTTTCTTCGCAAGTGCGGACGTGCTAAATAGTGACGTTTTTATTAAAACTGAAAGTCCAATACGTGACAGTACACTCTGCTGACCAACACACGTAACATAGCCAAAAGTATGCGGACAGATGACGGCTCATCCAAAATTATAAGTACTAATATAATAGTCTCCAGTCACCTGGGATATTCACTAGATATTAAAGTATTGCGTTAGTGATGTGCTGTCGTTCAGCCACAGAAGGCAAGGACGCTCCCCACGCCCGTCTACAGTGTGATGTTTGCTGCGACATTAAATCTGCCTTCAATAACACTGATAACACAGACCCTAAAAAACAATCCAAAACTAAAGAGTGTCCAGCAACTTGCAGTCATGTCAAGCACTTTGAAATGTTTGAGCTATTCGTTTTGATTTGTTGTGGCTTGGCCTACATGGACCTGATGATCATGGAGAAGCCTTAAGTACTGTTTGACTCACTGGTTCATTGCACGTCAGGACCAAAGACAATAAAAATACAAATGGCATTAAATTAAAATTGAACCGATAAAATAGTAGCCTGTGTTCTTTCATCAGACTGAATACTTTCTGCCCTTGGACTACATAAGCCTGTTGCCAAGTGACCCGTGTTATAAACTAGCTTTTAGTATGATTACGCTCGCCAGTTCCAACCTTTTTAATAACTGCAGAGTCTTGATATATTCCGCAAGCCTGCGTCCTCTGCCTTACTCAAAGGGGTGGAGCGGCAGAATGCGGAGATGGAGGGGTCTGTGAGTTCACACACGCGTTCCCCTCTCACACAGTCACCTTCACTTCAACATGTCACCTTGGACAAGGCTATGAGTGCGGAGACAGCAAGGTCGGGAAATTTGGGGCGAGCGATCTCTGTAAACCCGCTTGGGCGAAGCTACAAGCACTCATCAGGGTCCAGGACCTCTGTTACACAGAGCCAAGCCTGGATCATTTTTATTTTGTGTCTGTAGCTCCCTGCGGCCGTAAAAATACGAGCAGGTGTCACGGATCGCCCCCGGAGTGGTGTGTTTTATGACAGTAGGCACGTTCAGGAAAGAGGATAGGAGGTTAAGGAGGAAGAATTAAGTTTGCAGGGAGAAAAAAAAAGGTCCTTGGGCTGCCAGCGACTGCTTACAGCTTAAGTTACTTGGGGGCAGGTCCAAGGCAGCAGGATTAGCGGATAGACAGAGGCAGCGGAAGACGTGGTCAGAGGTCACAGGTTACATTACGCGCTAACAAGCTAGCAGTGGCAGGAAACTACTTTACCTTCGTTCCCGAGAACTGTAAGGCACTACGTGGATCCCCAGGGGGCCGCCATTGTTGGTGGCTTCGACCAGCTTTACAATGTCACTGTGAGACAATGGCGAGTGAGGCCAGTTGAGAGTGAGTCCACATACATGCAAAATACAAACACAATGGAAAATACAACTGATAAAAAAAAAATCAAAATTAATATGGAAAGACACATATTCATGACCAGCGGCAGGGCTACTTGATTTAAAAAAATGCAACAATGGGACTTCAAACGACAAATACCACGATGGGCTTTACATACAGAAAAGAAAGCACGTTTCAGGAAAGCAGCAGAATCTATAGGTTAATAACTCATGTACATAAACGGTTGACCAGAAAAACCCAGTTTCGTGCATGGAGTCCTGTATATCTTTATTTTCAACCCACATTCACACCTACTTCTACAAATTTCAAATTGAATTTGGAGTGTTTTTTAGAGCTGAAGTGAAAAAGCTACAGGATGGTATAAAGTCAGGAAGAGGAATGGGTATCTTGTCTAAATCAAAACATGTCAAAATCAAAATATAAAGTTAAGAGGAATGTATCCTTTTATTTAAAATTTCAAAGACGTAAAATAATTTATGGTTTCAAGTATCCAGACATTCATTTCAGAGCTGGGGGTAATCTCTTTTTTTCTGGCAGACGGGGCTGCAGTAGCCTGATACTGGTCAATGGACAGAACACAGGAGAGCTGAGCGTACAGTACTGTACCTGCAGATGAGGCTGAGGGCATGAGAGAGATACAGGAAATAGCAGGATGTCAATGTCAAAATGAGAACTGATCAGTGACAGCACTGGCAATCGATGCCGGTGCAGTGAACATAATAAACTGTTTCACGTGATGAAATGATTATAAGGCAGTGGGGTTGGGTGAAAGAGCAGATGTGGGGGCTGGGGGGTATTGAGGCTCAGAAAGGTTATCTCCAAACCTCCCAAGTTGGTCTCCGAGAAACCAGAATAGTTGCCTGTAATTAAGCATAATATACTTGGCGAGAATATAAGTTGGCCGTTGGTCAAGTTCAGCCAAGTGATTAAGGATCGCTCTTATCGAGAACAAAAAAATGGCTCGTGCTAAAGAGGACGTCTTCGCACCCAAACAGATATTCAAGCGACACTAAGTGCTGATAGGCCTGCAGAAAAGGAAGTGAACGCTTGGGAGGCCCGTAGAGGAAGACTTCGCTTCAGCTTGGATGCCCAGTAGAGGAAAGTCTGTGCGATTAGCTGGGCTGGGAGGGTGATGTGGGAACTCACTCCAGGCACAGGACGGGGTTGCGCTCCAACGAGGAGTCGTCACGGCCCACTGGCTCTATCCTGCCGTTCTCCTCCTCCCTCTCCGACTCCTCCTCCTCCTCCTGCGACACAAGATGACAGGCAAGACTCGTTATCAGCAGGCGTCTCCCACCGAGACCCCGTCCCTCTGTCAGCTTTGTTTCCCTCTGGTGGTACTGAGCCTAAAAGGCATCTACTGTTAAAATTAGGGTAGAAATATGTAATTCAATTTACTAATGTATATACAGTGCTTAACAAATTTATTAAACCACCACCCAATGTAAGGTTTATGCCACAGCTGCCCTAAATTAACAGTGTTTGTAATTACCAAAATAATTTTTATGTTTCTGTAATGGTTAATCCAAAAGTATGCACAAGCTCTTTAACTGAAATGATATTTTTAATGCTAAAATATAATTATTGTTGTTATCCATGAATTTTCGAATTTACCGTTTCACAAAAAAGCAGAAAAAACAGTTAAGCATCTTAATTTTTGATTAAGATGCCAAATAACAGTTATTTTCTTACATTCCTGAACATAAAAATTAGTGTTAGTGGTTGGGTGCAAAAATGCAAGCTGTTATCATGGCCAAAGCAGGCCACGCAAAATATAGCTTTTTTTTAAATTATTTTATGTGTGAATAAAAACTATTTAGTGGTTTCAGTTTTAAACAAGCTTTTGACAAATTTATTAATTATTCTTGCTTTCTTTTTTTATGACAGGTGGTCTAATAAATTAAGCACTGTGTGTATGTGTGTGTATATATATATATAGTACCGTGAAAAAGTATTTGCCCCCTTCCTGATTTCTTACATTTTTGCATATTTTTCACACTTAAATGTTTCAAATCATCAAACAAATTTAAATATAAGAAAAAGATAACCCGAGTAAATACTTTTGTACAAAATTCAGTTTTTAAATGATGATTTCATTTATTGGGGGAAAAAAGCTATCCAAACTTTCCTGGCCCTATGTGAAAAAGTAATCCCCCCCCCCTTTGTTAAATCATGAAATAACTGTGATTTGCCACATTTTTTTGAGTCCAGTTTCACTAGCCACTATCCACAAATGGAGAAAACTTGGAGCAGTGGTGAACCTTCCCAGGAGTGGCAGGCCTACCAGAATTACTCTAAGAGCACAACTACTCATCCAGGAGGTCACAAAAAAACCTATAACAACATCTGAATATCTGAAGAACTGCAGGCCTCAGTTGCCTCAGTTAAAGTCAGCGTTCGTGATTCAACAATAAGAAAGAGACAGGGCAAAAAATGGCATCCATGGGAGAGTTCCGAGGTGAAAAGCACTGCTGACCAAAAAGAACACGAAGGCTCGTCTCACATTTGCCAAAATACATCTTGATGACCCCCAAGACTTTTGGGAAAATATTCTATGGACTGATGAGACATAAGTTGAACTTTTTGGAAGGTGCGCACCCCATTACATCCAGCGTAAAACTAACAGCATTTCAGAAAAAGAACATCATACCAAAAGTCAAACATGGTGGTGGTAGTGTGATGGTTTGAGGCTACTTTGCTGCTTCAGGACCTGGACAACTTGTCATAATTGATGGAACTATGAATTCTGCTCTCTAGCAGAAAACTTTGAAGGAGAATGTCCAACCCTCAGATTGTGATCTCGAGCTCAAGCGCACTTGGGTTATGCAGCAGGACAATGATCTGAAACACACCAGCAAGTCCACCTCTGAGTCGCTTAAAAAAACAAAATGAAAATTTTGGAGTAGCCTTGTCATAGTCCGGGCTTAAATCCTATTGAGATGCAGTGGCGTGACCTTAAACAGGCCGTTCATGCTCAAAACCCCTCCAATGTGGCTGAATTAAAATAATTCTGCAAGGAAGAGTGGGCTAAAATTCTTCCACAGTGATGTGAAAGACTCATTGCCTGTTTTTGCAAACGTTTGATTGCAGTTGTTGTCGCAGAGGTTATAACCAGTTATTAGGATTTAGGGGCAATTACTTTTTCACATAGGGCCAGGTAGGTTTGGATAGCTTTTTTCCCTTAAATGAACTCATCATTTAAAAACTGCATTTTGTATTTACTCGGGTTGTCTTTGTCTAATATTAAAATTTGTTTGATGATCCGAAACATTTAAGTGACAAATGCAAAAAAAGAAGAAATCAGGAAGGGGGCAAATACTTTTTCACGGCACTGTATATATATATATATATATATATATATATATAAAAGTTTTATTTATTTATTTTTTTAACAGAAAGGTTGTCACAAATTTGCTTTACAATGTAGCTAAAGGGCAGCACCTGGCCTAAATCCCTGAGAAAGCTAATTTGGTAAAAACCTTCTTGATTCTCCCTATCATGTTCTTACTACTCCCACTGATGACACCACAGGCACTCTGAGCAGCCAGGATTTGAACCTGCAAGTCACAGAGAGGCATGGCCTCTGCCCTAAAAACTGTGCAACGAACCTGCCGCCTTACCAGCAGAACAAGCTGGGCCTCTCCACAGGACATGGCAGTAATTTATCACCGGTGCCAATCCGTCTTCACCAAACTGTCCAATCACCCGGGCCTCCCGCACTGTAATTCTATAAAATTAACGGCTCATTTGAGTCCATTTGCTTCCATCGCCGTGTTCATTCGGCCTCCTCCCTTTCTAGATTCTGCTCTCCATTCCCTCTGTGCTCTCTCAGTCCCCTCTGACCCCACCCAGAGGAAATAAAACCGCAACCAAAACCATCAAACTCACCAGCACCAGCAGCGGAATAATCGGGCAATTACTAACAGTTAGTCCAAAAACAGAAAGAAATTATCATTTATCATTACTGTAAATAATGCTGCAAACCATCTTTGTAGCAATAATGCGAAAAGCACATTGAAAAATATAATGAATTTGGTTTGACTGGATAAGTATGACAAACAATACAATGACGTGAACGAGGATGAGTGTGTTTCACCAGGGATGGGAAAATGCTAATCAGTAATCCCATATAAGCTACTGAGGTCCACCCCTCAATTACAGACAGCCGTCAGGACGCGCAGTCAGAGTCTAGACAGCCGCCGATCGTCAGTTCGGCGAGGGGGGGGTCTGGTACCGTTTGTAACTGGTTGTTATTAATATGCCGCCTGCCTCAACCCCTGGCTTCCTATTTTCCTGAAATGTCAAGCACATCTAAATAACCGCTCTGCCGTTTTTCATGGAAATGCATTCAGCCTCTCAGACTGAGCTCCTGCTGTGACATGTAAGGTGCTGCCAGCAGACACCGCAAAACTGAGCGAGAATAACAGGGTCATGAAATTTTCATAAGGGTACCTGCGAGAAGGTGCTTACACACACACACACACACATACACATACACACGCACGTGCCCCCTGTGAAAACGAGTCAATCGCTCCCATCTCTAAATGAGCTATATGGATGCAGTGCTAATTGGATGTCACTCGGGGAGCCTCAGGTGGAACATGCCCCAACACCTTTGCCTGCTTCCAATCCAAGCGGGAAAACAGGGCGCCAGGAAGAACAACGAGAAGGTGCCACTTTGCCTCTTTTGAGTGTGAATATTAAAAAGTTCATTCAGAGTTAACTTCAAAAAAAAAACAAAAACAAAAAAAAATTAGAAGATTTACGAGACAAGAGGTAGCATTCAGAAAAGTGACATTACATTTGCTTTTCATTAAACAGACAAGCATAATACATGTATGAGTGAAATGGGTCGGCATTAAAATCAAATGCCCAGAAATGCTCCTTGTTTTCTGAGACAATGCTAGCAGGCACTGACTCACCACCAAAATCTATCATTAGTGACACTGACAAGTAATTAGCATCAGTAACGGTTCCCTCACGGTGACAACAGTGACGATGACTCTGCAGACAGGAAACAGTATTTGACATACATGTTCTGCTCTTTGCAGTGTCTATGGCATGTTACAAAGGCTTCATTCGTAATACAGTCCTGGAGATAGATAATTTATTTCTGTACTGGGTCAGAAACTTGGGAGTGGGAGAACTGGATTTTATTCAAGCCAGGTTGCTGCGGCGACGGGCTAGCGACACGATAGCGTCAGCCAGCGACTTTGCCCTCACTCTTTCGGTGGAGAACGGTAAGAGAGTGACGAGCTTTTGCCAGGCGTTGATCTACACCTTCATCCGGAGCCAAAAGACGCTACGCACCACCTGCCACCCAGGCCCATCTTTCATCTCTCCACAAAAAAATAACACAAAACAAAAACCGCAGCCCCCGGTGCATGGAAATGAGTCTTTCTGATGTTACCACTGGCGGTTTTTCCAATCAGATCATACTGAGTGACGGGTGCAGTCTGATTATCTCCACTGATGGCTACGGTCCGATTACTGTGAGTGACGGGAGACCCAGAAATGTTACTGTGGGCATTCAGTACGGGCAGCTCCTCTGGCCGCCACAGCTACGAAGCAGGAGAACCGGAAAATTCTTCCACAATATAAACTATGAGCCATCTAGTCCTCTTGGCTTCCATGGGCCACAGGTCCAAACAACAGCCATTTAATCCATCCATTGAGCCTTTTGACAGGGTTAGCCTTTGCTCCAGAGCCTCTGCTGCAAAATGGGGAAGGGGCACCACACACCCTCGAGAGTTCAGGATGAGGGTGAACCCCACTGCGATTAAACAGTAAGCTTCACCCAACAGTTCCTTGTTTCCACAGCTAAAGCCTGCCATGTAGGGGCACCTTAGAGCCACTGTGAGAGACAGCAGCTGAACCTCACTCGCTGGAAGATGGCACGTTTTGCTCAGTTCAGGGTTCGGACTACTCAGAAAGGGGTACAGCCTAAAAGGAATTAAGGTCACTCCACTACACTTAAATCTATGCCCCTCGCTGCCCTGCCACTCAGCTTGCTAGCTCACGCAGTAAGCAGACAGCCACATTTTAAACTTTCACACCAGAGCTACAATAGAGACCTCTACGCATATTACTCTGCAATCTGCTGAGAAAGTGTCTCTTTACAAAGTGCTACTTCCATTAAAATGGTTTCATTATTTCCCATTTCCTTTCATTTTCTTGTCATTCAATTACAGCTAATTCACCAAAGCAAATGTAGATGTGAAGTACTAGTTAGGAAGACAGGTTCTCTCAAGTGGTATACTTATACTGCAAAGGCACAGTGTACACTGTATTATATGAGGCTGTGGAGACAAATGGTTGAGTGTCTGCACACATAAGTCAAAGACTGATTCGATTCCCAGGTGGCGCACTGGCCAGTTGCCATTCATCCTTGAGCAGTGTACTTAACCAGAGACACTGCAGTCCAATGTTCAGTACTGCAGACATAAGATGTCTACATCACAGACCCACAAAGTACAGTGGAGAGTCTGCTCAACTCCCAAAATCTTTGTAATAAGCACAATACATTAAAAAAACCAGCATGAGATTCAAAAATTCAAACAACATTAATCAGCCATATCAAAATAGAAAAAAATAATAATAAATACAGAATACTTGGTTCAGGACTCATTTTTCTAAATTTTCATAGAGGAGAACAAGAATTTATCAAATGTACAGTTACAGGTATTTTGGGAACAGTATACTACTACGAGAGTGACACTCAGAACAAAGATCTCCGCCAAGGCCAATAGTCCGCTCTTCTTATAAGCAAATCTGCAAGCGCATGCATCGTATTTATACGTACAACTGGATATGTTTAGCTACTATTGCACTTTGCTCCCCTCAACTGGATTTTAAGATATATGGCATCTATTCAGCAAAGGCTAAATATCGTATCTCACAATGTTAGAAGTGAAAAGTATTTTGCAGATCTGCTACATGATTCAGATCCGCTCAAAAATTAAATGGGTTTTTCCTAGGCCATTCATCAGGCTTTAGGATGCACTTTATCAATCCCAAAGGGGGAAATTTGTTTGCTACCAGGCCAAACATTCACCAAGACAGTAACAATGTGACAAGGCACAAGACAATAGACTGTATACAAAAATAAATAATAAATAATCCGCACCAGGCATAACACTGAGAGAGCACAATAATCATACCAGTTTGTAAAAAATAAATAAATAAATAAATAATAATGACAACAATAATAATAATAATAATAATAATAATACTAATAAAAAATATTAAAGAAGTCTAGGAAAGTGCAAAATTGCAAAATACACATGTGCAAACTGCAATATACAGTACAGAGCATACTGTTTCCATAGCATATGCCTGCAACATCATACAGGTGCCCCTCAAGATGAACTGTCCAATCATTATAGGCCTTCAAATAAGGGCCAGCATGCCATATCACTACATAAAGCATTCTGGCAGGGACAACTGAAACATCAGTTGATTGATGTTTACACAATGAGCTAATTTCAATATCTTAATTTATCCCTCTTGGTCTCCTTTTTCCTGATCTCAAGACCGAAAGAGGCCACCATCTTTACCAACATTCCTGTCTGTTTGACGAAGGAGTTAGTGCTTTCAAAAATATATCATGGGAGAGAAAATGAGCTGTCAAAAATGCAAATATTTTAGGAATTAAGGAGGAGTAAATGACTGACCTGTGGATCCACCTCTACCCCCACGCATCTACCACATCTGTGACTGACATGTTGTAGCCCTTTATACTCTGATTTTCACACAAATTTCTGCTTAAGAAGGCTCAAAGCTAGAAAAAGCATTTTTTCCATACGTAGGACAGCGTCACATACATATTCTGTATCTGCTGGTTGCAACGCTACTGAAGCTACATCAAACTTCCGTGTATTGAGTGAAATATTCGAATTTTGAATGCCGCGTTTTCATGGCCGCAGCATTACGTCCAATATACTAGATCTTCAACATCATTTCATACACCTTTCTCTGTAATTCAGCATGACATATTTGGGATCTTTGGAAACCTTTGGATCTCTACTCGAGTTTACACATATAGGATCACAGAGTTAAAGAGGATATAATGTTTGAGGGGCCTACAAGTGGCTTACAGCTTGAATATTTGTCTCGAAGCCCCGTGGCAGGGTGATCAAATCCTCATGCGGACCAATTATGCCCAGCGGTCCGCATGGGCAAGGAAATAAATTGTTCAACTGTAGGACTGGAACTGTAGGGGTTAAGCTGGTTAATATCTGTTGGCTTCATCACTCTCAAGCAATCACTCCTGGTCGGCCAGACCCATGTAACTGTACAAGCAAATTATACGTTGCCTTCTTAATCTTCCGATGGCATTGGCAGTATGTGATTAGCAGTACGACCGCATAATGTAAACGAAGCAAAGGCCAGTCGCTACGTGAGTCGCAGGAATAGCATGGCACAGCATCTTCCCTGTGAGTCGATGGGAGCAGGTCACTGCAGTGGAGTGAATGGACCAGCTGTGTTCAAGGAGGGATAAAAAAGGGGAAATACCCGCCCAAAAATGGATGCACACAGGAAGCACATTACAATAATCTAATTCACATTCTCTCATAACCCCTGCCTTCATATCCCTTCCTTTCCACCACTGATGGGTGAAACTAGGAGTACAGAAGGGTTGCAGTGAAAAGGAGGATGTAAAAAAATAAGCCAATGGATACCAAGCACCTAAAACGAATCGGAGGCGAGCACATGCTCTGGTTCTTATTTTCCCAGCACCTAAAATCTGAAAAAAGCTGTTCTCATTTGGCAGTTTACAATGTGACCCAGCGCCACTAAGTGGACAGAAAATAAAAACATTTTCAAACCTATTTTTTTTACACAGAAAATCACGAAAATGTTCTCCACAGCTACGAGATAACCAGGAACACAGAGCGGACAGACCGTTTCGCTTCGCCCAGGGGACACGCGCCACTCCTGCCTCCAGGGCTGATTGCTACATTGTCCTGGTGACTGCTGGACCGCTCGCCAATCTGATCTCAATTCCGGCTAATCTAGTAACCAATTTACGAGCCGAGGCGATGGAGTGTGAACCCCCACAACATTACGATGGAGCGCAGAGTAAAGGACAACACCTGCAGCACCGTCCAGAATATCCATAGCCTGTAATATCCATCTCCAACGGGTCCATCTCACGCCCTGACACAGGCATTATGGGATGGGAAAACACCAGACTGGGGGGTTTCAATCAACAGCCTCTTACAGCAACATGTGCGAGGAAGTGCAGTCGCCGGAGGCTAGGGTATGACATGGCAGCGACTTCATGCGGAGACAATTGCCTCCCTTATCAGCAGTAGAGTTGTTCCACAAGCGAGGTTCCTCAACTGCCCAGGGGAAGAATCCCTCGTCTTGGTTGAGGCTCGTAATAGATGGCCTCTTAGTTTTCAGGACTGGGCCTTGCAATGTCAGTGTTGGCCCAATTAGGTCAAGACGGAGGGGTTAATGCCACCTCTGCTCCTACAGGGCCACAGCCACGTGATTTTATTTTTCATTTTCATATGGAAGCCGTGAATGAAGAGCGATGTAAACACTGTATGAGGTTTCTACAAGTATTCTAGCACTATGCTGCCTGTAAACCAAACATCAATGGTGAACATATAACAGCTCATGCTTTTGGATGTACCACAGTAATGGACTACTTTCTAGCTTCAGCTCATTCTGTCTGTATAAACGCATTTACACCCATTTGACTCTTGGTTTTCCTCCAAGACCCCAGCATGAAACAACATCTGATTAATCGCTTTTTAAGCCTTGAATTATTAGCTGAAATCATCTTTCCTAATGAACCAAAAGTGAACCTAATGCAACTTAGCATTACAATACTGAGAAAATAATCTTTGCCAGCTCTATCTTTCTTTCTCTATCCTGCTCATAACTTTAGACCATCTAAAATTGTATAACATGCCATGAAATGTCTCTTGTAGTGCATTCCTGAATTTCTGTCATCTAACCATGGAATAGTTTGACCTAAAGATTAACGCGGCACCATCACGACAAGGGCATGCGTAATTCTTTGCTCCAACATTGAAACCGTACATTTCCAACAAATTTTGAGGATACTCGAGGATCAAGTGTTATCGTTGCAATGCTTGCACTCTACATGTGGAATATTTCAGCTGTTTTATCATTCAGAGTGATTATTGTTTTGTATTTTGGAGCTGGTATTTTTGTTTCAGCGATTGAACGTGTTCTTGAACTCCAATCCTTCGTTTAAAATTTTTCACTCTTGTGCGAAAATTTATCGAATGGAGCACTATAGCAAGCTAGACTCGGCTGTTTTGAGTTTTAAATTCTTTCAGAATTCTGACGTAGTGCCACAATAACAGCAAAGATTTTATCCTTTACTAGGGGATCCTGATAACTTTGTCCTCTTCTCTGTGGAGCAAGTGCTCTCACATTTGCTGGGAATCTATAATGTAACAGCCTTTGTAAGTTGAAAAGTAAAATACTTTCAAACACAGAGTTGAAAATATCCACAAGATTCTCCCAGTGGATCTTTGAGTTTGTATCATTAAAGTTCGCACATGCTCATGTTGTGACAGATCCCCTTTGAGACTCAGGGTTTAAACGGCCAATTTAACCGTGACCAGTCTACTCAAATTTTAAGTGAACTGTTTAAAATTTAGACTGATTTAGACCGATAAAATTTAATTAGACATTCAATTCAAAAAATTTACGCCAGTCTTAACCCCTCTAAATTTCTAAATGCCCTTCTGAAAGATGGGTAGACTGGTGCCTGGCTAAAAACCAGCTTTAAGGCTAAACTGAATCACATTTGGCACTGCCTTAGTTAGGTCAAATCAAAACCAGAGGAGATAGTGACTTCACACCACACAACAACAGTCAATTTCGTCTGTGCTTTCCCGCAAACAGTTCAGTTACACCAATTCTGCATGTCCATTAATGGACAGATTTAATTGAAGCTGAGGAGCAGTTTCCTGTGCTTAACCCTGTCCCCTTAGAGACAGCCTTTGTGCTCAGCATGTGCCCTAATAGCCCCCATTACAACAGCCTATGCATCAAAGTGGGAACCTCTCTTAGACAGTTATCCACATTTGTGCTTGTTAAGGGGGGTTACTAGGTTTAAAAACCAAGTTAATGCCTCTAATGGACATTGAGGAGGTCCCCTAAATACAATTTATTTTCTTGCATGCAGCTTCATCAATGTTACTGGTGAATGGCTAGCTTTGTGAGCTTTTCACACAACTGTATGCCAGGATTTCATTAGTCTCTTATTAATGGATGGGCTTACTGTGCGCAGTACAGTTGTTTACAAGGTCAGTGCGTTGTTTTTGTCCACTATTGCGAAAAAATCCCATCCGCCGGCATTTTGTTGCAAGACAAAAGCATTTCACCCTTCCTACAAAGGACGAGTAAGCATTACACAGGCATTAAATCCTGAACTAACCCAGCCACTTGTTGAAACAAAAAATAGTACTTTCTTCCCGAACACAAAAGCTTTGCTGCAAAAAAAATAAAGAAATAAATGCATGAGACACTTTTTTTGTCAAAGCTCAGGGACAACAGCAGAACAGCAGCATTACATCTAAAAAATTCAGCTCCATGAAAAAAAAAAAAAAAAAAATCCTCAAAAGGTTATTGAGCAGTATGTAGCTACATCATCGTCATGGTAAAGAAAGTGTTTCTATTGATCAGGGGGTGAGCTGGTTCCCTGAGTCAGACAGTTAAGTGGAATAAGGCTGAGTCACCTGACTCAACTCAACTGGAGATTCAACTCTGTCCCCTCTCCTAAATAAATCAATCGAAACTGATTAAATGAGCATTACAATGTCAGCGTGCCTCTGTAGCCAAACCTATATAAGAATTACATTGGTTTTTCCACCACAGAAAAGACAACCCGACGATAATGTTCCAATAACAGTTTCAGCCAATCGAACAGCCAATTTAACCATTACAGAGCAGATTTCACCAGAGGAGGTCTTAGAAATCCCCAGCATGTGGTCTTCAGGTCTCAGGCCAATCTAGTCTAGTCTCTGGATCACATCCCAACACCAAACAGCAGATATTCATTAGCGGTGCAAGAGGAAGAATGACTAGCCAATCACAAGACACATTAAAATTATGGCTGTATCACAGATGCTTCCATGGTCTCCTATAATGCAGTAATTTCATTAAATGGTCTTTTGAGTATCAAAATAGATGAATAAATTGGACACTAAAAATGAGGGGAAATTTAATTATGACCAAAGTTGTAGGAAAACTTCACAAAATGTTGAAACACAAAAGATCAATTGTGCTCTTTCCCCGACACAGCTGTGGGCTTCAGTATTGCTCAACATGCGCAGTTATAATTTTTATTTAAAATTTTTCTCTTCTTTCATCATAACTCCTCAGGAGGGGAAAGGATTTCAATTTTGTGCCCAATAAACAGCCATGAAGAGAACATAAATAGTATGAATGATTCAGAAAGCACACAAAGTGCACTGAAAGTGCGTTCAACTGCTATATCTGAGAAACAGCAACAGGATGTGCTGTCTGGCTTATGTCTTGTGACGGTGCGTCATCAAGATACTACAGCACGGCAATGAAAATGAGATAAACATTGGGTGCAACTGTCTCACAAAGATTATCGCAAATTACCACTCGTGATAAGCATTTTTATGATGACCTGGCGGCACTACAGTGCTTTGCATTTAATATCCTGGCAGCACAAAGCTGTCAGTGACGATGTCAGTTATCATAACACTTATTCATAATGGTCCAGCATTATACTGGACACGCTACGAATACAGCACACATCTGTAAGTAGCAAAAAATATTCTCCGAATCTACCCTGACTGGAGCTAAAAATCAAGTTTTATTTATTTCTTTTTTTTCCCCTTAAAAGACATAGCTAATGGCGTAGCAGAGTTTGGGTATGACGCAGATTACTTTAAGCAAATTAAGACAAACTCGTCCTTAATGCCATTAAGAAAATTAAATCAGTGATGTGAGTGAGTTGCGCATTGCGCACCGTGAGCACCATTGGCTGGTTTTAGGAGCTCCAGCCCCGTCCAGTCTTCGGCGGACTGCATTTGAGCAGTGGTATACATCATCTGACAGCTGCAATTTCATATCAGGCCGGGCATATCTATCAATGACAAAGTGCTGCTTTGCAGGGCTGCTCTATCGTTAAATTGCACTATAATTAAATTAGGCCGGCTAATTATGAGGGTTTAAATCAATCATGTAGTCAATAACAAAACCTAAAGCACGCAGGGTCTTGAAGTACCAAACCCCATCAATAATAACCGACATGAACGCTCTTTGGTGGAACCACAGGTTTTAAAGGGGATGAATTATTGAAAATCAAGTTACCACAATTAGCTTTGTCTGGCTACATCTGTAAGATATATGGTTGTTCATGGGTAAAGTAAGTACGTCCAGTATACAGTTCCCATATAAGCATGACAAATGAATAGAACATAAAATGAGAGGTCATCTTACAGAACCAATAGATTAATACTTTAAAGTAGCAATCGGTCACATGCAAGGTAACACTGAAGAACCGATGGGTGATGATCAGAAGTATCCTCGAATGCAGCTAAAAACATTCAAAAAAGAAACGTCTGTTCCATAATTTAAAGCGATCACAGCATGCGCCAGATTTAAGTCACATTTTTCTCGTGAAGTGGCCACTTACATGACACAAATAATGAGAACGGTCCCATCTAAAGTAGTTTTAACATTGCCCCCACCTTTTACAGATCAATCACGGTTTCAGTGTAATGGAGGTAAAAGAAACACCTTTGACTGAGTGGAAAAATTAATCCAGTGTTTCTGCCTTTAAGTTCAGCCAGCATATTCAAGACAACCCACAAGCAAGACTGTGTCTCTAGCTGCCATAGAACAAGGATTAACTGGAATTCCGTACCTGAAGAGCCATAACTAAAACCTATTTAATGCAATTATGAGACAGTTACTTGAACTAGCTGTGAATAAACGCACCAATTATACGGCATACCTCTCCACACATGCATACAATCACCCAGATGTATATCTGGCCAGCTTTAAAGAGAGCGCTGTGTGCAATACAACAAGCTATTCAAACTGGCGAAAGAGCATTCGTCTTGATTTGTGGAGCCAGGCCATAGCCCCATTTCACCTTGTCACTACATATTTCATTATTTCCAGGGCTGAAAATTGATTCCCAGACTTTTCTGACCAACAACCTGCCATCTTTATCCAGCTAGTTTCAAACTCTCAAACAGTGCCTGCTAACTGAGTATTTCTCTGCACTGTGAAACGAATAGTGCCCTGGTTTTGCTGGTGCTGTCAGCAGTGATTTCTGTCTTACAGAATGATGTGGACTTTGCAAAATAGTTCCTGTGCCCCAGATTCAGGAACTCCACGCAAATATAAAAATGTACCGATAAATTGTCAAACTAACCAGCACCACCCCCGCTACTCCGCACCCCCTTACCTGCGACCCTGACCAGGAATAAGAACATTAGATAACTCAAGAGGAGACAGAAATTTCCAGATGAATAGTCTGCCATAATTTTACGGTGTGAAATTTTAAACCCTTGAAATGATGAATATATGATGAAAACTGAATGAAACATACTTCTGCGCTGTTTTATCAATGGCAACAGAGCAGGGCACAGATGTGTGCAACATGCCCGTCTGAAAGAGCAGCCAATTTTTCAGAACAGTCATAGTTTTCCATCCAGTCAAATGACTTCATTCTGAAGCCGAGACACGCAGACCAATCATCCATTAATTTTTAATTGAAGCCGGCGATTCTGGGGAGGGAAAAATCCATTTGCCAGCATCTTCCCCGAGTGTCTAAATGAAGAGGGCTTCACAGCACTGAGTGCAAGAGTGCATTTAATGAACTCAAGTCCCGGTGGACACAGCACACTCCTCCACTGTTCCATTTCCAGCCTCCGAAAACAGGGCCCAACGCCACTAAACATCTGACCGCAAGCAACTCCCATCTCATTTTCTTTCTTCAGTCCAACAATGAGAATTCATGAACCCGTTTCTCTCCCTACTAACATGAGGGAATCACACTTGACAACATAAATCTGCCTTGCAATATATTGTGCATGTTTACATCTGATTTACCAAGTAAAGGTATGCCCGTATCTGTAGTTGAGCAGCAAGCCTTGTAACCTCCCAGTCCATTACACTATAGCGCAACCTCCCCCTGTTGTCAAAAGGAGGCAGTTACATTTCAAACCGGGGTTTAAGTAACAGCTGAAAAATCTCTGGAGTAGAAGAGCGAAATGATAGCTTTTTTTTAGGCTCACGACATCTGGGGAGAAGGTGTTTGTGTTTACTGTATCTTGTCTTCATACATCATGTGGCACACATACAGCAGCCAAAATCCCAGGCGCAACTGATAGTGAAAACACATTTCAAATGTTTCCATGTTGCATAAACTAGGCAGATACTATTATTACAATAACCCATTCTCAGTTGCTCCTGCAGGCATGCTTAATTTAATCAATGCTGCTAATGTAGGGCACCCCGGCGAAATTAATTCAGGACCCTGCGTTTTCATTCAAAACAATTTGCACTGATTCTCATGTCTAATTCTAAATTGGAGACAATAGAATTCACTGGCAAAACAGTTGGTGTTAAAAAAGGTGATTGCAAATTTAAATAATTCTCACGGATTTTCATAATGTTCATTTCAGAAAGTTCATCGGATCTTTACAACGATGATTCCTATTATAGGAGCTGTGTCACAATTACTGCACATGCTCATTTTGGAAAAAGTAAATCCTTTCAACTGCAAGTCAAAATCTAGAAGGTATTTTTCTTCTTACAGGATTACTGGCGATGGCAACCAGCTCACATCCTTTGTATCCCTTGGCTAAAGCCTAAAATAGCGCTTTGAATCCTCAAATTTTCATAGAAAGCTCCTTACTATAAAAAGCATAATGCTGGAGTAACTAAAATACATAAATAAAATGCAAAACGAAGACAGACTGGCAAGGATGGAATCAGATTATGACCTGCAGTCAAGCAGATTCACTTTCTTCGGATGTAAATTCTGAGTGTGCGCAGTAATCGTGACACAGCTCCTTTAAGTAGGTTTGGATTTGAGGACCTTCAAAAGAAAAAAATGCTTCAAAGAGTTTACTTGGATTCTTAGATATTATGTGACAAAAATATTAATTTTCCCATTTAGGTGATTCAGGACTGGTTCATTTAGGCTGACAAGTGACTGTTATGAAAGGCTGCGCTGCATATTCAATGCAGCTGGACAGGGTTGAAGTGAAGACTGACGCTCCTCTAAAAAAAGTAGAAAATAAGAAGACACTGAACAGCATATACAAGCTATCATCGTGAAGATACTGAAAAATTTATAAAACCATTGACCAAATGGTCCACAGCAGAAGATGCAAGTCTATGAGAGGTCAAGAAATACATACTGGATGGCAGGCAGTAGGTTGCAGGTTTAGTGTCAAATCGTAATATGCAACCATCAAAAAGAGGTTCAAGGAGTCAAAACAGAGACAGACTTTCACTGTACAACACCACCTCATCATGTCTTTCAAGTAGAGCGATTATAGTACACAACCTTCAGTTTATGTCATTCAAATGCAGAGACTAAAAGTTCATGTAGAAAAACTCTAAGATGTAATATATATCAAACTCCAAGATGGAGGAAAATTTATCGACATTACCAGGTAAGTGGTCAATAAATGCATCAAAAAAGTAAGAGAAGGACAACACCCTGTAGTGCACAAGAAATGTGTTAAAATATTCGGGTCTGTATTTGGTCATCAAAAGAAATAAATTGACAGAAGTCTGATTATCTGCATAGTAAATTAGAAAACTGACACAGGCAACAGGCTAGCCTGCCCCTCCAGTTCTCTCCTGTGTGAATCGTACAACAGGTTTGTGGGAGAACGATCGTATGGAGCAAGTGCAGCGATGATCAGTCTCTCAGCCTGTCTGCAGCACCGGTGTGATGTTTTCAAAATTTTACTTCTTTTCTTAGCGGTTTAGATTCACAAACTGTGCGCCCCTCTGCAGCCTGTTTGGGTATGAGAAACACCTGTGCTCTACAGGCACACCTGCCACTGAACAACTGACTATTATCCACACAGGTGGCTGCAACCAATCCACTGACTTCCCAAAGTATTTTTTAAAAATCATTTTGTTAACAAGTGATACATTAAGTGCAAAGGGCCTGACATCAAATGGATTTACCAGCTTTGAGTCTTCATGCAATTCAAACTGGAACGAGAGCCATCAGGAGGTGGCGTATCCCCCCAGCCCCACATCTTCCGATTAGCAAAAGGCACCAAATCAGGTCATGATTAATGTGCACACCAAGTTTTGTGGAAAAATATTGAATGCTTTTCAAGTTATGCTCTGGAAACGAAATGTTCACGGATGGATGGACGGACGGACAGACAACCACACCCATGACTATATCCCCCCGCACTATATGCCGGGGTGCGGGGGGGGGCAGGAGCTATGGAAAGACTGTGTTGATTTCTAAGGCACATTTAGTCTGAACCAAAAAGTCCCCCCTGAACAACTTTCTACAGGTATATTTATTAACATGGCAGCTTATACATTTTATGGACATTTTGAAAAACGCTTTTTCAAACACTTGGGCCGATTAATGACTTCATAATAATTTAGAAAAGTTTTGAAACATTTCCTCAGAATCGTGTCAATAATGTTAATGACAAAGGTAAGCTGGAAGCACAACCAGCACAGAACTAATCCTATTTTTGGAACAGTTCTATTAGCCATTAAGCTGAGAGGCTGAGCAAGATAGAGCAGAAAAATAACGAAAAATACACATAATTATAATGTCGAAGCCATGAGTGATCAGATTTAAGTTTTCGCTCATTGTGCACAAGGTGAAAACCGAGCCTTCATTTGCCTGACTGCTTTATGCATTCTTAAGAATAGACATGAATGATCTTTGATGAGAAGTTGTTCAACCTAGAAGGGATGCCAACATCAGTCATTAAAATGCCTTTTGGATCCACTAAATGACCAAATATACAAGGATGCATGGTAATCCAACATTAGAATGTAAAATTAATGGCACTGATACGGACTCCCTGCCCCCTCCGCGGCAAGAACTACCTTCACCCTTCTGAGAAGGTTTACCACAAGATGCTAGAAAATTTTTGATGGGACAAACATCTATTCCAGCCAGAAAAGCATGAGTGAGTCTGGGTACTAATGCTGAGTGATAAGGTCTGGCTCAAAGTTAGCTTCCTCGTCGATCCCAACAATGTTAGATCAGGTTAGGGCCGTGGCTGTGTGCAGTTCAGTGAAATCCTTCAACAACAAATCAACAACGGTCTTGGCAAAGTACTTATACTACGTCCCAAAAGTTTGGAATCTTGAGTACTTGTCATTTAAGTACTTCTAAAAGAGATTGTATAATACTAAATTACATAATACAAACACCAAATGAATTTTAAGACGTTTTATTTTGCGTTTTATGTACTTCGAGGCAAAAAAGTTCACTGGAGGGATGACATGCTTATCAGTTTTAGTAATTTCTCCTCAAATTTCTCCACCATGAAATTTAATCTTAGTTTCACAAATAACGGAAATTAATTTTACCAAGGACTCATTCTCAACAGATTTCAATGCCGACTGCAAGATTGCCCATGGAGTGCGTTTTTGAAGATGGGGCACTCGAAGAACTTCACAATCTAGGAGATCTCGCAACAGCTCTGTGGAGATTAAATCCGGTCATGAAGCTGGCCACTCCATATTCTGCAACTTCCTTTCCAGAAACTCCCTGTATAGTTTGGTTGTATGTTCTACATAGTTGCCTTGTTGCAACAAACAGTGTCTTCCATTCAATCAATGTGCAAAATGCCAGGTAATTTCAAAATTTTAAGCGATGGAGTATCTCCACTGCTCTGCACATTGAGAAGTAGGAAAATGGAGAGGCCTTCTCCAAACTGTAAAACTGGTGGAAGCAAATAATCTTTTAGAGCATCATTGTATATTCAGCATCAAGATTTCCCCACAGTGGAAGAATGTGGCCAAATGCAGACCAAGGAAATCAGCTGTCGGCCCTCAGCACGTCTATATACTTTTGTAGAGAATGTGTTGTCAGGACCATTAATGTCCTATAACTTCATGATAGATACTTACAAACTCATTTTCTTGCTCAGGATATGGGTGGCCCTTCCTTGGTTCAATTCACTGAATTATTCATGTGGTTGCATTCTCAGTTTAATAGTGTAATATCACATGTATTTTACGACTAAGTGCGTAAAATGATTCGTAGTTTTCTGTTGACTGGCATGTCACACCAAGTGACCTCCCTATTATGACCATGGATACACAACTGAACTCTACAGATGCACAATGGGAAAAGTGTGTTTGATAACAGAAATGCTTTCTCTGTGCACATATTCTATGAAAGTGATGCACACTATTCAAAGATTTACTTAGACATAAACAGACATTAATTCACACATTCCACATTAAGTGTGCCTCCTCTTTCTTTATAGATGAGTGACAGACATTTAATGAAATAAGACTCATACATTAAAAACAGCCAAACTTGACTTAAGTTATGCGTATGGATATTTTCCCATTTTTATGTCAATCATTATTAGAGCTGTCAATTAGTGATTTTTTTTTCTGTATTCGTCCAACCAGCTACATACAGCTTAAATAAATTTCTATTTTCTAATGCATCAATTATGTTGGTACCATTTTACAGGTGTTCAGACGAATGAATCCTCGATTACTAACAAATGAAAAAATCATTTGACGAGTTGTAAAACTATTTGAGATGGACTCGCCGGCTTTACGTGAGTTTGCATATCGTACTTCATAATGATTGATTGCGGCAACCACAAACCTACTTCTAACGTAAAGGTAAAAACAAACCTGTACATCCCACCAGGGACAACGCTAAACCCTTGGTCCAAAATGCACAATTTGAGCCTCAGTAGTAGGGAAGTATTCATCTGGGGAGTTAGTTACATCTTAAGAAGAAGTAAATTTATGTCAGATAGATATACTTCCAAATAGTGCAAAAGCAGAAAAAACACTGTCAACGTTATTATTTCACACATTAATACCTAATCTTTGACTGCAAAAAATATTCAGCACAATCATTTAAAAGACAAGCAAAGGAGAGCAGAGCAGCATACATATTAGAAGGCAGTGTGGGAAGAAATAAGAGTCAAATAAAATGAAAAATGTTGGATTTTGTTTCAAAAATGCGTAAGACCAAGGTCGTGGCCGAAACAGATTAAGATTTTCTTTTTTATAGAGAACATGACATACATGCAACAAGAACAATTTTAATTAATTGTTCCAGTGAAATCCACAAAAAATATTGAAAATATATGAGTAAAGCAAGAATGAAAGCACATATCACCAAGGGTAAGCTGCTCTTCAGTCATTTACACTTATGACCTACTTTCTGATATCTGTGCTCTGCGCTCTGATACCACACCAGCTAGCCAACATTGACCTGCCATCTCGACTGTCAATATTGATCCCCCCCCCCATACAAATTACATAGAGAACATCATGCGGGCATTTTCATATCATACCCTGTATCAACCCTCGACCAGTATCAGCTGGAACTGATGATACTGGTGTCTCGGGTTGATACAGGGTCTGATATGAAAATGCCCATACGATGTTCTATTTATCATATACTCTGATACGGGATTTTGCCCGCGGGCAGATACGGGTGATGCAGGATTTTGCCCGCGGGTTGATACAGCCTCAAGCCTCGTGCTTGTATCACAGGTGCAGATTGCCTGTACTTATAAGGAAGTATATGATAAAATCATGAAGCGCATCTAGGTTGAGGTTTGTGTTAAAAAAGCAGCTTTATTACACTCTATGATTAATTACTGTACGTCAGTACTAACTCGCAGGTTTGGTGTTTTGAATATACAGCTGTCACAATGCTGATGTACATAGCCTGGAAAAATGGTATTTTCTAGCACTCATACGACCTCTCGTTTGACCATGCCCACTACCCCACTGGCATGACTCCAGCAACATAGAAGACGCATTGTTCCTCTTCCTGGCCATCATGCAAACCGGAATACTTTTTAGCCATCCACAGCTTAGAAAATTAACGACCAGTATTTTCAGTATTCCTTTCAAGCTTGTGTCAAGATAAGGAATCAAAAAAGAATCAAGGAGCTAGGAGATGGGAGGAGAAATTACATCCTCCTGGCATCTAACTGCTCGGTACACTACATAACTAAAATAAATATTTGACATAGACACATAATGCTGGCTGACTTACAAAATGGCTCCAAATGAGGCAGGATTAAGAAATTTCTAAAGCAGACTACACTGGAGCATAAGTACATAAGGTACATAAAAAATAGCCTTTTTTTAAGTTTCAAAAGAGTCAAACCTAAGTCTATTTCTTATGTTCTGTTGAGTAACTACCCCATTACCAAAGCAAATGAAAATTATCTTGATAGCCAATTCATACACTAAGCATATTTTCAATATACAGACTTCACAACTAAATTTATCTTCCCTTGCGACAAAAAGTTAGAAGAAAGGCCACTAGCTGTGCCGCATATAAATCAACTGCCAATGTCCAGCATATGCTTCAACTGAATAACTTTCAATCTTACTTCAGATGGAAAAAAAAAAGACTTTTCAGTGGGGAATTTCATATTCGATCACTGAATGTTTCTGTGGAGTGCAATCGAGTCATTTCACTGGACACTGATGCACCTTTACCGACTCCTCATGCATGAGCGGCAACTGTCATCAGCAGAGATATTCATGGATGTGAGAAAATGAGGTGAAAATTGGGACCAGCACACCTACGTCCTTACTTTCACACTTATTACACGCATCAAACAACACCTGCCACATAAAAGTCTCATACAAAGCGAAGGAGCCCAGTTTTGCCAATTTATTGTGTCTGTTTTTAGTTTCTGCAAAGGCTCATCAACCCAAACCCCCAATTAGTGTTGGCCAATGAATCACAAACAGGAAGAAGGAGGCTTCCATCAGGTTGACCTAAGAGACAGTGCACAACAGTGAGCACCGACATGGGCTCATGGGTCTGTGGGTGGTTACCATTTTCCACAAACACACTTTATTCCATTTCTCTCCTCTTCTCTTTCACTTGCTCACCCTATCCATTAACACTCAATCAAGCAAGTTCACATTCAACTCCCACCACGTTTAATGCCTATTCATACAAATGAAACATGGCTTTGAAAGGAGAACCTGTGCTCTTCTCAGCTCCCATTCAATGAGATATGTTTACTCTCCCCACAGCAAATATTGCATTTCTATGGCAACTTAAAAGCATTGCTCTCTAATGATGCCTGTAAAACAATTTTGGGGGTAGGACAGAGCGACAATGGGCTTCATTGTGGCAGAGTGGATCAGTTTGCGCTCGTCGAGTGGAAACACAAGCAGCAAAAACTGAAATAACAAGAAATGAATTATTCAACAAGTAGGGAACTTAAAAAAAAAAATCACTGAGTCCACCTTCGGTATAGGGCTGGGTCTGAATTAATGGTGATAAACCATTTCATCTGAGAGGTACCGAAGACTACGGCCTTATTAGTGTCCATATATTTGTGTTTCAGGTTCACTGTACACAAATATACACAGGTAATATACTTTCTATTAGCCTACATAGCTGCATTCTCTGTGCAATTTCTGCCTAATTGCATACAGGTGTAGAGCACTTGTAAAGCTTTAGGCTGACAGGCAAACTGCCACTTCAAGAAACACATCTGTAGGGAAAAAAGAAAGTTACTGCGTGCCTTATGTTAAACTTCTGTCAGAACTTCAATGTTGATTTAGCACGCAAGCTATTTACCAAAGTCTTTTTTTCCCTTGGATTAAAAAGTGCTAGGGGAGTTTTTTTTTTTTAGCTTAAATTACATCCCAGGTGCTGTAAAGTGCTTGTACCACCTACGCTACTGTAATTGAACTAGGACACTGCACTCTGACTATGCAAATATAGCCAAAGTTCCTGTGAATTCTCTTTGTATGGTAGATATGGGGGAATTCAGGATTGTGATTTACGTCAAATGTCATGTCATCCATTTCTGTCTGAAGTGCTTTGCCCAAACAAATCCAGTGAATTTATAACTCAACCTTTAGCCCCTGGGACACATTGACCAAAAATCACTCCAACCCCTCCTATGCTCCCAAGTAATTAAAGTCATAATTAGTTTGTAATATGAGCCTCTTTTTTTTTTGGTTTGTAACATACCCAAAATAATTGCCACAGTCATCTTGATTAAAATGTTCCATTATTGAAATCAGTTGTTTCTGTAGCCATCAAGCCCTCATAATACCAGAACTAAAGTAGAGGGGCACCTTCCACCGGCACCATTGTTTTCGACCTTTTCTGTGAGGTTGATCTTTCCTTGAACTTTGACCTTGATCTGTGAAAATCTAATCAGCTCTAACTGTTGTCATGTATAACTTAACCTCATCGCAAAATTTAATCAAAATTGGTCCAGAACGTCTTCAGTAATCCTGCCTATTAGTAAATGAACAGAGACATCTGGGGAGAAAGCATAGCCTCCGTCCAGAAGTAACAAGGGTCATCAATGTACACAGAAAATGTGATAAAATAAATTGTTTCCACACCCGTGAAGTCTGCATCATACGAACAGAAACAGCATTGGCCATAAATTAACACAAAAACCACAGCTCAATGTGGAATAATGTTTTCACCATTAGGAGCACGATGGAAATGGAGCAAAGGTCTTCCTGCACATGTACTGTGCTGCATGTCAATGGTCTAAATCTCCATTCAAAATATCAGTTCTTAACACCAGCTATGCTCATTTTCCAACTACCATATCAGAGGGTAAAGTAGGAAATTTGTATAATATGACTACTTACTGCATGCGATAAAATTTGCAGTTAAGTTCCAATTAAATGATATTTTAAAAACATCGGCTTTTGTGGAGTATTTCTCTCCTCCTCAGCTCTCAAGCTTTGTGAACTCTAAAAGCCTCCTCATAACTTCCATTAATGCGCTGGTCTCAGGTTGTGACTGATATAACTCTAAGCTATTTCTAAAGAATAATCAAGTAACGCTTCCAGCTTTGAATGCCCCCATACCAGCTATTGTAAAACTGATTTAACCAAGAGGTTACAGTGCAGACTGTCAGGTTTAATTTGACGGCGTTAACTCTCATATCAGCTTCTACATTAAAAAAACAGCTCTTTTTATGAATTCCGCTCCCATGCTAGGGAAGCAAAAGTAATGGGACAGCTTGCTTCACTGATATCTTTCTTTGCGTCACTAGTTCATACGAATTTTGGCCTGTAAAACGACACAGGCATGAAAGCCAATAAACAAACAAAAAAATAAAAGCTGGCTGTTTTGAAACTTAAAGTAAAGGTTCTTTAAGTTGAAGCTGTTCTAACTCGATATCGCTGTTCTTAGCAGAGTGGATAGTATGTTGCCACCCAGCTGGGCCATCTATTTCCAGAAGTCATTATTGTCTCCATCTTAGGTGATCCAGCTCTCTATCATTTGCGGGTAATGATCTGGCACCCAGGCCTGTGTTCAATTATTCTCATTGAGAAAACCATTTCTCACTCTCTGGAGCAAATCAAAATGAACTCACTAATTTTAATCTGGATTTGACCTTGTAACTGGCAAGGTAGAAGGAGGAAAATAAAACCGCAAAAACACACAAATATCGGGCCAGGGAACGGTGTGCACAAGAAAGATGTTACTTAGAAAGTCAGAGGTACAACTGTTCAATAGCCCTTTCCATAACAGTTTCAGTTCACATTAAGAGTAATGTATTGTGTGGTACTGTAAGAGGCAAACTTTACCAGACCGTTTTGAATTGATTCCATGACGAGAACACACTTAATTTCTCTGGGACAGGAAGGTTCAGGCCAAATAAAAGATGAGAAGAGAAAGAGTGCCTCGCTGTAATTAAAGAAGGATAAAGGAACAGATGTGTGGCCACAGTGTAAGTGATGATGCAGCCCAAGGATGAAAACAGTGTTAATTAGCCAGTAGCAGAGAACAACTATTGGTACGGCATGTAACTCCACACAATGAGGCTGCGAGATGGACGGGGAGGTGGGTGGGAGGTGGAGGGGCTAGCTGTGTTTGGGCCCCTGAAACAGCTAAACCGCACACAGCCACTGGGAGTGGGCTCTTAATATTAGGGCCACCAGCCATCCCCCCTATCCCCCCAACCCAACTTAAATGACAACGCACTCCCACCCACCCGCCCACCCACCCACAGAAACCATCCCCACATCTACAGTCTGACAAAGTTGAGCCACATACTCTGAAAAGAATGTGCAGCGGCCCAAAGGAAATGAGAATGAGATAAGGAAGGTGACTCGAAACTTCTTCACAGATAAAAAGGACACAGGGAGGAGGTGTTCATTTTGGGAAAGAAGAAGCCAAGGAGGAGTGATAGAGCAGCAAAAATATTAGGAAAATAACTGCACACTTGGCGTTTAATAGCCGTGCCATTGTTATAGCTTTATTCACATTACTATCAAAGACCCCTTTAGACACGCAAGTGCCGTCGAAAATAACTTCAGTCTAAGCCATTACTGTACATTAAGCACAGCAGTTAAAACATCTGCAAATTACAGCTTTTCATTAGCAGCAGCAAGCTCGGCAGGAAAGGGATGGGAATGGCTCTTACTGTGAGAATTACTGGCACCCTTGATAAACAGAAGAGAAAAGCTGCATATAAAACAGAATATTTCATAATCAATATGTCAAACATATGGTGAAACTATACACTTAAATCTGAATAATTTTTCCCAAATGTCAATGCTTAAAATTGTCTGTAATTTAATTTCTATTAAAACTATTGGTGGAAAAATTATTGGCACCCTTAATAATCGTTCAGATAAAATCCAACTTAAATTGGTAATATTTCATTCTCAGGCCAAAGGAACTACGCTTTGTCATTTCATCACTTCCTCTGACACTTATGAAAAAAAAAAAACCCTGTCTCATCAATGAAATCACCACAGAAAAAGCAAAGTACTGTCCGTTCATAAGGCGACATGTAAAGTGACATTACAAATGAAGCAAAGGGTTCCTAATTTAACACAAACACTTAAAAATTCAACTTTGTAAAGTACGGTAAGAAACAGAAAAATGTAGAGCATGTGGAATGGAAGAAAAGGATATAAAGGTACAGTAATATACATATGTGGGGCATGATGTCCCCAAAGCAGGTGAAGAAGATGCTATGGGAGGTAATAAAGAACCAAAGAATCTCAGCTCAAGAATTGCACTGATTTGATGCATCTCAAAGTCATCAAGTCCAAAAACAATCCCACCTTGAAAACTGCATGGCAACCAACAGTGTCTGAACTTTTGCCTGACAAAAGCTCTTACTAAGCCAAAGACCAAGTTGAGAAAAATTTTGGCAGAAAATCAGGTCTGTAGCAGTCTCTGAGAGGAGGCTAAAACCTGGTCTTAGAAACATTCCCCGGAAAAACTAAAGGACCATAAAAATAACAAAATCCATGCAGACATTCTTGACCGAAGACAACATCCATGTTTCACAAAAGCTCTCTCAGTCTCTGAACTTGAATCCCACCCAAATTGTGAACTAAGAGGGCAGTACAAAAGTGCAAACACAAGGATTAATTATCCTGATAATTTCAGCTCGGAGGCACAATCAGAACTCCCACAAAAAGAGTTCTCAAAAATCATCAAAGGGACTCATACTTGCCAGATTGGCCTGACCTAAGTCATAAATCAGGAGGGCTAATACTTTTAACTTGCAAGAAATTCATTTTAAAAAAATTACTTCATGAAAAACTCTGCAACAGGAGAATAAATGACTTGAAATAACAGGCAACAGTCTTACAGTCTGAAAAAATATGAATTATTAGCTATGCTGTTCATGTGAAGCTCTACTCAATTTTATTCAGGATAACAATAATTTTGTACCTGATTGCAGCTCAATAGTTAGCATAAAACATTAATGAAATGCAATAGGATTGATTGGAAAATATGTTGCTCTCTTTGCTCAAATGACTTAGTGACAACTATAGCTTTTCTTCAAAAATTCCCAGGACATTGAAGGACTGCTGATTACTTACAAAAAAAAAAAGGATTTACTTCAAGGCCCAAGAGAAATTATATTTATTAAATGGATAACGGCAATGTTATAACATGGACTGATAAGTACGTATGTAACAAAATCTGATGTGAGCTATCATAACATTGACAGAGGACTTGACTTGCCTGCTGTGTCTCAGATAATTATTTTATTTATTATTATTATTATTATTATTATATTAGGAACTTAGGGACAGCTTATGTGGAAAATAATATTTCATTCCAAAAGTCTGGGGTAATGCACTGCGGCAGCCTACATTAAGTACCCCATCCAGACATTGCATGGCGGAGGTCATATTAGCTCTTTCAATATTGTGACCCTGCGTTGACCCCATGACAGCTCAGGCAGCCACGTCATGACAGTGGGGGGTCAGGAAACCACAGGAGCCCCGTCAGCATGCCAGGACATGTGTGAGGGGCCACTTATACATCCATCTGCCCCACTTTAGGAAGCTTGACCCATTGCAGGTCCATGGCTGGGGGCGGGGGGGGTCGCATCAGGCCCTTGATGGGTGATGGGACTGTAGCATGGACCTGCAGTTTCACGCGTGACAGACGAGGCGCCACCATGTTTTTGCAGACTGGCTCTTTCCGCACCGCTCCTGCAGGACAGCACCAGCTGCTCCAGCCATCACACCGCAAACCGTCGCCGGCTTTTTACACGAGCGGACGCGGCTGACCTGGTGTAACGTGTCGCACACAGCACTGAGAGCGTATGTGTCGCACCCCTAGCATTTCATTTATGTTCCCTGTGCAGAGGGAGGCCCGTTTAGGTCGTTCCCCGCTGAGGGAAATGCTAATGGAAAAGACGAGAGGCAGTGAAACTCTTGTGGGGAACTTCAGTGTGGGGTTAATGGAGCGGAACAGTTCCAGCTCGTTGGCTGGGTTTGGAATGCGCACCCCAAACCACACATGCATGCACGCACACACACACACACAAACACGCACACTCACCACACACACACACACACACACACACACACACACTCATACCCAACAGGCACAGAGGAGGGGGTAAAATAACAAGTCACCCAATTGCATCATCATCATCCTCCCACAATTCTAAGTGCTGCTTATAGTTTAAAGTCAAGGTCAACTGAAGAACTTCAAGTATTTTCACTCAGGGAACTAACTATTTAGCAATTACAAGCTTATTTAGGTATCGTTGCATTTGACCACATTTCCTCCCTGTTATTTGAAGTACAGGACACAAGAGCAACAGAAACCTATCACATTCCAGTGAACAAAATGAGGTTAAAGGCAATTTGTCTAATTCTGTCAAAACATAGAGAAACTGCAGTGAACACCAAACAGGCTGACTGCTAATTAAGCAAGGTGCGCCGGTTTGTTTATTTATAGAATGCAAGAGAAAGAGTTTGTCTCTCTACCCTTTTTCACCCTCTGTCGCTCTCTGCATTGTCTGGTACCCACTGAGCCAGCATTTGGAACGACTACATCGAAAAACTGCGAAGAAAGAGAGACAAACGTCTTCCGTCACAGCCAAGGAAAATGTCTCTGACAGTTCAATGCTGAACAAAGAGCAGCACCTACTGGCTTTCTTAAGAGAGCAGAGCCATTAACCCAGACAATTGAGCAGGTGTGTGTGTGCATGCGTGCATGTACACTGTAGAACGAGCAAAGGTCACACACTTGGGGAGAGAGTCCACATATTTGACTCCTCAGTAAATCCTTTCAGGGAGTAGCTAGAGCAGCTTCGCTTGGCTTTGTCGTACTAAAATGAGTCAACGTCCGACCATTTAATCACAGCTGTGAAGGGAATGTGAATTTTTACCAAGAAATTTTTTCCCTAAAACTGAAAGCTCAGGTGTGTCTCCCTCCTCCAAGCAGATGAGGGCCTCAAATCAGTTTACACTGAACGAGAAAAAGAAACACCAGAGTCCCTCAGGTTTCTCACTGCTGCAGAGAAAATAGCCACTTCCAAAAACAGGCACTCGCAGTGTGAGATAAAACCCAGATACCTCGCACACGGAGGAGGTAGGTGGGGCAGGACCTTGAACAGAGGTCTTTTCAGTTGAAATACGCCTGAACTATGCTCTCTGAAAGCACACACCTATCCCCTATTCCCTCTCAATTCAGCTCAAGCATTCAACAGCCTCACTGGCGCAAACTACACTGATGGTCCACATTCGTGCTCCAGCTCTCACGCATTCTTGGGGAGATCTTCAGGGCGATCTTCACAATGTCTCAATTCAGGAGTCTGGCTGCCCGCAGTGACTGCAGAGCAAACCTCTCATCCCTAATCTTCAATAGCACTCAGTAAAAAAAAAATAAACGCCGTTAATTCATATCCGACCGCTACAATCTAATATTGACCACAGAGAGTTGATTTATCGCTGAATATGTAACTATACTGGAGGCAGGCAGCACTTGGGAACATTGGCGCATTGACTGGGGCACAAACCATATAAACCCCGGTGATTACAGTATCCCTCTCACTCACTGTTCATCTTTATTCCGGCCTCTCTCCATCCGCCATTCTGGCTCTCACCGCCTCTCCTGCCCCATTTTGGCCTCTGACTCTCCACAGGAGGACTGCGACATGGGAAGAGCCGGATTCCGGTTTCACACACACAGAGCAGACTGAGCCTCGCTGACAAGTATGTCGCACCATTGCGTAAGCAGCTCTCAGGCCCTCTCACTGAAGGCCATAAGAATTCATCTCGGGGAATGAAAGGTCGCCGATGGCAGAGGCTGTTTATTCAATGCGTAAGCCATAAGTAAGCCCTGTTAAAGGGTCAATAAATAGAGTTCACATCCATGTTTTGTTTAAGCGTTGCCCTGAAAAGTCCTCACCACTGAAGGGAGGACAAGATGAGCTGCGAGCCAGAGTACATGCATTTCAAGTTTCCCAAATCATTAAAAAAATCTGGCAATCCAGAAAATAGACTAGATCCAGGCGCTCAAACGGTTCAACAATCTATTAATTTTGTACCCATTCACGAATGCATCAGGAGTGCAGTGCAGACAAGTCTTGAAACACGAAAACAACTCTCCAGTGACAGCTTTCATCCAGTTTCTCTATCATTGAAAATGTCCCCTACAGCTGTGGCTTGTGGCTTGCTACCTTTTTCAGGTACAACGACTTGTGAAGGCAAAGAGAAGTATCTCAATTTTAATGGGATGCTGGCAGTGCTTATTTAATGTATAATTAAGTGGCACAGCCAATCATAAATGAATTACAAAGTGCAACAACTAAAAACTGGCAAACAGTGGAGGCAGCAAAGGCTAGCGCAGTGCAATAAGCTATTGTACAGACAGACACGATATAAGAGTGAAAAAAATGTAACTCTGAAGTTGAGTAATGCTGCCCAGCTATGCATGTTTTGAGGACAAAATCTTTTTTTAAATGCATTTTTTTAAATAACGACCATCAATTTTTCTCAGCTTGCTTTCAGGCACTGAGAACAAACAGCCTTTTAAATATGATCCCGGCGGAAAGGAGGATGGCAGAACATTCCGGAAACCTCAGCTCTGGAACAGGCCTCCTCACGCTGCACTCCATCACCGCTGCCCTCTGACCGCAATAAAGGGTGAAGCGCTCCAGCGGATTTGTCGGCCGAGCCCATCTGCGATGGTGGATTTGCTCACTGAAGAGAAGTGACCGGGTTACATTGCCTTTGTAGTTAATTTCATTAGCGCTTATCGCCTAGCATCGCTCCTCGGCTACCCCTCTGACTATCCGTCTCCATTCCAGACACTGTAAATCACACAGCTGTGTAAGGTCTCCGTTCCCTCCCCGGCCTCCACTCAGTGTGCATTACACGCCATGTACGCTGATGAACCAAAACATTATGACCACCGCCTAACAGGCCGTTAGTCCTCAGCGCGCCGCCAAAATGGTTCCGAAAAATTTACGTTCTTGTGAATTCCCAGACACGGGGTTTACCAGCGGAATATTTATTACCACACTCTCTCCAACAGCTTGTCTCCTTTCCATATTGCTTCCTGTTGCCATCTCTTTCCCAGGTAAATGGTGTGCATGTACCAGGTCTGTGTACATGATGTAAAAGGGAATGGGAATCATTGAACCAGGTGACCTTTTCCCAGCGCTTCAAGGTTTAGTTCCTATTAATGACTTTTTTCAAAACCAAAAAGGGGTGACCAGCCTGTGGCTACAAAGTTTTGTACCCGGCGCAGTTTGTGATGCATTGTGCATTGTGATATGTTTCTTTCATTATTAACATTCAAATTTTCAGAACCTTGAGGCACAGTAGCCTTTCTGTCAGTTGGGACCAGACTGGATCGCCATTGTAGTTGTCGTGAGTCAATGAGCCTTGTGTGCCCAATAGCCTGTCCGCAGCCTGTGATCTGTCCATTGTAGATACATTCTCACCACTGCAGACTGAAAGTACCCCACAAGCCTACACGTTTCAGAGCTTCTACAACCCATTCGCCCGACAATAGTGATTTGGCCCTAGTCAGAGATGCTGAGGTCTCACTTCTCCTGCGTCAAACACATTAGCAACAACAACCGACTTTAACTTACCATCCAAAATCTGTTCACAGGCCTTAAGATGCGCCACTGTTACAATATAATCAGCATTAGTCCCTTCATCTGTTATTACTCATAATATTTTGGCTCATCTGTGTATTTAGACACAAACAAGCAAAAACCCACACACATGCACACACAATCTCACATACAGACATGACACATGCACACATGACACATGATTAAAAATATACACAAACACACACGCGCCCACAAGGCGCAGACACATAGACACATACACAAGCACAAATAGATAGTCATAAACATACACAAACAGTACAGCAGAACCAGAGGCGGACATGCATGCATACATGCGCCCGTACACACATACACACACTGCAGTCACATGCTCATGACAGCATCAGTCTTCACACCTCCCCCTGCGAATCACAGATGGCTGAATATCAAAACACACACACACACACACACGCTTCTATAAAGCAGACTGCATTGCTAATGTTCGCACTGTGACCATGGACAGATTTTATTTCATGGCTGGATTTAGAGCCCCACTAAAGCACATCCGATAGATAAGGAAGCCTTATTAAACAAATCAGAGCTAATTGCTTTTTATTCCACTTTAAAGTCCCTGACTTTGTGGGTCTGTGAGTGTACTCACATTTTCAGCTCATTATTTCATTCAACACGTTGCATATCACGGCAAGTGCGATGTCTTAGTTAACTCATAAAGATTTGTTTTAATCTCACACCACACAGGTTAAATAAAATGTGTCTCCAAAAAGCCCTGCACACATAAAAATAGAAAAGAGGAGTTGCTGCTTTACGCCAGGCAAAAAAAAAGAACTCTTATTCCCTGACTTGTAATAAGCGGAGACATCAGTCCTCATCGCCTAATAAAGGGAATTTTTAT